>CM036240.1:29884210-31084210 GCA_020698575.1 Bostrychus sinensis | reverse complement strand
ATGATTTTAGTACTCTTTTTTTTTGTGTGTATAAAGAATTTTGCTAAACAGTTCATAATTTTTGTTAAGTAAAAGTGTTCCAAATGTTACCATGTCCCTAGAAATATAATTTTTGACTGTATCCAGTTTTGTATGTCATTCCAAATAGTCTGTGTTTTGGTACATTCAAAGAATAAATGGTCTATTGTCTCTAGTCCCCCTAAAGGTGTTATGGAAGATTTTCAGAAGCCAGGGATTGTTAGTGAAAGAGTTTCTTGCTGATGTTCTCTCTCTGCTGGTATAGCATGTATACAAATATGTTAATAAAAGTAATGAGGCTGTTGATTTTTTTATTTTTTAGTAATTTATTTGAAATTTATTGTTATATAAAGAAATAAATATAAAAGGTTTGAGTGTAGCTCATGGATTTGAGCATTCAGTACTTTATTTGTAAAGCCAGAGCTCAGGGAACACAAGATGTTTTTGGCTTGTTAACTCAACACTGGGCAGAAGAAAATGTCAGGGAACGTATATGAAGCTTTCAAATTGTCAAAATTTGTGTTACTGCTTTTATTTATTTATGGATTTTTGGTGTTTCATATTTCTTATTATTATAGAAGACAAAAATGTCTTGGTCCCAGTTTGTGAGGTGGAACATGTTCCTCTTGTTCTCCTTCAAATTAAGCCCTGGTTTCACTCACAGATTATATTTAATAAAATCACTGCAAAGTGGTCGTTTGTTAGAGCAAAACTATGCAACACTTTGTGTCAGCAAACCAATAAGCCCCCAAACAATCAGCCATAGCTGGCACTATCTCATACTATTATTGTACACAATTAGGCTTGAAGTAGAATCCATAACTTTACTCCCACCACAGTAAGCTAAAACACTGTTAAAACGCACCAAAATACAGGAAATATTGTCTGTTCTATTAAAAATGTTATATATTATACAATAAACAATGTTATGTCTGGGCTAAGCCCCCAATCTCTTCAGACCCTAAAAACGCCTCTGGTTCCAGTTGTTAAGTGGTAAATAGTGACACGAATGACAAATACAGAAAAAATCCACTATAGTGATGAAAAAAAAAAAAAGTCTAGCAAAATGTGACATATGAACTTAATTAATTCACTCTGGCAGCGTTGTTACATTTATGGAGTGTTCCAATTGAAATTTACACCTTGGAACTCGGAAAATCCGACTTTCGACGTCAGCTAGAACGCAGCATTAGCGCAACTACCGGTTGCTAGGCAACGGTGTCGCTTCTCCTCTCAGCGGGAAAAAAGGAGCTGTCAAAGTTGCCGGTGCGATAGAAAGAGGTAAGAAATACTCAGATATGTATTTTTCCTTTGTTATTTTATTGAAACATTAACACAAGGATAAACAAGACAGATTTAGAAAAAAGTCAGAATGCCAGGAACACAGAAGGCTTAATAAACCTGCGTTATTACAGTTATTATAGTAACCGTTAACCGTTATTTATCTACCAGTCCTAATTTTTAAAATCTTTTCATTGGGCAAATACATAACATTAAGTAAAATAATGTGTTTTACTTATTGGTTATTACTTTTATATGTAGAGGAACACATACATTTGTAGGCAACTGCTCAAAAAAGAATTGTTTTATGACAAGCAGTCAGCATTAGCGCAACTGCTGGTTGCGAGGCAACGTGTCGCTTCTGCTTTCAGCGGGAAAAGAGCTGTCAAAGTAATCTTTTCATTGGGCAAATACATACATAGACAACACATAGACACACACTGACACAAACACACACTCACAAAGACACACTCACACAGACACACACTCACACAAACACACTGACACAGACACACACTGACACAAACACACACTGACAGACACACACTGACACAGACACACACTCACACAGACACACTCACACAGACACACACTGACACAGACACACACTCACACAGACACACTCACACAGACACACACTCACACAGACACACACTGACACAAACACACTGACACAGACACACTGACACAGACACACACTGACACAAACACACACTCACAAAGACACACTCACACAGACACACACTCACACAAACACACTGACACAGACACACACTGACACAAACACACACTGACAGACACACACTGACACAGACACACACTCACACAGACACACACTGACAGACACACACTGACACAGACACACACTCACACAGACACACACTCACACAGACACACACTGACACAAACACACTGACACAGACACACTGACACAGACACACACTGACACAAACACACACTCACAAAGACACACTCACACAAACACACACTGACACAGACACACACTGACACAAACACACACTCACACAGACACACACTCACACAAACACACTGACACAGACACACACTGACACAGACACACACTGACACAAACACACTGACATAGACACACACTGACACAAACACACACTGACAGACACACACTGACACAGACACACACTCACACAGACACACACTGACACAGACACACACTCACAAAGACACACACTCACACAAACACACACTGACACAAACACACACTGACACAGACACACACTGACACAAACACACACTCACAAACACACACTCACACAGACACACACTCACACAAACACACACTGACACAGACACACACTGACACAAACACACACTCACACAGACACACACTCACACAAACACACTGACACAGACACACACTGACACAGACACACACTGACACAAACACACTGACATAGACACACACTGACACAAACACACACTGACAGACACACACTGACACAGACACACACTCACACAGACACACACTGACACAGACACACACTCACAAAGACACACACTCACACAAACACACACTGACACAGACACACACTGACACAAACACACACTGACACAAACACACACTGACACAAACACACACTGACACAAACACACTGACAGACACACACTGACAGACACACACTGACACAGACACACACTCACACAGACACACACTCACACAGACACACTCACACAGACACACAGACACACACTGACACAGACTCACACTGACACAAACACACACTGACACAAACACACTGACAGACACACACTGACACAGACACACACTCACACAGACACACACTGACAAAAACACACACACTGACACAGACACACACTGACACAAACTGACAAACACACACTGACACAAACACACACTCACACAGACACACACTCACACAGACACACACTCACACAAACACACACTGACACAGACACACAAACAAACACTCACACAGACACACACTGACACAAACTGACAAACACACACTGACACAAACACACACTGACACAGACACACACTGACACAAACACACTCACACAGACACACACTGACACAAACACACACTGACACAGACACACACTGACACAAACACACACTGACAGACACACACTGACACAAACACACCCTGACAGACACACACTCACACAGACACACACTGACACAAACACACACTCACACAGACACACACTGACACAAACACACACTCACACAGACACACACTGACACAAACACACACTGACACAGACACACACTGACACAAACACACTCACACAGACACACACTGACACAAACTGACAAACACACTGACACAAACACACTGACACAGACACACACTGACACAGACACACACTGACACAAACACACTCACACAGACACACACTGACACAAACACACACTGACACAGACACACACTGACACAAACACACCCTGACAGACACACACTCACACAGACACACACTGACACAAACACACACTCACACAGACACACACTGACACAAACACACACTCACACAGACACACACTGACACAAACACACACTGACACAGACACACACTGACACAAACACACTCACACAGACACACACTGACACAAACTGACAAACACACTGACACAAACACACTCACACAGACACACACTGACACAAACTGACAAACACACACTGACACAAACACACACTGACACAGACACACACTGACACAAACACACACTCACACAGACACACACTGACACAAACACACACTCACACAGACACACACTCACACAAACACACGCTCACACAGACACACACTGACACAAACACACTCACACAGACACACACTGACACAAACTGACAAACACACACTGACACAAACACACACTGACACAGACACACACTGACACAGACACACACTGACACAAACACACACACAGACACACACTAACACAAACACACGCTCACACAGACACACACTGACACAAACACACACTCACACAGACACACACTGACACAAACACACACTCACACAGACACACACTCACACAAACACACGCTCACACAGACACACACTGACACAGACACACACTCACACAGACACACACAGACACACACTGACACAGACACACACTGACACAAACACACACTGACACAGACACACACTGACACAAACACACGCTCACACAGACACACACTGACACAGACACACACTCACACAGACACACACAGACACAAACACACGCTCACACAGACACACACTGACACAAACACACTCACACAGACACACACTCACACAAACACAGACACACTCACACAGACACACACTCACACAAACACAGACACACTCACACAGACACACACTGACACAAACACACACTCACACAGACACACACTCACACAAACACAGACACACTCACACAGACACACTCACACAGACACACTCACACAGAAACACACTCACACAGACACACACTCACACAGACACACACTCACACAGACACACACTCACACAGACACACACTCACACACACACACTCAGACAGAGACTCTTTCTCTCGCTCTCTCTCGCTCTTTCTCTGTCCTATTTAGGGTCTCACTCATTCTTTTAGTCTCGTTTATTCTCTTATTTGTCATGATGTGTATATTTTCAGGTATCAGCTCCCAAGAAGGCCTCTGGCCTTGATGTTCCAGTCAGGAACCTTGTAATTAGTCATGTAAGTATTTTTGCAGTTCACCGTTAATAACAAATTGCTTGATCAATTGCCTTGATGTTTGGTTTGTGTGTTCACAGGCAGGGAGAGAGCTGCACATCTGCCGTTGCCTTCTCCCTCCAGAGGCAGAGGCAGATTTTGTACAGATTAATTTTCTTAAAGGAAATAAAGTGCAGGACAAATACAGACTGCAGTCCACAAACTATACATCTGTGGAGGTACATCTCATTCACACACTCACACACACACACACACTCACACACAAACTCACAGACACTCACAGACACACACTTAGACACACACTCACAGACACACACTCACAGACACACACTTAGACACACACTCACAGACACACACTCACAGACACACACTTAGACACACACTCACAGACACACACTCACAGACACACACTCACAGACACACACTCACAGACACACACTTAGACACACACTCACAGACACACACTCACAGACACACACTCACAGACACACACTCACAGACACACACTCACAGACACACACTCACAGACACACACTTAGACACACACTCACAGACACACACTCACAGACACACACTCACAGACACACACTCACAGACACACACTTAGACACACACTCACAGACACACACTCACAGACACACACTCACAGACACACACTCACAGACACACACTTAGACACACACTCACAGACACACACTCACAGACACACACTCACAGACACACACTCACAGACACACACTCACAGACACACACTCACAGACACACACTCACAGACACACACTTAGACACACACTCACAGACACACACTCACAGACACACACTCACAGACACACACTCACAGACACACACTCACAGACACACACTTAGACACACACTCACAGACACACACTCACAGACACACTCACACAGACACACACTGACACAAACACACACTCACACAGACACACACTCACACAAACACAGACACACTCACACAGACACACTCACACAGACACACTCACACAGAAACACACTCACACAGACACACACTCACACAGACACACACTCACACAGACACACACTCACACAGACACACACTCACACACACACACTCAGACAGAGACTCTTTCTCTCGCTCTCTCTCGCTCTTTCTCTGTCCTATTTAGGGTCTCACTCATTCTTTTAGTCTCGTTTATTCTCTTATTTGTCATGATGTGTATATTTTCAGGTATCAGCTCCCAAGAAGGCCTCTGGCCTTGATGTTCCAGTCAGGAACCTTGTAATTAGTCATGTAAGTATTTTTGCAGTTCACCGTTAATAACAAATTGCTTGATCAATTGCCTTGATGTTTGGTTTGTGTGTTCACAGGCAGGGAGAGAGCTGCACATCTGCCGTTGCCTTCTCCCTCCAGAGGCAGAGGCAGATTTTGTACAGATTAATTTTCTTAAAGGAAATAAAGTGCAGGACAAATACAGACTGCAGTCCACAAACTATACATCTGTGGAGGTACATCTCATTCACACACTCACACACACACACACACTCACACACAAACTCACAGACACTCACAGACACACACTTAGACACACACTCACAGACACACACTCACAGACACACACTTAGACACACACTCACAGACACACACTCACAGACACACACTTAGACACACACTCACAGACACACACTCACAGACACACACTCACAGACACACACTCACAGACACACACTTAGACACACACTCACAGACACACACTCACAGACACACACTCACAGACACACACTCACAGACACACACTCACAGACACACACTTAGACACACACTCACAGACACACACTCACAGACACACACTCACAGACACACACTCACAGACACACACTTAGACACACACTCACAGACACACACTCACAGACACACACTCACAGACACACACTCACAGACACACACTTAGACACACACTCACAGACACACACTCACAGACACACACTCACAGACACACACTCACAGACACACACTCACAGACACACACTCACAGACACACACTCACAGACACACACTTAGACACACACTCACAGACACACACTCACAGACACACACTCACAGACACACACTCACAGACACACACTCACAGACACACACTCACAGACACACAGACCCACACAGTCACACAGATTCTGCCCTTTGTGTTCCAGGTGCCCAAAGGATCCTGAAAATATCAGGATCAACGCAGGAGGAACAAGGAAAATTTGAAGTCCTGACGAACGACGGGGAGGTGTTTGAAGTAAACAGTGAAATCTGGAAACACCCAGTGGAAAATTACTTCGTAATTAAAGCGCAGGTTCTGGCAAATGTTATAACTTCATATGTCAAAGAAGAGCTAGAGGAAATTGTGGAGGAGGTGGAAGAATAATGGGGCCTCTTTTTTTGGCTGTTTTTGTGTTTTTTTATTTGTTTGTTTTGTAAATTAGACATAGTAGAATATATTCCGATTATTGTTTTTAAAAAGGTTATTGTCAATTTCCAAGTTCAATGTTGATGTTGATGTTGAGTTCCATAAAAAAAAAAATTTTTTTGATTGAAATATTGTGGCTGGGTTATCAACTGTTTCTCTGTCCCTGTCTCTTACAGCTCTCTCTTTTCAGTGTCTGATTCAATATCAGACTTATACTCTGTTAGAGGCTCACACAGAAGCACTATTGTGCGAAGTGTTCAAAATAGCATGGTGACTAAAAGATTATTATTATTTTTTTAATAGCGGTTTGTAGTAGCAAAATGACACTTAAAGGGTTAAAAATATTAGAAAAATAATAAAACAAAAAGGTTTTATAGGATTAGAAGTTCATTTAAAAAAATAAGCCTATTTCTCTCTTCTTGAAAAACAAGCTCTAGATACACAAAGAATCTCCGGACTCAATCTCAAATAAACAACTGCAAAGACCACGAGGACGCACTGAACACCTGGCGCTCTGCATGGAGCGAACAGCAAACTGCTCCTGATGAAGATGATCGCTTTCACTCGACTAGCAAGGATTCTGCTGAAAGTAGAGAGGAAAGAGGGAGATAGGTGAGAGTAGAGGACAGAGAGAGACAGGTGAGAAGAGAGGACAGAAAAAGACAGGTGAGAAGAGAGGACAGAAAGAGACAGGTGAGAAGAGAGGACAGAAAGAGACAGGTGAGAGGACAGAGAGAGACAGGTGAGAGAACAGAGAGAGACAGGTGAGAGGACAGAGAGAGACAGGTGAGAAGAGAGGACAGAAAGAGACAGGTGAGAAGAGAGGACCGAAAGAGACAGGTGAGAAGAGAGGACAGAGAGAGATAGGTGAGAGGACAGAGAGAGACAGGTGAGAGGACAGAGAGAGACAGGTGAGAAGAGAGGACAGAAAGAGACAGGTGAGAAGAGAGGACAGAGAGAGATAGGTGAGAGGACAGAGAGAGACAGGTGAGAGGACAGAGAGAGACAGGTGAGAAGAGAGGACAGAAAGAGACAGGTGAGAAGAGAGGACAGAGAGAGATAGGTGAGAGGACAGAGAGAGACAGGTGAGAGGACAGAGAGAGACAGGTGAGAGGAGAGGACAGAGGGAGACAGGTGAGAGGACAGAGAGAGACAGGTGAGAGGACAGAGAGAGACAGGTGAGAAGAGAGGACAGAAAGAGACAGGTGAGAAGAGAGGACCGAAAGAGACAGGTGAGAAGAGAGGACAGAGAGAGATAGGTGAGAGGACAGAGAGAGACAGGTGAGAGGACAGAGAGAGACAGGTGAGAAGAGAGGACAGAAAGAGACAGGTGAGAGGACAGAGAGAGACAGGTGAGAAGAGAGGACAGAAAGAGACAGGTGAGAAGAGAGGACAGAAAGAGACAGGTGAGAGGACAGAGAGAGACAGGTGAGAGGACAGAGAGAGACAGGTGAGAAGAGAGGACAGAAAGAGACAGGTGAGAGGACAGAGAGAGACAGGTGAGAAGAGAGGACAGAGAGAGACAGGTGAGAAGAGAGGACAGAAAGAGACAGGTGAGAGGACAGAGAGAGACAGGTGAGAGGACAGAGAGAGACAGGTGAGAGGACAGAGAGAGACAGGTGAGAAGAGAGGACAGAAAGAGACAGGTGAGAAGAGAGGACAGAGAGAGATAGGTGAGAGGACAGAGAGAGACAGGTGAGAGGACAGAGAGAGACAGGTGAGAGGAGAGGACAGAGGGAGACAGGTGAGAGGACAGAGAGAGACAGGTGAGAGGACAGAGAGGGACAGGTGAGAGGAGAGGACAGAGGGAGACAGGTGAGAGGACGGAGAGAGACAGGTGAGAGGAGAGGACAGAGAGAGACAGGTGAGAGGACAGAGAGAGACAGGTGAGAGGACGGAGAGAGACAGGTGAGAGGAGAGGACAGAGAGAGACAGGTGAGAGGAGATGACAGAGAGAGACAGGTGAGAGGACAGAGAGAGACAGGTGAGAGGACGGAGAGAGACAGGTGAGAGGAGAGGACAGAGAGAGACAGGTGAGAGGACAGAGAGAGACAGGTGAGAGGACAGAGAGAGACAGGTGAGAGGACAGAGGGAGACAGGTGAGAGGACGGAGAGAGACAGGTGAGAGGAGAGGACAGAGAGAGACAGGTGAGAGGACAGAGAGAGACAGGTGAGAGGACAGAGGGAGACAGGTGAGAGGAGAGGACCAGGCACGTGCAGAGACTTCTACAGGGGCAGGTGCTCAAAGTGAAAAAGGGGCACATACGTATAACCAGATTTTAAAACACTGTTGTGTTAGGACTGTGGCAAGCAAGACTCTCACACAACTATTACATTTCTGTGTATACTATGATATATTGCAATATATTATGTTATGCAATAAATTAAATAAGTTATGTGGGAACAAGATTTTGGGACATCACATTTTTTCTTATCAGATCACATTTTGCCAGCTCCCATCAACAACTAGTTTGTATTTTTGCACAATTACAGCAAATTCTCGCAATTTAAAGTTACACTGTGTAAGATTCCCGGTCTTGCGCCTCTAGAGGCCACAGGTGCCACTGCACCGTCGCAAAACGTAAACACTAGGGCCCCTCCTCCTTCTGAAACTGTGCGATTCCATTTCCATCATTGTTTCAACTTTAGTTGACCTGCTGCTACCTTTGGAAGCTCACAAGAAAATAAAAAGGAGATTTCCAAAAAGTAAATCGTGTCATAAAAATACGATGGCCTACTATCAGGTACAGTTATTCTTTCATGTCCTTTAGCCTTTTACTATTTATTTTGACTTATCACAGTAAAGTTTAGCTAAGACGTTACATCAAACTAACAATGGGACAAGAGAGTGCATTCATATTTACTGTATAAACTTCTGTAACCACTTGTGTGGCCGCAGATTGGATCTTCTATAGAGTTAGCGCTAGCGTTAGCTTATCACGCAATGGTCGCATTAAAACATCTAATAACTGTATGAAAAAGCACGTTCTAAAGAAAAAATAAAGAGGCTAATTTACCTCTCCAACAGTAAAGAAGCAAAAACGTGATCCGATTTGCAGCCTTCTCTGTCTCTCATCTGACGCCAGCGAGCAAAAGTCTGTCCGATGTTGACTCTTGTTTGCGATCTGGTGCGGTCCCTTTCCCGTTTTCTTTTTCTTGCCTCGTCCGACATTGTCTTCATCTTCTTGTGTCCTTCGGCCCTGACGAACTGGCGAAAATAACAACGCTAAAAGTAGCTTCATGGTTATACCTGCGCCTCAGGTATAAGAGCTGAAGGGGGAATGCCGTAAAGCAAGTCGTTCCCCGTCTCGTGACTTTTCCTGAACAGCGGAGCGCTCCCGGCCAAACTACGAGGGCGATTTCTCAGTACAGAAGCCCCGCTCGGAGCAACAGATCGCGCCTCAGGCCTTATAATCGCTCAAAAAATCACAAAAACAAGTCAGTATGCCCCACATATTTAGGAGAAAAGTTACACAGTGTAACTTTAATTGCATTAAAATGCCTAAATGCTAACTGCAATCCATTATTTATAAGCAACCCAACACAACAATCACAAAGCATTTTATGGAAGCATTTTGTAAATATCTAGGTGGTTAGCAAGTAGCGGTCAAAATCTCCGTATTTAAACAGAAATGATCTAACGTGCGTGCATAATACTTTCATGGCTTTGTCTTACAAATCACGCGACACGAACAGCTCACTCACCGTTCTTTCATCCCCTGTGACTGTACTGTGTTAAAGTTCTGGAATCGGGACCAAAAAAATGATAACAGCCCTCTTTATTGGCTCCGCAGTCCGCTCTTTCTCCACTATTTTCAGCTGCGCGAGGGGCACGTGACAGGCAACTCACGGAGGCAAAAGGTTAAAGGTCACGAGGTGCTGGCGGCCGTGTGATGTCATTTATTTCAAATGATGAATAATTAATGAATGAAGACAAAGGTTTTTTAGTAACAGGAGAGTAAATACATGGAATGCCCTGCCAGCCTCTGTTGTAACTGCTCCAAGTCTGAACAGCTTCAATTCACGACTTGATAAACATTGGAAACACCACCCATGGTACTTTAACTGGGAAGATAACTCCTTTAGTTACTTCGAACTCAGCATGTCGCAAATCACAAACGTTATTGTAACGGGTGGTACCTCGGGGTGCCGCTGCGGCCCCGCCGGAAAAAAAGGATAAATAGGAAGTGGGCTGTTTGCCCACGAGGTGCCAGTTTCCGTGGGAGGCAGGGAGTTTGCTGGGCCCACGGCGTGCGTGGTTGTAATCAAAGGATTGGTAAGTTTTTTATAGTTTTTTACAGGGTGTTACTTTTGATTGAGTAAATGTATTTTAATGTGTTACTTTGTGGTAGGACCACGCCAGGGTTTTAAAGCTCTGTCGACCTGTGATTGAGGAATGGCTGTGTGAGGCGTTCACGACGCACAGGTACATTTCTAATGCAGGTTTTAGGAACATTAAAAATGTTTAAATATTGTGTTTTGTAATTTTGTATTTTGTGTTTTTTACAGTTGTGTTTATGTCCCTGCTGTCCTTTAGAAACACTCATCTAACTCAGATTAGTTAGTCCGCCTCGTTCTGCGGCCTGTTTGCCTACACCTGTAAAGGCAGACTTGATTTTTTTATGTTTTGTTTGTCTGTTTGTTTTGGTCACTTCCCATACTAGTTACACACATACTGAACTGTTCTAGTGTATAATTCCCGATCGATTGCTGTGAACCAGTGTGCGGTGTTCTTGAAGTGTTGTAAACTCATTTAAAGTACAGTGTGGGTTGTGCGGGTTTGTCCGCTGTACAGTGTGGTGTTAATTCGGGATCATCCAAATTAGATCTGCGAGATATGGTTTTTCCCATTGACTTATAATGGGGCTTGTACAAATTCATGTTTTTTGCACATTTTTCTGCCACTTATGGCCTTTATGCTCATTGTGCTCATTCTGCCAATGGTTCTGCTTCATTTAAGCAGGAGTTCAGCAATTTAAAGTGTTTGTGGTTTGTGCTATTTTATGCCATTTTTCTGCCCCATTCATTTCTAGGGACTTTTGCCATTTATTGTTTATCCTTATACTTTTAATACATTTTTTGGTACAACTAGCATTTTAGTGATTTGTGCAATTTCAGGCCATGTCCCCTCTATTCAATTCTATTGTGCTACCTGTCATATTATGCCTTTCTGCCCTTCCCTTTTGCTTTTTAAACTTTTTCTGCTTTTTTAAGCTTTGTCTGCTTATTCTGCTTCTGCCTTCTAATTCTGCCTTTTACAGTTTTTGCATTTTGTGCCATTTTATGCCACTTTTCTGCAAATTCAAATTTTCTGCTTTTCCTTATGCAAAGTCATTATTTCTGCCTTTCCTTCTGCAAATTCTGCTGTTTTTGGTCATTCTGCTCTTTCTGCTTCTGCTAAATAATTCTGCTTTTTAACGATTTTGCAAATTGTGCCATTTTATGCCATCTTTCTGCAAATTCAAATTTTCTGCTTTTCCTTATGCAAATTCATTATTTCTGCCCTTCTGCAAATTCTGCCATTTTTGGTCATTCTGCTCTTTCTGCTTGTGCTAAATAATTCTGCTTTTTAACGATTTTGCAATTTATGCTATTTTATGCCATACATTTTTCAGCTTACGCAAACACTCGCAATGGCTTCTGCCATTGCAATTTCTCCTCAATATACTATTCTGCCTTATTGTGTAAATAAACGTTATACTTAATCTAAATTAAGTTGAGTTTGGTGATCTTTTATCTATTAAACTGAGTCAATCCTGGTCAATCCTTCCCTCTTAAGACATTAGTTTAGGTGTTTTAATCTGCACGTTAGCGCAAGGCTAACTGGTACCAATGCGGAGTTATTACTCTTAACTTTTGTCTTAGTTCAGTGTATATATTTTTATATATGTACGCTACACCATGCATCTCCTGGAGGTTTGACGTGCAGAGCTGCATATCACTGCCAGGATCATGGTTGTGCTGATGAATTCATGTCACCAATTGTTAAAGGGGTTATACTAAATGTATGTTTTTTAAGCTTTCTACCATGTTATATTCACAACAAATGACTGCTTTTTAAACCCTTTGTTGTGATACAATTAGCCTAGATGAGTGAGAGTCTGGCCAGACACCATGTTATAATGTTGATCCCTAAACAGAAACACACCTGGAGTTGTGTTTTGCTTCATTCACGCGTTTCATTATTCCTCTGTTTATTGGCTCTGAGTTTCTGAGGCCAACAAACTCTGGTGTCTTCATCTGTTTCTTTATGGAAGTAGTAAAGTTATTATTGAAAAAAAAAAGGTTTTTAGTCAAATGCCGGAGCGGATGTAGAAAAAAAATTCTTGGGGTGGCAAGAAGGGTAATGACTAATTTTAGGGGTGGCGCACCTCCACGGTGCTTCAGATCGCGTCGTATATAACTTTATGGGCCCTATTTTCTGCATTGTGTTGGTGTGTCGGTGGTGGAGACGGCTAAAATTAGCTATTTTGTGCAGCCCGTCTACACCAAGACCGGGAGACGTGTTGGTCCGAACAAGAGGGGCCTGCTCTAACACCAGGGCGTGGTGTGGGGCAGGGAACTGCTCTCACTCTACAGGTGATTTCAGCGAAGCACTGCACGTGCAGACATACTCACAATATAAAGTCAATAAAATAAAAGATAGAAGTATTAAAAAACATATGATTTAGGCCTAACTGCTATTGTGCACTTGGAGAGAAATGTCACATCGATCCCACTGTCTTTATTCATTTATATTCTGTGCATGGAGCAGACCATGTGACTGTGACTGAAAAGTACCCGTATAAAATCTACGCAAATCGAACATGAACATGTTCGTTTTCAATATATAACAGTTGAAAGGAGTTAATATGGCACCTGCCTCTGGGCTACATGAGGATATGAAACTGAATATGAAACTCACCAGCGGCAGGTCTTTTCTGTGTGTAAAAGCCTCTCCAGCACACATTTCTTTTAGCAGCAGCAGCGCGTCAACCCGACGTCTCCTGCACAGCTTTCCCCATTCACTTTTCCCCTCTGGCCAAAATAAATACACTGTAAAAAAAAAAAATTGTAAAAAGAAGGTAAACAACTGTCAGCTCAGGCTGCCAAACAGTTACCCTAAAATAAAAGCCCGTACCGTAAACTTAAAAAATGTGCAAAAACACAATTTACGGACGTGGAAAAAAGGGAAATTACCATTATTTTACAGATGTTTCCCTGTATTATTATGATCAAATACCTTCATTAAAGTGCCAATATCAACATTTCTCAAGGAAATTACCATAATTTTACAGATTTTTACCATAACATTAGGAGTAAACACCTTCAATAAAATGACAATACTCAGAGTTTTACAAGAAAACAACTTTATTTTATAGATTTTTACCATAATATTAGGAGTAACCCCTTACAAAAGTGACAATATTCAGAGTTTTATGAGAAATAAAATTAATTTTACAGATTTTTACCATGAAATTAGAAGTAAACACCGTTAACAAAGTGACAATGCTCAAAGTTAAAGGAAAAATACCATTATTTTACAGACAATTACTTAATTTTTAGGGTTAAACTAAAAAAAAACAGTAAATGACTGTCAGCTGCGGCTGCCAAACAAAAACCCTAAAATTGAAGTAGAATTCCATAATTCAAATGTGCAAAAACATAAAATTTACAGAATTTTCCAGTTAAGTTTCTACAAGAATATAACATTATTTAAAAGCTGTTTTTATGTATTATTCAGATGAAACACCTTGATTAAATGTAGGGACAATATGAAATATTCTAAAGCAAAAATTGCATATTCAATACATTTAATATTTAAGAGTTTTACATTTAAGAGATTACATTTCATATACAACATATACTGTAGTTAAGATTTGCATAACATCCCAACATTTTTTGAATTAACCTATACAGTAACTAAAAAATAAAAAGTCAAATCAAACCCTACCACAAAAGTGAATTAAATCTATCAGAGGTGACACTGAAGCAGATGAAGTCTTCCCCCAAATTTCCAGTAATCCACTAGATCTTTGGGGCATCTGCGGAAAAACAAGCAAGACAGAATTAATTACTAAAACATCCCTAAAAAGCAACATTTTATCAGTGTTGTGCAAGTTCACACTTTTCCTGAACTAGTTCAAAGTTCAGTTCACACATGTTCAAAGTGAACTGTTCACGTTCATAATTCACAATTTTAATTTTGAACTAGTTCAAAGTTCAGTTCATTTTATTTTTAGGTGAGATATGTAAATGAAAGGCTGAACTTTCTTTTCAAACTATGACTTCTATCACTATGCATGTTAACTACCTTCTAGCCTCACTGTAGATCTTAAATTCTAACACACAAAATGGACGTTTTTGCATATATAAGCTTGCACAGAAAGGTAAGGTTTTTTTCCGTCAGAGTCTTTGTGTGACAATGTGTAAAATGTCTGTAAATGATCATAGTTAGAGGCAGCATCGTCTGTGCTCTCTGTGCCTTCACTTGCCATTGTCAGACTGACTGCTGCTGCCCGCTCCGGTGTTGCTATGAAGGCTGCGCTTGTTGTTATGCTTGTTTGTGCAGTGCATCATGGGTAACGTAGTGTGAAGCCAAAGATATTAGATTCGATTATCTTTGGCTTCACCAGTAGCATGTGGTGACTTTTTTTAAGCAGGCAAGCAGACACCTTGACTTCATAAATTTTATATGACAACATTTTGATTTAATTTAAATTTAATTAAAAATCACTTAAATGCAATCCCATCAGTGTCTGAGTAGTAGGCTGTTTCAAACTATCTCACACTCACATATAATTATGATTAGTAACGCTGTTTGTATACAAAAGAATGTCATTACAACATTTTTTTCCACAAAGCTGGCCTTCTCTGTCGCCTTATCAAAGAATGTACCCTAAGTTTTTGTTTTAACTTTAATTCATAAGCTCTAAAATGAAGATGGATGGATGATGAGGGAGGTTACAGCCTTACAGATGAGGGAGGTTCTTCAGGACTCACACTGAGAGCAACACTAAACCAGTGCACTGTTAATGCTGCTTCACTATAATAAAACCTCAAAAGAAGCCTTACACATCACATCACAAACATTAAAAACACCGCCTCACTGACATTCACCTCTCTGCTCAAGCTGCAAATCCAGTCCATGTTACTTTTTTGAAGAAACGTCCTGTATTTCCTACAGCTGAGTTTGTCCACAATAACCAGAGCCCAGTTCATTCACAGTTCTGTAATATTCACATCCAGTCCCCGGCACGGGCCGCTGGCTCCTCTCCTCTCCTCCAGCTCCACTTCTTACGAACATCTGACACTTAACGATGTACGTGAAGCTATCATGTATATGTCACGCAGTCTTATGTAGCAGCATGTTCTCATGAGGAACATGAACAGGGTTTAAGCTACAAACTATGACTTATCTGTAGAAACGCTGTTAGACACAGAGAACACAGACGATGCTGCGGATACTTGTGGAACGTTTTGTTGTCTAACGCGGCGCATGCGCACTGGACCGTAAACTGCACAGTGCGCCGCTTATCGCCCGCTGCTGGCAGCCAGAGCCTCCAAAACAAGCTGCTGAGCCTCAGCTTGACAAGCTCCAGGCAGAAACAGTGCACCATGACTCCGCCTCCACGAAGGAGAAAATAACAGAAATGAATGGCAGAGAGGCAGTACCTGGAGTGGCCAGCAGGGCGCAGAAAAAAGTGACTGAAAGCAGGTAATAGACTGATTCCTTATGGAAGTGAACGGCAAAATGAAATGTTTGGAGAGATAGCGATTTAATTTCGTTATAGTTTTAATCCGTGTATTTTTTTAGATTTGATTGGTCAAGCACTGCTTGCCTTGCTTGCCCTCACGGCACGCCCATGGGCTTCACACTACATTACCCAAGATGCATTGCGCACACAAGCGCTCTCTGGTGAAGCTGTGCAGTTTTGGAGTGGAGCCCGTGGGCAGTGAGGGACAGAGCTGTTTAAAAAGTACGATCAGACCTCTTCACTCGACTCAGGTGAAAATAACTTCCGACGCTTAATTGACGTGACGTTCATCTCACATAATCTGAACAAATTCACGTTCAAGTTCTTGATTTACAAATGTGTTGCGTTCAGTTCAAAGTTCACATAAAAATGAACGTGTTCAATGAACGCGTTCATTTGAACTCATTCATGCACAACACTGCATTTTATGTAAGACATCTCAGTAAACATCTTCAGAGAATTAGTTCACTTTAAATAAAAAAAAGTTAAAGATTAAATTAAAAGAATAATTTAACTTAGTGTCAAACATTCTGGGAGCTAACAGAGTGTTCTTTTAAATATGCAACTTTTACAGTGCTATTTTTTTTATTTTTTTTATTGATATGGCACAGATTCTGCGACAAGTTGGCCCCTGCCCAGGGTGTCCCCACCTAAGGCCCAAAGTTACTGGGATAGGCTCCAGTCACCCACGACCCCTAATAGGAATAAGCGGACGAATATGATTGAATGAAGGCACACATTTACAACAGACATTACCAATGTGTCATAGTAAAGTAAACACAGTTACCTTTATAATATTGTCTGCAGCATGAGCACCTGGAAAACCTGGTTCCTGGGAAAACATAACATGCAGAAAAAAATATACATTAGTAATATCAACCAGTGGCTTACACAGAAGTGCTAATTAGCAACTTCACATAAAAACATCATGATTGAAATATACTAAAACAAATCACACACTGCCATCAAAAAAATCTACAGATGCCACTGTTTTATGAACCATGTACTGGCTTTTCCATTACAGTGCAAAAGAATAACCTTTACTATATGAAAGATAGTGGCAAGAAAGCTAGATATAACTTCACAATACACCTCTTTGAAATTAATTAAGCTGAGGTAAAAAAAAAGACAACACATCAGACTTGGGGATATTGTAGGAAATGGTGCATGTTGCTGATAATGAGTATATGGTATGACTTACATCACACCTCTTTATGATAGAAGAATCCTCAATTAAAAGAATGCAGCTCTTCACCTTGATCGGTTTGTGACCTAAAAATAGGTGGCTGTAATTATAACCAGCGTAATAGCACAGTGCTAGAAATAAAAAGTATGCTGCCTGTTATTTACAAACTCTAAAAGGGTCCACAGTCATACAATTTAGTAAAAACTTCAGTGTGCAGTTCACAGTTCAGGTTGGCACAGCAGTCCTTGTCCTGCTACTGCTCCTTCTGCCTGCTGTATATCTATGAACATAAAATGTTAATTTATTTATTATTGATGTACTTTTACATGTAACGGTGAATGGACCTAAGTGAGTACCTGGATTTCTGTCTCTCTCTGGCCAGTGTGAAGAAAGTAGAGTATGCCGAGTTTCCACCCAGTGTTTAAGCTCAAGTCTCAGTTTTGGCACAGCTGGTTCAGGACTTCCAATCTTACCCAGTGTGCTACTGAGACATCCCTGAAACCCTGCAACAGCACAAAGTTTTAGTCATTTAATAAATGTGGTTGTTATGAGATGCACAAAGGTACAGGAGTTACATATTTAGTTCATCTGGAGCCTAAACTAGGATCATGTTTGCTACGTGCCATTAGCTTCTCCGTTGCTCATGGCAAAAGTTTTGTCTGTTCATGCAGAGGCTGGGCTCATGGTTTGTTGGATACCTGCATTTCTCCAGAGTTTGGTCCCCCTCCCCCACACTGACGCAGCTCTGTGCTGCTGTTATATATCGGATTGTATTAAAATTTTAACAAAATAGAACTTTTAGCATCACAATGCCGTAGTGCATAGTTTACAGTGCAACAGCAGCATGAAGTGCATTTCTTTACACTACCACTGTTCTTTTTTCAAGTACTAACATAAACACAATAATTAAAATAGCTTTACACGTTAACCTCCAAAAATAAAATTAATTTTTTTTACCATAATTATCCAACCAGAGTCACAAAGATAACATATAGTATGGCAAAGGAAGTGCTCTTGAAAAACTGGGTGCTCTCCCCAGACATGGGGAGCACGTGGTAGCATTAGCGGCTAACATAGCAGCTAACATTAGGATTAACCACCCCAGTCCCGGTTTAACTCACCGAAACGCTTGTCAACTCTCAACCTCCAAGAAGAAGTGCAGTCCCGTACCACCCGTGGCTGTGGGGATCTAAGACAGTGTAATTTTAGCCATTAGTTCTCCGTTAGTTTCTCTTTAGCTCCGTTAGCTTAGCATGTAGCCCGCTCCATTTTTCCACTCACCCTGTGGCTCCTAAGTTCAATAAAATGCTCACAACGTCCATAGGAAGGTCGGGTCCTTTCCTCCAAGTGGCAGAGATGATTCTTGCTCAATTCAACTGATTTCAGATATTTTGCAATTAACTTTTTCTCCGGCCAAGTCCAGTAGCAGCCTCCAGTGCATTCTCTGTGCTTCTGCCAAACATCCGTGAGAGTTAACGAGCTGAGGGGGCGGGAGCTTAGCGCTAACATCCACTGAGGTTAAGGCATCACTTTTTGGGCCTATTACAGGTTGGCATGGGGAGTACATGGGTGACTGACAAACAATAAATCAAGTTTGACAATAACTACAGCAGTGCATTACTGGAGATCAGTTACATCAGTCTAACGCCACTTTTTATTCTGTAAAATTAAACTCAAGCCCAATTTAAACTTCGAACTTTGAAAGTGCGTTGTAGAAGCACTTAGCATTCAGTCAACATCAGTAACTTGCTAAGTACTATTATTGCTCATATTAGACTCATATTTGTTTGATTGATTTAATCATTTCTGTTAACAGTTATGGAGCTGGCTAGCTTAGTGCCCAGAGTGAGCTAACACAATGCAATGAAAAAAGTCCATAAGAGCAGCTAATTCATGCTTTTTTCTCTGGGACCAACAAAAGTACTATAAACTATATCAAATAAATAAGAAAAACTCACCAAATACAGAATAAATCCAGCTCAGACTTCTCCTCAGGTTGTCCTGGCTGCAGGATGACTCTGCAGTTTGGCGGCCACACGCTGCTGTTGGTAGGTTATCTGGTGTTGTGTTCCTCCGCCAGTTGCCATTTAAATTGTTCTTTTTTGTTTTCTAGTTATTCATAAAAATGTGGATATTGATTTAAATGTGTGTTCTATGTAATAGAAGTAGGTAAAACTAGTAGTAAAATTAGTTAAAACTAAAAATGCTTAGGGACTACTTTTTCAGTTAAAAGTAGTTCCTGCTGCTTCCCGTCCCCGCCCCACATTTTCCCGCCTTTTGGAATTTGAATTTTTTTTTATTTGAATTTTTTTGCCTCCCAGCAGCAGAACATCATTATCAGACAACAAAGTCCAGGTAGTTTCAGGGTGATCAGATGATTTTAAACCAAACGTGGGACATAATGCAGTAAATTATCAGGCGGACACAAACAAATAAGCCTTATTTATATAAAGTAGGTTAAGCTGATTGTTTGTTCATAACTTCTGACTCTGTAGTCTACTGCCTATCCTGCCCTGGCCAGTTCTGATATTTCTGAACCCAATGTAAAATACACAACATGTTGGATTAAAATATCTACAGTTGACTGTATTGTATTGGTCTCTATTCCCTGAATCACAGGGAGAAGAAACAGGAGACAGTGGATGTAGAGGTCTCACATTGACAAATGTAGATTGAAAGGAGCATGTTCCTCATTTTCCAATGATAAATCCTTTACAAGGTTAAACATTTATTTAATGTACTTTAAAATTAAGGAGAAAATCTTTAGATGTTTTAAATGAACATTGATGTATAAATATGTACAAATATGCAATTAATAACATTTACCTTAAAATTAAGGAGAAAAACTTTAATTGTTTAGTATGGTCAACAATATATAAATAATGTGCCACACATTTAAATACTGTTAATTAATGTAATTTTAAGTACATTTTTCTGTAATTCAAAAAAAAGGAAAAATCACATATAATAAATACAGTAAATTTACCATAAAAAAATGAGAAAAAAACATTAATTGTTATTATGGTATAAACCCATAAAATGAAATAGTGAAATTAATTTGAAGGTAATGTGACATAAATTTAAAGTTTTTTACTGTATACTAAAAAAATGTGAAATTTCCTTAAAAAATTACATTTTTTTACCGTAAAATTAGGATTTTTTTTTTACAGTGTAGGCTACATCAATAATAATAATTATTGTCTACCTCAAGAGCAGATCTTGCGTCGTGAGTGACATAGGCTACGTCACCGGCCGCAGCTCTCACTTGTCTCCCTCCCCACTCACCTGCCTCGCTCTGTCCTCTCCTCTCACCTGTCTGGGGGAGGTGCAGCGGGGGCTTCTGTCGGGGTTCAGGGAGGCCTTGGGACTGGCTTCCCTTCGACAATCCGGTGGCCTTCTGGCCTTCCCCTTGTTGACGGTCCAACCTGCGGGCAGTGGGCGGGACGCTGCTGGAGCCCTCCTGTCCTTCTCCCGCCTGCCCTCCCTGAGCTCCCCACTGTGTCAAAGAAGGCTTTCTACATCGTCACCACCAAAGTTCGATACAGAGCTGCTCTCGAGGGCCTTCCTGAGTCGAGGTGGTCGGGTGTGTTGGCCCCGGGGTCATCCCTGGCTGGTCAGCCCTGTGGCTTTGGATGCACAGATCCTGAACTGGTTTTAAAAAGACCGGTGGTGGCTCGACTCTGAGTGGAGTTCTTGTACAGTACGTTGGTGGGGGAGCTGGAGGACTTTGAGGGGGTGTGACCGGGGGGTGGTGTTTTGTGTGTCGTGAGGGATGGAATTCATGAGGGATGGAGGTAGATGCCTGGGGGATTTCCTCTCCGCTTTGTTGTGCCCTTATAATGGTAGCACACTTTGAGGTCAGTTGCTTTATAGCTTCGGTGGCTTTTGTTTGACTGAAAAATCCAATAACTTTAAATCGGGGGTGCAGGAGTGTAGCAAGGGACACGATGCTCATCGACTGCAAAGTTTAAAGCTTCTCCCCTAGTTGCCTGATGAGCTGGTCTCCCATTTCCAATGACACTACAGGTGCTGGCTTTACCATTTCCTCCTGAAGGTTTTGCTCAAGCATTTTCATTAGGGGGACAACTTTGGAGACAGACACATTTTCCTCGGTCGACAGCTCTACAGTGGCATCATAAAAGGGAGACAGCAAAGAAAGGCACCCTCCAGCAATGTTGAACTCATCTGAAGTGATCATAGGGATGTCATGTTGTAGCCCAGCTAACGCTGCTCTGAGTAGCTCCCTTAGCTCCATCAAATGTCGCAGCATCAAATATGTGCTGTTCCATCTGGTCTCCACTTCTTGCATTGGCTACTTGTGTAAGCTTCTCCTTTAAAGATACAGATGAGTAGGTCATTAAATCACTGCAGCAGGAACACAGACAAACTATTAGTGTTATTATAAATTGGAATAAAGGGAATGGCCATACCTTAGCAGTGGTGCTGCTTCTAAAGAAGCCAACCAGCTTCCTTGCTTTGGCCCAGATGCCAGAGAGCACAGGGTTCTGGTCAAGCGCCTTCTTCACTATCAGATTTAGTGTGTGTGTGTGCAATGCAAATATGGTGTCGAAGCTTCAGCTCTTTCACACATGCAACCATATTGGGGACGCTATCAGTGACGTTACATGTCACCTTATTAGGTGAACACAATAAACACCTCACCTTCGACTAAAATAAGAAACCGTGACAAATAAGCAAACCTAATTTGTCTGTAATGATTTAGCTTACCTTGTTAGGAGATATCAGATCAAAGTGTTCCCACACAGGGGAAAACCTCCTCTTCCTCACTGGCTCCCACCTATTACCTGTCCTACTCTCCTCACTCTCCTAAATCTCTCTCCCTAAGCCCTCCAAACTATCTCCAAACGATATAAACACTATTCAAACTCTAGTATCCAAACTCTCCAAACTCTATCCGCAACTCTCCTTCAAATACCCACATTTTGAATGGAGCCTGAGGGGTCTATATAGCTGTAATAGTTGGGCAGCGAGGCTTTGGACGTTATCATTTTTGGCTCCTCCCCCAAATGAAGCAAGCCTCGATACGCGCTTCGTGGAAACACCCCCTTCATTACTCGACACGCTTCGAAGCCTTGGCACATCTCATAACATGACTAACAAACCGGTTCCCCATAAACAGTGCTGTCAGACGACCACAGCCTTTCAGGTCAGGGTGTCATATAAAACCCAAAAAAACAAATGAAACGTGAGCAACCAAACATAAATCACTCATTTTAAAACAAATTAACTGATATGAGGGAGATGACACAGCAGTTTATTGAAATGTGCATTTCTACTTTATTTGCCAGAAAATTACAACTATTTTGTTTGTATTTTCTCCAGAATAATTTCTAAAAACCTGCCAAATGTTGTGAAAAGTAGCTCAAATTTTATAAACCAGCCCAATGCTATTTTTACCAGCCCAAGGTGTTCAAAAGAATCTCAAATGGGCGGAAACCAGCCCAATTTGGCAACACTGCTGGTTATAACCTTGAAAATATTTGTGGTACATAAGCAGAAGTCACAAACAGATAATGGGATTGAACTCTATTATGACATTTCCAAATTCCCACTGTCTGAACAAAAAGGACGTGAATGCGCACAAGTCGTGTAAATGAGTTCCGCCCTTGGAGAAAACTACTATTCAAATTGTTCATCATGCACTTGGGAGCACCAGTAAATGATGATCACTTTTACCCCTAAATTCCACTACAAGTGTGAGCGCCGTAATGTTTAATGCGTTTAATGTAAAACAAGACAGAATTTCAGAAACTAACAAAGTCTCAGGTAGGCCTTGTTGCTATTTATTTATTATACTTTATTGATCCCTGTAGGGAAATTCGTTCTCTGCATTTGACCCATCCCGCAATGCCGCTGGGGCAACCTGTCAGGAGCAGTGGGTTGCTGCGGTGTAGCGCCTAGGGACCCTTCTCCAGATCTTGAGCCAGGATCCTGGTCAGGAGTACCTAGCAGGAGGTTTTAGCCTATTGTGCATGTCATATTGAGCAAATTTTAGCCATGGTTAGTTGTGTTCAAACCACTCTGTTGTAAAAAATAACTCACGTATAACAATAATTCACATCCCATACCCACGGTATGAGATGAATGAGATACAGCAGTGTAACTGTATAAACTATAACCACCTATTGTGCATGTTTTGCACAGTTGAAACCCACCCAGACACAGGGAGAACATGCAAACTCCACACAAAGAAGCCCCACACAATCCGGGAATCGAACCCGGGTCCTTCTTGCTGTGAGGCAAAAGTGCTAACCACTAAGCCACCATGCCGCCATAAGAGATGTCTTTGTAAAACTGACATTTTAAAATTTCTTTTGCTTTTTTCCAGGGCTACCAATACCATGTCCAAGTACTCGTACTCATGTTCATAAAAGTGGGCCAGTACCACTTTACAGCGCTGTCACATGACATTCCTCTCTCAGCTGAGCAGTGAGAGACATATAAAGGATTTCAAAGTGCACTGTACAGAGATAAAAGGAAAGCTGAGTCTACATTCTCATCAACCAGACATCCCAAATTATACGTGAGTCCTAAAACTTAAGCAGTTGTCCTTTTGTCGTCCTTTTGTTGTCCTACTTGTCCCGAAAATGATTTAAGTGCGAAGTCTGAAGCTGTTGTTGTTTGATAAAACATAAGAAGTACCGTTGCTAATTGTGTTAGCTGCTTATGTCTTGGCGAATCTCCGCAGGTGATGCGCAGATGCTCAGCCTATCTTTAAAATCATTTGAGCGACTGAATAAAGGAGAATCTAAGCTTTAAAATGAGGTATAACATGTCCGTATTGACCAAAGTTTAGCTGTGGTTAGTTGTGTTCCGTTGTAAAAATAACTTAGCATCGCAGAGCGGGTATACACAGCAAAAAGACGACAAAGTATGGGATGAATGAGATACAGTAGCGTAACTGTATAAACTATAAAGTAACCCCTATATAAGTACTCGTATCGGTACTCGTATCGGCGTGTACTCAAATGGAAGTACTGTTATTGGTTTGAAAAGAAGTGGTATCGGTGCATCCCTACTATTTTCAGTAGTATCCTTTGCCCAAGCACATGCCTTCACCATGCGTCTCCTGGAGGTTTGATGTACAGAGCTGCATTTCACTGCCAGGATCATGGTTGTGTTGATAGATTCATGTCACCAATTGTTAAAGGGGCTATATTATGCTAAGGGTATGTTTTTTACGCTTTTTGTTTTTAAAAACCAAGTCCAGATGACTGCTTTTAAACCTTTTGTTGTGATTCAGTTAGCATGGATGAGTGAGAGTCTTCTCAGACACCATATTATAATGTTCCCTCATCAAAAACACACCTGGAATTGTGTTTTGTTTCATTCATGTTTCAGTAATCCTCTATTCTTTGGCCCTGAGTTTCTGAGGCCTCAGAACAAACCCCCGCCCACTCCAGGAAGCACTGACCAATCAACAAGGCCTCTACATCCAGTCTGCTCACTTTCATTTATCATTAAAATGATGTACAGCTCTGTTTCCACTGATTTCTCACAGATATTTTTAATTTTGTAATAAAATGGCATCAAACTAAAAGTTTAAGGTAATAAAAAGCTCTTTTTCTATGGTTCTGTTCAAAATAGTATAGTAGTAGCTCTGCACTCTGCACAGTGCAAGTTGACATTTTATTATCAGTAGTATTAGTTATATATATAATAACAATAATAATAATAATAATCTGGCAGTGTGTGTGTGTGTGTGTGTGTGCTTGCGTGTGTGCATGCCTCAAAAACTGTTTAGAAACAAAACTGTTTAACAGCAAGTAAGAAGAGTAAAAACGCAAATAAGTATGAATTCTGTATTATTGTATTATTGCTGTCACTTGTCACATCATCACCACGAATCCTATGTGTTGTTACTGTATGAGTTATGTTAGTATTATACATTGTTAATTTAGTGGTCCTAATGGTGATTTATTATTTACATTAAACTGTAT
This sequence comes from Bostrychus sinensis, assembly GCA_020698575.1. Lineage (NCBI taxonomy): Eukaryota > Metazoa > Chordata > Actinopteri > Gobiiformes > Eleotridae > Bostrychus > Bostrychus sinensis. The sequence goes on along the minus strand of CM036240.1, from coordinate 31,057,895 downwards.
AGTGTGTGTGTGTGTGTGTGTGTGCGTGTTTGTGTGTAGCTGTCCTATGATGTGCAATAAAAGAGGCAAGGATTTAGTGAGCCTGCCACCAAAGGTGGTGCCCCCTAGCAAAATGCTTTATCTCAGCCTGAAAAGCTCAAAACTGCAACAAAAAGATGTTGCTCATTTCTCTGGCATAGAACCTTGTAGAACAAAAAATTCTAATGCATTTTGTAGCTCCGCTCAAGCTCTACTTGCGCAGCAAGTTTGATTGAGATTGCCTTGATGCTTTGCCTTTATGAGAGCATCTGGCCCATATAGTGTCTGCCGAGAAAAAAATCTGGTCCTCGTACAACTGTAGTTGAAGACCCCTGCTGTAGACACAGATGTTGATGTAACTTCAATGCTTTTTCAAGGCAACATATAATCTTGTGATGTTACGGACCTTCACTCGAGAAAATTTTCACAAACTGGACCTCATTGAATTTTAATTGATGACCCCTGGTATATAGTAAAGATTCTTGTGTGTGTATTTTTGCTTTCACAAATAAACGTTTTCTATTGTGTTTCATTGTTTTAAGAGTCTTTATTAAAGTAAGAAGTATTTGAGAGTTCTCATTTCAGGACAGTGGACAGATCACACCTCACTGTAGGGCAGCCTCCAATCACATATGCATTACAACAGAAAAAGGCTTCCAATGTTTGCACTGCTCCCACAACAGCTTTCTATTCATGACTTTATCAATTCCTTTGTAAGTCCTTCCTCCTTCCTGTTGGATGAAAACTCCCTAATGCTAAGGTTAAAATCTAGTTTGATAAGCTTTCACATATAATCTGCCATAGTTTAGGCCGTGTGTACCAATAAAGTTCATAGATTATAACTCCCCACGTATTAATCTTAAGACATCTATTTAATCTTTATACTTCTGATTCATATAGCATGTACTGATATGTTTTTGCTTAACGCTAGATACTGTATGTTCTCTTTATTTAGTCATTTCCTTTGTGATGACAGCTCATGCAGAGTTTTAACAACATGTGTAACATACCTTTTAGATGAGCTTTGTCAGATTTATGTTATCAGGCCAGTGTCCGGTATCCGCTCTATTGATAGCAAGAACAGACCTCCTGTTCCAAAACCACAAGATATGTATAGAATGGACCTTAGACATAAATTTGTCATTCTTGTACTTTCCTTTTCCTATAAAACCTGTGTAAAAACCTTGAACGGGAGCACTCGGTGTTAGACCGGTGGCGGCGCTATGTTTAGAATTCTGTTCTTTTGATTTACCACTATAATTTGCTCTATACATTATTTTTGATTCCTGTCAACCTCTGTTTTTGATCCTGTTGATCTCAAATAAATCTGGGCAGCATTTGAAAGACATCTGGTTCTCAGAGTCACAAAGACTGACAAAGAACATGCAGCAGGTACCTTCTGATTTATGAGGTCTAATTAACTAAAGTTAAAAATTCACCATTTCACAAGTCTTCACTTTTCTGTGTGTATCTTTATAAAAAGGATGCCTCGTATCAAAAAGTATTTTGTGGTTTTCCACTTCCATAACCTAACCACTCCACTAACCTTTCATCATCCATAATTTGTAGTCTGTGTGTTTGTACTTTATAGTACACATATACATACACAAATATACAAACATAATAATGTATTGATGTATATGCTAAAATGTATAAATCCTTTTTTTTTTTTTTATTGAAAAATGATAGTCTGTGTATTGTGTTTTACTTTGAAAAACCCTAGGGCCCGGTCAAAATCTCACTCCAAGCTTTGGTGAAAGTTAGCCCTACTTTCTGTCTGACTGTAAAAGGTCTCCTTTGTACAATGAATTGAATTTATTATTATATGTCTTTATTATGTATTATATAAATAAAATGTGTAAATGTATGATTATTCCTTTTAACTTCTATATATCATGGTGTTGTATTTACTTGTAATTATTATTAATCATTGTGAACATTTAGAAGTGTATTTATCTATCTTTTAACATCACACTATTTTTTGCACATGTGAAATAAACAATCCAACACATTAAGAGACAAAATATATTTTATTTAAAATAATATTGTATATCACTTATATTCATATATAAAAGTGCTTTTGTGTAGACTAATTGTTCTCATCCACTAATACTGGGTTTGGTATCTGACTCCCACATGAGCGGTGTATACACAGGGGGAGACTTTTCTGTTGGTGAAAAACAGCTTTTCATTTCAAAAGTGTAATGCAATATCTATTAACTCTGGAAAATTAAATTTACATTCATAGCTGAGAAAGAACAACACTAGCAGTGTGTACAATGAAGTGCAACAATTAGAACCATGCATTTTGTTCAAGTATATGTTTCAATTGCTAAAATAATCATGCTAGTACAGATATAGTTTTCAAGACTATTTTTTACATGCTCAGAGTCTCAAAGCAAAGGTGCAGGTGTCATTTACAGGAGAAGCAGTACTTCATATGAAAATAATAAATAATAATAATATCTAAAAAAAATATGTATACACAGATCACAGGCTACTACATAAAGACATGGACTAAACTGGAACTAAACCAAATCTAAGCCAGGGCTAAACAAGGACTAAAACCAGACTGAACTGGAACTAATCCAGGACTAAACTTAATCTAACCCAGGATTAAATCAGGACTAAAACTGGATTAAAACTGGACTAAAATCAGAATTAATCTAGGTCCAAGCCAGGACTAAATAAGGTCTAAGCCAGCACATAACCACAGGGCAAAATCAGGACAAATCTAGAACTAAACCAGGACTAAACTGGGTCTAAACAAAGACTAAGCAGTGGTCTTCACATCAAATTTATGTCCCAAGCAGAGCAGGACTAAAACAGGAATAAAACAGGCTCTAAATCAAAATAAAGCAGGTTCTAAACTGCAAAAGACTCCAAAGTACCACCAATGAAACCCGTACCACAGCTTGAGAACCACTGACTTAAATTTTTAGAATTTTACATTTGTAATAAAAGTTACATTTGCCTTTTTGGGCTCCTGCATTTTATGCCTTTTTCCATATGACATAATAGTACAGTATTTTTATACTTTCATGACACTGTCTCAATCCTATATTCAGAGATAGCCAGTTGTTTTTATTGTAATCTTTTGGCAGTAAAAACAAGAGCATTCATTTCAATGTAAATCTCAGAATTACCCAGAATGTCACTTACAGTCTTTTGGTTCTCAGCCCCCGCAGTGATTACACATAACATTAAATGGATAAAGTGCTATGTCATTGCACATGGGCTATCAGTAACATGCTTTTTTTTTTTTTTTTTTTTTAACCAATCTAAAAAAATTTACACTTCATGTTGAAGTTTTTACAGTACATTTGCATCTCGTGAACCACTTTGCAACGTCACTAACTGCTTTACAGATCTCCTAAACCAGGGATACATGAGCACATAGAGTAAGGGGTTAAAACATGAGTTAAGATACGTCAAATAAACCAGGAAGACCCTGAAATAATAGTTAACCTTCCCTCCTGAATCGACCACATAATTCGGTGTGTAGCAGAGGAGAAAGAGTAACACAACAAAGCCCAGATTCCGCGCTGCTTTCAGCTCAGATTTCCTGGAGTTCACCGCTGGCTGCTGTGTGGTGGCTGCAACCTGAGAACGCATGGCACGGGCCTGCGACACTGCCACAAAGAAAACTCGCAAGTACAGTATCACTATGAGCACAAAGGGCACACAGAAGTTCACTGCCAGGTCAATGTGCAATGCAATAGGGGTCATCACTGTGATGCATTCCCCTTTGCAACGCCTATACCGCCCCGGAATAATGACATTGTTGTGGTAATACCCAAAGCCGTACAGGAGGGAGATGATCCAGCATGAGATCAGGGCGATGCTAACAGATCTCCTGCTCATCACAGTGGGGTAGTGCATGGGGTCACAAATGGCTACGTAGCGGTCTATGGAGATAAGGATCACGCCTCCAACTGATACAGAAATCACTGTGAAGAAAAAGACGGCATACAGGTTGCACATGATGTCCCCGACTCGCCAGCAAGTGTACGGAAAGGCACCTTCGACTGGGATCACCACACAGCACACCAGGAAGTCTGAGACAGCCAGGTTGAGGAGGATGAAGTTAGTAGAGGAGTGCAGCTGCCTGAGAAAAGAAACAAAATGAGTACATTTCATTACAATAAACATGATGTGAGCTCTTGAGACTTACCTGAAATGCGAGATAGCGATGATGACCATAAGGTTGAGGATGCCGGTGCAGATGGCGAAAATGTAAATTACAAACAGATAGATGTAGATGTTCTGATCAGGGATCCACTTGTAGCAGGACAGATTGCCCAGTTCTGGGTAGCACTGGTACCACTGCTCACTGCTCATGTTGGAAGAAGGAGATGGGAGGTGGAAGAAGTGACTTCATCCACACACTTTTTCTCTCGTCTCCCTCCACCTCCACCTGCTCCCAGATGGACCCTGGACCTCCCAAGCCACTTGCATCATGAACCAAAACAACTCCACAACTTCACTTTGGATAGCAGTGATCAAATCAATGACTCAGCACACTACAATAACTTTGGTAATGTTTACTAAGTAAGTGTGCACCCATTTTAAATACAAATTCATGCCTGATTCTTCAAAGGCCTCAGAAAGCACCTGCTGCTGAATATCTGTAGTACTCTGCATTTTGTGTGGTCAGAGTTTACTCCAGCTCTCATGTCAAACATTACTTATCCAAATACTGAATTACAAAACTTGAATGTGTTTGTTAGTTTCTGAAATTCTATCTTGTTTTACATTAAAACCTGAGCACTGAGTGAACCACACCAAAGACTGGAATCATATAAGAACTTTTTAACAAAGCCTCTGGTAGGCCTAATTGCTATAAGAGTCGTGTATGTAAAACTGTGATACTTTGAAATTTCTTTAGCAATTTTTCCACTCCATATAGTATTCTTTGCCCAAGTACATGCCTTCACCATGGCCGCTTCTCAATTCCTCGTATGCAGACTCGGGACTTGTGTACACAGAGGTTCAGACATGTGGGTACAGACTTGGAGAATGGTCTTAAGGAGAACACGAGAACAGACTTTGCTTTATAATTCAGATTTTGGGACGAGGTGAACTTGATGACATCACAGGAAGTAGCTCTCCTGTGGCTCTCACCCCAAACATTTGTTTTATTAGGTAATAAAATGTAGGCTACTTTTTGTTTTGTTATGTACACAAGAAAAAATGCAACATCCTAAAATATTTATTTTAATAAATGAAAAATTGGGCCCCTGTTCTAATTATTTTAGGTAGGCTACTTAATTATTTTAAGCTTTTAAGAAATAGAAGCATATAATTGATAATTCAGATGTATAAAACAGAAAGACAACATCCAAATTGCCAGCATTTGTCCTTATAACATTTTAATTTTAATAAAAAACATGAGAAAATGAATGCATATAAACGGTCAAAGTTTGTTTAAAATCTGCTTGAAATCACAGTAGTTGAAAGTGCTCAACTTTGGTAAGAAGAGGTTAAAAATAAATCCGATGGATCAGGAAGTGACTGTACTCATTTATACGGTTGGGGCCTGTGTTTTCTCTGGGCTCTGGCGTGCGGCTGTTGTATGCTTCATGTGCGGGCTGACAAGGGAGGGGGCGGGTCGCAGTGGTCCAAGCTGCGATCCATGCACAATGCGAAATGCATTCTGGGACTTCTACCTGCTCGAGTATGCACAAGTCTCCTCTGATGCATTCCTGGTAAAACAAGCGGAGCAAGAACACATCCGGGAATTTGGAGCCGACTTGCCAAGAAGCGGACTTTGAATTGGAACATGACTTGGGCTGCAGCAGATGATGTTTCACAAGTTCACCACACCTGGCATCAAGTCCAGACCTTTTACCTGCTCAGTTTATGATGGATGCATGAGTGAAAGTACCCAGGCAGGTCAAGAAATAGCTTTTGAACTAACTGTCCAAATACTTTTGATCCCCTGAAAAATAGGCTCCTACACTTTAAAGTAATTTTTCTAAGTTTTATTTCTAAGTCATTTTTTCAAGTTTTTCAGAAAATAAAAAAAGAAAAACTCACTAAAATATAGATTATATGGCATGTGTTAATGATTTCACACACAAACATTATGACAAGAGATGATAACTGATATACCATTATTTATAACTGATATACCATTATTTATGTTTGTTAATTATGTTGCACAAAGGGGTTAGATGACTTAGGCCATTTTGTGAACATGGCTTTATGACTTAGGCAAAACTGTGCAATTCCTTTTTTCCTCACTACTGCGACTGAAATGGGGACGGTAAACTACAAACATCTGGAAATGGTGGTGGAGCACAGAGGCACAGATTTCTGGGGGTCACAGAAACTTTAAATATATTTAGTTTGTTTAGTATTTATAGTTTGCTATTATCAAATTAACCTGACCTAAACCAGGATTACAAGCTGCACTAGACTAGACCAGACCTAAACCAGAGCAGTACAGTATGTTAGTTTTCAGGTTAAAAGACTCAAGCCATTGTACTTTGCTTTGTGTAGACAGGTATATACTTTAAAGTTTTGGCCTGGCCACTCATGTTAACCATGTAACAAAACAAAAAAAACATAAAATTTTCAGTAACTGTTAGCTTGATGAAGCAAGATATTTTGCTGACTACAAGCAGGAGCTTGGTCCACATTGCTGGTTGCAAGTCAGACCTGTTTCCACATGTTGGACTCCAGCAGGGCTGCCCTTTGTCACCGCTTCTGTTCATTATTTTTATGGACAGAATTTCTTGGTGCAGCCAGGGGCCAGAGGGAGTCCAGTTTGGAGACCTCAGGATTTCGTCTCTGCATTTGCGGATGATGTTGTCCTGTTGGCTTCCTCGAACCAGGACCTTCAGTGTGCACTGGGGCTGTTTGCAGCCGAGTGTGAAGCAGCTGGGATAAGAATCAGCACCTCCAAGTCCGAGGCCATGGATCTCGACCGGAAAAGGGTGGCTTTGCCCTCTCTAGGTCGGAGGAGAGCTCCTGCCTCAAGTGGAGGAGTTTAAGTATCTTGGGGTCTTGTTCAAGAGTGAGGGAAGGATGGAACGTGAAATCGACAGACGGATCGGTGCAGCGTCTGCAGTAAGGCGGTCGTTGTATCGGTCTGTTGTGGTGAAGAAGGAGCTGAGCCATAAGGCGAAGCTCTCGATTTATTGGTCGATCTACGTTCCTACTCTCACCTATGGCCATGAGCCCTGGGTCCTGACCAAAAGGACAAGATCCCGGATACAAGCGGCCAAAATTAGTTTCCTCCGCAGGGTGGCTGGGCGCTCCCTTAGAGATAGGGTGAGGAGCTCGGTTACCCGGGTTGAGCTCGGAGTAAAGCCGCTGCTCCTCCACATCAAGAGGAGTCAGCTGAGGTGGCTTGGGCATCTGTCTCGGATGCCTCCGGGATGCCTCCCTGGGGAGGTGTTCTGGGCATGTCCCACCCGGAGGAGGCCCCGGGGAAGACCTAGGACACGCTGGAGGAACTATGTCTCTCGGCTGGCCTGGGAACGCGATAAGCGGAAGAAGATGGATGGATGGTTTAGAATCATACTATGTGTACAGTCATTTTTCTGCTGTCTTACACAGATTTATTCATTTTTCTCCGTTTGCAGGATGTATAAGGAAGGGGAAGGGAATGGTATTTATATAGTGACACGAGTCACCCAAAGCACTTTACACACAGTAGGGAAGGGGTATTTCAGTCACTCCATACTCTGTGGTGGTAAGCTACGTTTTGTAGCCACAGTTTCCCCTGGGGTAGACTGACAGAAGCGCGGCTGCACACTCTGCGCCAACAGACCCTCCGACCACCACCAACCACTCACTCACATTCACACCGGCTTCCTGGTGTTCCCCAGCGGTCTCCCATCCAGGTACTGACCAGGCCCTACCCTGCTTACCTTCCGAGGTCTGACGGGATCGGGCATCCACAAGGCAGTATAGGAACATGGTTGAGGGGAGCTAAACACTTGGAACACTTGCAATGGTTTATTTTATAGAGTGAGCCTTTCAGCTGTTTTGGGGCAGAAAAAAATCTCTCCCAATGCTAACGGTATAAGTGGTCAAAGAGAAGAAGCAAACATTTGTGACAATCATTCAACCACACTGATGCTCTTGTATCAGAGGGAGACGTCATTACTCCCTATAATGGCTGAAACCTAATATTTTCTAATCCTCATGGCAGTATAATACCCATAACACCAACAAATATATGTTTTTACTGTAATATTATTTATTTTGGGCATGGACAAATACTCCTACAAGGCACGTTAACCCCCTGTTAGCTCCCTCAGTTCTCTCTCAGAACACACCACATAATCATGAGTGTTCAAGCTATGAATACAACATTTTTGCCATCTTACCTGAGCTATAGATGATCTCGGAGCTAGAGTGATTTACTTTCTTAGATTAAATGTACAGCATTGGTAGTGGCTGCACCTGAATAGACTCCAGGACAAGTGTATAAACAGTGCCAATGTGTGTTTTGGTTTACCTGCTGCTAGAGCTTTGATTCAAAGCTCCGCTTGCACTGTGGCACTTTACTACCTCATACTCCTTTTTTTTCCCATTCATGCACAAACACAACGTGTCTGACCCTCAGATCACATCTATGTCAGAAATGAGTCATTATTTTTTTTATTGGAATACAGTAAGCCGTTATTCTCCCTATAGGGAACAAAGAATATTGCTTAAAACTGCTCCCTCGACCAAAAATAGACAAAAAACATGAAATGCCGAAAAACCTTAAAAACTCATATTTTCATGTCTTCACTTTACAATGAAAGCCATTTTACATTAATTATAGGATTTTATACTGTTAAGAGCAAGGGATCAAAAAAGGTATTTATAATGGGTTTCAGTTGGCCACAAATGGCCACGATAGAGCTGAGTGTGACTTTTTTGTGTAGATAGTTTATTAGTGATATTTTTAAAGAGCTGAAATTGAAAATTAAAAGGTCCTATAAAATTCCAGACCCATGGGAAGTTTCATGCCATTATCATTAACAGCTCAAATGGTAAAAAAAATAAATAAAGTGAAGTGGCCACACATGACCACCACAGAGACCAAGAGGGTTAAGAGATTTATGCAAACAAAAGTATAAAAAAATATTGACTGATGATTTTATTGCCATTTTTGAGCACTTACATTTTTGTACACGAGGAAAAAATCATGCTCCAAGCTCTGACACAGCCAAAATGATCACCAAATGGAAAAAAAAAAAAAAAGTCAAGCAAAAGGTACAAAAATCTACACAGGGGAGTGGCAGCACTTAACACATGCATAATCCACAATACATAACCTTTTTTCCTCTTTTTGTAGGCTTTTCAACAACAGATTATCAAACAACGAAAGGTAAAAGTGACTCTAAACCAGGACTGAACCACAGGACTTACATGGACTTGGTCTGGTCTAAGTCTCAGTCTGAGTCTCGGTCTGTCTCTGTCTGAGTCTGGGTCTAAGTCTCAGTCTGGGTCACGGTCTGAGGCTCTGTCTCCAGGATAAGGCTAACTCTAAGGGTTAGTAAGGTAAAGGTAAGTAATGTAAAAACAATGACATCCTTAAAAAATGAAAAATCATACTTATTTAATATAATTTTAATGTGGTTAGACAACACAGCATAAAAAAGCTTCTATAGTTAGTTTTTGTAAGGTTAGTAAGGTTTTTGGACATTTGATGTGTTTTGCTCAATATCTTTATTTCATTGTGACTGCTGTATGCGCCGAATTTGCAACACTCTGCGTTAAAGGGTTAAATGTTGGGGAATGACCTTTTAAAGATGAAACATTTTTATTTATAAACACTAGGATGCTATTCCCACATGGATTAAAACCGTACTAAATCACATTATTGTTTTTTGTGTTTGTTTTACAGAATGGGCCTTTCTGCTGTTTTAATGCTAAAAAACAAAGAGGGAGTATCTCTCCCCATGATAACTGTAAAGGTCCTAAAAGAAAAAAAAAACAAAAACATATGTCACACAGTGGACCAGAAACAAAAAAGAGGTGGTGCCAGCGGTGACAAAACCAAACAAAATAGTCGCCATTATTGATGGAAAGACCATCACCAAAATCACACTATACGAAGCACATGCCGAACCCCTCAAAGAAGGAAATTCATATATGCTGGCGAATTATAATTTATTTATACATAAAGACAGAACCAGAGGAGCCAGAGGAGCTGCAATTACTTGAGCCCAGCTCAAAATTAGTGGAAGTGGGGACATAGGAGACCACAGGATACACCACCCTGAATGGAACCATCACAGAGGCTGTCAGTTTGCTTTTTTACCTGTGTGTCCAGGTTGTAGTCCTGGTTTATGTCTGGTCAAGTCCAGTCTGTGGTCCTGCTTGTCTTCTGAAAGCCCTCAGTGAAGGTGTGTAGCAATGGACTTGGCAATGATTACTTGTTTAAGCTTGACAAGTTTGTTGAAACCCCTTACATTCTAAGAGGTGAAGTGCAGATGACATGACATAATACAACAATGCAAGTGTAGGTTGGAATAAAGTATACAACAAAAAGTAAACTGAACAAGGAAAAACTAAAATATGTGCCTTAAAATGTGAACATAACAGAGTGTACTTCCAATAGACCCTTGAACAGAACAGAATTTTTGCTCATTGTGTGTGTAACATCATTCCCTTCTGGATTCAGTCAAATTGACAAAATTTGTTATGGCAAAGCGACTGTGCCTAAAAAGCATCAGTATGAAGGGGCTTATATACTCTCTGACTGTTCAGCAGTTCTTGCGGTCAACCATCAAAGAGCAGATGGCTAACTGTTTGACTAAAAAGGGGGCATCTGTGCTTGTCTTCTGAAAGCCTTCAGTGAAGGTATGTAGCAATGGACTTGTCAATGCTTTGCTTATGTTGATGTTCAATCTGAAACTATAAACTTAACCTGTTTACTTGTTAGATAATAAAATTGTGTAATGTATACAGCTTTTTATCCAAGTTTTGTTTTATCCACTGTTTGTACAAGAGCACCGTTTCTGTCAGTGGTGCTGTATTTTACGTACTTTACTGTCTGTTCAAGAGAAAGCTGCTCTTGCATTGATCAAGGTAAAACAAGTGCAGTTACTGAGTCAACGCAGATCAGTATGCTCCACTATAAACCAAGAAGGAACAGTATGGTTGGTTATTGAGCGTGGTTCAGCAGGAAATATTTTGTCACACCTTGTTTTACTCAACCTGAGCACAAATACAGTGGTGTCATTGTTGAACATTGCAAAAGCAAAGGGAAAAAATCGGTGCTGAAAATAAGGTTTTCATGCAGTACCTTGACCCAGGACACATGGATGGTTCCAAAGAAGCATACCTGGCTCAAATGAACAGAATATTATAACACCCTGTTGGAGCAAAAAGATGACTTGTGAAAACATCTGTACACAATATGGAGCGGCTTGTAGTTCAAAGTCAAGTCTCATTAAAATGGCATTGTTGAAACAAATTTTAAAAGGACACAGAAGTCAAGGGTTACAGTCAAAATATATATTTATTTATTTTACTTTAGTTTTTTATTTTATTTTATTATTTTTTTTGTTTAGCTATTTTTCTTTAGTTCTTCTTTTTAAAGAAATCCTTTAAAAACCCTTCCGTTCCTCAAAGTCACAAAATAAAAGACCACAGTGAGCCGACTCAACAAAACTTAAGGACAGTGCGATGGACAGGCCAAACCAATACAGGGCTGTAGTCCTGTAACCACACTGCTACCCCTACCCTGAATCAGCCCACCGCAGGTCCATGTTAAGAAAAGGTTTTTTACTGCTTTGGATGAAAACAAAAACTTATATTCAACTTTGCTTCACTCGCTGTCTGCTTGATGTAATTAAACCTGGCCGCTGAGCTAGATTAGAGTGAATACTTTTAGCATTTTTGGCCAAAAAAGTTACTGCATCGATATGAAGGTGTTAAATCATGTTAAATCATATGAAATTGTATCATAAATACTGCCAGTATCATTCTTGTATCATATCAACGATGCCAAATGATACGTATTATATCATTGCAAAAATATATCGCTACACCCCTACTGTGCACTGAATCTATAATAATCCATATATGAACTGAACTACTGAAATAATTTCACTTTTATATCGTATTCTAATTTCTTAGGAAGCTACTGTATCTTGTCAAACCAATGAGCAGAGGTTTTATTCTATATTCCCTATAGCAGTAATACCAATATTACATTAACAATAAACATGTACAGTAGTTAGTGACATGTTGGTTTTGTTTTAAGTTAAGTTCTGTTTGCACTGGGTCCAAACCAAACTAAGTTAACTGTGTGTTATTACTTTCATCTCCAAACATACTCTGACCCTGTACAAAGTTACGTAATGTTTCCAAAGTTGTTGTGACCAGGTGGGTGACCCAGTGTTTGCATCATGTGGAAGTTTATCAAAGTCATACACTGTTGATGTTTTCCTCTCTCTGAACTTGTTTGTTTGAAGAGTTGGCAGTTGTTGCATCAGGTGTCTCTCAGTGCTCACACCCCGATCACAGCTTTTGGTTACCGTGACGACCACGAGGCCTCTGGTGCTGCGGCTGCACAAACAATCTACATACACTGCAGTCATTAGCTTCCATTAATGGGACATAGGCTACCACTCATGGGACAAATTACAGGTGTGAACGGCTAATGACAAACCCTGTGACCTAAAGTGCACTTTTACTTTTCCCTCACGTCACTACCATCAAAACATCAAAACTTTAAGCTATATTAACTTTAGGGTTTCCTACTTGTGGGCTATTTACCCAAAACTAAATTGTAATGACATATGGTTTTTAACATTAAATTGGTCAAAACTAAGACCTTCTGTAAACCAAAGACTAGCATTTGTATATTTTATTATATAACAGTGAACCAAGACACAGACAGTTGTATAGTATGCACAATCAAAAAAAATGTGTTGTAATGGAAAAATTCATCATTTAGAAAATCCTTTGTAACAGATGCAAACATGGTGGAGTGAAATTAAATATCACCCCTTCCTAAAAGGGATATATTATGCTTTTATTGAGTGGATGTAGAGATCTTGTTGATTGGTCAGTGCTTCTTGGAGTGGGCGGAGTTTCATGGAACAGAGCATTCTGACGCAACTCCAGCTATGTTTTTGGTGAGGGAACAACATTATAACATGGTAGAAGTCTGTGCTGCTGTATGGCTCAGTTGTAGATCTGCGACGCATTTACAGGGCAACTAGAGCCTGCCTCAGTAATGTGGGTTCCAGTCTGGGCTCTGACAGTTTAACCGTCTTGCCCCACTCTCTCCCCCAATTTCCTACTATACTCTGTTCTATTTGTAGCATCCTCACCACTAAACTGGCCGAGTAAACAAGCAGCAAGTTTAAAGAGAGGGGTGCTAGGGTTCGTTCACGGGAATAGGTATATGAAGTGCAATGTCCTATTCTAAAAAACTGGACCCAGAGAGTGTTTTAAAGTTTAGACAAAAAACGTACGCCTGTTTTTTTAATGAAAGTAATATGCAAAAATAAAGATTAATCCTCTGTAAAAATATATATATACAACCGATAAACAAAAAGATGAACAACAAATAAAATCAAACGTCCCCAAAAATAAAACAAATAACCCACAAAACAGAGTCAATGGAAAAGGTCTGGCCTAGCGTTTCCCTTTCCCCAAAGAGAATCAATGAGTAAGCTTTCTCCCCAGCCTAATCCACAACATGATCCAAACATGTGCCGAATACACAATTATGACTTAACAGCATCTCTTTGCTCATCAACACCACCCAAAACACTGTTACAGTAATAAGCAATACACAATAACACCTTAACACACAACAGTACAAACATGTGCGGACAGTCTCTGCAGCTAGCTTCTAGCGGTGGTGGGCCCACACACACACAGCAGTCAAGTTCAAGTTACTCATGATTCCACAGGTTTTTGAATCTCTGGACTGAAGAGGAAAAGGCAAAAAAACTCCATTGCAGGCCTGTTTACCAAAACATTGAGTGTGTTGAAATTACCCAGCTCCCAGTATTGAGTGCAATGCAATTTGCAAGCTAGCCTAGATTAGCCCACTGTAGCTCGTCCTCCTCCAGTAGCTGCTCCCGCCTCGGATCTCCCGCTCCTCCGGTTGGTCCTCTGGTCTCGGATTGCAAACACAAACAGTCTTAGCGCCCGGTTTAGATAGATAGATAGATAAGATTATTGTCACATGCACAAAAAAGTACAGTGAAAGTGTGTTTGGAGCAAGCCTCCGGGCCGCAGCTATTTGTCAGCGCCGCCACACGCTCTCCAGAAAGTTAAATACAGTTTGCAAAGGCATACATACACAAACACAACAGTAACATAACATAACAAGACACAGTACACGTGGTCACGTGATGGAATTTTCGTTTGGACTTGGGTGAGGGAGAGAGGGGAAAAAAAGGAGGAGGAGGCAGACGGATGGAGAGGGGGCTGGGATGGGGAGGGGTGTGTATGATGCAGTAAGAGTCTGAGCTTATGTTTTGAGAAATTGGAGCCACGACTTAGATGTTTACAAGTTCAGTTCTGTGGCTTGTCCTTGAAGGGAGATATGGCAGTGCACAGGGAGAGATAAGAAGACCCAGCTGTCAAGCTGACCTCCCAAACCCAGGGAGGAGATATAGGGAGAAGGTACAATTTTTTATCCATTTAAGCTGATGTTCGGTTAATTTTGTCCGGATCATAATCAGTCAATCAGTTCGTGCATGTGCACCGAAGGTCCCGTCCGGGCAGGTAGGTTCCCCCAGTACCTCTCTTAGGGAGAAAATGTTGTCAATAGCACTGAGTGACCAGTTAATCAATTCCATTTTGAGTATTTTCAGGAGCCCAGCAAAGCAGGGGGTCAAAAAGAAAAAGTCTGACAAGACAAAAAAAAAGAGCAAGCACTAGACAGAATGGGAGCAGTAAGAAAACACGTCTGCACTGTACAGAAGCAGGAAGTAGAAGAGTTTACAAAAAGTTTACAACTTCCACATGGGTATAGGGCCTTGCACTCCGGGTCCCCCATCTCCACATCTCAGTCCAATTTTCGTTTCCCTGTCTCTTATCTGCATGTTCTCAGTCTGCACCTCTCTGCTTCAAAATCAGTGTTGTCAACTCCTCACTAAGAAAAGTTGCTATTGGCTGCCTACTATTAAAAGTCGATAGAAGTTGCCAGATGACGTCATCGCCTAATTTGCATAATTGGTCACATGGATCTAATTGAAAGTAAAGCCGATGACTCATGGCTGCCTGGTGAGGCTGCTGTTTGGCACCAAATATCTCCAAATATTTCAAGAGATCTGCATATATATCGTCGGCTTGCACTCTAACAGGTAACTGCATATTATTTACATGCAAATTAGTTGGCAAAAAATACTATTTTAAAATATATTTTTTGTATTATCGTTATAAATGTTTTATGTACTATTGAACAGTGCTGTAATATCTGTAAAATATTGGTATTATGCACAAATTTGTTGAATAAACATAAAAAAAAGCTCCTGCTCTGAGTTGACTGCTGCTGACAGGCCTGAAAAAAACCCACGGCAGCACCCGCTGCTGTGTGCTGATTGGTCTGTGGCAGAGGGAAAGAGGCGGAGTTAAGAGCACAACAGCAGCAGCGGCTGGCAGCAAGACGAGACGGAGGAGGAGGAGAAGTTCACAGTAACACGCAGGTAGCTTGAAGAGTAGAGCAGTGCGAAGTGCTTTCATGTTTTTCATGAGTCGCCAAAGTCGCTAGCAGCACCAGAAAAAGTCACTAGATTTGTCACTTGTCGCTTTTTAGAAAATAAGTCGCTAGGGAGGTCTGAAAAGTCGCTAAATATAGCGACAAAGTTGGCAACACTGTTCAAAATCTGTCTTCGAACTCCCTCCTCTCCCTCACATGTCACCGAAACAAGCACAGACCCCACCCACATACGCACTACCTGCCAATCACGACCAACAAATCTGACTGAAGGCATAAAGTGACCAATCAAAGCTGACAATAACAGGAACACAGCACTGGAGCAAAATCACGTGTGGCTCAACACATAAAGGCGGTTAATGAACCATTATCCTAACAAAATAATGTCATTAAGCCTTTTGCTTCAAATAGGAATAACTGAAATATGAAATAAACGTATATCACTCATTATATTTTCTCATTTTAGCTTACATAAACAATCCTATGTACTTTTTATTGACTCTTAGTAACCGTAATATATGACACCGACTATAGAATAAAAAGCAAATAACCATTTACTTTTAAATTCATCTAGTGACTTACTGATGTATATAAAGGATTTAAATTAACCCTTAAGGTTTCAGTGCATTTGAGTTTAACGCTATATTTGCCACAGGGCTACATATTATTAAATCAGAAAAATGGTCAAAAGATATTTTTTAAAAGAAAGAAAGAAAGAAAACATGGAAAAAAGTTCAATAAAGTCAATTTTGCAAAATATAGCCTCTTTAAATGAGTCTAGAGAATTAGCAACTAAAATCAAATTTACACTGATCAGGCAAAATATTATGACCACTGATATTTCAATTCAATACCACAGGTTATCTCTTCACCACGGTTAGTGAGTGGGATAAATTAGGCAGCAAATTAACATCTTGTCCTCAAAGTTGATGAGTTTGAACCAGGAAAAATGAGCAAGCGTAAGGATGCAGCTCTTGTGGGGTGTTCCCAGTCTGCAGTGGTCAGTATTGATCACAAGTGATCCACGAAAGAAACAGTGGTGAACCAGTAACAGACTGATGCATGTGGGGAGCGAAGGCTGAGGCTCATGTGGTCCCATCTAACAGACTACTGGAGCTCAAACTGCTGAAGAAGTTAATGCAGTGGCCATTAACTGTATTCATTTATCCTTATAGACGCTGTTGGCCACTGTTGTTTTTGTTTGGGTTTATTGTTTTTACTGTTTCAGTTCATTGTTTGGGTCTATTATTTGATTACATTAGGCTTTATTTGAGTTATTATTTTGTTTGGTTAGTTTTGTATATTTTGAGATAATTGCTATTCTGTTCCCTGGACCATTTGCTTAAAGTTAGCCTTAGTTTGACTACTTTTGGTCTGTGCCCTCTGTGTTTGTTTTTAATGCTGTTTTCTTCTGCTATAGGATCTGGTCCGAGCGTGGTCGCCCGTCTGGTGGAGGGTTTGGTGATAGAGTTTCTCACTTCAGCCCCATTACTCCTTCGTGTAGTGGTATTTTGCCCGTCCCTCACTTTGCATGCTTTAGTTATTTCTTATTGTTTTTTGTGTTTGTGTGGGGTCTGCGTAGCATGAAGCTTAGGGGGTACTCTAGCCGTTAGAGTTTTGCGGTCTCTCACCACGTGCACCCGCGGCCGACCAGCCCTTAGCATTTTAACTATACTGTCAGGCACTAACGTTTAAAAACATGTATATTATACGTTTGTAAATACATTTTTTGTAATAAATTGTTTAAAGGTTAATGGTCTCTGCCTCTCCTTCTTGACCACCACCCACATCTATAACACTGGTCTACAAATTTTTGGACTTGATCTGCTTCCGAGATAAAAGTGGCTAAATCTCATTTATTGTGATAAGATGAACTGAAAATCAATTGATAACTGTGCTGGTTATCTAATGTATTCAAGATATTTAATGATATTGTTTCACATCAAAATCGCATCTGTTTATACAATAGATTTAGGCATTTTTGCTTAAAAATAATATTTATATTTTGAAAATATTTAATTTCTCTACATGCATGCATTTTGTCCACTTCCAAGAGAGAGATTTCTGCAAATAAAAACAAAACATTTTATGTCAAAACTCTAGACATATTAAAATGAATGTATTGAATGTGCAGACAGGCTTTCAGATAGAACTGGTTGCTTGTAGACACACTGTACCTTCTGATAAACTACAGTTTTTGCCTTATTTTGCATAAATGTCCTATTTTGACCCAATACTGTTTCTTGGAAACTATAGCCAATCTGCACTTCTGACTTAGTTTTTCTTTATTAGTGACCTAATCCAAGAAAAATTTCACTACTTTTGTTCCGGAAGCATTTTGCTTGTAGACCAGTGAAATCTTACCTGAGTGTTTGAGCTAAGTGAAAGTGTTTGGGGAATCCAAGGTGTCAAGCCCCTCCCCCACTCAGTTACACACAGGACAAAAAAAGGTTAGGGAACCACTGGTGTAGACCACTTTTGAGCTGTTGGGTGGGTGGTGCTTTTGTATAATTTTGTCACAGTGGATTGTGGGATTCCATGTAGCTTCTAAACCAGGGGTGTCAAACTCAATCGGAGCGGGGGCCAAAATTAGAAAAGCAGTCTTGCTTGTGGGACATATAAGAGTATTGAATAAATAATAAAGCCAGCCTAATGTATGTTTGTTCTCAGTCAGGCTGCAATAGGTGTTTCAACATAGAATATTACTTCCCCACAGAACTACAGGTGTAGATTTTTGGATTTAAGGGGGTTCATAATTTACTGTTTGCTTTGAATCTGAACTTTAACTAAAGACATGATGACAAACAGGGCACAGACTCAGACACTCAGACTACTGACTAAGAAACTACTAAGCAATTATTATTTATGTATTATTGTTTATTGCCACAGCTATGTAACTCCTCATATAAGACAGGTGTTTGCACCAGGTCCACTCTGTTTAACTGTGACAGTACAAACAGCAGATACACATTTAGGTGCATCCCATGCCCATTTATGTCAATAAATATTAGCGCTGCTTTAAGCCTGCAGAGAAGTCAGGACCTTCACACAAACACATATTGTACTTTATTTTTGTTGAGCAACCCAGTGTCCACCTCTCAGGCACAGTGTGGACCTGATTTGTACCTCTGTTTGCTGCGTGTTAATTTGTGCATTAACAAGCACACTGTAGTGACAGAGAGAGGGAAAGAGCGACGCAGGGCAGTGCTGTAAATGAACTTAAACAGCTCTGATAACTTGGTTTTACTGACAGTGTGACACAGGCTCTTATTAAACCACTACTGTCTGTAGCTTCTGTTTTTGGAGATGGGGTTTGTATAGGTGATGTTACCATGCCTGAATTATCAGTTTAGGGGCCCCTGTGCACAATTTTTTGTTGGTCCCTTACCGAACCATAAGTGGTGATAATAACATCAAGGAGAAGTTTTTTGAGGTAAAAGTGTATTTAGACAAAAATATTGTGAATATTGTATTAATATGCACTATACCTCTGTTCTGGCTGTTGCTGGCTTTGTGACTGTTTCAGAGTTATACTTTGCATTACTTTTGAATTGCAATTCTGAAACTACAAGCTAGTGATGACTTTATTTCTCAATTTTCATCATGGCTGCAGAGATGGGGGACCTGAGTCCTGGACTTATACATATAGGAGTCATTGGACTTGTATTTACGATAGTGCTTTACTCCAAAATGTAGGCAGGGCTTTAGAGAGGCAAATAAAGCAAACAGCGAAGAAACAAGCAGAGTTCCACTTTCAGTTGTCCTGTTGGCATTTGTGGTGGCCACCTCAGTCACCACCTCGTGTTTTTTTTTTTTTTTTTTAATTCACAATTGACAGTATTTTTCTCCTCTGGACAAAGTCACTAAAGTCAGAACATAACTCTTTGATGACAAGTAATGAAGTTCATTGACAGATGTGGCACAAGGACAAGGTGTCCCTTGAAGGAGGTGGCCTAACAGGGATTTGATTCTGTGATCTGCTCATTAAGGAGTAGACACTTTACCTCTACACCATGCCCCAACATGTTAGGCACTCAAAACACTATGTTTAGTGGGAGATGGAATGACTTTAGGAGAGCGACATAAAGTGGGTTGACCCCTCCTCATACGAGGAAAACATGGACACTCCCTAGCAAACAACTGCCCCTGATGGTGATATAGAAAAGTGAGCAAAACACTATTGTGTTTGAAAGGGGAATTGTTTTGGACATGTCAAATTTTACAAATTCAACCTTAAAATCAAAAATGTGTTTTACTGATAACAATGGCACAGTTGATTTATTAACAATTAAAAATATGTTTGATTTAGACTGCAGTACTGTTTTCAAACCAGAATGAGCGCATGCTGGTTACAGTACCTTTAACTTGAAATGGCAATAGGAATTTCTTTTTTCTTTTTCTTTTTTTTTTCTTTAGACATGAATTTATCTTATTTTTTGTTTTATGTGAAATAAACAATCCAAGACATTTAGAGACAAAATGCATTTTATTTATAATATATGGTATGTCATTTACATTCATTGACAGTGAATTGCTATGAATAAGGTTATAGTCACAAAAGACTTCATACAGTGTTTTATGTTATTATTCAAGTGTATCAATATAACAAATAACCTTTGGTCTCTTCCATAAATGTTATTATATTTTCCACGTAAAAAAAATCCCATGCAGTGATAAAAGTGTTTTTGTGTGGACTAATTGTTCCCATCCACTAATACTGGGTTTGGTATCTTTGACTCCCACATGAGCGGTGTATACACAGGGGGAGACTTTTCTGTTGTTGAAAAACAGCTTTTCGTTTCAAAAGTGTAATGCAATATCTATTAACTCTGGAAAATTCAATTTACATTCATAGCTGAGAGAGAACAACACTAGCAGTGTGGACAATGAAGTGAAACAATTAGAACCATGCATTTTGTATTAAGTATAGATGTTTCAGTTGCTAAATAAACCATGTCAAGTTACAGTAGATACACATACATCTTTTTTTGCATACTGAGAGCAGAGAACCAAAGGCTGTAAGTAACATTTACAAGAGAAGAAAAAATGACACAGTACTAACTTTTGGTCAAATTTCAATTCATAAATGGTAAATATTCAAACACACAGATCACAGACCACCACCTCAGGAAATATTTGGATTTCCAAGTTTCATCTTTAATAAACTAAAGAAGAAATACTACGTAAGGACAAGACATGAACTAAACCAGAATGAAACCAAGTCTAAGCTAGGACTAAATCAGGACTAAAATTGGACTAAAACCGGAAATAATCCAGGTCCAAGCCAAGACTAAACAAGGTCTAAGCCAGCACATAACCAGGACAAAATCAGGACTAAGCTGGGCCTAAACAAGGTCGAAGAAGTGGTCTTCACATCAAATTAATGCCCCAACCAGAACAGGACTAAAACGGCAAACAACTCCCGAGTAACACCAGTGGAACCTGTATCACAGCTTGAGAACCACTGACTTCAATTTTTTAAATTTGTAATAATAGTTATTTCACCTTTTTGGGCTCCAGTATTTTATGTCTTTTTCTATATGACATAAAATATGACTTATATCCATTAATGACACTGTCTGAATCCTATGTGTAAAGATAGCTAGTAGTTTTTATTGTGATCTTTTGGCAGTAAAAACAAGAGCATTCATTTGATTTGTAAGTCTTGTAAATCTCAGAAAACCCAGAACGTCACTTGTGCCCTTTTGGTTCTCAACCCTAAGCCTCAGTGTTTACAAATGTCATATTAAATGTGTACAGTGCTATTTCAAATTCATTGCACATGCATTATCAGTAACATGCTTTTTCATATATTAACACTGCACTTGAAGTCATCATAGCACATTTGTATCTCGTGAACCACTTTGCAAAATCCTAAACATCACTATCTGCTTCACAGATCTCCTAAACCAGGGATACATGAGCGCATAGAGTAAGGGGTTAAAACACGAGTTTAGAGAGATCAAATTAAGCACAAAGACCCTTAAAAAATAGTTCATCTTCCATCCTGGGGCGACCACGTAGGTCGGTGTGTAGCAGAGGAGAAAGAGTAACACAACAAAGCCCAGATTTCGTGCCGCTTTCAGCTCAGATTTCCTGGAGTTCACCGCCGGCTGCTGTGTGGTGGCTGCAACCTGAGAACGCATGGCACGGGCCTGCGACACTGCCACAAAGAAAACTTGCAAGTACAGTATCACTATGAGCACAATAGGCCCACAGAAGTTCACCACCAGGTCAAAGTAACCTGCAATACGGTTCACCGCTGTGACGCAGACCCCTTCGCACCTCCTATATTGCCCCGGAATAATGAAATTGTTATGGTAATACCCAAAACCGTACAGGAGGGAGATGATCCAGCATGCAATCAGGGCGATGCTAACAGATCTCCTGCACATCAGGGTGGAGTAGTGCATGGGGTTGCAAATGGCTACGTAGCGGTCTAACGCGATAAGGATCATGTTTCCGATCGATACGGAAATCACCATAAAGTCAAAGGTGACATACAGGGCACACATGATGTCGCCGACTCGCCAGCAAGTGTACAGGAAGGAACCTTGGACTGGAATCACCACACAGCACACCAGGAAGTCTGAAACAGCCAGGCTGAGGAGGATGAAGTTAGTCGAGGAGTGCAGCTGCCTGAGAAGACAAAATGAGACAAAATGAGTACATTTCATTACAATAAACCTGATGTGACCGCTTGCAACTTGCCTAAAATGTGAGATAGCGATGATGACCATAAGGTTGAGGATGCTGGTGCAGAAGGCGAAGATGTAAAGCACAATCAGATAGATGTAGGTGCTTTGATCAGGAATCAGCTTGCTGCAGGACAGATTGCCCAGTTCTGGGTAGCACTGGTACAGCTGCTCACTGCTCATGTTGGAGGAAGGAGACGGGTGGGGGAGAAGTGACTTCACCCAAACGCTTTATCTCTCAGTCTCCCTCCACCTCCGCCTGCTCCCAGATGGACACTGGACGTCCCAAACCACTTGCATCATGAACCAAAACAACTCCACAACTTCACTTTGGATAACAGTGATCAAATCAATGACTCAGCACACTAGAATAACTTTGGTGAAGCTCTTGCTTTTTCTTTTTTGTGACTGTAAAAATAAACTCCAGGAAGCACTGACCAATCAACAAGGCCTCTACCTCCAGTCTGCTCACTTTCATTTATCATTAAAACAATGCACAGCTCTGTTTTCACTGATTTCTCACAGATATTTTTCATTTTGTAATAAAATGGCATCAAACAATAAGTTTAAGGTAATAAAAAGCTATTTTTCTATGGTTTTGTTCAAAATAGTGTAACAGCTCTGCACTGTGCTGCCCTCTGCTGGTCTCTTCATCTTATTCTTTATGGCAGTAGTAAAGTTATTAATGAGACAAAGACAAGACAAAACCTGGGGCTACACTGATCAAGTCGGGTAAATTGGAACTGTAGATGCAACACAAACTGCCCGAGTTCTGAGATACTGACTTGTCATTAGTGGAAATTAACAGTGTTTTGTGAATGATAAGATTAAAGATAAAAAAAAAAAAAAAATCATTTATTTAATCACCAGGTGACAGATAATGTATTTACAATATTTACTTTTTTTTTTTTACAGGTCCTTTTGTAATTTTGATGGGGGTTAAATAATATTATTATTGATAATAATAATAATAATAATAATAATAATAATAATAATAATAATAATAATAATAATAATAATGTGGCAGTGTGTGTGTGTGTGAGAGAGAGACAGAGAGAACATATATGTATGTGTGTCTGTAAATTATGCGCGTTGAGTTTTGCAAAGGTTACTCTATGTAAGTTAAAGGAGCTTAGTAAAGCCATGGGGTTATTTTTCCATTGTGGTATAGTTGCCCATTTATGTCAAGTTTGTCCAAAATAATTATTGCTTTCTTTTCTTGATGAATCATGTATCATGCGTATTGGAAATAGTTTTTGCCGGCATTGTATTATTTCTTTTGGGTATTGATTGTTCATTCTGTAATTTGTTTCTTTCAGTTGTCTTCCTTGGTTCTGTACCTGTTGTTTTTGTTTGTAATGTTCGAATTTGGCCACGATAGGCCGGGGTCATTTATTGTCCTGTGTGGTGTTTTTTGTGTTCTGTTGCTATTGTTGTGACTTGTGTAGTGCGCATGTTGACTGATTTCTTCAATGACTTATTTCTTTGGTAAGTGTTTGTATCTGTGTCTGACTCCCAGGTCTGACTCTGCCCACTGCCAGAGATTGAAATCTGCTCAAAAAGTTGGCAGAGACCTGGCAGAGACAGAGGAGGAGAAGTGAGGGAGGAGTGAGGCCTGGTCCTGTGACTGACAGCTGTCAGAGTCATGGACATCCTCCACAGTAGTTTTGCCAAGTCCCAGATTACTGAAGGTAATATTTTATGAGCTGTTTATGATTGTATCTCCACATGTAAGAGGTCGATTGTCATCAAACAAAAAGTGACTTAAAGCTTGGCAAATGAAAACACATCTATGGACTCAAAACTCTCCCCAGTGGCCATCATTTGTAGGCATATACTGTTATTGATCAGGCTCATCATGTTTTATTGTGCGGCAGTAGCGTGCGGTGACTTTTTCAAGTGGGCAAGCAGACACCTTGACTTCATTAAGTTTTACATGACAACATTTAGATTTAATTTAAATTTTATTAAAAATCACTTGAATGCAATCCCATCAGTGCTGTTTCAAACTATCTCACACTCTTCCTATATAATTACTATTATTAACGCTGTCATTACAACATTTTTTTTTCCAAAAAGCTGGCCTTCTCTGTCACCTTATCAAAGAATGTACCCTAAGTTCAGCCTTAATTAAGTGTCAAAAAGGAGTGA
Source organism: Bostrychus sinensis (assembly GCA_020698575.1). NCBI lineage: Eukaryota > Metazoa > Chordata > Actinopteri > Gobiiformes > Eleotridae > Bostrychus > Bostrychus sinensis. The sequence continues at coordinate 31,033,391 of CM036240.1, read as the reverse complement.
AACTAGACAGTCCCCCTCCGCCTCAAAGACAAGCTCTGTAAATATGTCTTATATATCTGCTCTTGGGCCGACCTAATAAAGACATAACCATCAGAGTGGGGCTTTTTAATGGGATTACACCTAACACTCACCATACAAGAGACTTCATATAAGCCCTTTAAGTTTGGTTTCAGATAAGAAATCACACAGTGTTCCACAGTGCATTAAAAAGAAACATTAAAAGAGGTTGTGTTGTTGTTGTACTTCTGTGGAGACCTACTCTGTGGCAAGATGTTGGCCCTATCCTGCAAGCATATATTCCACAGACCTGGAGTCAAATTATGGATCTTTCAGTTCATGGGAAAATGCTTTATCCATCTGACAATGGTAAAGAATCCACTAAAACTAATCTTTTGTTCCTTTGCTGACCCCTTGTGGCTGGAGTTGGTATCTTCTGTGATATCCCTATCTCACAATGCCAATGAAAACACCAGGCCCATAGTTACTGGGATAGGCTCCAGTACCTGTGATGCCTTATGGGAACAGGCAGAAGAAGACAAGGGAATCAATGTATTTTATTGCTATTTGTTAATCCTCCATGCAGAGCTGTCAACTGTATATTTTCTCACACTCTCACACAATTTCAGAATTCCAGAAAGAAAAAAAAATATTACTGATAAAATAGTGATTCACATTCAGCCATCGAGGACTTTAATCATTGTGTGGCTGACAGAGGTCACTTCTCTGCTCCCTCTTTGTGTGACTCCTCTCGCTCTATTGGTTGACTCTGTCTACCAGTCACACACAGAAACCTATCTCTGATTGGCTGTTCTACCACAAGTCCCGCCTAGCTTGCTTTGTAATTGGTCACTTTAGTTCAGCTTGCGTGTGATTGGTTCCCTGTGGAAAGTAGGAGGGACCACAGGCCGTTGAGCGGTGGATTTGTGATAAAAATCAGCATCATTGTTTTCCCCATTAAGTTATGAACTCTTTAGGGTGATTCTGTTAGAGTATCCAACAGTTGCTGAAAGTCTGATTTCACCATCATAATTCGTCTCAGTTGCTGGGCGTCTATGCCCAGTAGATTTTCAAATTTAGTCCATTTGGATGCATTGGTGTTAAACAAAAGTTGTTTCTGCAGTTGATCATTTTCCATTCTGGAGATGTGAGCCAGATATTTTAGTTGTTTGTCTTTGTCTTTCTCCGTAAGTCAGCATTTGACATCTTGTAGCTCCAGCTCAGCAATGGTGTTTTGGGGATTTGGGGCATTCTTTCGTTTGTAATCACCCTTGATCATTTTCCTTAAAAGCCCATGCAAGACTACTTCTAGTTTGTTATCGCTGCTCGACATTTTCCACACTTGTACATTACAAAAGGCAGGATCGAACGCATGTTATTAAGAACTTAATCCTAGTTTGTTTGAAGGATACAATTATCGGTTAAGACGTGCTTTAGCTCATTCCATTTCATATACGCAGTGCCAATTCTGGCATGGAAGAATATTGAGGATCCAGTGTTGGAATTATTTATGGTATATCCACGATATTTGAAGGGGCGAACGTTCTTGATATTAGTACTACCAAGAGAGATGATGCTAGGTTGAGACTTAATATACTTATAAACATTGAATGCCATTGTTTCTGTCTTAATGTATGATATTTGTAGTCCAAATATGTACTGTATGTTCTGCAGTTCCTCAATGGATCCAGCAAATATGGCTTGATCATCTGCATACAGATGGTCGTTTGTCATTTTCCCCTGATGCTCGTGCTTTCTTGCGTAGCACTCGTGGGGCTACCTCGTTTGGGATACAGTATTTGAACTTGAAGTCTGTATCTGGATACATTTTATATTAAATACAAACAGTATCACCTTAAAGCAGCTGTTGGACGCAAACATTAGTGTTCTGAGTGTTATTCAAGTAAAAACAGAATTAATATTATGCAAACAGGGATTTGAACATTTCTGTAGCAGTTTAAATGTAAGTCTCTTTGCTAAGTGAGTGACAACAGTAATAAAACTGTTGTGTCAATATTCCTGTCAGTCTGAAGCTCAGTGGAGAGCAGTGCATTCTCCTGTAGAAGCTCTAGTCACAGAACAGTTAAAGCCCTGCAGATGAGTGTTTTAGACTGAGGACTGTACCGTGACATCTCAGCCCAGACTGTGGAGGAGACTGGACACCATCAGGGGTCAGACTGGTGAACTGTTACTGGACTGACCATGAAGCAAAGTCACTCCATCAACCGGATGTACGCCAGCGACGCTGAGGTCCAGAACTGATTGATTCATTATGATCCGGACAAATTAACTGAAGATCAGTTTAAATGGATTAAAAATAGTTTATCCCCTTCACCTTCTCCCCATATCTCCTCCCTCAGTTCAGAAGGTCAGCTCGACAGCGGGGTCTTCTTATCTCTCCCTGTGCACTGCCATATCTCCCTTCAAGGACAAGCCACAGAACTGAACTTGTAAACATCTGAGTCGTGGCTCCAACTTTTCAGACACAAACTCAGACCCCTCCCCTGCCTTCACCTTTCCTCTCTAGACAAATCCAAACAAAAAATTCCATCACGTGACCATGTGTACTGTGTCTTGTTATGTTATGTTTTGTTTTTGTATGTTAATGTATGCTTTGCAAAACTGTATTTAACTTTCTGAAGTTGTATGCACCTGAAAGAGAGGCTGCAAGTCTTAGTAGCTCCTAAGTCTGTCTTATTATTTGTTTTTAACTGTGTGTTTATGTTTATGTCTTGTCTACACATTTAATGTTTGCTGCTGGACAACTGAATTTCCCTCCTTGGGGGGGGGGGTCAATAAAGTATCTGTCAAGTTTCTTCTGAGGCCGGCACATCCAGCGCACAGCTATACTTCTTTTCAAACACGCTGCTTCAAGGCGCCGCTCATCGTATCTCTGATCGTTCTCACAGCTGTCTCACTCTCCTTCGTGAAGAAGAGTGAGAAGGGACAGGTCTGTGCAGAGGTCACAAACGGAGCACAGAGGAGAAGAGAGAGAGAGAGAGAAAAATAGTGCTATTTGATAAAAATGTGATTAATTGAAATTAATTAATAACAAAGCATTTTTTTTACCTACTCATGAACTTCTGTGCTGTGAGATGGTAATGTTTCCCCATGTGAAGCTATATCCACTCCCTCTGTTAGTTCATCATTTACATCTAGTCATTTATTTTGAACTTTAGCTTCTTTTGTATGTGTTTGTTTTATGTCAACTGTCAAGTGTATTAGCGTTAGCTGTGCAGTTTTCTCACACTTGAAAGAGACAGGTCTCAATTCTGAAGGCGTATGCAGGACTTCACTCAAGTGACAGGCCTTTAATTAATTTTAATCCTTTTATTCTGTGTTCAGGATTTATTTTCAATGACCACAATTACCAAAACTCAGTGTAAATAACGAAAAAATATTTACAAATGAAAAATATTTAACTCCTACACAATAAATACCTTTAAAGTACTATGTTAATAAATTTTACCCAGATTTTAAAACATTTGCTTAAGCATATTTAAGATATTTTTTAGAAATGAATGACTTTAAATGACATGCTTTTAACTGGTTTTACAACAATGATAATAATTTAACCATTTTAATTGATGTACTGCTATCAATATAATACACACACACAATATAATTAGTGCAGTATTTAAACTATTTACAGTCTTAGCAATATAGAAAGTTTGGAGCATCCATAAACGCAGCACTGACACGGGGCAGCCACAACTAGCAGTGCAAGGAAAAGTTCCAGTCAAATCAATACGATGGACCACAGGAGCTTACCGGCTGTCCCTTCAGAGTTTCCATGAGAACCTGGATCCCACACAGCTGTTCTACGACTAATGATCAACCTTAGTAACTTCCTTCTCGCTCGTGCTGCCAGCTGCTGTGTTGACTCTGCTCCCAGTGTGCTCAATGTAGACAGCGGTACGCCATTTTTATCTGTCCATGCACGCCGCTGATTACTAATCAGTTCACTCATTTCACCTGGCACCACCCGCCAACAGCGGGAGCGAGCAACCCGCGGTCCCGACTCGGCAGAAACAGGTGAAGCAGCAGGAGAGGGAGCAGCGAACGACCACACCCCCCTAAAGAGCAGCTCGCCGCGACAATACCCAATAATGTCTTTTGTTTTCCAATAAAGGGCAAAGAGCCATTGGAAGGAAAGTGTTTGGTCCCTACTTTTACCATAGTGCATAGTGAGGATATTTGTACAAATGTGCAGATATGAATTTTTGTTTCTATTGAAAAAATAAAAATAAAAAATTCCCACAGTTACCAGCTAATGATTTACTGAGAGTAACAGTAACAATAGGCTACAGAGGGGCTACAGTAGGTCTTTGTACAATGAGAAAACAGTCAAAATAACAAAACATTTGAAGAATAGGGCAGCTTTTAGATTTTGTATTTTTATTCTCTGCATTAGTTACACATTAATTACACATTTCTAACTTAATAAAAGGGCAGAAGCAGAAATCTGTCTCCAACAGTAGTTAGTATGTGTCAGGTTATTCCTGAAGCACAGGGCTCTCACTGCAGTCACTGTTGCTGCCTCTGTCTGAGAGAGGACCAGCAGCTCTGAGTGAACTCAGGTGTGCTCTGCTCGGCCACACCTGCCCCTCCCCCACCTGCTCTGTCTGTGCAGCCTGAACCTGCAGCTGACTGCTCTCCTCTGGACAAAGTCACTAAAGTCACTAAAGTCAGAACATAACTCTTTGATGACAAGTAATGAAGTGGATTTTTTAGTTTACCAAAAGAATGTGAAGACAACAGTAACTTCACTTCATTGACAGATGTGGGACAAGGACAAGGTGTCCTAACAGGGATATGATTCTGTGATCTGCTGATTGAGGAGTAGACAGTTTACCTCTGCATCATGCCCCAACATACTCCTCACTCAAAACACTGTTTAGTGGTAGATGGAATGACTTTAGGAGAGCGACATAAAGTGGGTTGACCAAAACACTCGGGGCCATATATAGACAATCTTGGCAGAGGCGGTGGCGTAGACAGAGGTACGTTAGGGGGCATGTCCAGGTCGATTTTGTCCCTACTTGAACGGCGTAGACGTGTCAGACAAAACAAGAACGTCCGGGGTCAAAATGAAAGAGTCCAGGGAGCAAAACACGGACCCCGGAGAAAGTTCAGGCGGCTCCGGCGGCGGCGTGGGCCCCGGAGAGAGGTCAGGCGGCTCCAGCGGCGGCGTGGGCCCCGGAGAGAGGTCAGGCGGCTCCGGCGGTGGCGTGGGCCCCGGAGAGAGGTCAGGCAGCTCCAGCGGCGGCGTGGGCCCCGGAGAGAGGTCAGGCGGCTCCGGCGGCGGCCCCGGAGGAGAAACAGGAGACACTGGAGGCTCCGGCGGCGGCGAGGGTCCCGGAGGAGAAACAGGAGACACTGGAGGCTCCAGCGGCGGCGAGGGCCCCGGAGGAGGGACAGGAGACACTGGAGGCTCCGGCGGCAGCGAGGGCCCCGGAGGAAAAACAGGAGACACTGGAGGCTCCGGCGGCGGCGAGGGTCCCGGAGGAGAAACAGGAGACACTGGAGGCTCCAGCGGCGGCGAGGGCCCCGGAGGAGGGACAGGAGACACTGGAGGCTCCAGCGGCGGCGAGGGCCCCGGAGGAGACACTGGAGGCTCCGGCGGTGGCGAGGGCCCCGGAGGAGACACTGGAGGCTCCAACGGCGGCGGCGAGGGATGTGAAGCGGGAACTGGCAGCCGCGGCATCCCCGGCGGCTCCAGTCGGGGAGCGGGAACTGGTGGCTGCAGGCGGCTTCGGCAGCCCCAGGCGAGGAGTGGGAATTGGCAGAGACCGCCCCGGACGGAGAGCTGTGTCCGGCGGAGGCCCCGAGACTGGAACAGGCGGAGACCGCCCCGGATGGAGAGCCGTGTCCGGCGGAGGCCCCGAGTCTGGAACTGGCAGAGCCCGCCCCGGATGGAGAGCCGTGTCCGGCGGAGGCCCCGCAACAGGAACTGGCGCAGTCCGGGGAGTTGCTGCAGGCACGGGCGGAGACCGGGGAGTAGGTGGAGGATCCCGAGGTGAGGCGCAGGCCTTATGGTACGTTCACACCGGACGCGAATCAGGCGTCAAATTCACGTCATTCGCATCTAGTTGGACGCGTGACCATTTTGAATTCACTCACGTCAATGACGCGAATTCACTCGCGCGAATGAGGCGAATTGGTCGGTCGCTTCATTCGCGTCAAATGAGGGGCATGGCTGTTAGGGCTACTTCCAGATGAGCCTGTCTCTGTTTGGTCTCCTGTGTCCCATGAGGCTGCGAAGGACCTCTCCCCAGGACACTGCTGCTGTACAGCAGCATTAACCCCAGAGACAGAGCTGAGACTAGCGCTAGTCTAGTCCCAGGCTCTTTATTTTCTGTTGTTCTGGAGAGTGCAATAACTGCTAATATAACGAGCACATCTCAATAGGCTATTTTGGTAAAGTTACCCCCCCTTTATATTTACTTGTATTTATTTGTGTGTTCTTGATGTCACGATGATCAGAGTGAGCCTCTGTCACAGGCTTGTATCACAGATAACAGATATAACCACACTCACACAAGCCTAAACAGCCATATTTATTTTATTTATAGTGTTTTCTATCAGGGCTGTTTTTGTTTCCTGTCTTCATAAAAGTAGAACAGCTGCTCTAGGCTGTAGCTTTTATTTACAGGTTCACTCTGAACCCTCGACGATTGTTTTGCTGGATCTCCAAGGCAGGGATCTCCTCCTGTTACGTCGTACGTAACCACGTCATTGCTACAGCAGGTCCCTGATTGGTTAACGCGCCGCGAATGTTCGCAGAAGTTCAAATTTTTCAACTTCCGCGACCAGAGCGTTGGACGTGAATCTGTGTTGTTCGCGTCTTCCGCCGATTCGCGTCTCCGCCTATTCGCGGGACTCGCGCGTCAAACGCTCAATTCGCTTCATTCGCGCCGCGCGATTCGCTTGATTCGGGTCGCGCCATTCGCGTCATTCGCGCCTCAGGACGCTTGTTCTCCTGAGAGCGTTCTCCTGAGAGTGTTCTCCTGAGAGTGTTCTCCTGAGAGCGTTGCTGGTTCTCCGGGCCTGCAGGTACACCCTACTCAGTAGTTCAGCCATAATTTTGTAATATTTCTAACTTTTATTTTAATGACTTTATTATGAGTATGTCTGCAGGATGCAGTGCTTTGCTAAAATCACCCGTTTCAAATACAAACCACTGCTTTAGTGAGAGCAGTTTCCCTGCCCCACACCACGCCCTGGTTTTAGACCAGGCCGCTTCTTCTTCAGACCAACACACCTCAGGTTCACATAAAGTGGGTTGACCCCTCATCATTATTGGGGGACAACATGGACACTCCCTTGCGAACAAATCTGAACACTGCGCCCTGTTGGTGATAGAGAAAAGTGAGCAAGATACTCTACCCACTGGTGTTTAAAAGGGGAATTATTTGTCAAATCTTACAAATTCAACCTTTAAATTAAATATTACTTTTACTGATAACAGTGGTCCAGTTAATTTAGTAACAATTAAAAATATGTTTTACATAATGGCCAAGTTGTTTTTGTTTACATTTTGTGATTTGGTTCTAAAACTGCAATGCTGATTGTCCAATCACAAAAGAGTCAGAAAATCAGTACGAGCGCATGCTGCTTACAGTACCTTTAACTTGTAATGGCAATAGGAATAAATTTTTTTTTATTTAGATATGAGTTAATCTTTGATCTTAACTTATCTTATTTTTTGCATATAAGAAATAAACAATCCATGACATTTAGAGACAAAATGCATTTTATTTATAATATATTGTATATCACTTACATTAATGGAAAGTGGATTGCTATGAATAAGGTTATAGAAATACTCACAAAAGACTTCATACAGTGTTTCATGTTATTCATCAATAAATGTATTATTAAAACCACTAACATTTGCTCTTTTACATTAGTATTAATTATATTTTCCACATAAAATAATCCCATGCAATGATAAAAGTGTTTAGTGCAGACTAATTGTTCCTATCCACTAATACTGGGTTTGGTATCTTTGACTCCCACATGAGCAGGTGTACACACAGGGGGAGACTTTTCTGTTGGTGAAAAACAGCTTTTCATTTCAAAAGTGTAATGCGATATCTATTAACTCTGGAAAATTCAATTTACATTCATAGCTGAGAGAGAGAACAACACTAGCAGTGTGTGAATGAAGAGCTACAATTAAAACCATACAATTTGTATTAAATATAGATGTTTCAATTTCTAAATAAACCATGTCAATTTACAGTAGATATACAGATGAATCTTTTTTGTATACTGAGGGCTGAGAACCAAAGGCTATAAGTAACATTTACAAGCGAAGAAAACATGGCACAGTACTGACTTTTTGTCAAATTCAAATTCATAAATGCTAAATATTCAAATGCACAGATCACAGACCACCACCTCAGGAAATATTTGGATTTCCAAGTTTCATCTTCAATAAACTAAAGGAGCAATACTACATAAGGACAAGACATGGACTAAAACTGGGACTAAACCAAATCTAAACCAGGACTGAATCAGGACTAAGCAAGGACTTAAACTGGACAAAATTGGAAATAATTCAGGTCCAAGCCAGGACTAAACTGGGCCTAAACAAGGACTAAGCAATGGCCTTCACATCAAATTTATGCCCCAACCAGAGCAAGACTAAAACAGCAAAAGACTCCCGAGTATCACCAATGGAACCTTTACCCCAGCTTGAGAACCACTGACTTACATTTTTTTTTATTTGTAATAAAAGTTATTTCACCTTTTTTGGCTCCAGCTTTTTCTATATGACATAACAGTGTAGCATTTATATTCATTTATCACACTGTCTGAATCCTAAATTCAGAGATAGTCAGTTGTTTTTATTGTGATCTTTTGGCAGTAAAAACAAGAGCATTCATTTGATTTGTAAGTCTTGTAAATCTCAGAAAACCCAGAATGTCACTTGTGCCCTTTTGGTTCTCAACCCTAATGCCTCAGTGTTTACAAATGTCATATTAAATGTGTACAGTGCTATTTCAAATTCATTGCACATGGGTTATCAGTAACATGCTTTTTCATATATTATCACTGCACTTGAAGGCATCATAGCACATTTGCATCTCGTGAACCACTTTGCAAAATCCTAAAGGTCACTATCTGCTTCACAGATCTCCTAAACCAGGAATACATGAGCGCATAGAGTAAGGGGTTAAAACACGAGTTCAGATACATCAAATAATTCAGGAAGACCCTGAAATAATAGTCAATTAAAAATTGGGGGTAGAAGGTCACGTAGTTCGGCGCATAACAGAGGAGAAAGAGTAACACAACAAAGCCTAGATGCCTCGCTGCTTTCAGCTCTGATTTCCTGGAGTTCACTGCTGGCTGCTGTGCGGTGGCTGCAACCTGAGAACGCATGGCACGGGCCTGCGACACTGCCACAAAGAAAACTCGGAAGTACAGTAACACTATGAGCACAAAGGGCCCACAGAAGTTCACCGCCAGGTCAACATAACCTGCAATAGGGGTCACCACTGCGATGCATTCCCCATCACACCTGTTATACCTCCCCGGAATAATGACATTGTTGTGGTAATACCCAACGCCGTACAGGACAGAAATGACCCAGCATGCAATCAGGGCGATGCTAACAGATCTCCTGCACATCAGGGTGGGGTAGTGCATGGGGTCACAAATGGCTACGTAGCGGTCTATGGAGATAAGGATCATGCCTCCGACCGATGCAGAAATCAGCGTGAAGACAAAGACATTATACAGAATGCACATAATGTCGCCGAGTCGCCAGCAAATGTACATTAAGGAACTATCAACTGGGATCATCACCCAGCACACCAGGAAGTCTGAGACAGCCAGGTTGAGGAGGATGAAGTTAGTAGAGGAGTGCAGCTGCCTGAGAAAAGACACAAAATGAGTATATGGATTACAATAAACCTGATGTGACCACTTGTGACTTGCCTGAAATGCGAGATAGCGATGATGACCATAAGATTGAGGATGCCGGTGCAGATGGCAAAGGTGTAAAGCACGATCAGACATATGTAGATGTTCTGATCGGGGATCCATCTGGTGCAGGACAGATTGCCCAGTTCTGGGTTGCACTGGTACTGCTGCACACTGCTCATGTTGGAGGAAGGAGACGGGAGGAGGAAAGAAGTGACTTCATCCAAACGCTTTATCTCTCGTCTCCCTCCACCTCCGCCTGCTCCCAGATGGACACTGGACGTCCCAAGCCACTTGCATCATGAACTAAAACAACTCCACAACTTCACTTTGGATAGCAGTGATCAAATCAATGACTCAGCACACTAGAATAACTTTGGTGAAGTTCACTAAGTAATAAATCTTGCTTTTTCTATTTTGTGACTGTAAAAATAAAGTTTCTTAACCAAAAAGAGTGCACCCATTTTAAATACAATTCCATGCCTGATTCTTCAAAGGCCTCAGAAAGCACCTGCTGCTGAATATCTGTAGTACTCTGCATTTTGTGTGGTCAGAGTTTACTCCAGCTCTCATGGCAAACATTACTTATCCAAATACTGAATTACAAAATTTTAATGTGTTTGTTAGTTTCTGAACTTCTGTCTTTACATTTTATATTTAAAGCCTGAGCACTGAGTGAACCACACTAAAGAATCATATAATTTTCTAACAAAGTCTCAGCTAGGCCTTGTTGCTATAAGAGTTGTGTATGTAAAATGGTGATATACGCTGCTCAAGAAAATAAAGGGAAGACTTAAACAACACAATGTAACTCCAAGTGAGTCACACTTCTGTGAAATCAAACTGTGTCCACTTAGGAAGCAACACTGATTGACATCAGTTTCACTGCTGTTGTGCAAATGGAACTAGACAACAGGTGGAAATTATAGGCAATTAGCAAGACACACCCAATAAAGGAGTGGTTCTGCAGGAGGTGACCACAGACCACTTCTCAGTTCCTATGCTTTCTGGCTGATGTTTTGGTCACTTTTGAATGCTGGCGGTGCTTTCACTCTAGTGGTAGCATGAGACAGAGTCTACAACCCACACAGGTGGCTCAGGTAGTGCAGCTCATCCAGGATGGCACATCAATGCGAGCTGTGGCAAGAAGGTTTGCTGTGTCTGTCAGCGTAGCGTCCAGAGCATGGAGGTGCTACCAGGAGACAGGCCAGTACATCAGGAGACGTGGAGGAGGCCGTAGGAGGGCAGACCCCTTGTGAGACCATATGCTGGTGCGGTTGGCCCTGGGTTCCTCCTAATGCAAGACGATGCTAGACCTCATGTTGCTGGAGTGTGTCAGCAGTTCCTGCAAGACCAAGGCATTGATGCTATGGACTGGCCCGCCCGTCCCCATACCTGAATCCAATTGAGCACATCTGGGACATCACACCACCACAGACTGTCCAGGAGTTGGTGGATGCTTTAGTCCAGGTCTGGGAGGAGATCCCTCAGGAGACCATCTGCCACCTCATCAGGAACATGCCCAGGCGTTGTAGGGAGGTCATACAGGCACAGTGGAGGCTACACACACTACTGAGCCTCATTTTGACTTGTTTTAAAACAAGACATTACATCAAAGTTGAATCAGTCTGTAGTGTGTTTTTTCCACTTTCATTTTTAGTGTGACTCCAAATCCAGACCTCCATGGGTTAATACATTTGGTTTCCATTGATAATTTTTGTGTGATTTTGTTATCAGCACATTCAACTATGTAAAGAACAAAGTATTTAATAAGAATATTTCATTCATTCAGATCTAGGATGCGTTATTTTAGTGTTCCCTTTATTTTTTTGAGCAGTGTATATAGTATCCTTTGCCCAAGCACAAGCCTTCACCATGTGTCTTCTGGAGGTTTGACATGGAGAGGTGCATATCACTGCCAGGATCATGGTTGTGTTGATGGATTGATGTCACCAATTGTTATAGGGGCTATATTATGCTAAATTTATGTTTTTTAGGCTCTGTACCTTGTTATAATCACAACAAAAGGTTTAAAAAGCAGTCATCCTGACCAAGTCCAGATGATTTTTTAAATCCCTTCTTGTGATTCATTTAGCCTGGATGAGTGAGAGTCTTATCAGAAACCATGTTATACTGTTGTTCTCTTATCAAAAACACACCTGGAGTTGTGTTTTGCTGCTCACACGCATGTTTTAGTGATCCTCTATTCTTTGGCCCTGAGTTTCTGAGGCTTCAAAATGAACCTCTGAGCCTCTCCCACAAACCCCCGCCAACTCCAGGAAGCACTGACCAATCAACAAGGCCTCTACCTCCAGTCTGCTCACTTTCATTTATCATTAAAACAATGTATAGTTATGTTTCCACTGATTTCTCACAGATATTTTACATTTTGTAATAAAATGACATCAAACCAAATGTTTAAGGTAATAAAAAGCTATTTTTCTATGGTTCTGTTTAAAATAGTGTAACAGCTCTGCACTCTGCTGCCTTCTGCTGGTCTATTCATCTGTTTATTTCTTTTTTTTTTTTTTTTTGTAATGTACATCTTATTAAACTTTTCCTATTTTGCAAAAAATAAGAATGCATACAATAATTACAAACTCAACGCCCAGACTTCAAACACCACACCAGCCTTTATTAAGCCTTTACATACCATCATGTTACAGTCAGCCAGTTGGTAAATGCAGACCAAGTAAATTCGTTTTGATGAAGCTTTTTTAAGAGACTATAACTAACTTTCTCATTGGATGCCAATTTACCCATCATAGTTAGCCATTCGTCATAGGGAAGAGGGCTCTTTTTCATCCAGTGTCTCAAACAAGTCAGTTTAGCTGTAGTAAGAGCCGAGATAATCCATCTCTTTTCAAAAGAGGAGAAGTGAGAGTCTGAAAGTTCTGTATTTGAGCCCAAAACAGACAGTTTGGGCTGAGATGTGAAACCGGTTTACAACGATGAAAATAATCTCCATAATATTTTGCCACCAGTCCTGAAGTGCTGCACAGCTCCAAAGTATGTGAAAGATTGATGCACCCTCCTCATTACATCTCCAGCAGGTATCTGTGGGTATCAAATTCCACTTGTGCAGTTGTTGTGGGGTTCAATGCATTCTGTGAATTATCTTTAACTGAATAAACCTACTATCTATTTCTTTGTACATCGTAATACAATTCTGTAAACAAGACTCCCAATCACCTGCACATATGTCCAATGCCAAGTCCTCATTTCAAACTTTTTTAAACTTCAGACAGTGGGTCGGCCAAGCAATAAATTGTAAATTTTGGAGGTGATTCCTTTATTAGAGATTGGTTTATGAAGCAATGTTTCCACAGGACTACCTGTGGAGCAACTGAGAGGACTTCCCAACTATCTCCAGAACTGATTATGTGGCAGTTTATACTTGGTAACAATCTGGTGCAGGTGGGGAAAGACCAAGAGCCACAAGAGAGCCCTATCCAGACCTGGGGGACACACAACAGGTACAAAATGTAATCAATCTATCCAGCAAATTATTTTCTGACACGTCTGGAAGCTTGTCTGAAGCTCTGGAAGGGTTTTCTTTTGTACCCACAAGTCATTGCAAAAATTTGGATACCATTGTTGATGTATATACATTCTTCCACACTCTAAAGATTGAAAGAATGTTTTAATAACAATGAGAAGCCCTACTAATTCTACTGTCTACATTACTCGAGGCCCTGAAGTGGATGAACGGCTACAAAAAAGCCAAGAGAATATGAACACAAATGAACAAGTAATGGCTGGATGTACACCTTTTTAAATGTAAAAGCACTTTCATTCCCACCTCACAAGAGGAATTACTCTATTGACACTTACTGCCGGTTAGTGGAACAGGATATTTCTCTTAAAAAAAAATAAAAATAAATTAGTACAAAGTGACCAATAATTTAACAAAAACACAAAATACACAAGAAATTTACAGATGTTCCACCAGGTCGTGAGTGAGAATATTTCAGCCTCTGTAGACTACCATTTCCAGCCGCTTGTCATCTCACTTCCCTCATATGTTGAAGACTCAATGGCTTTCATCAAGTTGGTTCAGTCTATCTCTGTATCTGTATGATCCTTGTATACAAATGTGCCTTTTGAGGGTGGATTACGAGCTTCAAAACAGTATTCAAATTCAGTTGACAAATCAAAAAGGCACAGCAATTAATTATTGGAAGTGCAGAAAATATCAAGAGTCCAGCAATAATGAATGGCACAAGCAGTTGCGCAATATCGAGAGTCCAGCAAAAATACTGTGCCAGGTACCAACTCAAAACACTTTGCCCAGCCCACCCACAGTTTACTGAACCCATGTCTGGGTTTGACCGGTGTCCAGAGGTGAGTGCACTTACAGTTTGTGAAAAGAAATATTAATGTATCAGTGGGCAATGGGCATGTGAGTGAGTGGGGTGAGAGTTTAATGGGCTGCCAGGTGCCCCCTACCAGCTTCGGCAGGAAAAATCTGGCTCTGCGCTTGACTCAGTTCATTGGGTTCTGTAGGCTTGGGTCCTGCTCCTTCAGCTCGCCATTCAGGTCCCAAAAACCTGGCCTGAACAACAGGACAGAAGTTTCAATAAATCAAACTAATAAAGTAACCCCACTAACATATAGACTGTAGTATTATTAGCTTCAGTGTGCACACAAATATCAAAAATATAGCACTATTTACACCATACATAATTCTAAATCCAATAATTAAACATTAGAAAATATTACAGCAATACATACTATTCATATTTCATACAAAGGCTGAAATATTAGCTGTAGCAAAAAACCCTTTAAAGTTAAAGTACATTTCAAGTAAAAAGAATAAAGCTAAAGGGCTCACGTAATCATAATCACAGATGAAAACATTCCTTAACAAAAGTTTTCTTTAAAATACATTAAATACATAATGTCAGACATGCACTTCCATACATTGGATGTGCAGACATTAAGCATTTAAATGTGTACATATTACAAGTTGTGTTTGACAGAAACAGGCATAAAGTTTGATGTGTAAGGTGTGCGAACTGCGCCCACAGAAAAACATGGCCGCGGCTAAGCTAATGCTAACACACACAAACAAACACTCACCAATTCCATGGACTACGCCTCACACATGGACCTTTTCGGCCAGATACGGGACACGATAGAAGGCTCCTACAAGATAATACGCATTGCATTGCGTGTCAAGTGGAATAAAGTGTTAAAAGCAGTGAAAATACCGTAAACTAACCAGAGCGCCAACTCTCATCCAGCTTCCCAACTGCTCCTAACCAGACTGAATCACAGCAGCCCAATAAAAATACGCGATTGGCCGCTCCACATCACATGACCATATGACATCACCAAAATAGCGGACACCGATTGGCCGGCTGACTCACATGACCTCATGGAAAAAAACTCGAGGTTTAGAGACGGTACAAATATATGGAAAAGATGCATATAGCCAGAGGCAGGCCGAAACAGGATCTGTCACCTGGGTTACACCAGACAGAAATTCTATCCTCTATGACACTTCATTCCATCAGTTCCACTAAAAAAAAAGCCTAAATCCCCCAGTTCAGCCGCATATGCTGTGTCTGTAGCTCTGACTTTGATTTTGAGGCTCAAGTGGACGACCTGGAGCAAAGACTCAGACAAAGACCATACAAATAAGAGTGGGTTACGGAAGCATGGAGCGGTTCAATGGGCTATCACAGATCAAATGTCTTGAGAGCATTCGAAAAAAACTAATCCAAGAATTCAGTACATAGTCCAATACTCATTTGTCAGTAAGCTGCTGGCAAAAATTTTTGAGAAACACTGGCATATTCTGCAGTCAGATGCCTCCTTGAACTGTTTCACTTTGTCACCTCGAATTGTATATAAGAGATGCCCAAATTTAAGCAACATGTTGGTAAGAGCCCACCTACCATCTTCAATAAGACCTCATTTCCCACTGTCTGTTCCACAGAGCAACTACAGGTGCAGACACTGCACACAGTGCAACTTCACACAAAAAACATAAACCTTCAACCACCCCAGAACTTGGAAGCACTTCAACATCAAATGAGTGATCACCTGTAATACAAACAATGTGATCTATGCTAAAATGTCTGTGTGGCTTCACGTATGTTGGTAAAACAACCAGATCATTAAAAACAAGAATCTCTGGACACCAATCCAATGTTCATAATATGAGACACGAAAAGCCCGGTGGCGGTTCATTTTACACAAAAACAGCACACTGTGTAAGTTCTCTGAGATATGTGGGCACTGAACAGGTGAGGCAACCTCACAGAGGTGGAGATATCAATACCATACTGATGAAAAGGGAAGCTTTCTGGATTTATACTCTAGAGACAATAGCACCCAAGGAGCTTAATGAAGACTTTGACCTTAGACCATTTTTCGGACTCTTTTTTATTATTGTTGTAATGCATTTTCTGTGCCGTGTCCATTTATGCACAGTCTCTCCAATATTTGATTGATGTTACTATCACCACTCCAGCCTCTGGTTGTGTGTTTCTTAAACTAGTCGATCGTTAAATTGCTGGTGCTCATAATCCTATCTAAAAAAAATTATATGAATATGAAAATCATGTACATTTTCTATATTTTGGTTTGTGGGTATTATAAAAATGTAATAGGATATCATTAGGATGCAATTAACCAAGCAGGATAGATACTTTCGTTCATGCATAATAGTGTCTAATTGACTCTTTGGGGCTGCACATTAGTGAAGTGGTTAGTCAGTGGTTTAAAAATATTCAGCCAATATGTGCTGGTCCCAAGCCTGTATAAATGGAGAGTGTTGTGTCAGGAAGGGCACCTGGCCAAGCTGAAAAGGACTTTCTGTGACTCTTTAGTGTCAATATCCCTTGCAGGACATAAGTTAGGGCCTATAAGTTCCTATTCCCAGAGAGGACAAACTGAAAACTCTAGGGGTAGAAACGCACCCATTCTATTTTAATGTCTCTGTAAGGTTACCACAGGTAACTGTAGAAAGGCTGTAGAAAGTCACCTGGCTGGGCAGATGGCCACACTGTGAGATAGCTTTGGAATCTATAATGTCACCACCAGAGAACACCAAAGACTATTGTACCTTTGAAATTCCAAGATTCCAAGAAGCCATTGACCCTTCTGTAAAGTTGTGAAACATGTTTATTTGATTGATTTGTTGCACAGTAATTGCAATATTCTATCTATATAGCATTATTATTATTATTATTATTATTATTTTTTTAGAATGGACAAAACATATGTTTTTACTTTTTTTTTTTTACACTCTATATATAACTATAGTTTTCAGTCACTTGACTTTGTGTTCTACTGGAGGGCTAAACAAAGATGGCAACATGCAGCCACATGAGGAGATGCAGCCACCTATGTATTTAGAAACAGATGTCTTTCAAATGCTGCCCAGAATTATTTGAGATCAACAGGATCAAAAATACAGATTGACAAGGATCAAAAATAATGCATAGAGCAAAATATAGTGGTAAATCAAAAGAACAGAATTCAGTCTTGAGAAGAGAGCATTTGATGCCGTATCGCCGCCACCGGTCTAAGCACCTCATCAGAGAGAGCTCCTCCGGTCTTGGGATGACACCAAATGCTCCTGCTCAAGGTCCTCAAGCAGGTTTTATAGTAAAAGGAAAGTCCATCCATCTTCTTCCGCTTAATCCGGGGCCGGGTCGCGGAGGCAGCAGTCTAAGCAGGGACACCCAGACATCCCTCTCCCCGGACACTTCCTCCAGCTCCTCTGGAGGAACCCCAAGGCGTTCCCAGGCCAGCCGAGAGACATAGTCCCTCCAGCGTGTCCTAGGTCTTCCCCGGGGCCTCCTCCCGGTGGGACATGCCCGGAACACCTCCCCAGGGAGGCGTCCAGGAGGCATCCGGAACAGATGCCCGAGCCACCTCAGCTGGCTCCTCTCGATGTGGAGGAGCAGCGGCTCTACTCCGAGCTCCTCCCGGGTAACCGAGCTCCTCACCTTATCTCTAAGGGAGCGCCCAGCCACCCTGCGGAGGAAACTCATTTCGGCCGCTTGTATCCGGGATCTTGTCCTTTCGGTCATGACCCAAAGCTCATGACCATAGGTGAGAGTAGGAACGTAGATCGACCGGTAAATCGAGAGCTTCGCCTTTCGACTCAGCTCCTTCTTCACCACAACAGACCGATACAACGACCGCATTACTGCAGACGCTGCACCGATCCGCCTGTCAATCTCACACTCCATCCTTCCCTCACTCGTGAACAAGACCCCAAGATACTTAAACTCCTCCACTTGAGGCAGGAACTCTCTTCCGACCTGGAGAGGGCAAGCCACCCTTTTCCGGTCGAGAACCATGGCCTCGGACTTGGAGGTGCTGATTCTCATCCCAGCCGCTTCACACTTGGCTGCAAACCGTCCCAGTGCACGCTGAAGGTCCTGGTTTGATGCAGCCAACAGGACAACATCATCCGCAAAAAGCAGAGATGAAATCCTGTGGTCCCCAAACCTGACACCCTCCGGCCCCTGGCTGCGCCTAGAAATTCTGTCCATAAAAATAATGAACAGAACCGGTGACAAAG
The DNA here is from genome assembly GCA_020698575.1 of Bostrychus sinensis. Classification (NCBI taxonomy): domain Eukaryota; kingdom Metazoa; phylum Chordata; class Actinopteri; order Gobiiformes; family Eleotridae; genus Bostrychus; species Bostrychus sinensis. The sequence continues at coordinate 31,014,913 of CM036240.1, read as the reverse complement.
GGCAGCCCTGCCGGAGTCCAACATGCACTGGGAACAGGTCCGACTTACAACCGGCAATGCGAACCAAACTCCTGCTCCGGTCATACAGGGACCGGACAGCCCTTAGCAAAGGGCCTCGGACCCCGTACTCCCAGAGCACCCCCCAAAGGACGCCATGAGGGACACGGTCGAACGCCTTCTCCAGGTCCACAAAGCACATGTGGACTGGTTGGGCGAACTCCCATGAACCCTCAAGCACCCGATAGAGGGTGTAGAGCTGGTCCACTGTTCCACGACCGGGACGAAAACCGCATTGTTCCTCCTGGATCCGAGGTTCGACCATCGGCCGAATTCTCCTCTCCAGTACCCTGGAATAGACTTTCCCGGGGAGGCTGAGAAGTGTGATCCCCCTGTAGTTGGAACACACTCTCCGGTCCCCGTTCTTGAAAAGAGGGACCACCACCCCGGTCTGCCAGTCCAGAGGCACTGTCCCCGACCGCCACGCGATGTTGCAGAGACGTGTCAGCCACGACAGCCCCACAACATCCAGAGACTTGAGGTACTCAGGGCGAATCTCATCCACACCCGGTGCCTTGCCACCGAGGAGCTTTTTAACCACCTCGGTGACTTCAGCTTGGGTGATGGATGAATCCTCCTCTGAGTCCCCAACCTCTGCTTCCTCAACGGAAGACGTGTCAGTGGGATTGAGGAGATCCTCAAAGTATTCCTTCCACCGCCCGACAACATCCCCAGTCGAGGTCAACAGCTCCCCACCCCCACTGTATACAGTGTTGGTGAAGAACTGCTTCCCCCTCCTGAGGCGACGGACGGTTTGCCAGAATCTCTTTGAGGCCGACCGATAGTCCTCCTCCATGGCCTCCCCGAACTCCTCCCAGACCCGAGTTTTTGCCTCCACAACCGCCCGGGCCGCAGCACGCTTGGCCTGCCGGTACCTGTCAGCTGCCTCGGGAGTCCCACAAGCCAGCCAGGCTCGATAGGACTCCTTCTTCAGCCTGACGGCATCCCTTACTTCCGGTGTCCACCACCGGGTTCGGGGGTTGCCGCCACGACAGGCACCAGAGACCTTACGGCCACAGCTCCTGACGGCTACATTGACAATAGAGGTGGAGAACATGGTCCACTCAGACTCAATGTCTCCAACCTCCCCCGAGATCTGGTTGAAGCTCTCCCGGAGGTGGGAGTTGAAGACCCCTCTGGCAGAGGACTCAGCCAGACATTCCCAACAGACCCTCACAATACGTTTGGGCCTGCCGAGTCTGTCCGGCCTCCTCCTCCGCCAGCGGATCCAACTCACCACTAGGTGGTGATCAGTTGACAGCTCAGCCCCTCTCTTCACCCGAGTGTCCAAGACACACGGCCGAAGGTCAGATGACACGACAACAAAGTCGATCATCGACCTCAGGCCTAGGGTGTCCTGGTGCCACGTGCACTGATGGACACCCTTGTGCTTGAACATGGTGTTCGTTATGGACAATCCGTGACTAGCACAGAAGTCCAATAACAAAACACCGCTCGGGTTCAGATCAGGGAGGCCGTTCCTCCCAATCACGCCCCTCCAGGTATCACTGTCGCTGCCCATGTGAGCGTTAAAGTCTCCCAGCAGAATGATGGAGTCCCCAGTTGGAGCACTTTCCAGCACCCCTCCCAAGGACTCCAAGAAGGCCGAGTACTCTACACTGCTGTTCGGCCCATAGGCCGAAACAACAGTGAGAGACCTGTCCCCAACCCGAAGGCGCAGGGACGCGACCCTCTCATTCAACGGGGAAAACTCCAACACATGGCGGCTGAGCTGGGGAGCTATGAGTAAGCCCACACCAGCCCGCCGCCTCTCACCGCGGGCAACGCCAGAGTAGAAGAGAGTCCAGCCCCTCTCAAGGAGTTGGGTTCCAGAGCCCAAACTGCGCGTGGAGGTGAGCCCGACTATCTCTAGTCGGTAACGCTCAACCTCCCGCACAAGCTCAGGCTCCTTCCCCCCCAGCGAGGTGACATTCCATGTCCCCAGAGCCAGTTTCTGCATCCAGGGATCAGGACGTCGAGGCCCCCGCCTTCGACCACTGCCCGATCCTCCTTGCACCGGCCCCTTACGGTTCCTCCTGCGGGTGGTGGGTCCACGGGAGGATGGCCCCACGTCGTCCTTTCGGGCTGGGCCCGGCCGGGTCCCATGGGGAGAGACCCGGCCACCAGGCGCTCGCAATCGAGCCCCAACCCCAGGCCTGGCTCCAGGGTGGGGCCCCGGCTGCGCCATTCCGGGCGACGTAACTGGCCTCGTTTTTATCGTCGTCATAAGGGTTTTATGAAAAGGAAAAAGTACTAAAGACAAATTTATGACTAAGATCCATTCTATTCATATCTTGTGGTTTTGGAAAAGTGGGCCTGTTCTTGGAATTGCCAAGGACGTGCGGATACCAGACACTGGTCTGATAGCAGAAATCTAGTTTAGGTCAAGTTGACCCTCCTGAAGTTGGCCTAAAATGACTGAATAGAATGGACCATAAACAGGCACTAACAGCTGGAAAGGCGCCAGCTAGTAGATTGCACAAAGCTTATCTCAAGGTTTGTTACACTGTTGTCAAAACTCAGCATGAGCTGTCATCACTAAGGAAATGACTAAATGAAGAGAACATACAGTAATTATGTTAAGCATAAACATATCAGTAACATGCTATGTGAATCATAACTATACACTGTAATAAATGATTTTTGAGCGTATTAAATTTGAGCCACATTAATACTTTACCAATACCAATTTGACCTTGTTAATAGGGTTAATAGGGTTAGTAAATAATGTCATCTAAAAATACAGGATAAACTTTACCCCAAAATCATGAGTTAAAGTTTACCCTATAATAGACCCTTCCAGGAATGACATGTTTAAAAAAAATTGTGCATGTAGCCTGGTTCTGAGATTAATATTCTATCCCATTCATTTATTTGTTGTTTTATATTTATTAAAAATTACTCTGAACTGATATGATCCAGATCTGACTGTCAGGTCCAGTTGCTAAAGTTAACTTATAAAAGTGCGATTTGTGGTGATTGATGAATTAAATCTGAGCATTCAGTGTCAAACTTTTACGGTCCGCCACATTTCTGTTACCATTTGTCCTGCGAAAGTATTCAGACCCCCTTAAATTTTTCACTCTTTGTTATATTGCAGCCATTTGCTAAAATAATTTAAGTTCATTTTTTTCCTCATTAATGTACACACAGCACCCCATACTGACAGAGAAACAAAAAATTCTACTTTTGTTTTTGCAGACTTAAAATTATTAAAATTATTAAAAAAAGAAAAACTGAAATATCATACAGCCATAAGTACCGTATTTTTCAGACTATAAGTCGCTCCGGAGTATAAGTCGCACCAGCCAAAAACTGCATAATTAAGAAGAAAAAAACATATATAAGTCGCACTGGAGTATAAGTCGCATTTTGGGGGAAATTTATTTGATAAAATCCAACACCAAAAACATACATGTCATCTTTATTTATTTATTTTAAAATAAAAATGAAATAGAGAACAACAGGCTGAATAAGTGTATGGAATACTAACGTTACATGACAGACATGCCTGGTAATGTCAGTAACGACGTAACATATTAAGAGTTATTCAGATAACTCTAGCATAAAGAACATGCTAACAAGTTTACCAAACTATCAGTTTCACTCCAAATCACTAAATCCAATGAAATCTTCATCCTCGGTGTCACTTTTAAACAACTCCCCGAACTCGGGAGGTAGACGATGCGCCACTTCCTCTTCTACGTCGCTTACGTCAGACTCATCGTCAAATGATGTAATTATCAACACAGGCCTATGGCGCCATCTTGCGGTTTAGTGTGAAAATTACATGTGAAATGATATAATAATATCATTTCACATGTAATTTTTTACACATAAGTCGCTCCGGATTATAAGTCGCACCCATGGCCAAACTATGAAAAAAACAGCGACTTATAGTCCGAAAAATACGGTATTCGGGGCCTTTGCTGTGACCCTCATATATTTGACTTGGGTGCTGTCCATTTCTTCTGACCATCCTTGAGATGGTTCTACACCTTCTTTGGAGTCCAGCTGTGTTTGATTAAACTGATTGGACTTGATTATGAAGGCCACACACCTGTCTATATAAGACCTTACAGCTCACAGTGCAGGTCACAGCAAATGAGAATCATGAGGTCAAAGGAACTGCCTGAAGAGCTCAGAGACAGAATTGTGGCAAGGCACAGATCTGGCCAAGATTACAAAAAAAATTCTGCTGCACTTAAGGTTCCTAAGAGCACAGTGGCTGCCATAATCCTTAAATGAATGACGTTTGGGACAACCAGAACCCTTCCTAGAGCTGGCTGTCCGGCCAAACTGAGCAATCGGGGGAGAAGAGCCTTGGTGAGAGAGGTAAAGAAGAACCCAAAGATCACTGTGGCTGAGCTCCAGAGATGCAGCTGGGAGATGGGAGAAAGTTCTAGAAAGTCAACCATCACTGCAGCCCTCCATCAATCTTTATGGCAGAGTGGCCCAACGGAAGCCTCTCCTCAGTGCGAGACACATGAAAGCCCGCATGGAGTTTGCTAAAAACACCTGAAGGACTCTAAGATGGTGAGCAATAAGATTCTCTCATCAGATGAGACCAAGATAGAACTTTTTTGCATTAATTCTAAGCAGGTATGTGTGGAGAAAACCAGGCACTGCTCATTACCTGTCCAATACAGTCCCAACAGTCAAGCATGGTGGTGGCAACATCATGCTGTGGGGGTGTTTTTCAGCTGCAGGGACAGGACACTGCAATCAAAGGAAAGATGAATGCAGCCAAGTACAGGGATATCCTGGACGAAAACCTTCTCCAGAGCGCTCAGGACCTCAGACTGGGCCAAAGGTTCACCTTCCATCAAGACAGTGACCCTAAGCACACAGCTAAACTAACAAAGGAGTGGCTTCAGGACAACTCTGTGACTGTTCTTGAATGGCCCAGCCAGAGCCCTGACTTAAACCCAATTGAGCATCTCTGGAGAGACCTGAAAATGGTGTCCACCAACGTTCACCATCCAACCTGACAAAACTGGAGAGGATCTGTGAGGAGGAATGGCAGAGGATCCCCAAATCCAGGTGTGAAAAACTTGTTGCATCATTCCCAAAAAGACTCATGGCTGTATTAGCTCAAAAGGGTTCTTCTACTAAATACTGAGCAAAGGGTCTGAATACTTATGGCCGTGTGATATTTCAGTTTTCCTTTTTTTAATAATTCTGCAAACATTTCTACAATTTTGTGTTTCTCTGCCAACATGGGATGCTCTGTGTACATTGGGAAAAAAATAACTTAAATGATTTTGGCAAATGGCTGCAATATAACAAAGAGTGAAAAATTTAAAGGGGTCTGAATACTTTCTGTACCCACTGTATATCACTGTCTAAAATAAAAACAGAAAGCTAAACCAGGACTAGACCAGATCTAAATCAGGACTGAACCTGAACAAAACCAGAAGTAAACCAAGTCTAAATCAGAATTAAAGCTGGGCTTCACCAAGTCCAGACCAGATCTAAATCAGGACTAAACCAGGGCCAGACCAGATCTAAGTCAGGACTAAACCGGGACTAAACCAGGCCTTAAGTGGTCTACACATCTCTACTGGATAAAAATATACTTAATAACAATAAACATCAGAACTTGAACTGTAAAAGAGTCCTGCGTGAGTCCCACCTGAAGAAGCCCATGTACCACCGGTGGTACCCATACCACAGTTTGAGAAACACTGATTTAAAACAATCTTTGTTATAAAGCAGAAAATGCTTATCCCTGTGCATTAAAAACATGTACAGTGTTTGTAACACAGGTCATACCCCTCCTGTCCCACACCTAAAGCTGACTACAGTAACAGTGGTGAGAGTGTTTGCACCAGAGGTGGAAGAAGTACTCCGACTCAAGTAAAAGTACTGCTACTTCAAAATATTATTACGCAAGTAGAAAGTATTAACATCTGCTAGGCCTATAGTGCCACTTCTTTTGTGTCAGCTAATACTACCATTACTTCTACTATAACTGCAACCAATACAATAACACTAGTCCTACTTGTGCTAATGGTACCACTACCACTACTAAACACTTTGCCACAGAGGTATAAAAAAACAAAACAAAACAAAAAACAACTTTTTTACTTATTTTGAGATGGAAAGTAGTATCCTCCTCTATCAAATTGACTATATTGAAAAAGACAAAACAGAAAATGAAGAAGCCTATGTCTAAAACGTTTCTTGCAACACAGGTCATACTCCTGTTATTCCTCATGTAGGCCACAGTAACATAGTGATAAGTGTGTTTGCACCAGAGGTGGAAGAAGTACTCCAAGTCAAATACTGCTACTACCAAGGGCGTAATAAGTTTGGTGCCAGCTTTGGTAGGGACATCCACCACCACCATCCATTTTCACTGTGCTACTGTCAGTCAGGCCTACAACTATAGGAAAGTAAATGTTATTTATATAGAAAGTAATATTTCTTTGCTGATATGAGTTTTGTTTACCATATGACATAGGCATGCTCACAGCAATTGTAGGCTCGCTGGAAAAAATACAAGTTACCAGATTGTACAATGTATTTTTGTGACATAAATCTAAGTATGTCATAAGGGGGTCCAGAAAATGTTGAACTTAACAGGTGTTATTTCCTGTATCCTGCAGTATTTTAGAGGATGTTTGCTTTTGTGTAAGTATAAGATTATGGATCAAATGTGTGATTTAGTCCACAATCAAATGTATAGGCTTTAAAAAAAACTGATGGGTAATGCAAATGTAGGACGTAAATACATCCAAAGTAAGTCTGTGTAACTGATCTGTCATACAACAGTCACTCATAGCACAAAAACTAAAATTTAGCCAATAAATGTAAATCCTCAGATAGAAGCAGAGTGAAAACTCTGGCCTTACCTTTAGGAGACACATTTACAGAGACTGTAGTGGACACATTTACAGAGACTGTAGTGGAGACATTTACAGAGACTGTAGTGGACACATTTACAGAGACTGTAGTGGAGACATAACCTGCTCTGTCCTCTCCAGAAGCTTTAGCTGGTGTTAGCTTAAGCTCAGCTTTACAGGGAAATGCCTCTCCTCTGAGTCTCTGCTCACTGTTCACCTGACAGAAAACATGCCACAGTGCTTTTATTTAGCATATTTTGTTTATAATAATATACATTATTTCCTGATCTTATCCATATTTTTATCACTTTGCAAAGAGCTTTAACTCCCTGTCTGCAGGCTTTCCTTCTGTCTGTAGTCCCCAACACTCAGATCTTACTCATGTTTAGTGTCTACCTCCTGAATTACTGCCTCAGTGCAGTGTGTCCTGGAGGGGTCAGCCTGTGGCATTGCTGAGGTGTTCTGAAGCTCAGGTTGCTGATGATAGTAGTAACACAGATGAACTGAATCATCAGATGAGCTGAATCATCTGTGTTACTGGGTCTGGGGTCAGGTCTGGAGAGTTTGCTGGTCAGTCTGTCCCAGTAATACCATGGTCATGTGCCCAGGATTTAGGCAGTGTGGACCCAAGTCCTGCTGGATGATCAGATCAGCATATCTATAAAGTTTGTGAGCAGAAGGAAGCCTGCAGCTCTCTAAAACCTCACAGTAAGGTTGACTTTATACTTCAGGAAAACCAGCGGCCTATTAACTTTCATTAGAAAAGATGCTGCTGACCTTGTCTCTGGTTCAGGAAAACCCTGACACTGTTGTGGATAATAGTCTTGATCCGTCTGTGTGTGGTGGCCCCTGATGCACTGACTCCAGTCTCAGTCCACTCCCTGTGAACTTCCACATAGTTCTGCGCTGGGTTTTTCTGAAGATTTCCCTCAAGGATGCAGCTGTCCTGCTGTTTGTGTATCTTATTCTTATATACTTTTTATTTCTTTCCATTCAGATTTGTAGTAAAACACTTCAATACAGCCCTCTGTAGAGCAGCAGCTTCTTTATTATAAACCTTTTGTGGTTTATCCTCTGTGGAGGGGTCAGTGACTGGACAGCTGTCTGTAACCCTCCCCATGATTGTGCAGCCGACTGAACCAGACTAAGATCATTTAAAGGTTCAGGAAACCAGTACAAATGTTTCCATTAATTTAGAGTTAGAGTGTGACACCAATAGTTTACAAAATTCAACCTTTTCTCAATTTTCTAATTTTGTGAATAATTAAATGTGGGGTTTTCTGTAACTGTGAGACATAATTATCAAAATTATATAAAAACAATGCTTGGAATGTTTCACTCTGAATGTACTAGAGACTGGATTATGAAGCTGAATCTTTGAGATTCGTTCATTTCTAAGAGCTGTTCAAAAGACTGGCTCTCCTTCCGCTTCTTAATGCAGAAGGAGGGCCAGGCAGTGGCACAGAAAGGGACCTTATCCCAATCCCTGCTCTTTAGACCAAGGCACAAAACCTAGTCTAAAGAGGTTGGACATGGGCTGTGCTTGGGCTGAAGAGGCTGAACGTGAACTGGTGCAAATCTAAGCTGGACGACAGCTGTGCATTTGAGAAAAGGTTGGATTTGGGTGTGTTTCAAATAATAAAAAAAGCAGAGAGAAGATGCTGCTTTTAAAGGCACACTGAACCCAAGTCCTGCAGTTGTGTCCTTTCCAGGAAAAGAAGTGCCCGGCCCTCAGAGGAGGAAACGATGATCCCGGCTGAGCTGATGAGATTCCGCACTGGAGTTCTGGTCCATGCCGCATAACTCTGTGCACAGCTGTGCTCAGGACAGTGTCCACTTTGTCCTGGCCCGACTGTGGCGGTCCTCTGCATGCGAAAGGAGTACGGCTCCTCTTACCGCAGCCTCTTGCCGCTGTCAGGGCAAAAGGGGCAGGCTGCAACACTGAGCCGTTACAGGAGAGCGAGTGCTCGTGTGAATAACAGCGAGTGGCCGATGAGCACTGTTTAAGAACAAGCCCACAGAGCGGACACGTTTACCTGGGCTGAGAGAGGAGGCAAGAGGAGCTGGTTACTACAGACTCAAAATGTAGAGCCATGTTACAGTGCAGCATAGCAGCTGTGAACGGCGAGCTCCAGAGCACACAGCAGATTTAATCCAAACGAAAGATGATTTCTCTTACGCACAGCCTTCCCTGATGGAGATGTAAGGTTGATACACTGTGTAGAGGGATCTGTGGGCTGTAACGCACCGTGCGCAACAACTGCTGGTCCACTAGGCCTACTTGCTCATAAAAACAAATCTAAAACCAGGCCATGTTCAAAGTACGCAACTGGCTAAATGCTGCCCAGTCTAAAAAGGACAGACAGGACAGTAGCCAGTGGAACAGATAAGGCACATGTCCCGGCCTCTCACCTGTCTTCAGCTGTGACACAAAGCTCTCTGCTCTCCTTTCCCAATCTCACTCACTTTTAAGAATAAATGACTGCTAAAATTATAGGACTCAATTTAATAGCCTGAATAATATTAATTTTAATGTTATTATTACAAAAAGCTAAGCAGGTTAATTGCAGCAGAGCATGCAGTAAATATCCCTTCCCTGTCTCTCACAGGCTGTTAAAAATACATTTATTTATTTATGTATTTATGTATTTATTTATTTATTTATTTACTTTATGTTCTCTGAAAGCACTTTGTTAGACTCCAGTAATGTTTATTGCTGTTCGAGTGCTTTGATGACACCAGCTTCTGCCCATCTGTGCCACACCAGGCCTGGCTTTTGGACAAGCCCTCCCCTTTACTGTAGACTGACACGTCCTGTGGTGGTGGCAGCAGGCCCTGGTGGAGACATTTTGAACACAGGTGCAAAAAGCTGCGTCAACGTCACCTCCGTCTTTGCACCATTAGAAGATCAGGCCCTAGCCCATTTAGCTCAATTGTATTTACATAATTTTAAGAAGCCAATCAGTTTATTCAGAAAGAAAACACTGGGATGAGTGATATATTATAATTTTACTCAGAATGAAATGTATTCTATTGGTTTGACATTATTATTGTCTTATTCACTGATGATAATGAAATTAGCATTTGTGGACTAAATTCTACACATATGCTATATGTGGAGAATACCACAGTGTCATATACCACTGTATAGAGTGAGACCACCATCTAAGTTTTGTAATATGATAAGATGGTTATTAATATGTATAAACTGACTAGTTCCATCAAAACCATCTGGACAGTTTAGAAGCTACATGGAATCCCACAATGCACTGTGACAACTTTATACAAAAGCACCACCTACCCAACAGCTCAAAAGTGGTCTACACCAGTGGTTCCCAAACTTTTTTTGTCCCATGTACCCCCTGGGCTTTCTTGTCATATCATGAGTACCCCCATTGGTGTCGCAGGGGGAAAAAAGGTTAGGTTGTAGTCATGGGCAGTATCGTTACTATGGTATCAATATATCGATCCTCATGCAGTACTCATTTGGGTATGGATTACTTGAATAAAGTATCTATCCTAATTAATACATGTGAAATACCCCGACCCAGCAGCATTTTGGACTGCTCACATCCATGTTATGTGACAGGAAGTTAGCTGTTCTGTTTGTTCTAGCACCAACTCACTACTGTGCTCATTAAACTCATTTATTTTATACTGTGCACAATAAAGTTGTTAAATGGCTAGTATTAGTCATGTGATATGTCTTTAAGGGTTATAATATTTTGATTGAAAAAATTATACCCATCGGAAAAGATAGGTATTGATTACATTTACCCCAAAAGTATTGATTCCCAACCTTTTTTGTCATGTGTATCTTTTTTGTTTTTGTCATATCATACCCCCACACTCAAACGTGTTAATAATTCTTCAAAAATGTGCATTTATCAGTACAAACACTGACTATTTTAAACTAAAGCTAATTCTCCTGCATTTTTCTGTGAAAGTCAAATTCAAAGTTAAATTAGTATAAACCTGCCTGCCTTTGAAATAAATTAACAATATACTAATGTAAACTCCAGTTACATTTATTTTTACTATTTGTTTTTTTATTATTTATTGTTTAACTTTAACTCATGACAAATTTATTTAAAAAAATTAAAACATTTTCATAACTGACCTTTAAAACAAGCTATTAAAAACCTAAAAAAAAATCTAATAATATCCTTAAGCAGTTTCACCTCCTTTTCGCTTGAGCTTGTCTTTTATAAGGTTCAACAGTTCAATATAAAAAGATTGCAAATATTATTTATTTTGAAAATGTATGAAATAATTCCAAGTACCCCCTGCAAACTTCTCATGTACCTCTAGGGGTCCCCATTCTGCTGGTTGGGAAACACTGGTCTACACTTCACTTCTGAATCAAGCCTTAAATTACACAAAATCAGGACATAAACTGCAAAAGACTCCCAAGTACCACCAGAAAAGGCCTCTGTACCACAGTTTGAGAACCACAAATCTAAAGTAATGTGGTGAGGGAGAATAGCCAGCGAAAAAATTCTAAATATAAATGGATGACTGGCATGGTGGTGATTATTTTTCGGGCACTTCAATTTTAAGGTGAATAGATATACTAATGAGCAGGGTTGTGCAAGTTCACACTTTTTATGAAATAGTTGAAAGTTCAGTTCACACATGTTCAAAGTGAACTGTTCACGTTCATAGTTAACAATTTTAATTTTGATATGTAAATGAAAGGCTGAACTTTGAAAGGCTGAACTTTTCAAACTATGACTATTACTATACATGTACCTACCTTCTAGCCTAAAACTGTTCACTGTAGATCCTAAATTCTATCACACAAAATTGACGTTTTTGCCTATATCATATGGACAAAGGACACAAAATATGATTTTTTGTTTATGGTTTATTTGTCTGTTGTCCCTTTAGAAAAGGACTGGAAAATAAATGTGCAGTGCATCATGGGTAACGTAGTGTGAAGCCAAATATATTAGATTTGACTATCTTTGGCTTCACACTACGTTACCCAAGATGCATTGCACACACAAGCGCTCTCTGGTGAAGCTGTGCAGTTTTGGAGTGGAGCCCGTGGGCAGTGAGTGACGGCGCTGTTTAAAAAGTGCGATCAGACCTCTTCACTCGACTCATCATCAGGTGAAAACATTCACTTCAAATCACTGCTAAAAACACACTTTTTTGCACTGGCTTTTAACACAAGCTGAGCTGGACATTTCTTACTGTTTAATATTTTTAATGTTATTTTATTGTTTTTTATGTGATTTTTGTTTTATTGTTTTAGCTATATTCTGTTGTTTTATTTGTAGCTATCACTGTGTGTTTTACTGATATTCTATTTTATTAACACTGTACAGCACTTTGGGGCAGAAGGGTCTGATTTTAAATGTGCTATATAAATAAACTTTGAATTGACTTGGCTTTGACATGGATAGCGGCCATCTTTCTTCCATCTGGCCTGAGGAAGACAAACCCACACACTCCACAAGTTTTGCAACTCATAAACGTAAAAGGGGTGAAAAAGGTGGTGAACTCAATGAAAGAGAGAATCCCTGCTTCAGTTTTACTCCGATTAGGCATAACATTACAACTACCTATCAAGAGTTACAACCCTCTGCCGAATATACAGCTCCATACATAACAAACTGTGATGCACTGTGTATTCTGACACCTTTCTATCAGAGCCAGTATTAACTTCTTCAGCAGTTTGAGCTCCAGTAGTCTGTTAGATGGGACCACACAGGTCTCAGCCTTCACTCCCCACATGCATCATCTGTTACTGGTTCACCACTGTTTCTTTCTTGGACCACTTTTGATCGACACTGACCACTGCAGACCGGGAACACCCCACAAGAGCTGCATCCTTACGTTTGCCCATTTTTCCTGGTTCAAGCACATTAACTTTGAGGACAAGATGTTCATTTGCTGCCTAATTTATCCCACTCACTAACCATGATGAAGAGTTGAGCTGTGTTATTGAATTTACCCATCAGTGGTTATAATGTTTTGCCCGATCAGTGTAAATTTTGATTTCAGTTGCTAATTCTCCTGACTCATTGAAGGAGGCTGTATTTTGCAAAATTGACTTTATTGAGCTTTCTACTATGTTTTCTTTCTTTGTTTTTATTTAATAATAGAACAGAGTATAGTGAGAAATAGAAGAGAGAGCAGGGAGAGACATTTGGCAAACTGTCAGAGCCCAGACCAAATCTTTTTCTATGGTTATGTTCAACAGAGTATAACTGTGCTGCCGTCTTCACCTGTTTCTTTTTTGGCACCAGTAGAGTTTCCAAAGATTGTTAAATGTGCTGTGGTTCTGGAGTTGACCAAAATTGGTTTCAAAATATCAATAAAAGCATAATATATCCCTTTTAAGAAAGAGATGATATTTCATTTCACTCCACCATGTTTGCATCTGTTACAAATGATTTTAGAAATGATGAATTTTCCCATTACAACAATTTTTTTTGATTGCGCATACTATACAACTATCTGAGTCTTGGTTCACTGTTAAAATATACAAATGCTAGTCTTTTGTTAACAGACGGTCTTATTTAATCTCAATTTAATGTTAAATATCATATGTCATTGTAATTTAGTTTTGGGTAAACAGCCCACAAGTTGGGACTGTGAAAGTGCACTTTAGGTCACAGTGTTTGTCATTAGCCGTTCACACCTGTAATTTGTCCCGTGAGTGGTAGCATATGTCCCATTAATGGAAGCTAATGACTGCAGTGTATGTAGATTGTTTGTGCAGCTGCAGCTCCAGAGGCCTTCTGGTCGTCACGGTAACCAAAAGCTGTGATCGGGGTGTGAGCACTGAGAGACACCTGATGCAACAACTGCCAACTCTTCAAACAAACAAGTTCAGAGAGAGGAAAACATCAACAGTGTATGACCTTGATAAACTTCCACATGATGCAAACACTGGGTCACCCACCTGGTCACAACAACTTTGGAAACATGATGTAACTTTGTACAGGGTCAGAGTATGTTTGGAGATGAAAGTAATAACACACAGTGAACCTAGTTTGGTTTGGACCCAGCGCATCAAAGTCAAACAGAACTTAAAACAAAAACAGCATGCCACTAACTACTGTACATGTTTCCTGTTGATGTAATATTGGTATTACTGCTATAGGTAATATAGAATAAAACCTCTGCTCATTGGTTAGACAAGATACAGTAGCTTCCTAAACATGCCTAAGAAATTACAATATGATATAAAAGTGAAATTATTTCAGTAGTTTAATTCATATATGGATTATTATAGATTCAGTGCAGAGTAGGGGTGTAGCGATATATTTTTACATATCATGCAAGAATGATACTGATGATATTTATGATACAAAGTGATATGATTTAACATGATTTAACACCTTCATATCAATACAATTGATACAACTTTTTTGCCAAAAATGATAAAAGTATTCACTCTAATCTAGCACAGCAGCTAGGTTTAATTACGTCCAGCAGGCAGAGAGTGAGGCAAAGTTGAATAAGTTGTTTTTTTTTTGTCCAAAGCAGCTTCTTAACACTGACCTGATTATTATAGAGAACTAATAGTATTTTTACAATGTGCCATAGCTGGGTGTGGGAGTGACACCCATTGACTCTTACAGCTAAGAGTCTACTCTGTAAAATCTTTGGTCAAACTTTTTGAAGATGACTTTCAATTACCTTGCACAGCAAGCTTGATTGTCACAAAAGAGTTCACAAATCCATCTTGTCAGGCTCTCGCTGATTAGTTTGGGCCAATGGTGTGGCAGTCCTGTTGTGAGTGGGCAGGTTTTAGGTTTGCTGACTGCAACAAGCCTCCTAGTTATATTTGTTAAAGGGGCTGTATAACTCTACTGGTGCCATAATGGAACCAGTGAAGAGACCAGCAGAGTGCAGAGGGTTGCGGTCTTTTGAACATAATTTAAAGAGAAAAAAAAACTTTTTGCAAGATTGTTTATGTGCTAGTGCCACCTGCCACTCATGCACATCAGCTCCAGGGCTCCGCTCTGCTGCGCTTCCTCATGCCCTGCTGCAACAGGCCACACCTCATGCCTGTGCAGCAGTTTTTTGTTTGCCTTTTGTTTGACTTGGTGGGACCTTTTGTTTTGATTAGGGATTGGTTTGCGGTGGGCTGATTCAGGGTAGGGGTAGCAGTGTGGTGACAGGACTAGGGCCCTGTATTGGGTTGGTCTGTCCATCGCACTGTCCTTATGTTTTGTTGGGCCGGCCCACCATGGTGTTTTCTTTTGTTACTTTGGAAGATGGGAGGGTTTTTAAAAAAAAAGGGTTTTTCTAAAAAAAATATTAAAAAAACACAAAGAACGACTACAGTCAATTAAATAAATAAATAAATAAATATATACATTGACTTGTAACCCTTTACTTCTGGGTCCTTCTTAAAAATGTTTCAACAATGCCATTTTAATACAAAATAAAAAATAGCATTGAAGAATCAGTGGAAACAGAGCTGTACACCGTTTTTTGGATAAATGAATGAGAGCAGACTGGATGTAGAGGGCTTGTTGATTAGTCAGTGCTGCCTGGAGTGGGCGGGAGTTTATGAGCGAGGAGGAGGTTTGTGCAACCAAGAGCTTTGAGGGCTCAGAATGGCATTGTGAGAGAATAGATAATTACTCAAACATGCGTGAATGAAGCAAAACACATCTCCTGGTATGAAAAATTGATTTTGCATTATACAGTGGGGCAAAAAAGTATTTAGTCAGCCACCAATTGTGCAAGTTCTCTCACTTAAAAAGATGAGAGAGGCCTGTAATTTTCATCATAGGTATACCTCAACTATGAGAGACAAAATGAGAAAAAAATCCAGAAAATCACATTGTCTGATTTTTAAAAAAATATATTTGCAAATTATGGTGGAAAATAAGTATTTGGTCAATAACAAAAGTCTCAATACTTTGTTATATACCCTTTGTTGGCAATGACAGAGGTCAAACGTTTTCTGTAAGTCTTCACAAGGTTTTCACAAACTGTTGCTGGTATTTTGGCCCATTCCTCCATGCAGATCTCCTCTAGAGCAGTGATGTTTTGGGGCTGTCGCTGGGCAACACAGACTTTCAACTCCCTCCAAAGATTTTCTATGGAGTTGAGATCTGGAGACTGGCTAGGCCACTCCAGGACCTTGAAATGCTTCTTACGAAGCCACTCCTTCGTTACCCGGGCAGTGTGTTTGGGATCATTGTCATGCTGAAAGACCCAGCCACGTTTCATCTTCAATGCCCTTGCTGATGGAAGGAGGTTTTCACTCAAAATCTGACGATACATGGCCCCATTCATTCTTTCCTTTACACGGATCAGTCGTCCTGGTCCCTTTGCTGAAAAACAGCCCCAACGCATGATCTTCCCACCCCCATGCTTTACAGTAGGTATGATGTTCTTTGGATGCAACTCAGCATTCTTTCTCCTCCAAACACGACGAGTAGAGTTTTTACCAAAAAATTCTATTTTGGTTTCATCTGACCATATGACATTCTCCCAATCCTTTTCTGGATCATCCAAATGCTCTCTAGCAAACTTCAGACAGGCCTGCACATGTTCTGGCTTTAGCAGGGGGACACGTCTGGCACTGCAGGATTTGAGTCCCTGGTGGCGTAGTGTGTTACTGATGGTAGCCTTTGTTACTTTGGTCCCAGCTCTCTGCAGGTCATTCACTAGGTCCTCCCCGTGTGGTTCTGGGATTTTTGCTCACTGTTCTTGTGATCATTTTGACCCCACCGGGTGAGATCTTGCGGAGAGCCCCAGATCGAGGGAGATTATCAGTGGTCTTGTATGTCTTCCATTTCCTAATAATTGCTCCCACAGTTGATTTCTTCACACCAAGCTGCTTACCTATTGCAGATTCAGTCTTCCCAGCCTGGTGCAGGTCTACAATGTTGTTTCTGGTGTCCTTTGACAGCTCTTTGGTCTTGGCCATTGTGGAGTTTGGAGTGGGACTGTTTGAGGTTGTGGACAGGTGTCTTTTATATAGATAACCAGTTCAAACAGGTGCCATTAATACAGGTAACTGAGTGGAGGACAGAGGAGCCTCTTACAGAAGAAGTTACAGCTCTGTGAGAGACACAAATCTTGCTTGTTTGTAGGTGACCAAATACTTATTTTCCACCATAAGTTGCAAATAAATTCTTTAAAAATCAGACAATGTGATTTTCTGGATTTTTTTTCTCATTTTGTCTTTCATAGTTGAGGTATACCTATGATGAAAATTACAGGCCTCTCTCATCTTTTTAAGTGAGAGAACTATGCACAATTGGTGGCTGACTAAATACCTTTTTGCCCCACTGTATAGCCCCTTTAATAACATGATTACACCAATAAATGTGTTTTTCTGAAAATTTACAAAAACAAAAATCGACCAAAACATTTTTTAAAATATTGTTTTACAGTTGTAGCGATAAATTCTTCTGAATGTCCTTCCTCTTCACAAACATTTTCAGTTTGGGATATTCCAGATTGATGTACCACGTTAACACCGAGTTAATGTTATATCAGTTTTTTTCCAGGTTAGACTTTGAACTACAAGCCGCTCCATATTATCATCTCCATTACAGATGTTATCACAAGTCATCTCATTACCATGTTTTGCTCCAACAGGGTGTTATAATATTCTGTTCATTTGAGCCAGGTATGCTTCTTTGGAACCATCCATGTGTCCTGGGTCAAGGTACTGCATGGTTATGAAAACCTTATTTTCAGCACCCATTTTTTCCCTTTGCTTTTGCAATGTTCAACAATGACACCACTGTATTTGTGCTCAGGTTGAGTAAAACAAGGTGTGACAAAATATTTCCTGCTGAACCACGCTCAATAACCAACCATACTGTTCCTTCTTGGTTTATAGTGGAGCATACTGATCTGTGTTGACTCAGTAACTGCACTTGTTTTACCTTGATCAATGCAAGAGCAGCTTTCTCTTGAACAGACAGTAAAGTACGTAAAATACAGCACCACTGACAGAAATGGTGCTCTTGCACACAGTGGATAAAATAAAACTTGGATAAAATGCTGTATACATTACACATTTTTATTATCTAACAAGCAAACAAGTTAAGTTTAAAGTCTCAGATTGAACATTAACAGAAGCAAAGCATTGACAAGTCCATTGCTACACACCTTCACTGAAGGCTTTCAGAAGACAAGCACAAATGCCCCCTTTTTAGTCAAACAGTTAGCCATCTGCTCTTTGGTGGTTGACCGCAAGAACTGCTGAACAGTCAGAGAGTAGTGATGGGTGATACCACATTTTATAGATTTGATACGATACTGAATACATTTGGAGAAAATTTAGTTGATACCAATACCCAATACTCATGATTTTTTGTGGGTGAAATATTTTCATTCAAAAACTTGTTACTCTTGAAAACAAATCCCATGACTAAGGCTGGCCATTTCACAACATTATTGTACACAGTATAAAATCAATAACGTAAGTGTGCATAGTAGTGAAAACCGCTAACTTCTTGTCCCATCTCTCTCTCTCTCTCTCTCTCTCTCTCTCTCTCTCTCTCTCTCTAAATTAAGAGTATTTGTGTTCATATCTGACAAAGGGTTTAGGAATTACACCTCATTAAAAGTGCTGCCTCTTTCGGGGGCTCAAAAGCAATTGGACAGATGATGATTACTATGAATAAAATGTTCATTTCTTAAACTTTGCTGAAAATACTTTACAGGTAATGTCTGCCTGATGTCGGGAGCCCATGGACACCACCAAACACTGGGTTTCCTAATTTATGTTGCTTTGCCAGGCCTTTACTGCAGCTGTCTTCAGTTGTTGGCCATTTGTGGGTCTTTCTGCCTTAAGTTTTGTCTTAAACAAGTCAAATTCTTGCTTAACTGGTCTGAGATCTGTTGACTGACCCCTACCATTGCAGAATATTCTACTTATTTGCCTTAAAAAACTCCTGGATTGCTTTTGCAGTATGTTTTAGGTCACTGTCCATCTGTGCTGTAAAGCACCGTTCATGAATTTTATGGCTTTTGTCTGAATCTGAGAAGAAAACATATCCCTATAGACTTCAAAACTCATCCTTCATTCATGAGCCGTTCCAAGCCTTCTCCAGACTTTTCTCTGCCCATCATCCTGGTACAGGTTGGTCTGAGTCTCATCTGTCCAAAGAATGCTGTTCCAGACCTGGGCTGGCTTCTTTAAGTGTTTTTGGCCAAGTCTAATGTGGCCTTTTCTATTGTCGAGGCTGATGAAGTCTGCACCTTGTGGTGAAACATCTGTATTTTCTCTCATGATGTCTTATCGTTATGGTGGACCTACACTGATAGACCTACTTCCTGGAGAGTGTTCTACTCTAAGGTGGATGATGTGATTGGGTTTTTTACAATTTTTTGATCCAGCCTAAGGATGGTCTGGTTCACTTCCAACTGTATGTTGTGAATTCACAGAAACAGCTTTCAAATACAAATGTAACACCTGGAATCAAGTCCAGACCTTTTACCTGCTAAGTTTATGATGGATTAATGAGGGAAAAGCACATGCAGCTCACGAAACAGCTTTTAAAGCAACTGTCCAATTATTTTTGGGCCCCTGAAAAAGAGGGGGCTACACATTAAAAAGGTGTAATTCCTAAACCCTTTGTTCACTCTCAAATTACAGCTGAGAGTCTGCACTTAAAGCACATATAACTGTATTCTGAATAGTTTTGGTAAAAAAGCTAAAATATCGAAACTTGACTAAGTGTCCAAATACTTATGGACCTAACTGTAGGTCATTACAAGAGTGAAGCGCTATAACGAGAGGTTCTATAGCCAAGTCAAAAAGCATAGGGCTCAAGGGGCACCCTTGACATGTACTGCGATATAGGTTAAAAGACTTCGACCACTGGGAATTGGTACGAATCATTGCAGTGGGCCGGAAGTAGAGTAATTTGATCCATGAAGTAAAGGCGGGTCTGAAACCAAATTTGTCCAGCACAGCAAATAGGTAAAGCCATTCGATCCCATCGAATGCCTTCTCCACGTCGATGGAAACAATGTATTCAGGCCTGTTTTCAAGTGTTTAACTTTATCCATGGGGCTTTCCCACACTTGAAAGGGCAGGACTCACGACTCAAGGTGTTACTGGACTCCACTCAGACATCAGGTCTTTTAAATAGTTTTTAATCCTTTTATTTCCAAACTTTTAAATAAGACCAACAGTAGCCAAGGTGAAAAACCTTTAAAAACCACAAACACCAGCATTAAATCACAAATTCTAAAAGTAACCATTACAGTTATGGCACTTTAACAGTAGATTTTATCAGTTTAAATGTATGCTATTTATAGAGTTATAGAAGTTACACAGTTTTAGTAATATTTAACCAGTAGTTTGCCACCTTGTTTAAAATGTAGTATTTAAATAGATTTAACTGAGAGCTCAAATAAACCAAACAGTACAATAAACAGTTTAAATTAAGAAAATTACTAATGCAAATAACCCAAAATAACTCTGCAATAAATATCTAACAATACACAAAACAACCCCATGAATTAAAACAATACACAGTGCGAAGCGTCCTTGAATGCAGCATCAGCACAGCAACTAGCGTAGCAACTTGCAGCGCGAGGAACAATTTACTGCCACAAAAAATATCAAAACAGGGCACAGGAGCTTACCGGCAGTCCCTTCAAAATGTCCGCGAGTACCCAGAACCCTACAGCATTTGTACAGCTTTGTTCTCTAATAAGAAGCTCTCCTCGCTGCCGTGTTGACTCCACTCCAGTGCACAGAAAGTGGATGGTGGTGCACCATTTTATCCATCTCGAACGCACGCTGATTGCTAATCAGTTCCGTCCAGTGCTTGTTGGAGCGCAGAGAGGCAGGGCAATG
This sequence comes from Bostrychus sinensis, assembly GCA_020698575.1. Lineage (NCBI taxonomy): Eukaryota > Metazoa > Chordata > Actinopteri > Gobiiformes > Eleotridae > Bostrychus > Bostrychus sinensis. Next base: position 30,994,201 of record CM036240.1, on the reverse strand, counting down.
GGGATTTTGCCGTCACAGGCAGAGTATAGTGTAACCCACGTCACATAGGCCACTTCCGGTCACAAGGTTATTGTGGCGGGACAGGTTCCTTTAAGTTCCGGTGGTCCCCGTCACACTTCCTCCTCTTGCTCCTCTGCTGCTCTCGCTGTGGTTGGCGTGCTCTGAACGGCGTGGTTGACTAAACCGACTGAATAGACAAAACTACACTTTTGCTTAACCCCTCGCTTCATTTCTGCTCAACGGTGACTCGGTTCATTGTTTTAAGTGATGAGATTTGCGGTTGTTGTCACGCTGCGGATCCTTAGTCAGACGCATGGCAAACTCATGCTAACGCAGCTAATGACAAACAATCCGGTCAGCGCGACTAATAGACGCGTTTTTTCTTTAATGCTTGTACTATTTTAGTTAATATAGGAGCCGAACTTTTTGCCTAAAGCTGCAATGTTTAAAAAGCACTTTAATTTTTGTAATTTCGGCCGTTAAGTACGTTTTCTAAGACTTTTTCAACTATTTGCCCAAGCGGCAATGTGATTTTGAATTGGCTGTGTATTCAATTGAAACCTGTTGCGCAACAGAAGCCTAAACAAATTTGAGTGTTTTGTATTTTGATTTTATTTAAGTGCACTTAACTCGTAACCATTGAATGTGATTTACTTTTGTGGTTATTGATGACTATTGTGAAGTGGCATTAGTACTTCATTTATGTAATTTATGTTGAGTAGCAGTGGTTTACTGTTTAATAAGCTAATGCTAAATTTATTGGGATACTAATTTGTATTTTTCTTGACCTTGTTTAGGTCAGGTTTTTTCTGTTCCTGATTCAAATTCGACTTCAGATGGCGAGCTAAGACCCACCTACACACCGCATCGCGGTAGGATGCAGTGAACCATTGTTTTTTTCCAATCAAGCCCAAATTGGATTACCTGGACAATTACTCTTTTTTTTCCCAACGCATACAGACTTTCATATTGCACACTAAAAAATTACCACACATTTGGATTACAAATCAAAACTTGAAGTACTCTGGGACATTGTGCTATTCTTTGTTTTTTTGTTTTGTTCATACCTTTTATATATGTGTATATATACATTCCCATATATATCTATATTACTTTATCATAATATGCTATTGGTATCATATATATTAGTATTATTAGTAATTCATTATACTATATCTTTAATATATTAATCATTGAACTATATATTCTTTTGTGTTGTGTCTTTATTTACACCCATTGGCTCCCTTACTGAATCTACTTCTGAATCTAATTGCATACAGTCAGTCCGTAGCCCCTACTGCGTTACACGTGGCGAGCTAGCCAGGAGCTTTTGGTGTGTAAATAACTGTGGTATTTGCATTTATTTTTGGTCAGTATGGATTTTGTTGCACAGTCTGGTGTTAATATATCGCAATCGGTTCTGATTTCTGGCGTGACTAACTCGAGTGCAGATGATGAAATACTCGAATGTTTGCGCAAATATGGTACGCTTAAGCGTATTTTGTATGTGAATGATCCCACTAGCGCTTTTCACCAAAACCTGATCGTTGAGTTTGCGGAAGCTATTGCGCTAACCGCTTTAGAACCACTTCTGCCATATACATATCATGCTAAAACTGCTGCTGACTGCGTGTTCCTCGTCGCCGCTCTCTCTGCTGAGTACGCTGCCACAGTGGAGAGCAGCAGCCATCCCCCTGACTACCTTAAGGAACTTAAGCAAATGGCCGACCGCAGTGGCACTCGTTTTGAGGATCTACTCAAAACTGTAATGGACCAAATTGGACAACATTTGGATCGAAGAGGAGCAACCCATGGACATAACAGTGATGCTGATGATGACGATGATGATGATGACGATGATGGAGAGGAAACTGTGGACATGCTTTCCAAAGCACAGCCAGGGCCAGACCAGCAGGTGTCACTGTCTGCACCTCAAATTTTTTTACAACCCGGCAGCCACCCCAGTACTGACCAACAGGGGGCACGGCCTAGACAAAGCTACCAGACTGGTAATTCTCAAACTGAATCCACACGAAGAACAACACTTTCAGGAACCAATCTCAATCCTCCAGAAGTACAGAGGGTTGTTGTTGAACACGTTGTGCGTAATGCTGAGCTGAATGTCCCGACACCCCTTCGTCTTCGTTCATTCTCCGGCCGCAGTCCGAGGCCCAGTAATGAAGCAGATTATGAATCATGGCATTCACAAATGGAGTTACTGCTTGCAGACCCCAACCTTTCTGCATTACAAGTTACCAGACGAATCATTGAAAGTTTGCTATCACCCGCTGCTGACCTGGTCAAAGGGTTGGGCCCTGACACCTTACCTACAGTTCTGTTAAGCATACTGGATTCAGCATTCGGAACTGTACAGGATGGCGAAGAGCTCTATGCGCAATATCTTAATATCCTGCAAGACCCAGGAGAGCACCCCTCCTCGTACCTCCAACGGCTATATCTCACACTCAGTACTGTCGTAAGGAGAGGAGGAATCTCGGCTGCTGAAAGGGACAAACACCTTTTGAAACAATTCATCCGTGGTTGCTGGGACAACACTATAATAACAAAGCTGCAACTGGAACAGCGCAAAAATGATCCACCACCATTCTCCGAGCTCTTGCTACTATTAAGAACAGAAGAAGACAGACAACAGGCAAAGGTTTTGCTCATGAAAAAACATATTGGTTCTTCAAAGCAAAAAGTTAACATCCAGTCGCAAAGTACCTGTTCTTGTGGCCACTCCTCCACTTCTAATGAGGAGCTAAAAGAACTGAGGAAGCAAATGCAACAGCTCCAGCGCCAAATGTCCACACTTTTGGCCAGAGACGCTCCAGCCGAGCCCAAGCCCTTATCACGTCAGAATAAGCTCAGCCGCCCTCCACAGTCCACAGTAAAGCCTAAGCCATGGTACTGCTTTAACTGTGGTGAGGATGGCCATATTTCTTCTTCTTGCAGCAACACAGCTAATCCCAGTCTGGTCGAGAAAAAAAAGAAACAATTGCGACAGAAGCAGCAAGCGTGGAATGCCAAGAACATGCACCCTCAGTCAAACTAGAAGCAGCTTCTGCAAAGGGACGTTCAGGAGCTGCGACCACCAACAGTCCCAAACATCACTGCAGATTTACATCACTGCCCAGAGGTCTGGTGGGAACAAAGAGCACTGGTGTAATTCAAATCAAGGGAAACCACTTCAACTGTCTCCTTGATAGTGGCTCCCAGGTCACGACAGTTCCACATTTGTTCTATAATACCTACCTCTCCAATCATGAAATCAAACCGCTGAATGAGCTGCTGGAAATTGAAGGAGCCAATGGACAATCAGTCCCCTACCTTGGATACATTGAACTCAACATGACTTTCCCTCCTGACTTCCTCGGATCCACCATTGATGTTGACACTCTGGCTCTTGTTGTCCCTGACATTAAACATTCACATCCTCTAATACTGGTTGGCACTAACACTCTTGACGTTGCATACAGCAAGCACATTGATACTTGTCCTGAACCGTCCTTCCTGCCAGCCACATCTGGTTACAGGGCAGTTCACAAGATCCTCCAGCACCGCCACACTCGGATTTTGGATGACCACTACGCTACAGTTACCCTGCACTCTGACCAGCCTTATACCATTTTCGCTGGCCAAACCGCAGTCCTTGAGGGATTCCTGGCCACACGGTCCCTGCAAGGTGAAAAGGCAGTCCTCATCGAACATCCAGCTTCCTGTCCTCTGCCTGGTGGACTCATGGTCAGATCCTGTCTTGTTGACCTCCCACACCGCCAGCCTTGTTGTCTGCCGGTTGTTGTGACCAACGAGTCTGAACATGAGATCACTATTCCACTACAAGCAATAATTGCAGAAGTAAGTGTTTTCCAGTCAGTTTTCTCAAGAGAGCAAAGCATCCATAGTCTTGTCCAGTCCGCAGAAACGCCACCTCCACTGCAGTACAACTTTGGAGATTCTCCGTTGACTCCGCAATGGAAACAACGTGTCATCAAAAAGCTAAATGGTATACCTGAAGTCTTCGCCAAGCACGATTTGGATTTCGGTTGGACAGACAAAGTCAAACACCAAATTAAGTTGTCTGATCCAACACCTTTTAAGCTAAGACCAAGACCAATCCACCCTCAGGATGTCGACGCTGTAAGGAAACATCTTCAGGAGTTGTTGGAGTCAGGAGTCATTCGTGAGTCAGATGCACCATTCGCGTCTCCTATTGTGGTGGTACGGAAAAGGAATGGAAGCGTACGTCTTTGTATAGACTACCGCAAATTAAACATACAGACAATCAAGGACGCCTATGCACTCCCCAAGCTGGAGGACACCTTCTCTGCCCTTGCTGGATCTAAGTGGTTCTCGGTGCTAGACCTTAAATCCGGTTACTACCAAATCGAAATGGAGGAAGCTGATAAAGCCAAAACTGCCTTTGTTTGCCCGTTAGGTTTTTGGGAATTTAACCGGATGCCACAAGGTGTGACCAACGCTCCTAGCACATTTCAACGGCTAATGGAGAGATGTATGGGTGAGCTTAACCTGAAAGAAGTCCTGGTCTTCATAGATGACCTTATCATCTTCGCACCAACTCTGGAGGAACATGAGGAGCGCTTGATGAAAGTCCTCACCAGATTAAAAGACTTTGGGCTGAAGTTGTCCATTGAAAAATGTGTGTTCTTCCAGACTTCAGTCAAATATCTTGGACACGTAGTGTCACAGCATGGTGTGGAGACGGATCCGGACAAAATCAAGACACTCACCTCATGGCCCGTTCCTAAAGACTTAAAGGAGTTAAGATCTTTCCTTGGTTTTGCTGGGTACTATCGGCGCTTTGTTCAGGGGTACTCGGACATCGTAAAGCCACTGCACAATCTCACTGCTGGTTATCCTCCATCCCAGAAGAAGCACAAATCAAAGCTGAAACCAGGTGCTTACCTAAACCCCAAAGAGCCATTTGGAGGCCGTTGGTCAGCAGAGTGTCAGAAAGCCTTTGAGACCATCATCATTAAACTTACCTCTGCTCCTGTCCTGGCGTTCGCTGATCCATGGAGACCCTACACTCTCCATACAGACGCCAGTTCTACTGGTCTTGGTGCTGTGCTCTACCAAGAACACGACGGGAAGAACAGAGTCGTAGCTTACGCCAGCCGTGGACTCTCGAGAAGTGAAGCTAGATATCCTGCTCATAAATTGGAGTTTCTCGCTCTCAAGTGGGCCGTTACAGAAAAATTCAATGACTACCTTTACGGTGCACAGTTCACTGTTGTTACAGACAGCAATCCGCTCACTTACCTGTTGACCTCAGCCAAACTTGACGCCACCAGCTACAGATGGCTCTCTGCCCTATCCACATTTGATTTCAAGATCATCTACCGAGCTGGTAAACGGAATGCAGATGCTGATGGTCTGTCACGTCGACCACACGGTGAGCTGTCAGATGATCCTGCCTCTCGTAAAGAGCGTGAACGAATCCTGAGATTTGCCCAGCAACACCTCGATGAACCGGACTATGCCTCCATTGACCAGCACTCAATTCGAGCAGTCTGTGATCGTCATCTAGTGCACAACTTAGACATTATGGATATTACCAGTGCCCTTGTGTTGTCCATGTCCGTCCACACAGACAGCATCCCGGACAGTTTTGCAAATGACACACAGTTTGCCTCATCGGTGCTTCCTCAACTTTCAGCTGCTGATATTGCCACCCGGCAACGAACCGACCCCACTATCCAGCACGTCATTGCGCAGCTTGAGCATGGAGAGTCACCCCCACCTTCACTGAGGGAACAGCTGCCCGATCTGCCTCTATTGCTGAGAGAAGTAAATAAATTGGAGCTCCATAACAACACTCTCATCAGGAGGAGACAGGTGGGAAATGAACACACATACCAACTTGTTCTGCCAGAGGAGTACCGAGCTGATGTGCTGCACCAACTCCACAACCAGATGGGTCATATGGGAGTTGAAAGAACACTGGACCTTGTTCGTTCCCGGTTCTACTGGCCAAGGATGTCAACTGATGTGGTCAATAAAATCAAAACCTGCGAGAGATGCATCAGACGGAAGTCCCTACCGGAGCACGCAGCTCCTCTTGTCAACATACAGACGGCACGCCCTCTTGAGCTGGTGTGCATGGACTTTCTGTCTGTGGAACCAGATGGCCGAATCAAGGACATCCTTGTCATGACCGACCATTTCACAAAGTATGCCGTCGCTGTGCCAACGCCAAATCAAAAAGCTAGGACCGTAGCCAAGTGTTTATGGGACCATTTCCTTGTGCATTATGGCATTCCTGAGAAACTTCACAGCGACCAGGGCCCTGATTTTGAATCCTCCACCATCCGAGAGCTGTGTGAAATGGCTGGCATACAGAAAGTAAGAACAACGCCCTACCACCCGAGAGGCAACCCTGTAGAGCGATTCAATCGTACATTGCTGAACATGCTGGGAACACTGACGGAGCAGGAGAAACGACACTGGAAAGACTGTAAAGCCCCTTGTGCACGCATATAATTGCACAAAGAATGACGTTACGGGATTTTCACCTTATGAGCTTATGTTCGGTCGCCAACCCCGTCTTCCAGTTGACTTGGCCTTTGGACTGCCACTGAAGGAGGACAAGCCCAACTCCCATTCCCAGTATGTACAAAAGTTGAAAGCCCATCTGGAAGACGGCTACAAACTGGCAATTGAAAACTCCCAGAAACTCATGGATAGAAACAAAACAAGATTTGACCGCCATGTTACGGCATCTGAACTTACTGTTGGAGACAGAGTCCTGGTAAGGAATGTGCGTTTGAGAGGAAAACACAAACTGGCTGATAAATGGGAGCCCAACGTATACATTGTGGTAAACAAAGCCGGCAGTTTACCATGTGTACACTGTAAGACCTGAGGGCAAACAGAAGCCGTTGAGAACTCTGCATCGCGACCTCTTGTTACCCTGTGGGTACCTATCTGCTCAAAGTAAAGAGCCACATACCAAACCGAAAGGAAAATCTCTTGTGTCGCCTCCTGCACCTGAAGAACTGTCAGAGGATGAATTTGCCTTACCTGTACTCGTTCCCGTCTCTCGTGAACCTGAATTCAGAACTGTCATCAACCTGCCCACTGGCCAGCCGTCTGTTGAACAGCATGTTCCATCTTTCGACCTACCTGCTGTCACTGTACAACCTCAGTCACCCATCGCTGAAGAGGAACTGGGGGCTGGGGCTGTGGATCAGGAACCCCTAGTGGCCGAAGAGGAACATATGGTTGATAAAGTGGGATCTGAAAGTGAACCTGAGCCTGTTGATTCTGCTGAGGACCCCAGAGCAGAAGGAAGTCCTCCTCCTGGAAGACCTTTGGAGCCTTCCAGCAGCGATTCAGAACCTCACTCACCTGTTGAATCAGAGCCGTTTAGTTCTGAATCTGATCCACCTTTGCGGCGTTCAGTTCGTACATGGAACCCACCTGAGCGATTACAATATACAAAACTCAGTCACCCACTGTTAAAATATCAAAAAGCTGTCTAATATTAAAGTAAGACTGTCTGCCTTTGACAAAACCAGTTTGATCTAATGGTAGGGAGAATGCTGTCCAATCTATGAGCAAGGACTTTTGTTAGGACCTTAGCATCTGTGTTCAAGTAGGAGATCAGTCTGTAGGAAGCACAATTAGTTGGGTCTTTGTCTTTCTTCACAATAAGTATCAGTATTCACAATCACTAATAGTTTCAATAAAAAGGTTATTTCTGTTTCAATAAACTTAAATTCAGCATCAGATAGCAAAGTCGAATTAAAGTGCCACTGCCAACTATCTGGAAGAAGGGACATGGATAAGACAACATGTGCATGATCAGAGATAACGATAGGCTGATATTCACAGGATTGAACTAAAGAGAGAAATCGGTCATCCACAAAGAAGTCAATTTTTGTAAACAATAAATTGACCACAAAAAGTCACTTGACGGTCAGCAACACACTCCTAATTAGGGTAACACATTTATACTGTTAAACAAAGGATACCATAAAATGTTGCGTTGACAGCCGAGGGAGGTCTGGCCAGTCTTGCAGAGGTAACATGGGCCCGGAATAAGTCGACAGTCCCCCCCTTCACGTAGGGTTAGGGTGGTCAGGGATGTTCATTGATGTACTTCTGTGCATTCTCGACTGTGTTGCTCCACTTTCTGGTGCTGTTGGTCAGCGTTACGCAGAGTCGGGCTGGATACAGCAAAGCAGGCTATAAACCCCACTTGTAGAGCTCTACCATCTTGTCTCTGTACTGCACTCACCGATTCATTATCTCGGTGCTGTAGTTCTCCAGAATGTGACTCTGTTGTCTACGATAGTCAAATTTCCCTTTGTGGCATGCTTCTCTGATGAAGAGCTCCTTCGTCTGGTAGCAATGAAGGCAGAGGATGACTGGGCACGAATGCTGTCCCAGACCCGGGTTTAGAAGCTAACGAGCGGTGGGCTCTGTCAACCTCAGGCTTAGACTGCAGAATTTCTTTACCAATTACCTTTGAAGCAGCTGTGAAAAAAACTTGGTCGGACGACCACCTTCAGTAGACTCAACCAGCCCAAGAATGCGTATGTTTTGGCATCTGCTTCAGCCCTCTAAGTCAGTAACTTTAGCCTTTAGCTTAGCATTCTCATCTCAGAGCCATAAACAGAAATTCTCAAGGTCCATGACATGCTGGCCCAGGTCATCTGAAGCAAGTTAAAGAAAAAAAATGTGTTGGTCATGGTTTTCCACAAACAGTCAGATTTGGTCCAGTTTGGAGTCAAGCACATTGAGTGATGCCTTAAATTTAGCAGCCAGCGCTTCGCGGAGCTTATCTGTTAGGGCAGAAATGGCGTGAAGTGTTGGGCTAGCACTAGCGTCTCCCTTTTTGGCAGCGTTATGTCTTTTAGTCGGCATTTTAAAGGAGATAGGGTCCACTTCTCCAGGCTAAGTAGAGAGACAAAGTAATCCAGGCACAAGGCGAATCGTAAAATTCGAAGTTCTGAGGTCATAATGGTAAGAAAAAGTCCAAATTCCTCAGAGCACTCTCGCCACATGCCTACTCCATTCCTTGCCAACCAGGAAAAAAAAAAAAAATCCAATGCTACTTTAAAGTTTATTAGCCCTGGCCAGGAAAACCACAGTTGTTAAAATTTAAGTTCAATTGTTAAGCTGTGGCTTTTTGTGACTTTGGCAGCCAACCATCTCCAACAGCGAAAATAAAAACCTTTAAAGACAATATTTCAAAACTACTTTTTAACTGCTTTTAAAATAACTCTAACCTATGTATTTATTAACTGTGAACTACTATTCAAGTTAACTTATGAACTTAAATAGTTGTAAAGTTAACTAATCTTATTAACTTATTTATGTGTTAAGCCAAAGCACAAAGACACCTAAAGTTAGCGCTGAAGGCTGCACATCACACTCCGCTGTTCGTCTTTGCCAAACTGCTGCCACATCTAAACGGAGGCATTAATAAGGTAAAGGAACTCCTTTCTCTGTGATTATTAATGTTTTTAGCATCTGCAGAGTCTCTACAGTCAGTATTTAAGCTGCTGTAGATGCTAGCATTAGCCACAACACCGTGAACAGCTGCAGCTCTTGGAGGATGCTATTTCCACTTTAGTTGATTTTACTATAGAGGCTCTTTTGACATCATCTAAAGTAAAAATAAAAAACATAATTTAGTCAAATTAATTCATATTTTTTGCTGAGCCTTACTGCGACACGTTGCAGGGGTTTGTGTTTTGGTTTGGGGCAGATGTAAAACACAAGATTGGCCTGATCACATCACTTAATGCAATCCATTCCTTTTTAACCAGGGCTTAATTGATCGAATTATGGAAGTGATGTTAGTGTTTAGCATGTTATATTTGGTAACACTCTGCATTTATCCAGGCTTGGGACTGGCACAAAAAGTACACTGAGCATGCCAGGTAAAATTAAACCCAGCCCAATGTATTTTTCATAATAAACACAAATGCCACTATTGTAAATTGTGGAGTCATTCTATGCTCATGGGTAAAATGCACATTGCAGTTGTTTCTGACATGCGCTGAACAAGTTCAAGGGGACCACAATCCAGGAACTTGTTGGACTCCTTTCTAGGGGCATGAGCAGGTGGCCAGATATTCACCTCCCCTTATCTGTACATGCCCCAACAATCACATACTTTGTTACTTTAGTTACTTGTTCTAAGTTATTACTGTCTTACTGGTAATTAAACTTTGGTCCAGCCCACACACCCTCATAGATTTTTTTTTCCGTCCCTTGTTGTTGCTTTTCTTTTTTTTTTTTTTAGCCCTGACATAAATAGTCAGCTGATAAATCAGAGCTTGTGAGTCAGTGTCTCTGATGATGGAGACTGTGGAGTCAGACCTTTGCTTCCCACATCTAAACAGTTCCTGCAGAAAGCCTCAGACCGACACATTTGAGGCTTATATCATTTATCTGCTCTTGTCCTTAATTTCTTTCCTCACTACTTTTCTCAACCTACTGGTCATCATCTCTATCGCACATTTCAGGTAAAACTAGCACGGTAATGATTTAAACATAATGCCGTCTAGAATTGTTGTAGTAACCTCTGATACTGGTAGTGTATGCACATTAGGTTTGTATCTGATAACTGACATGGCTGTATTTCATATCATTATATATGTTCTTGTTTTTTGTAAATTACTAGGTACATGAAAGCCTACATATGTTTTGATGTTTATTTATACTATAGGGTTAAAGAGATTGCACACTAAAAATAACTGATTCTTTCTTTTTTTAATGAAGCAGGGACCTACTGTAAGTCAAGTAAAGATAAAAAACAGATAAAGTAAAATGGGTATTAGAGACTTACAGCTTATCACAGCTTTAAAAATTTTGTATGGACCCAAAGAGTAAATGCTCTTTTTCTTTCTGCAGACAGCTTCACACCTCCACGAACCTCATCCTCCTCTCTCTGGCTGTGTCGGACTTCCTTGTTGGCCTTGTGGTGATACCAGTGACAGGCTATATGTGGAGAACATGTTGGTATTTTGGAGACCTCTTGTGTGCTTTGTTTTACCTTCTGCCAGCAACTTTAATCATGGCCTCAGTGGGAACAGTGGTTCTCATTTCAGTCGACCGCTACTTAGCCATTTGTGACCCGTTGCGTTACCAAACCAGAATGACAGAAAAAATGGTCAGAATCAGTATTTTTGTTTGTTGGATTAATGGAATTCTCTATGCCATTTTTATTTCATTTGACAACTGGCTAAATCTGGGCAAATACAACTCTTGCCATGGAGAGTGTATGGTTTACTTTTCAAAAGAAGCTGATGTTGTTTGGGCTTTTGTCATTCCAGTTTCAATCATTATAGTCCTGTATATGAGAGTCTTTGTAATGGCTGTGTCTCAGGCCAGAGCCACGCGTTCTCGTGTTACAGCTGTGATGTCCAAAACCTCCAAGAAATCTGAGATTAAAGCCGCCAGGAATTTAGGTATTGTTGTGCTTGTGTATCTGGCGTGTTACTGTCCGTACTATTGTGTGGCCTATTCTGAGACCCACATTGTCATACTAGGTACTCCTATTGACACGGTACTGCTTTTTCTAGAGCTTATCAACTCCTGTCTAAACCCACTTGTCTATGCTATGCTCTACCCTTGGTTTAGGAAAGCTATTGAACTCATTGTCACCCTAAAAATTCTGAGGTCCAGATCATGTGACTTAATGATCTTGTTGTCATAACATCCAAGGTCATGCCAGCGTGAATTCTCAGGCCCGAAACATGCATTCTCAAGTTACAGCCATAACTGCCAAGATCTCCAAATCTCCAAATCTGAAACTCATTGTGACTCTAAACATTCTGGATCACATGACTTATTGATCCTCTAGTCCCTTCTTGTCGGCTTTTACAATGTTTTTATCATGTCAATTCATACTATATATAGTATTTTCTGTTTTCAAATGTAGTTAATAATTTGTATCTGCTTGATTTTAAAATGTGCTAAAAAAATTAATACAATGTTATTTTGAGATTTATTTTGTTATGGTTAATGGTAAATTGACTCATTCAAAGAACATCTTCAGAGGCTCATTCCTCATTATCTCACAATTATCATAAAACTGTGTATTGCTGTGACATACAAACATAAACATTCTTATGCTAAAAACATATCAGAGGCAAAATGATACTGCCCGCCCCATGTTTTTTTTTTTTTTCCCCTGTATTACTGATTAGTGCAGCCTTGTCTCAAATCCCACCCAATCCCAGTTCTGTTTTCACAAAGAGCTGAGTTGAAATGACTAGGGATGCACAATAACGCATTTTTGCACCCGATATTATAGCTAATTTTTATCTAACTCTGATTTTATTAGTTGTACAAATTCATTTAACAGTAAAGCCCTGACCAGACTTTATCAATCCTGATGTTACTTATAAAACTTGAAATATATTTGACAAATTTATAATTATGGAATAAAATTCCTTCTCATAAGCACAATAACTTCTCACTCACATTGTAGGCTATATCTCACTTTGACCTGGTAATGAGTCAGAAGTCACACATTAATTATCTGTGTTCAATTACTTTTTTACTATCATTATACTATTATTATACTTTATACTATCATTATACTATTATTATTATTAGGGCCCGAGTGCGAATGTGTGAGAGGGGACAAGTCCAGGACTTGTTCGCCTCACACTCGTACGAGAGTCCTATTGTAACTATAGATTTGACAAATAAATGCACATTTTCAGACATTAAACAAGCACAAAACCTGCTGAGATTTTGCACAGAATTCAGGCCCAGGCCAGATGTCATTCACATAAGGTTTGCAGAAAAAAAAAAAAAAAGCACTGCAAAATGACTCAATGGCAATTCCTAGGAAATCAAATAACATTGCGCCTATGGGAGTCAACTGGAGATTTTTTTTATTCGCAAACAAATTAAATTCAAATGAAATAGTCATAGAACATGTCAGGGCAAGAAAAAATATATATTATGTATCCGCCATAAACCCAACAGAAAGGCAGCTAGTTTGGTTGAAAGTTGAGATGCCAAAAAACTAGCCCTCGTACTTTAACACTCGTACTCTCGCAAAACCCGAAACTTCTATGACTTCGGGTCGACGGCACTCACTGTTGCAAGTGTCACTTTCAGCCCAGGGACACCAGGAGGAGATGCTGCATGCTTTATTTACCCCACAACAACTCATTTAACCATCACACGGACTCCAAAAGAGTTTATATAAGGTAAAATTTACTGAGTTCTGTTTTAGCAAGGTGGCCATTTTGGAAAACACATAAATCCCTGTAACTTTTGCAAACACTGTCAGATTTAGATCGACCCAGTAAGACATTTGTGCTCCTTTACGACCTGGGCATAATGATGTCCACTTACTACATCCTATTTTAATAAACCCATCCTGGGGTTTAAATCTTACAGGCCCCAAAGTCTGTCTAAATCATCTGGACATTATGGACATTTAAAGATGTTAAAATAATTCTCAAAAGTTGGGGTATGGGAAGGCCAAGGACTCCATTTTTAGGTAGGTATTGAAATTCCTTGCCCACCGATGATGTAGCCCAGGAGAAGCATGTGGATGGTGAAAAGGGTCAGTCAGACCCCACAGGGGACAATGTGCGGCCATGATTTAGCCTCCCCCAGGGCCATATACTCGGCTCTGCCGGTCAGGAAAGACTGGAACCACAGAAAGGCAGTTCCAAGGCAGTTGATGGTGTGTTTCAAACGGTGGAGTAATACGTTGTGGTCCACGGTGTCAAAAGCGGCTGTCAGATCCAGAAGGACAAGAAGTGATGCCGAACCCTGGTGAGCGGCCATCAGCAGGTAATTTGTGACCCTGACCAGAGCAGTCTCAGTACTATAGCAGGGTCAAAAACCCAACTGGAGCTTTTCATACAGCCCGCAAGCCTGCAGATGGCTTTCAACCTTTTGCAAGATTTTTGAGAGAAAAGGCAGGTTGGGTTGGTGGTTGGCTAAGATTTCTGGGTTCAATCTTTTAAGGAGTGGTTTGATGAAGGCCGTTTTTAGAATGTGTTGAACATGAGAGGACCTATAGCAGAGATATTAGATTTTATTAAAGCTGTTGTTATGGGGACTACTGCACAGGTGGTGGCTCTCATTTTGGGGACGGTGCGCTCGACCTGCTGCACTGAGGCATCCTCAGACAGAGTGAGGGTACTCACTGACCACTTTTATCTGTGGTCAGAGGTTTGAAAATAGAGAGCGCCAGAGAGCAGCAATTGGCTTCTACTTTGTGGAAGTCGCTGAACCTGTTGCACCTCTTCTCAGTTGTAAAAATGGATGAAGGAGTTGTTTAGAATTCCCAGGGGAAATATTTATCAGATTTGAGTAATACTGAGATATAGCAGTTGCAAGTGATTTGGCATAGAGTTTTTGGTGCTCCTGGTAGGCCCTCAAGAACACAGGCAACTGTTTTTAGCTACCACAGCTCCTGTGTGAACCACACAAATGAAGCTAACTGCTCTTGTTTTAATAGGAGCATCCAGAGAGAACCCACAGGGAGGACATACAGACTCCTCCCAGAGAGATTGCGTGATGGTGTGTTGGTCGACCCAGGGATCGAACCCATGATCTCCTTGCTGGGAGGCGAGAACACTAACTGCTCTGCCACCGTGCACCCAAAAATTTCAATCTGGTTTTAAGTCACAGCCTGGAAAGTGCACTTTTAAGAGTTTTTAATGATATTTTAACTGTTGATTCTGGTTGCTCCACAGTATTAGTTTGTTCAGATTTAACTGCAGCTTTTGACACTGTGGGCCACCAAATTTTGCTGTCACGCCTGGAGACCTATGCTGACTTGGTTCAGGTCTCAAAGACAGATCTTTCTCTGTCCTTACTGCTTTAGCACGGACTCAACTGTGGGGTCCCACAAGGTTCAATTTTGGGCCCTGTACTTTTCTCACTGTACATTCTACCTCTTGACTCAATTTTTAAAAAGCACAATATTTCAGAAGTAGTGGTATTTGGAAATCCTACAGATGTGGCAAACGCCCTTGGACCCTTAACTTGCTACTGTCATCCTTCCACCAGAAATCCTGGCGTGGTCTCAGAGAGTTCATTCAAACTTACCAAGCAAATAAAATCTGTGGCCAAAACTGTCTTTTTCAACTGCGTCTACTGAGCAAAGTTAAGCCATATCTGCCGCTGAATGACTTTGAGCTTGTGACTCACGCATTCATGATGTCACGCTTGGCCTACTGCAACTCCCTGTACTGTGGGTTGGACCAGGCCTCCCTCCATCATCTGCAGATAGTCCAAAATGCTGCAGTGCATTTCCTGACAGGTACCAAAAAATATGATCACATTACATGTGTCCTGGCTTCACTCCATTAACTCCCTCTCAGCCATAGGATAAATTTTAAGATTTGATTGATTGTTTTTCAATGTCTAAATGGGCTGGTGCCTACTTAACCGCTCAGAAGTACTGTCTGTTCATGTTCCACACAGAACAATAAGGTCAACAAACCAGCTGTTTTTAGACATCCCCAGAGCCTGTTGAAAACCAGAGGAGACAGGGCTTTTGCTGTAGCTGCTCCTCGACCCTGGAACAGTTTCCCACTGAGTATCAGAACAGCCCAGTCTCTTAATAGTTTTAAATCTTTATTAAAAACCCATTTGTTTGCACTGGCCTTTGACTCAAGCTGAGCTGGACTTTTTGACCTTGATTGTTTTTTATGCTTTTTAGTTGTTTTTAATTGTATTTATTTCATCTGTATTGTATTGAACTTTTATTGTTTTAATTGCTTTTATATCTCATTTGACTTGTTATATTATTTTGTCATATTTCAAGTACTGCACTTGATTAAGCCTGTAAAGCACTTTGGGTAGCATTAGTTGTTTTAAAATGTGCTGTACAAATAAACTTGACTGAATAATGTCCAGTTGTAGACAAAGTACTCAAAAGCTGTACTCAAGTAAAAGTACTTCAAAAAAAGAAAAAAAAAGGTCAAATAGAAGTAAAAGTACCCAACAAAAATTTTACATTAGTCAAAGTAAGAAAGTATTGACTATAAAATTTACTTAAGAAGTATGTAGATTTGAATGTTTTTGCAAAATCTTCTTCCCCAAGTTTCGAACCCAGAACCGTCTGATTGGAAGTCACCACAGAGGACAAAAACAAAGTATAAATAAATAAATAGAAGTATAAATAAAATCATCCCAAATTTACTCAAATAAAAGCAAAATTATGTTCTACAAAATGTACTAAAAAAGTATTTTTTCTTACTTAAGTAAATTACTTAAGTAAAAGTAGCTAGTTACTGTCCACCACTGATAACATAAGTGTGTAAGAATGTATAAGATGGTGATTTCTAACATATGCAAAAAAATGTTTTTACAATTCTGAAAATGTTTATAATAATGCTTTATAGATTAAATATTTTAATTGTGCAATAAATAAATGAAATAAACATGTTTCAGAACTTTACAGAAAGGTCACTGGCTGACATCTTGGAGTTTCAAAGGTGTAATGTATAGTCTTTCGTGTCCTCTGGTCGTGACATTACAAATTGCAAAACTGCCTCTCAGTGTGGCCATCTGCCCAATGAGGTGACTTTCTACAGCCTATGAGCACCTGTGGTAACCTTACAGAGACATTATGAACACATTAAAATAGAGTGGGTGTGTTTCTCCCCCAGGAGTTTGTCCGCTCTGGGCAAAGGAACTTATGGGCCCTGACTTATTTCCTGCAAGGGTTGTTTGGACACTAAAGAGACAAAGAAAGTCCTTTTCAGCTTAAAGGTTTATGAACCACTGATGAACCACTTCACTAATGGAGAGCCCCAAAGAAGCATTTAGACACTATTATGCATAAATGAAAGTATCTATCCTGCTTTGTTAATTGTACACTTACAATATACTACTCTATGTAGCAGCACATGGTGATAGACACCAGCCCATCTGGAAATATTTACACAAATAATAAAAAATCCAGTTTTGGATTTTTACTGCACAAAATAGCAATAGAGTAATTATTATTATACTGTTGTTCAATTGAGCATAATCGGTTGCTTCATAACATGTACATGTTCACATACACACGTATTTTATTTCTGGTGACATGAACCATCAACACAACCATGATCCTGGCAGTGATATGCGGCCCTGCACATCAAACCTCCAGGAGACGCATGGTGAAGGCATGTGCTTGGGCAAAGGATACTAAGTAGAAAAAAATAGTTTAACAAGTTTAAAAATATCACAATATTACCTACACAACTCTTATAGCAACAAGGCTAACCTGAGACTATGTAAAAAAATGCATCAATTATAGATGATTCCAGTCTTTGGTGTGGTTCACTCAGTGTTCAGGCTTTAATGTAAAACAAGACAGAATTTCAGAAACTAACAAACACATTCAAGTTTTGTAATTCAGTATTTGGATAAGTAATGCTAGCTGGCCTGAGAACAGGAGTAAACTCCATCCATCCATCCATCCATCCATATTCTTCCGCTTTATCTGGGGCCAGGTCATGGGGGCAGCAGTCCAAGCAGGGACATCCAGACATCCCTCTCCCCGGACACTTCCTCCAGCTCTCCTGGAGGAACCCCAAGACAGTGATACCTGGAGGGGCATGATTGGGAGGAACGGCCTCCCTGATCTGAACCCGAGCAATGTTTTGTTAATGGACCTCTGTGCTAGCTACAGTTAGTCCATATCAAACACCATGTTCAAGCACAAGTATGACCACCATGCACGTGGCACCAGGACACCCTAGGCCGGAGGTCAATGATCGACTTTGTTGTCTTGTCATTTGACCTTGTCTTGGACACTGGGGTGAAGAGAGGGGCTGAGCTGTCAACTGATCACCACCTGGTGGTGAGTTGGATCCGCTATTGTTGATGTAGCTATTTGGAGCTGTGGCCGTAAAGTCTCTGGTGTCTGATGTGGCGGCAAACCCCGAACCCGGTGGTGGACACTGGAAGTAAGGGATGCCGTCAGGCTGAAGTCCTATAAAGCTTGGTTGGCTTGTGGGACTCCTGAGGCAGCCGATGGGTACCAGCAGGTCAAGCATGCTGCGGCCTGGGCGGTTGTGGAGGCAAAAACTCGGTTTCAACGTGAGCACTGTGAACAGAATATGTATTTAATCAGGTAAATCTCAAATCTAATTGCAATCATGATTAGCCCCATTCTTTAGTACATAGTGTCTTGTATTTTGTGTTTTATGCTTTCCCACATTCAGTTTGGAAGTGATTTCCTTTGCTGAGATGTTTACAGCATTGTTTGTTTCTGTTCTGTGTAACCAAACAAAAGAAT
The DNA here is from genome assembly GCA_020698575.1 of Bostrychus sinensis. Classification (NCBI taxonomy): domain Eukaryota; kingdom Metazoa; phylum Chordata; class Actinopteri; order Gobiiformes; family Eleotridae; genus Bostrychus; species Bostrychus sinensis. Next base: position 30,975,948 of record CM036240.1, on the reverse strand, counting down.
AGAATTGAATTGCTTATTCATAATGTGATAGATGATCTATAGATATAAAATAATGATTAATAATGAAATAATGATTTGTGTTTTGGATCCTAAACATTGTGTCCTCGTAGTTCTTCAAACAAGATACACAACACACATTTCAAATAATTTACAGAATTTGTCATACATTCAATTCCAGATTTGAACACTTGGTGTCTCTGTGTCCTTAAAAACAATAAACCATAAAAATATGCCTGACGACCACCGCTCCTGAGCCATGATCTTTGTCAGACACTGCAGAAAAATAATTTATTTAAGGTAAATACAGGGTTACTAATAAGTTAGTGGGTAAATATAAATACAAGTAAATACAATAATAATAATCAAATATAATTTTGATGTAATCAGCAAGCTCAATAAGTCAGCGTTAGTTAGCATTAGTCGTCTGTGTTGTGGATGTGGGCTGTTTTTGTGACTTAACTTCAAAATTATACACATACTGATGCAGGTTGCTGTTGGTTCCATCCATTTTGACAGTGTGGCGTTGGGGACCAGACACAACTTCACCAACTGTAGTTTTACAACTGGACCTAGCATATGCTAATGTGCCCAGGGTCTACTTTCTTACAGGAGAGGGTGAATATCTCAGTTGACTTTTGCATTTTTTAGACAATCGCTCAATTTTTGCACTTTTATGAAGATTTTTTTCTAGCACATTTCCGTGTAACTATGTGACTAAAGAACCCCATCCAAAAAGATTTTGCCCTACTTTATAGATTTTCTACTAAATGATAACTTAACACACACATAATCTTAACAGGAAAAAAAAAAAAAAAAAAAAACAGGAAAAAGTGCTAAAAGTGCTAAATATGTTTCATAGGGGGCCCATTCTCAAAACCTGGACTGAGGCTCCTGAGTACTAAGTTACATCACTGCACTATAATGAATAAATGAAATACGAGTTGTTATTCCAAAGTAGGAGGGTCAGTCGATACAGCAGGGACAAAGGTGAGGGGGTGTAGATAAAAGTCCCGTGTGTGATGACTGGTTGTTTTTGGAGGATGGAGTCAGTGGAAGGCGAGCTTTGCTTCCCGCACCTCAACAGCTCGTGCAGGAGGCCCACGACTCACTCCCAGGCCGAGGCTGCACTCATCTACACCGTGCTGTCCATCGTCGCTCTGCTCACCACTGTCCTCAACCTGTTGGTCATCATCGCCATCTCCCACTTCAGGCACTGCACTCCTCACTAACAAACTAGACCAGGGTTAGATCACAGCAAGAGGAAAAATGTTAATGTTACACCTGTAGAATAATCATGTGGGTTGAGAATAGAGTACTTGTTGGGAATTATTTAAAATTGCTCTTTCCTTATAATAGCATACACACTGCTAGTTCTGTTTTGTTTTGTTTGTTTTTTTACTCCCAGTATAGTGATTGAAAAATATTCTAGTTGTACTTCTAGCTATATAACATAAAAGATCTTACAGCATTACATCAACAAATGTCAAGTCAATTTCTTTCAATTTGAAGTGGAACATGGATTCAGACTCAGTGCCCATCAAAGTTATTTTTTTCAATAAATTTATTTTAATTGTGATAATTATGACTTATATGTGATATTATGACTTACAGTTAAACAACAAAATTCAACCTCCTCTAGAGGGCATTATTTGACAAAAAATGAAGCATATGCCCTGTGTAGTCTGTATTCTTTTAGATTTTCACCACATTTATTAATAATTAATTTCTAAAATATTTTACTTAAATGAAGCTACTGCAACAGTTTCACTTTACCACAGTATTCTAATTTTTGGTTAGTTCTTTTAAACTCTGTAAGTTATTTTAATATCCATATACAGCCATCTAAATGAATCTAAAGTGGAAAATGACAATTCAATGTATTCATACTGAGATATTGTTCTATTAGTACTTAAAACATGTCTGTCTACATTCTCTAAAACATATTTTTACTGTGTGTATTTTACAGGAAAGAAAATTGTGATTTTTCGCAACTAAGCTTTTAAAATCTGTTACCTTTGTGGCAAGTGATTAGTTGTAATAATACCTCTACTATCACTAGCAGTAACAGTATGTTGTATGGTATCAGTAAATATAGTTTTACATTTTTACTAATTTAATAATAATATCTAATGTAAAGAGTAACAATTTTGTAGAATACTTGAAGAATACTTAGTAATAATATTTTGTAGTAGCAGTATTTGACTTGGAGTACTTCTTCCACCACTGGTGCAAACACAGTTATCACTATGTTACTGTGGCCTACATGAGGAATAACAGGAGTATGACCTGTGTTGCAAGAAAAGTTTTAGACATAGACTTCTTAATTTTCTGCTTTGTCTTTTCTTAAATATAGCCAGATTTTTTCAGGGAAAAATACTACTTTTACTTTTCCGATCTCTAAATAAGAAAAAGTCTGGTTGTTTTTTGTTTTTTTTACCTCTGTGGCAAAGTGGCTAGTAGTGGTAGTGGTACCATTAACACAAGTAGGACTAGCGTTTATAGTAAAAGTTGTTGTATTAGTTAGTTGTATTAGCAGTTATAGTAGTAATAGCCTACTTTAAGTAATGGTAGTATCAGCTGTGACAAAAGTAGTAGTACTGTAGGCCTAGTAGATGTTAATACATTCTACTTGCATAATAATATTTTGAAGTAGCAGTACTTTTACTTGATTTGTTCATTTTCTGCATTATAATTGTCAATGTTTTCAATCAGTGTCAAACTGCGGTACAGGTACCACTGGCAGTACATGCGCTTCTTCTAGTGGTCCTCAGTCCAAGTCCTGATGTAGTTTTTTGTTATTTAGTATATTTTTATCCAGTAGGGACGTGTAGTCGACTTAAGTCCTGATTTAGTTCTGATTTAGCCCCGGTTTACTCCTGTTGTTCACGTTTAGTCCTGATTTAGATCTGGTCTAGTCCTGGTCTGGCCTTGGTTTAGGGATGATTTAGACAGGTTTAGACCTGGTTTAGTCTTTGTTTAGAGCTGACTGGGACCTCGTTTAGACCAGGTTTTGTCACTGTTTATTTCCTGATTTGGACCTGGTTTAGTCCTAGTCTAGGGTTCTGTTTTTATTTTAGACAATGTTATAATATTAATTGCTGTCTTGCTATAAAATTTAATCAATAATGCTTTCCAGATATTTTGGCTCCTAAATAGCTCTTTATTTAACCACTTATAGCTTTTAGAATTTAGCCAATATGTGCTGTTTTGACTTGGTTATGATTTGTATATATACAGTGCATATAGCACAATTTCAGATTCTTGAAGCCCAAATAATAATAATAATAGTTAATTAGTTAGTTAGTTAGTTAGTTCCTTTCTTAGTCTCCCATAGGAGAAATTTGTACTGGAACAAGGGAATCTGCTCAAATCACCACACAAAAACATTTACAAACCACCACCACCAAAAATACAATATTCAGCAAGTCGTTTGTGCCTCAGTTTGCCTTCCATCTCTATGTTGATAAATTTTACTGATGTAGGAATAAATTAGTTTTTATACCGATTATGTTTGCACAAAATGTCCTGTACCTTTTACCTGAATTCATTAAAGTGTATTCAGAGTATAAAACATGAGATGGGTCTGATGGAATCCTGTTGGCCTGTCTGATGATGGTTTGTTCAAACAGGAGCTGGGGGGATAGAACAGACACCCCAATTATTTTCCCAGCCGCTCTAACTAGGCTGGCAATTTGAGATTTTGACTTAACGCCTAGATTCCCAAACCAGCTAGTAATGCCATAACGTAAGATTGACTCTATAGCTGCTCTATAGAAGAGCACCATTATGTTTTTGCACACCCCAAAAATTCTGAGACGACGCAGAAAGTGGAAGCGCTGATGGATCCTTGCACAGCCACCTGTGTATTCCAGCCCAAGTCATTATCAACATGCACTCCTAGATATTTAAATTAAGTGACCTGCTTAATACTGGAGCTGTTTATGGTCACTGGACTGTGGTCACCAACAGAACCTGGGTCAGTTTTATCCATGTTAATTTGTAAATGATGCTCCTTGCATCAATTAAACAATCCTTCTACTGCAGCTATATGACTGCCCAAGGTGGAACTTTTTGTGAGGAGGCTCAGGAGCATTGTATCATCAGAGAATTTCACAATATACTGGCCAGGTTCTGAGCTAACACAGTCAATCGTGAGCAATGTAAACAAAAAAGGCGAGCTTACACAACCCTGGGGGGCACCAGTGCTACTCAGCACCGTGTGTGAGAGAGCTGTGTTAAACTTAACTTGCTGAGGCCGATTAGAAAGGAATGAATAGTACCACCTGATTAAAAGAGGATTCACATTGAGACTCACTAATTTTCTCAGGAGAATATGTGGTCTGATCGACTTAAATGCTGAACTAAAATCAATGAACACCATTCTAGAATAAGAAGTCGGCAGATACAGATGTTTAAGGACTAGATCCATTGCTGTACAAATAGCATCACTAGTACTACGCTTGCTTCTATAGGCAAATTGGTATTGATCCAAGAATGGTTCCACCTGTCTGCGAAGCCCCTCTATTAACAGTCTCTCAAGTGATTTCATAACATTAGAAGTTATGGCTACTGGCCTGTAGTCATTGACCTTTTGAGGGCAGACTTTCTTAGGAACTGGCACAATAATAGATTTCTTCCAGATCACTGGAACAGTATGTTTATCTATGGAAAGTTGAAAAAGTTTATGCCAAGCCGGTGTAAGTTCCTCAGCAAAAGTTCTGAGAAGAAACGTAGACATATTATCAGGCCCCGTTGCGTTGTTAGTTTGCATCCTCCTGAAAACATTTGTTACAGCTAATGGATCAATGAAAATTCTGTCCATACTGTCCCTGTCACAGTTTACATTTTGCAAGACTGCACAACATTCCCTGTAATTATCACTTTCAAATCTAAAAAAAAAAAAAGTAATTTAATTCATTTGCTCTTAAAATTTCATTTTGGGCAATCAATGGCTTCTTTTTACTATGCATATTTGTCATTGCTCTTATTGCATCCCAGAGTCTCTTAAGAGTTGGAAGTGGAAAGATGTTGTTCAACTTGCTCTTTATGCTGCAACCGTGCTGCTCTCATTTGTCGGTTCAAGTCTTTTTGTGCTGCCTTGAGTCCCATTCTGTCTCCTTATTTAAATGCTGTCTTCTTCCTATTGATGCACTCCCTTATTTCCTTTGTAATGTAAGATTTAATGTTTGCATAACTTTTGACAGTTTTTTGTGGTATGATGACATTAACACAAAAAGAAATATAAGAAGTGATAGATTCAGTGACCTTATCAATGCCCAGGTCCTCAAAGAAAATATCCCAGTCCGTGCAAAGGAAACAACCCTTAAGCTCCTCCACCTTATCACTTGACCACACATGGACTGGTTTGCTAGACTTGAATACTGACCGATAGGTGGGAAGCAAGTGAATCATATTGTGGTCAGAATTACTAAGGGGGGAGGGGGGGGGGGGGCTTTGCTCTAGCAGTATATGCATCTTTAATATTGCCATAGCACTTATCCAGGGTGTTAGTGTTTCTGGTGCTACACTGGACAAATTGGTAAAACCTAGGCAGATGTTTAGTCAAATTGCAATGATTGAAGTATCAGGAGAGGAGCATCTGGCTTATTATGTAGGTGCTTATGCACACAGTCTGTGATTTGATTTGCTGCTTTGGTGGCATTCCCCCTTGGTGGAATATATACAACACAGACTAATATGTTGGTAAATTCTCTTGGTAGGTAATGTGGTCGTAGAGTCACACATAGCATAGCATAGCATAGCAAAGTTGCGGCACCAAGAGTCCCTGACATATACACAACCCCCCCCCCCCCCCCCCCCGAATTTACCAGAGTGCAGGTCTCTGTCAGCGCATATGTGGGAAAATCCGTCAATCTGAGCAAAATTGTCCGGAATATCGCCAGAGAACCAAGTTTCCATGAGGCCATCAGACCCGACTCCCGGTATTCGTAGCAGGTGGCTGTAGCTGTCCGCAGATCGTCCAGTTTGTTCCTTAAGGAGTGGGAATTACAAAGTATCAGTGGTGGAAGCAGTAGCTTTGTAGCTGCCCGAGTCCACTGTCGGATACTGCTTCTCTTTCCTCGTTTCCTCGCTTTCCTGGGCTGATAGTAGCCCCCATGCTGCTGCAACAGATCGTTTGGAACATTACATTGCAGATCTTGGGACACTAGCCCTCTGTGGTCCCGAAAAGACAATTTTCACGCACAACCATCTCTAGGGTTTACAGAGAATGGTCCGAAAAAGAGAAAATATCCAGTGAGCGGCAGTTCTGTGGGCGAAAATGCCTTGTTGATGCCAGAGGTCAGAGGAGAATGGCCAGACTGGTTCAAGCTGATAGAAAGGCAACAGTAACTCAAATAACCACTTGTTACAACCGAGGTCTGCAGAAGAGCATCTCTGAAAGCACAACACGTCAAACCTTGAGGAAGATGGGCTATAGCAGCAGAAGACCACACCGTGTGCCACTCCTGTCAGCTAAGAGCAGGAACCTGAGGCTACAATTCGCACAGGCTCACCAAAATTGGACGATAGAAGATTGGAAAAAAGTTGCCTGGTCTGATGAGTCTCGATTTCTGCTGCGACATTCGGATGGTAGGGTCAGAATTTGGCGTCAACAACATGAAAGCATGGAACCGTCCTGCCTTGTATCAATGGTTCAGGCTGGTGGTTGTGGTGTAATGGGGTGGGGGATATTTTCTTGGCATACTTTGGGCCCCTTAGTATCAATTGAGCATCGTTGCAACGTCACAGCCTACCTGAGTATTGTTGCTGACCATGTCCATCCCTTTATGACCACGGTGTACCCATCTTCTGATGGCTACTTCCAGCAGGATAACATTCCATGTCATAAAGCTCGAATCATCTCAGACCGGTTTCTTGAACATGACAATGACAATACTCAAATGGCCTCCACAGTCACCAGATCTCAATCCAATAGAGCATCTTTGGGATGTGGTGGAACGGGAGTTCTGAAGGCAAAATGGGGTCCAAGCCGGTACTAGCAAGGTGTACCTAATAAAGTGGCCGGTGAGTGTAATTTGTAGATAAACAGCACTACAGTAGATAAAGCATTTTTATTATTGTCAAAAAATACCTTTTTTCAAAATAGACATTTATAATTGGAATGTTTTTTAACCTTTGGAGCTGAACCTATTTTACCAATTCAAAAGTCTCTCCTGTGGCTTTCATGTGTCTGTCTTGCTGATGCTGCTGAATCTGTCTGCTCAATTCTCTCTCCCTTATGGCTATCAAAAATGTATGAGAAGTTAATCACTACACTATATTTCCAAAAGTATTAGTTCACCTGCCTTTACACACATATCAACTTAAGTGACATCCCATTCTTAATCCATAGGGTTTAATATGATGTCGGCTCACCCTTTGCATCTATCTATGTCAGACATCTACATGCCTGACATTCTCGTCCAACGTCAGACACTGATATTGGATGAGAAGGCCTGGCTCACAGTCTTTGCTCTAAGTCATCCCAAAGGGGTTCTATCAGGTTGAGGTCAGGACTCTGTGCAGGCCAGTCAACTTCTTCCACACTAAACTCGCCCATCCATGTCTTTATGGACCTTGCTTTGTGCACTGGTGCTCAGTCTTGTTGGAACAGGAAGTGGCCATTCCTAAACTGTTCCCTCAAAGTTGGGAGCATGGAATTGTCCAAAATCTCTTGGTATGCTGAAGCATTCAGAGTTCCTTTCACTGGAACTAAGGCTCCTGAAAAACAAGCCCATGCCATAATCCCAATTCAGTTATTTGGTGGGTGAATGAATACTGAATATAGTGTAAATTTAGGTCCATGAGTATTTCAACACCGACACAAGTTTTGTTATTTTAGGTCTTAACCCAAACATGTTCAAGATACAGTTATATAATTCAAACGTGCTTAAAGTACAGACTTTCAGCTGTAAATTGAGAGTATCCACGTCCAAATTGGAGCGTTTAGGAATTATAGCTCTTTTAAAATGTAGCCACCTTTTTTTCAGGGGCTCAAAAGGAATTGTACAGTTGAACATTACCGTAAATAAAATGTTCATTTTTTATACTTTGGGGGAAATCCTTAGCCCATGGAGCCCATGGACATCACCAAACACTAATTTATGATGCTTTGCCAGGCCTTTACTGCAGCTGTCTTCACTTGTTGGTCATTTGTGTTTTTTTCTGCACTAAATTTTGTCCTAAACATGTGAAATGATGCTCATTTAGGGTGAGATCTGTGGACTGACCCCTGCCATTGCAGAATATTTCACTTATTTGCGCTAATAGTTTCCTGGCTTTCTTTTGCAGTATGTTTTAGGTCACTGTTCATCTATACTGTGAAGTAGTGTCCATGAACTTTGTGGCTTTTGGCTGAATCTGAGCAGAAATTATATCCCTGTACACTTCAGAATTCATCCAGCTGCTTCTGTCTTTGGTCACATCATCAATAAACACCAGTGACCCAGTGCCACTGGAAGTTCTGCAGCTCATGCTCCACCATGTTTTACCGAAGATGTGCTGTGCTTTGGATCATGACTTGAGACTTTTTTTTTTTGTTATACTTTAATGATCCCTGTAGGGGAAATTCGTTCTCTGCATTTGACCCATCCCTCAATGCCACTGGGGCAACCTGTCAGGAGCAGTGGGAAGGCGCAGTGCAGTGCCCGGGGACCCTTCTCCAGAACTTGAGCCAGGATCCTGGTCAGGAGTATCTGGCTGGAGGTTTTAGCCTATTGTGCATGTTTTGAGGTTGATGGGGGAAACCGGAGCACAGGGAAAACATGCAAACTCCACACAGAAAGGCAGGAATCGAACCCAGGACCTTCTTGCTGTGAGGAGTGCTAACCACTAAGCCACGGTGCCCATCATTGTGGTACAGGTTGGTCTGAGTCTCGTCTGTCCAAAGAATGCTGTTCCAGACCTGCGCTGGCTTCTTTAAGTGTTTTTGGCCAAATCTAATGTGGCCTTTCTATTGTTGAGGCTGATGAAGTCTGCACCTTGTAGTGAACTGTATTTTTTTCTCATGAAGTCTTCTCAATAATAGACCTTCTTCCTGGAGAGTGTTCTACACTAAGGTGGATTTTGTCAAGGGGTTCACTTTTATTGAGATACTGTATGTTGTGGTTTCACAGAAACAACTTTCAAATGCAAATGTAAAACCTGGAATCAAGTTTAGCCCTTTTACCTGATCTTTTTCACTTTAAGCACATATGAATATGAATTAACTGTATTTCAAATAGTTTTGGTAAAAAAGCTAAAATAACAAAACTTGAGAAAGTGTTCAAATACTTATGGACCTAACTGTATATTTTTGTTGTTTTTCAAGTAAAATATGAATAATACACTCTGAAAACAATGCTATTGATGGCAACCTGAAGTAAGGTTTGAACACCACAGTTTTAAAAGAACATGTCTGTCCTCTCTTTACAGACAGCTCCACTCCTCCACTAACCTCATCCTCCTCTCTCTGGCTGTGTCCGACTTCTTGGTGGGGATCTTGGTGATACCGGTGGAGAGCCACATGTCCAGAACCTGCTGGGCTTTTGGCGACCTCATGTGTGTGGTGTACTACTTTGTTCCTGTCACCTTGGTGTCTGCCTCGGTCGGAAACATGGTCCTGATTTCGGTGGACCGCTATGTGGCCATTTGTGACCCTATGCGCTACCAAACCAGAATGACTGTGAAAGTGATCGGAGTTAGCATCAGCATCTGTTGGCTGGGATCACTGCTCTACACATTTTGTCTCATGTATGAAAACTTAGACAAACCGGGCAGGGATACATCTTGCTACGGTGAATGTGTTATTACCGTTTCTGGAGAGGCGGACCTGGTTATAGACTTTATAATCCCAGTTACTGTCATCGTAGTGCTGTATTTACGAGTCTTTGTGGTAGCTGTCTCTCAGGCTCGAGCCATGCGTTCTCAAGTTACAAATCTGCAGACTTCAGTGAGTGTAACAGCAAGGAAATCTGAAATCAAAGCGGCCCGAAACCTGGGCGTGGTGGTGGTGGTGTTTCTCATCTGTTACTCACCGTACTATTGTGTCTCTCTCACAGGGGGAAACCTGCTGATTGGCTCAACGAATGAAATGTTCATGAGTTTTTGGCTGTATTTTAACTCCACCCTGAACCCTGTTATCTATGCCTTTTTCTATCCCTGGTTCAGAAAAGCTGTCAAACTCATTGTCACTCTGCAGATATTAAAGCCTGGCTCCTGTGATGCAAAAGTACTATAATGTATATATTGTAATCAAGCAAACAAAATCAAGTTTATTTAAAGAACATGTAGCAATAACTATTCATAGTTTTCACAGTGATGTCACACCTGGAGGGCAACGCTACCTTGAAGCACACTGGTCTAACATAACTCCACTGAGCGTCAGCTGAAGCACTGTTTACTCAAGCCAGGATCTGTGTTTCTATCTTCTAACCCCAAATTTACACCAAGAGCTATCGTGGAATGTTGTGGCAGCGAAGTGGTTTACGCGCGATTTAAAAGCGTCAATTTACACCGAGAGCGTCAGAGCTGCTGCTGCTCCTCTGCTGCTGGTGCTGGTCTCCCCCTGTTGTTTTACAGACCACTCACCATCTGAACACAAAACTGTGGCCAGGCATTCAACTTCTGCATGTTGTCCTTTTAAAATGACTGCTTCTTGTCACAAACTACGCTACATTTCTCCCCCTCAATATAAAATCTTCTCAATGCACCGTGTTTACATTACCACTGTTTCAGTGAGCCTTTCTTTGAAAGTGTGGCGGAAGTTTATTTTGACACTTGGAGCCTCTTTCCTGTGTTTCCTCAGCTGTAGCTCTGCAGATTGCAGTGGAGCCGCTCAATAAATAGAGCTCAAACCTATCTGTAGCAAAGCGAGTCATTTCTGGGAGGTCCGTGTGCCGCCAACCCGTGTGAATTGTCAGACTGAATAAACAGAAAGCGGATCAGACGCGGCTGCTGCCACGGTGCTGTTCCACGCTGCTTGGGGGTTAGACAGTGTTTCCCAACCAGGGGTGTGGGGACCCCTAGGGGCACACGAGCACGATCTTTTTAATAAATCTAAAATCTGATCTTATGCCTAACATAAATATATAGTAAAATAAGTAAATCTAATATGAGTTCATAATTCATAATTTTTGTTTAGTATTTAAATTTTAAGGTAGGCAGATTATAATTTTTTATTATAAATCTTTTTTTATTTCATCTTGAATTTTAGTTTACATGAGAAAAAAATGCTATTAGTGTTTATAACATAGTAAATATTATGTCTTTCATAAACAGACTTTTATGATTTCACTTTTTGAAGAATCATTAACATGAATGAGGGGGTACTCAAGATATGACAAAAAGCCCCGAGGGGTACAGGAGACAAAAAACGTTGGGAACCAGTGTTAATTTTGACAACAAATTTTTATTTAGTTTAGTCTTAGGCTTTTGACTAAAATGCTGTTTAGTTTTAGCCAAGATTTAGTCATGTAATTGTTTTTAATTTAGTCTATTTTTTGTCGACTAAATCTTATACAATCTTAGTCAACTAAAATATGTACTTGTCTTTTATTTAATGTTACTGTCATGTCTCATGTCTCATGTCTTTGTCTCGTGTTCTGCGTTTGTTTTCTTTTATTTTGGATTCTGTCGTCGTGTTCGTTTATTAACTAACAATTCCCTGTTTCCTTTCCTGCCTCTTGTGTTTCCCGCTTGTTTGATTACCTGTCCCGCCCTGATGTTTTTCACCTGTGTCTCGTTTCCTCGTGTATTTATGTCCTGTGTCCTCCCCAGGTCTTTGTCGGTTCATTGTCAAGTATGGTTGGTTTTACCCGTTTATTAAAGTTATTTTGAGTCTGCAATTTTGGGTCCGTTCCCTCCTGTGTTCCTCATCCGTGACAGAATGAACCGACCAAAACAGGACCCAGCGGACTGCATTACGGGGACAGAGTCCCCACTGCTGCTTTTTGGGGGCAGGGACTGTCTCCGATGGCTGCCCTGCAGCGGGCCCAGGAGCAGGCCTACTTGCAGGCGGCCACCGCGGGAGCTTTTGGTGGTGGACGCGGGGCTGGTGCGCGACGGCAGCGCTCTAGGGCCAGCTCCTCTCGGCGGGATCCTCCACCTGCTCCCCGGGCTCCGCCCTTGCCAGCAGCTTCTCCCCGGGCTCCGCTCGTGCCAGCAGCTTCTCCCCGGGCTCCGCTCGTGCCAGCAGCTTCTCCCCGGGCTCCGCCCGTGTCTGCGGCTTCTCCCCGGACTTTGCCAGTTCCTGTCTCGGAACCTCCGCCGGACACAGCTCTCCGTCCGGGGCGGTCTCCGTCTGTTCCCGATCCTCGTCTTGTGCCGCTGCCGAAGACGCAGGAGCCGTCAGTTCCCGCTCCTCGTCTCGTGCCGCTGCCGAGGAGGTCGCCAGTTCCCGTTCCCGGCCTGGGGCCGCAGCAGTCGCCAGTTCCCGTTCCCGGCCTGGGGCCGCAGCAGTCGCCAGTTCCCGTTCCCGGCCTGGGGCCGCAGCAGTCGCCAGTTCCCGTTCCCGGCCTGGGGCCGCAGCAGTCGCCAGTTCCCGTTCCCGGCCTGGGGCCGCAGCAGTCGCCAGTTCCCGTTCCCGGCCTGGGGCCGCAGCAGTCGCCAGTTCCCGCTCCACGTCTCTTGTCGCTGCCTAGGACGCCGCCAGTCCCCGCTCCACGTCTCTTGTCGCTGCCTAGGACGCCGCCAGTCCCCGCTCCACGTCTCTTGTCGCTGCCTAGGACGCCGCCAGTCCCCGCTCCACGTCTCTTGTCGCTGCCTAGGATGCCGCCAGTCCCAGCTCCCCGCCTGGGGCCGCAGCAGCCGCCAGTTCCAGTGTCTCCTCTGGGGCCCTCGTCGCCGCCGGAGCCTCCAGTGTCTCCTCCGGGGCCCTCGTCGCCGCCGGAGCCTCCAGTGTCTCCTCCGGGGCCCTCGTCGCCGCCGGAGCCTCCAGTGTCTCCTCCGGGGCCCTCGTCGCCGCCGGAATCTCCAGTGTCTCCTCCGGGGCCCTCGTCGCCGCCGGAGCCTCCAGTGTCTCCAGACTCTCCTCCGGGGCCCTCGTCGCCGCCGGAGCCTCCAGTGTCTCCTCCGGGGCCCTCGTCGCCGCCGGAGCCTCCAGTGTCTCCTCCGGAGCCTCCAGTGTCTCCTCCGGGGCCCTCGTCGCCGCCAGAGCCTCCAGTGTCTCCTCCGGAGCCTCCAGTGTCTCCTCCGGAGCCTCCAGTGTCTCCTCCGGAGCCTCCAGACTCCCCTCCGGGGCCCTCGTCGCCGCTGGAGCCTCCAGACTCCCCTCCGGGGTCCTCTCCGCCGCTGGAGCTTCCAGTGTCTCCGCCGGAGCCTCCAGACTCCCCTCCGGGGCCCTCTCCGCCGCCGGAGCCTCCAGTGTCTCCAGACTCTCCTCCGGGGCCCTCTCCGCCGCCGGAATCTCCAGTGTCTCCTCCGGGGCCCTCGTCACCGCCAGAGCCTCCAGACTCCCCTCCGGGGCCCTCTCCGCCGCCGGAGCTTCCAGTGTCTCCGCCGGAGCCTCCAGACTCCCCTCCGGGGCCCTCTCCGCCGCCGGAGCTTCCAGTGTCTCCAGACTCCCCTCCGGGGCCCTCTCCGCCGCCGGAGCTTCCAGTGTCTCCAGACTCTCCTCCGGGGCCCTCTCCGCCGCCGGAGCTTCCAGTGTCTCCAGACTCCCCTCTGGGGCCCTCCCCGCCGCCGGAGCCTCCAGACTCCCCTCCGGGGCCCTCTCCGCCGCCGGAGCCTCCAGACTCCCCTCCGGGGCCCGCGCCACTGCCGGAGCCTCCTGACTCTCCTCCGGGGCCCGCGCCGCCGCCGGAGCCTCCTGACTCTCCTCCGGGGCCCGCGCCGCCGCCGGAGCCTCCTGACTCTCCTCCGGGTCCCGCGCCGCCGCCGGAGCCTCCTGACTCTCCTCCGGGGCCCTGTTTTTGCCCCCCGGAGCCTCCTGACTCTCCCCCTGGGCCCTGTTTTTGCCCCCGGACGTTCTAGTTTGGTCCCTCCTCCGGGCCCCCTCCTCCCACCCGGGTTCTGTTTTTAGTTTTTTAGGACGTCTGGGAGCCGTCCCTTAGGAGGGGGGTACTGTCATGTCTCATGTCTCATGTCTTTGTCTCGTGTTCTGCGTTTGTTTTCTTTTATTTTGGATTCCCTGTTTCCTTTCCTGCCTCTTGTGTTTCCCGCTTGTTTGATTACCTGTCCCGCCCTGATGTTTTTCACCTGTGTCTCGTTTCCTCGTATATTTATGTCCTGTGTCCTCCCCAGGTCTTTGTCGGTTCATTGTCAAGTATGGTTGGTTTTACCCGTTTATTAAAGTTATTTTGAGTCTGCAATTTTGGGTCCGTTCCCTCCTGTGTTCCTCATCCGTGACAGTTACGACCCTGGCTCTGGGGGTCACAGCCGAGGAGGACACACCAGACAAAATTAAGGTTCAACAAAATAATCTTTATTTAATACATTAAACCAAATTAAATATGATCAAACCAAATTGGACCAAATTAAATTTACTATGGACTAAGGATTAAAGCGCCAAATTATCAGTAGTGTAGTGGTGTTGAAGGGGAGTGGTAAATGAATGTGCAATGTTGTAAAAGGTGCAAAACTGAATAGAAAGTCTAATGAAGCATAACTGTATTAAGTAGCAAAAATAGTTAACCAAGCTATATGGTTGCAGTGTCAAGGCAAGCCAAAAAGGCATCAATAAAGGCTGAGCTATGTACTGCGTTTGTTCAGAAAAGCATCTTTCCTCCTTCTGTGCTACCTAAAAGTCCTCGTTCGTCCTCCTCAAGTGCTTCTGGTGAAGCCATTCGTTTGAAAGAGCTCGAGGTGGAATTGGAGCAGCTTGCTCTTAAAGAAAAGGAGCTGCAGTATGCTGGTGATTTGGAACAGAAAAAGCTTGAGCAACTTCATCTTCAGGTCCTTCTGCGTGAATTGGAACTTGGAGCTGGTTCTCGGTCTAAGTCCGCGGACTTTGATGTGAGTAAAAATATTCGTTTGGTTCCCTCATTTAATGAAAATGATGTGGATAAATATTTTATGTTATTTGAGAGGGTTGCATGCACACTTAAGTGGCCAAGGTGTGGACCTTGCTGTTACAGTGCACTCTTGTTGGAACGGCTCAGGAGGCCTATGCGTCACTGTCAGCTCATGATAGTCTGGACTTTGATAAAGTTAAATGTGCTATTCTGCGGGCTTATGAACTTGTCCCCGAGGCCTACCGGCAGAAATTTCGTAAGTTAAGGAAATATCAAAATCAGACTTATGTTGAATTTGTGAGGGAAAAGGAGATTCTGTTTGATAGGTGGTGTTCTTCGCAAGGCGTTACTGACTTTGCTCAACTTAAGCAGCTAATATTATTGGAGGACTTTAAGAACAGTCTCCATGAAAAAGTAGCCACGTATTTAAATGAAAATAAGGTTACTGACGTGTCTAAAGCTGCGGTGCTTGTTGATGAGTATGTGTTGACGCACAAGTCCGGTGTTGTGGAGCGCCCCTTTGGCTTTAATAAGTTTGATCGAGCTAATGGTAATGGCAAGGATTCGGTGAAATATGTATCCCCGCCCGCTGAGCCCGTCACAAAGTTAAATCAGATGCTTTTGAGCAGTTTGCTAATCATGTGTCATGTTTTTATTGCAAGAGGAAAGGACATATTATTGCTAATTGCCCAGTTTTGAAAAAAAAGAACGCTAAACCCGTGGCTCTGGTTAAAACTGTGAACGATATCATGGAGTCGGTTATGCTGGAAAAGCCAATTGATTATGCTGACTTTAAGCCTTTTGTTATGGACGGGTTCATATCGTTGTCGGTTGGTGGTGATAAAATCCCTGTGAAAATATTACAGGATATGGCAGCCTCTCAGTCATTTATTCTTGAGGGGGTCTTGCCCCTAAATAACTCAAGCACTGTTGGTTCTGATGTTCCTGTGCGTGGTTTTAATCTGCAGGACATTGGAGTTCCCCTGCATAATATTGTTGTCTACTCGGACCTGTGGTCTGGAGAAGCTGTTGTTGGTGTTCGTCCTGGTTTTCCAGTAGAGGGAGTATCTGTAATCATGTGGAATGATCTGGCGGGTGGCAGAGTGCTGGTTACGCCTGAGGTTACACCTGTCCCTATTGTAAGTACATGCCCTGATGATCTTGCACAGAAATATCTGAATGTTTTCACATCTTGTGCCGTTACGCGCACAGCTGCTAAACGGGAAAATGTAGATGACACAGTGGACATGGATTTAAGTGATAGTTTTTGGGTAGTTCCAGTGCGGAGTCAGGTGATGCCGCCTCTTTGGCTGCCGGGGGTGACATAAACGGTGTAACGAGTCTACCTAATGTTAGCCATTTATCTTTGTCCCGACAGCTGTTGATTGTGGACCAAAAATCTGATGGATCCTTTGCATCTTTGCTTGACGATGTATTATCTCTTGCCGATTCTGACTCTGTGTCTACTGGTTATTTTATGAAGGATGGGGTTTTAATGCGTAAATGGATGCCATTGACCGTCTCTCCAGTGGAGGAATGAAGTATTGTAACTCAGATTGTGGTTCCCACTCCGTATCGGGCAGAGATATTAAAATTGGCTCATGATAATCCTTTGGCTGGTCATTTAGGCATACGCAAAACTTATGATCGTATTCTGCGTCACTTCTTTTGGCCGGGACTGAAAGGTGATGTTAGGCGTTACTGTAATTTCTGTCATTTGTGTCAAGTGTCCGGAAAACCTAATCAAACTATTCCTCCTGCTCCTCTCTACCCAATCCCAGCTGTGTGTGAACCGTTTGAGCGGGTGCTGGTGGACTGTATGGGTCCGCTACCTCGCTCTAAGTCTGGAAATAAGTTTTTGATAACAATAATGTTACAAGACAGCCACCTGCTTTCCTGAGGTTTTTCCTGTGCATAAAATCACTACTCCAGTTATTGTAAAAGCGCTGACGAAGTTCTTCTCACTGTTTGGCTTGCCTCGAGTTGTGCAGACAGACCAAGGCACGAACTTTATGTCCCGGGTGTTCACGCAGGTCCTGAAGCAGCTCGGTATACAGCATTGTCACTCCAGCGCTTACCACCCTGAAAGCCAAGGTGCGCTGGAGCGCTTTCATCAGACGCTTAAGACTATGCTTCGCACATATTGCCTGGAGTTTGAGAAAGACTGGGATGAGGGGGTTCATTTGCAAATGTTTGCCATACGTGAGGTAGTCCAGGAATCTTTGGGTTTTAGCCCGGCAGAGCTGTTTTTTTGCGCACGTTGTCCATGGCCCTTTAAAGGTGTTAAAAGAGAAGTGGATGTGCGCGGATACTGAGCAGAATCTCTTGAACTATGTTAGTGGCTTTAGACTGAAACTTCGGCGTGCTTGTGAAATAGCTAAGGACAATCTTGTAGCTGCACAGACCAGAATGAAGTCCTGGTTTGACAGACGTGCTAAAGTCAGAGAGTTTAAGCCTGGTGACAAAGTGTTGGTGTTGCTGCCCATGCCTGGCTCGAGCCTACAAGTTCATTATAGTGGGCCTTATTTGATCAAGGAAAAGGTCAGTGACAGGAACTATCTTGTGTCTACGCCTGAAAGACGGCGGGGGTCCCGGTTGTGTCACGTAAATATGCTGAAGCCTTATTTTGAGCGCGAGCCTTCTTTGTCAGATGTCACCTCTGATGCGTTTGTCACTCATGCAGCTGCGGAGCTGTCCGGTGCTGAAGTCTCGGCTCCATGTCTTGTTGCAAATACAGTTTCAACGGAGGCACTGTCTAACGCGGCCCTTGGGTTGCACGCTGATGAGGGAGGCGGGGTCTTGTCTGAGGCGCTGACTCATGGCAAGTTGTCGAATATGGAAATATTGAATAATCTCCCCGCTCACTTGGCTCATCTCCCAGCCCCACAACGCTCTGATCTGATTGACCTGTTACACGCATTTGAAACATTATTTTCGGACGTGCCATCACAGACCACAGTACTAATGCATGACATTGACGTTGGTAATAATTTGCCCATTAAACAGCACCCATACTGCATCAGTCCCGATAAGCGTGGCCGCCTTAAGCGGCAGGTGGAGAATATGTTGGCCCATGGTGTTGCAGAGCCTAGCTGCAGGGCCTGGAGTTCTCCCTGCTTGTTGGTGCTTAAGTCCAATGGTGAAGATCACTTTTGCACTGACTACAGGAAGGTGAATCATGTGACTAAACCTGACTGTTTTCCGTTGCCACGTATCGAGGACTGTGTAGATCGGGTGGGTGGTGCAAATTTTGTGTCGAAATTGGATCTGTTGAAAGGTTATTGGCAAGTGAGCCACTGAGCGTGCAAAAGAGATTTCCGCCTTTGTAACACCGGATGACTTCTTGCAATATGTTGTCATGGCGTTTGGTATGCGTAATGTGCCTGCAACGTTTCAGCGTTTAATGTTGTCTGGCTTGTCATTCTGCAAGGCTTATTTGGACGACCTGGTAGTGTGTTCTGGCACCTGGGTTAAGCACATTGCACACCTTAGTGATGTCTTTTGTCGTCTGGAAAGGGCTAACTTGACTGTGAATCTCTCGAAGTGTGAGTTTGCTCAGGCCACTATTACATACCTCGGTAAAGTAGTGGGTGGTGGCCAGGTGCGCCCTGTGCAGGCTAAAGTTGAGAGTGTTGTGTCTTTTCCTACTCCCAGGACGTGCACTGAGCTCAGACGATATTTGGCTATGGTTGGTTATTATCGAGGGTTTTGTAAGAATTTTTCGGCTGTGGCTTCCCCTTTGACTGACCTTTTGAGCCCTAAGTTGCCCTTCGTGTGGCATGGTTGTTGTCAGAAAGCCTTTGAACAGATGGAGTTGTTGCTGAACACTCCGGTCCTAGCTGCGCCCTTGTTTGAGAAGCCGTTTAAGTTGGCTGTGGACGCCAGAGAAACAGGAGTTGGCGCTGTGTTATTGCAGGAGGGGAATGATGGTATTGATCATCCGGTGTCCTACTTCTCTAAAAAGCTTGACCGTCATCAGAGGTGGTATTCGACCATAGAGAAGGAGGCGCTCTCTCTGGTTTTGTCTCTGGAACATTTTCAGGTTTATGTGGGTTCTGCCTGTGCGCCCGTAATTGTTTTTACGGATCACAACCCTCTTGTTTTTTTGCATTGTATGCGTAATAAAAACCGGCGCTTGATGAATTGGAGAATCCGTCTGCAGGAGTTTAACATCGACGTTCGTCATATTAGTGGCAAAAATAATGTTTTGGCGGACGCGCTGTCACGCTTGTAGTCTGGGTTTTGGTTAGTTTTCCTACCCATTGTCCAGTGTCGTGGGGTGTGGGTGTTAGGTGCTGGCACACCTTTTTCGCCTACTTTTAGTTATTTTTTCTTTTTTGTATATTTTGCTTATTCGGTCTTGTTCTTTTGACCGTATTATGATAGTTTTATTTTTTTTTAACTACGTTAAGTTAACTAAGTTGTTTTTTTTTCTTCTTTGTTGCTCACCAGAGCCTATATATAGGTCACCTGTGCACCGCCCGCTCTCTCTCTGCTCTGGCTTCCTCTCACCAGTTCCTCGCTCATGCACGCTCGCGTTCGTGAGCACCGGCGGTTCCACCTGCCATGCCGCCGGCCCACTCCAGGCCTGTGTAGCACTTTCTGTTAGCTTTAGCTTTTGTTTGACCTGGGGAGACCGGCTGTCCTGTTTTCGCTTTTCTTTTGTTTAGGTCTTAGTTTCGGGTTGTTTTTGCGTTAGGGTAGGGGTAGCAGCGCAGCGGCAGGACTACGGCCCCATAGGGGTTGGCTTGTCCACCGCGCTGTCCTTATGTTTTGTTGGGCCGGCTTCCCAGTGTCAACCTTTCTTTTGTTACTTTGGGCACGGGGGTTTTGTTTGAGGGGTTTTGTTTAACTAAAGAAGATCTAAAGAAACACAACAAAACCAAGAAAAAACAAGTCAAATAAATAAAACAAACCTTTGACTTATAACCCTTTTGACTCCCGTGTCCTCTTTAAATATGTTCACCCGTATGGGTCGTAACACTATACCATAATTCAAACTAAACCAAAGCAAAAACAGAACAGGCGGTGCCAGTGGCTGTGGTGATCTTCACATGATCTGTGGCCTACCTCGTACCTGCTGACTGTTGCATGGGCGTTACCTAAATAGAAACCTGACCTGGATGTCCTGGAGCCCATAGGCATGCAGGCCAGATAAACTACCCCAAGTGCCCACTAAGAGGCATCACATTTAACAACAACCTATATGTTATATGTTATATGTTATATTAATGCTAACTGATGCCCATATCTCTCTGTCCTTTTTTGGACACAGCGTGGAGTTAGTTTAAATCTGATTCTGTTTAAGTTTAGCTCAGAGTTTGCTTTTCTAACACATGCGTAATGGAGAGGAGGAAAGACTGGGTGGAGAAAGAGCGGGTCGTGAAACAACGCATTTAAACGTCGAGGTTCACTCACCATGGGAAAATTTGTAGAGGAAACAGGGGTCTGAAACAGAGCTGTGTTTCTGGCGTGCTGTGGTCAGGTGGGCAAACATCATAATAAATCCCCGATAAAGCGTGGCTGGCGCTCCGTGACGAGGCGGTACATATGTCCTGACCCACTTAAAATCCCGGTTTGAGAATATGAACATTAACAGGGGTCTTTGATTGAAGCGGTACCAATTTATTCATTAGGCTATGAGCATCGCTTTAGGATCTTGTCTCCATTCGTCCCGTCTGATAATTTTTGTTTTGTTTTTATTGTCGAAAATGTCAGTACATTTAGTCATAGTTTTAGTCCTCATTGATTACTTTTTATTTAGCTTTCGTATCGTTTTCAGCCGCAAAAATATGTTGTTGACGAAAACTATGATGAAATATATTCGTCAACAAAATTAACACTGTTGGGAACCACTGTTCTAAGATGATATTGATTTGTGCCATGAAACAAGTCAGTGCTAATGGTTGTTTAAATACAAACGTATTTGCAGTGAAAATATTTTAAAGAAATTGTCTTAGCCAGAGGTGGGACCAAGTCACTGTTTTGCAAGTCACAAGTAAGTCTCAAGTCTTTGGCCTCAAGTCCGAGTCAAAGTCCAAGTCAATGACAGGCAAGTCCAAGTCAAGTCCCAAGTCAATGCCTCACAAGTCCAAGTCGAGTCACAAGTCCTACACTTTCTGTTTCAAGTGATTTCAAGTCTTTTTAACCCTTAGGACTCCAAACTTAATGTTTGTCACGTTTTATATTGTTGAATTTACTCTCATGTCCCACCTTAGAAAAACAAATATACGATAAACAGATGGTAAATTGTTTGCTGTACTATTTACATTTATTATTTTTATTTTTATTTATTATTTATTATTACAATTTATTGTAACACCCTAAGACTAGAAGAGGCCTACACAGAAAACAGGTTTCTGAAGTTCTTTAGTATCAGTGATGTACAATAAAGCTAAATACCTCACCAGTACATTGTACACTGCTCAAAAAAATAAAGGGAACACTTAAACAACACGATGTAACTCCAAGTCAATCACACTTCTGTGAAATCAAACTGTGTCCACTTAGGAAGCAACACTGACTGACAGTTTCACTGCTGTTGTGCAAATGGAACAGAAAATAGGTGGAAATTATAGGCAATTAGCAAGACACCCCCAATAAAGGAGTGGTTCTGCAGGAGGTGACCACAGACCACTTCTCAGTTCCTATGCTTTCTGGCTGATGTTATGCTCACTTTTGAATGCTGGCGGTGCTTTCACTCTAGTGGTAGCGGAGACAGAGTCTACAACCCACACAAGTGGTTCAGGTAGTGCAGCTCATCCAGGATGGAACATCAATGCGAGCTGTGGCAAAAAGGTTTGCTGTGTCTGTCAGCGTAGTGTCCAGAGCATGGAGGCGCTACCAGGAGACAGGCCAGTACATCAGGAGACGTGGAGGAGGCTGTAGGAGGGCAACAACCCAGCAGCAGGACCACTACCTCCTCCTTTGTGCAAGGAGGAACAGGAGGAGCACTGCCAGAGCCTTGCAAAATGACCTCCAGCAGGCCACAAATGTGCATGTGTCTGCTCAAACGGTCAGAAACAGACTCCATGAGGGTGCTATGGGGGCCCAACGTCCACAGGTGCCGGACGTTTGGCATTTGCCAGAGAACACCAAGATTGGCAAATTCGCGACTGGCGCCCTCTGTTCTTCACAGATGAAAGCAGGTTCACACTGAGCACATGTGACAGAGTCTGGAGACGCCGTGGAGAACGTTCTGCTGCATGCAACATCCTCCAGCATGACCGGTTTGGCAGTGGGTCAGTAATGGTGTGGGTAGCATTTCTTTGGGGGCCGCACAGCCCTCCATGTGCTCGCCAGAGGTAGCCTGACTGCCATTAGGTACCGAGATGAGATCCTCAGATCCTTGTGAGACCATATGCTGGTGCGGTTGGCCCTGGGTTCCTCCTAATGCAAGACGATGCTAGACCTCATGTGGCTGGAGTGTGTCAGCAGTTCCTGTAAGATGAAGGCATTGATGCTATGGACTGGCCCTGCCCGTTCCCCAGACCTGAATCCACCTGAGCACATCTGGGACATCATGTCTCGCTCCATCCACCAATGCCACGTTGCACCACAGACTGTCCAGGAGTTGGTGGATGCTTTAGTCCAGGTCTGGGAGGAGATCCTCAGGAGACCATCCTCCACCTCATCAGGAGCATGCCCAGGCATTGTAGGGAGGTCATACAGGCACGTGGAGGCCACACACACTACTGAGCCTCATTTTGACTTGTTTTAAGGACATTACATCAAAGTTGGATCAGCCTGTAGTGTGTTTTTACACTTTAATTTTTTTTTTTTTAGCAGTGTATATTCTCTGTACCAATAAACTGTACTCTTCTGGCCTTGCCAGATGTTCACATGCTTCAAATAAGAGTCATTCTCTCACATTTGAAGATTTCAGAGTGAATACTGCTCACTATACAGTTTACTGAATAGCGACACCTGTGGGAAAAAGGGGTACTGCAGGTTCATGATGTATGGTCAGAGCCATGAGCTCCAGCTCCAACACAGAGACAACACTGCAGAAAGCTCCAGCTGGTGTTCATTTTTCACTGTTTACTGTCTGTGCTCACCTGCACAGGTAAAGATCTCCTCTGTGTAATCACATAAAGCTGAGTGTGCGTCACGTGATTCACGGAGGCTAAGTCTCTCTCAGACTCCACATATTCGCCTTTAGACTTCTATTGCAAATGATTATTTTTTACTTTTAGATTTTTTTTATTTGTTGATTTTGTTTTAGTTTTTATTAAGTGTAATCTGCACCTGAACGCCTCATGTCTGCACCTGAACGCCTCATGTCTGCACCTGAACGCCTCATGTCTGTGTCTGCGGTGAGCTGCTCAAAGCTGTGAGGAGAGGGAGGCTCACAGAGGCAGCCCTCTGACATTAAAACTAAGTTCTGGTGATTAAATAACTCTTTTATGATTGTGTTTGGAGTAAAACATCGGAGGAGCTGTGTGAAAAGTCCGCGAGTTCTCGACAATAGAGCATTATAATTAGACGCGCGTGTATTTGAGATCATTAATGGTTGTAAAAGTTTGTAAAAGTTTAACGCTCTGTATCTCTGTGATTTCTGAGTCTATCAACACGAAACAAAGACTGACACAAAGCTTAAAATCTCCTCTGCTGTTATGTCAAAATGTCATGTGCTGCTACAGCTCAATACACTTTGAAATGTGCATCAGAAAACACCCACTAGTAACATGCGCGGGGAAGAAAGCACCCATTACTGCGCTGAGGAGTTTAATTAGGCTAATTGTTTCTCGCACACTTAAAAAAAAATCATACTTTTATTTCTTTGAGAAGCATCAAGTCTTCTCAAGTCACAGGGCTCAAGTCCGAGTCGAGTCTAAAGTCATCAAATTAGTGACTCGAGTCCGACTCGAGTCCAAGTCATGACTTTCAAGTCCACACCTCTGGTCTTAGCTTAGCAATAGCTAACAGCAGTTTGTCTTTTAGTCGTTTCTTGACTAGCAGTTTGTCGTTTAGTCACCTTTTATGATGTAAAACTAATGCCCTGCCCATACGCCAGGTTGATGACCCATCCCAACTGAAAAAAATAATTGATTTGATTTTGATGCAATTTTATGTTAGCTTCACGGTGGCTGTAGGGAGACAGGTTTTTAAAGTCTGGCAATGACCTGGTTGTTGCCAGCGGCTCACATAGGGCAGCGGGTGCCTTATTCGGGTCACAGTCCCCAATATTTGTAGTTTTTGTCCATATCATATTTTGTCCTCAGTCGTCAGGCCGTCTGACAACGTATTTGACTGCATCTCCTCATGCCTGCTGTGTCGCCAGCTTTGGCAGGAGAGAAAGCTCACTGGCTGACATCTTGGGATTCCAAAGGTACAATAGTCTTTGGTGTCCTTGGGTGGTGACATTACTGATTGCAAATCTGTCTCATACAGTGTGGCCATCTTGCCAATCAGTTGACTTTCTACAGCCTGTGAGCACCTTTACAGAGACATTATCAACACATTAAAATAGAGTGGGGGTGTTTCTACCCCTGGAGTTTTCTGTTTGTCTGCTCTGGGTTTAGGAACTTATGGGCCCTGATTTATTTTCTGCAAGAGTTAGACACTTAGACACTTGAACACTTAGAGTTGACACTAAAGAGACACAGAAAGTCTTTTTCAGCTTGGCCAGGGGCCCTTCCTGATGCAACACTCTCCATTCAAATGAGCTTGGGACCATTACATATTGGCTGAATGTTTTAGAACCACTGACTAACCACTTCACTAATTGGGAGCCCCAATAAGTTATTTAGACACTATTATGCTTGAATGAAAGCGTCTTTCCTGCTTGATTAATTGTATTATTTTCTTATTTTCCCCTTATTTTCATGAGAACTTGAACAGAGAGGAAAGAATTAAACATCAGAGTTTGCTTTGTATGTAGTGACAGCCTGTTAGACTTCTTCATATGCCTTGTCCCATCACTCCCATCTGAATCTGTGAGTAAGAGGCGGGCTTCAGGCGAGGTGAGGCGAGTATCCAATCACAAAGGAGGAGGAGAGTGTAGCTCTATTGGCTATGTCACAGCCTGCTGCAAAACTGTGATCCTGGCAGTTATATGTGGCCCTGCAAACGAGAGGGGTCTGTCTGCAGCCTTGCAGCACTGCCCGGTTACACCCCCTGCCTGGTTACGCCCCCTGCCCACTTACGCCCCCTCGACTGGTTGCTAGGGTTATGTTTCGCATGGAGCTGGCAATGGATGGCTGTGACATAATGCTAAATGTTAAAACATTAGTTATCATGAAACTAAATTTTATTTTAAGTTTATTTCAGGCGAGAACTTTATTACTCTTATGTTAAATATGCTCTCCATTTACAAAGAAAGGGCCTACTTGAGAATTTTTGTTTTCCCAAAAGCCCGTCCATGCAGCACCCCCAAAGACAACCGGGACTCAGTGTTATCTTACCCGCTGGAAGCCGCTCAACCTCGGCTTGCCATTTGGAAGTTTGTCGCTGGCTCTGGTGACTTATATAATGGTAGAAATGATACAGTGTCTGTTTTGGGATAAATCTGACAGATCACCGTTGTGTTACACACCCATAAAAGCTAATGTTTATTGGGCAAGTGTGGGAAAAAATAAAGATTTGATCACAAAAGTCTGTACGTGCAGCACCTCCGATGTCAGCAGGGCTGAGCGCTCACACACAATGACCAAAGCAGCTGCAGCCTGGCCTGCCGTTTGGAAGTTTGCCGCTGGCTCTGATCCTGGACTCAACAATATTGTACTTACAGTCTGTTAAGGAGGATCTCCTTTCTTTCTCCCCAGAGATTCTTCAGTTGTGCCTGTTTAAAATGTAAAGTCTTGACATTGAGTGGCAAACTTCCAAATGGCAGGCCAGCAGAAGTCATTTAATCCAAAGCTACGGTGAAACTAAACAAGTTCCTCCACTGCTGCGATGTCAAGCTACAGTTAACAGCAACAACTAAACACTTTCTGTGGCCCTTCCAAAAGCCTCTGCATTTTGCAGCAGGAGAAAGAAAGTTCTTGTGACGAGGTCAGACAGAGACACAGCATTAACACTGTGCACACGGTGGGCTGCAGCTGATTATTAATAAGATCTCTGTCACTTGCCCTGAAAATTAGAAAATAAAGAAAGAAAAAAAAAATTTCTTTGGAGTTTGTTGCTGATGTTCTCTCTCTGCTGCTATAGCAAATATATAAATGTATTTATTATTCTAAGGGACGAGGCTGCAGCTTTTTTACTTTTGGTCATTTATTTGAAATGAATTGTTATACATAAAAAATAAAAGGTTTGAGTGTAGCACGTGGATTTGAGCACTCAGTACTTCATTTGTAAAGCCAGAGCTCGGGGAACACGGAGGATTTTTTTGGTTTGTTCCCTCAACACTGAGCATGAAGAATAGGCCAGGGAACATCTATTGTTGTGAAGCCCAAGTTAGCAAAATTTGTTATCGTTTTTATTTAGTTATGGATTTTTGTGCTTCATATATCTTATTATTATAGAAGACAAAAAGGTGGGGGATCCTGTTAAATGGGTCTTGGTCCCAGTTTGTGAGGGGGGACATGTTCCCACTTGTTCCTCCTCAAATCACACCCTGGTTTTACTCATAGATGATATCATTTAATAAAACGTATCACTGTAAAGTGACAATTTGTTAGAAATGCAACACCCAGCATCAGTAAACAACATTAAGCCTCCAGATAATCAGCAAAAGAACTGGAGAAAACTCTGACCACACAAAATGCAGAGTACTACAGATATTCAGCAGCAGGTGCTTTCTGAGGCCTTTGAAGAATCAGGCTTGGATTTGTATTTAAAATGGGTGCACTCTTTTTGGTTTAGGAACTTTATTTTTTCAGCCACAAAATAGAAAAAAAAACAAAACAGGATTTTATTACTTAGTGAACTTCTAAGTTATTCTAGTATGCTGAGTCATTGATTTGATCACTGCTATCCAAAGTGAAGTTGTGGAGTTGTTTTGGCTCATGATGCAAGTGGCTTGGGAGGTCCAGTGTCCATCTGGGAGCAGGCGGAGGTGGAGGGAGACGAGAGATAAAGCGTCTGGATGAAATCACTTCTTCCCCCTCCCATCTCCTTCCTATTATGACCAGTGCACAGCTGTACCAATGCTACCCAGAACTGGGCAATCTGTCCTGCAACCTGCGGATCCCTGATCAGAACATCTACATCTATCTGATCATGCTTTACATCTTCGCCATCTGCACCGGGATCCTCAACCTTATGGTCATCATTGCTATCTCACATTACAGGCGAGTTGCAAGTGATTGTGTCATGTTTGTTGTGATGCATATACTTATTTTGTTTTTTGTTTTTAGGCAGCTGCACTCCTCTACTAACTTCATCCTCCTCAACCTGGCTGTCTCAGACTTCCTGGTGTGCTGCGTGGTGATCCCAGTCATAAGTTCCTTCCCATACACTTGCTGGCGAATTGGCGACATCATGTGCGCCCTTTTTTGTGTATTTGCTTTCACATTGATTTCCGTATCAGTTGGTGACATGATCCTGATCTCCATAGACCGCTACGTAGCCATTTGTGACCCCATGCATTACTCCACCCGGATGTGCAGGAGATCTGTTAGCATCGCCCTGATCGCATGCTGGATTGTTTCTGTCCTGTACGGTTTTGGGTTTTACCACAACAATGTCAGTATTCCGGGGCGGTATAAGAGGTGCGAAGGGGCCTGCTTTAACATGGTGACCCATATTGCAGGTTACATTGACCTGGCAGTGAACTTGTGTGGGCCTATTGTGCTCATAGTGTTACTGTACTTGCGAGTTTTCTTTGTGGCAGTGTCGCAGGCCCGTGCCATGCGTTCTCAGGTTGCAGCCACCGCACAGCAGCAGGCAGTGAACTCCAGGAAATCAGAGCTGAAAGCGGCACGGAATCTGGGCTTTGTTGTGTTACTCTTTTTTCTCTGTTACACACCGACCTACGTGGTTGATCTGGGAGGGAATATAAACCTTTCTTTCAGGGTGTTCCTGTTTAATTTGTTATATCTGAACTCATGTTTTAACCCCTTACTCTATGCGCTCCAGTATCCCTGGTTTAGGAGATCTGTGAAGCAGATAGTGACGTTTAGGATTTTGCAAAGTGGTTCACGAGATGCAAATGTGCTATGAAGACTTTTAAATGTTGTGGTAATTTTTTTGTTTGGTAAAAAGACATGTTGCTGATAACCCATGTGCAATGAAAATGCTATACTGCTATGTCATATAGAAAAAGGCATAAAATCCTGGAGCCCAAAAAGAAGAATGTAACTACGTCGGTGGTTCTCAAGCTCTGGTACAGGATCCACTGGTGGTACTCAGGAGTCTTTTGCAGTTCAAAACCTGCTTTAGTTTGATTTAGAGCCTGTTTTATTCCTGTTTTAGTCCTGCTCTTGCTGGGGCTTAAATTTTAATGTGAAGACCACTGCTTGGTTTAGGCCCAGTCCTGGCTTAGACCTCGACTGATTTAGTTCCAGATTTGTCCTGATTTAGTCCTGGTTATGTGCTAGCTTAGACGTGGAATAGTTCTGGTTTTAGTCCAGATTTAGACCTTGTTTGGTCCTTGCTTAGATTGGGTTTAGTCCCAGTTTTTGTCCATATCTTGTCCTTATGTAGTATTGCTGTTTTGAGTCTATTAAAGATGAAACTTGGAAAGCCAAATATTTCCTGAGGTGGTGGTCTGTGATCTGTGTGTTGGAATATTTAGCATTTATGATTTGAAATTTGACAAAACATTAGTACTGTGCCATTGTGCGCCTGTAAATGTCACTTACACTCTTTTTTTCTGAGCCCTCAGAATACAAAATCAGATTTATATGTATCTATCATGGCATGCTTATTTAAGATATTGAAACATCCATACCAAATACAAAATGCATGGTTCTAATTGTAGCCTTATAAATGTAAATTGAATTTCCAGCATTAATAGATATTGCATTACACTTTTGAAATAAAAAGTTGTTTTTCACCAACAGAAAAGTCTCCCCCTGTGTACGGAGTCAAAGATACCAAACCCACTATTAGTAGATAGGAACAATTAGTCTACACAAAATAATAATAAATAATAATTCATCGAATTTATATAGCGCTTTTTTGGACACTCAAAGACGCTTTACAATTGATCAATTATTCATTCACTCCTCAGTCACACTTGGTGGTGGTGAGCTACTTCTGTAGCCACAGCTGCCCTGGGGCAGACTGACGGAAAACAAAACAACAAAAGCACTTTTATCACCACATGGGATTTTTTGTATGTGGAAAAATGTATATTTTATATTTTATATATGGAAGAGAGCAAAGGTTATTAGTTGTATGAATACATTTATTGATTAATAACATAAAACACTGTATAAAGTCTTTTGTGAGTATTTCTAAAACCTTATTCATAGCAATCCACTGTCCATGAATGTAAGTGATATACAGTTTATTATGAATAAAATGTATTTTGTAAAATTCTAAATGTCTTGGATTGTTTATTTAACATGTGTAAAAAATAAGATAAAAGATATATTCATGTCTAAAAAAATTATCTTATTTCTTCCTCATTCTTTTTGCCAGTACAAGTTAAAGGTACTCTAACAAGCATGGTTTGAAAACAGTACTGCAGTCTAAATCAAAACAATGTTCTCTTTTCTGATTGGACGATGTCCAAAACAATTCCTCTTTTAAACAGCAGATGTTTTGCTCACTTTTCTATATCACCATCAGGGGGCAGTGTTCAAATTTGATGGCAAGGGAGTGTCCATGTCGTCCTTGTATGATAATGAGGGGTCAACCCACTTTATAGGCGCTTTTCCACGAGGTTGGAATGGGGCGGGATGGGTTGATTTGGGAGTGTTTCCACTTCCAAAAGCATTCCACAGTGTTCCCAAAAAGCAGTCCAAACCATTCTACTTTTGGCACTCCTACCTGATGGGGTCCAGCATGGTTAAGCATCTGGAACGGTTAGAGGTGGGCACTGCTTAGAGTTGATTGGACGAGAGAGAATCCTCACTCGGGCAAAAACATCAAGCCAAAGAACAGAAATAAAAAAGACATTTTTTTAATCAAACCCGTACTTGTCCTTGTGATAAACAGCCGTACTCCAAAAGAGGACGAGCTAATGTTGAGGCAGGGCTGTCAACTTTTCACCAAAACTTGGAGTGAGATTTTGACCAGGCCCTAGCGGGGCGGCCCTCCTCAGTGTTACAGTGTCTCTAACCCATACGTGACTACAGGACAGGCCAAGTTAGTGACGAAGGGCTGCTGAGCACATCAGAAGTCAATCAGGCAAAAGCCTAAATGTTCTGTACCACAGTTAAATGTTAACACAAAGTAATTAGTAATGTGAAAAATAAATAAATAAAATAAACACATCAGAAGTTATTTCCTGTATTTTGGTGGATTTTGAAACATGTTGGCTGACTGTGATGTGTAATGGGTCTGGGATTTTAATAGCAATCACAATCACATATTAGAAAGAAAAAAAGCAGTGCTGCAGAGGTTAGAAAAAGTGAAAATGAATAAAGCCCTCGGTGGCTGAAAGTGAATCAGTATTTTATCAGTAATATTTTTTCACCGTGAGAAATTCTGGAATTGCATGAGAGTGTGAGAAAATATACAATTCTGTGAGTCTCGCACTCAATGCGTGAGATATGACAGCTCTGGTTGAGGCTACTTTTTCAAAAAATAAAGCTAGCATCTATTTGTAACAGCTGTTTCCGGTTTAGCGAAATATGGCTTTCGCTTCGCAAATCTAGGCATTTAATTTTTAGTTTTGACTAGATTAAACATGAAACATAGTGTTTTGAGTGCAGAACATGTTGGGGCATGGTGTAGAGGTAAAGTGTCTACTCCTTAATGAGCAGGTCACAGAATCAAATCCCTGTTAGGCCACCTCCTTCAAGGGACACCTTGTCCTTGTCCCACATCTGTCAATGAAGTGAAGTTACTGTTGTCTTCACATTCTTTTGGTAAACTAAAAAATCCACTTCATTACTTGTCATCAAAGAGTTATGTTCTGACTTTAGTGACTTTAGTGACTTTGTCCAGAGGAGAGCAGTCAGCTGCAGGTTCAGGCTGCACAGACAGAGCAGGTGGGGGAGGGGCAGGTGTGGCCGAGCAGAGCCCACCTGAGTTCACTCAGAGCTGCTGGTCCTCTCTCAGACAGAGGCAGCAACAGTGACTGCAGTGAGAGCCCTGTGTTTCAGGAATAACCTGACACATACTCACTACTGTTGGAGACAGACTTCTGCTTCTGCCCTTTTATTAAGTTAGAAATGTGTTACTATTACAGAGCATAAAAAAACTAAAAATTGTCCTATTCTGCATATGTTTTATTATTATGACAGTTCTCTCATTCACCTCTGTGGACTATGGTTACTCTCAGTAAATCATTCACTTACTGTCCAAGTACAGTGGGGCAAAAAAGTATTTAGTCAGCCACCAATTGTGCAAGTTCTCCCACTTAAAAAGATGAGAGAGGCCTGTAATTTTCATCATAGGAATACCTCAACTATGAGAGACAAAATGAGAAAAAAAAAAATCCAGAAAATCACATTGTCTGATTTTTAAAGAATTTATTTGCAAATTATGGTGGAAAATAAGTATTTGGTCACCTACAAACAAGATTTCTGTCTCTCGCAGACCTGTAACTTCTTCTGTAAGAGGGTCCTCTGTCCTCCACTCGTTACCTGTATTAATGGCACCTGTTTGAACTGGTTATCTATATAAAAGACACCTGTCCACAACCTCAAACAGTCCCACTCCAAACTCCACTATGGCCAAGACCAAAGAGCTGTCAAAGGACACCAGAAACAAAATTGTAGACCTGCACCAGGCTGGGAAGACTGAATCTGTAATAGGTAAGCAGCTTGGTGTGAAGAAATCAACTGTGGGAGCAATTATTAGGAAATGGAAGACATACAAGACCACTGATAATCTCCCTCCATCTGGGGCTCCCCGCAAGATCTCACCCTGTGGGGTCAAAATGATCACAAGAACGGTGAGCAAAAATCCCAGAACAACACGGGTGACCTAGTGAATGACCTGCAGAGAGCTGGGACCAAAGTAACAAAGGCTACCATCAGTAACACACTACGCCGCCAGGGACTCAAATCCTGCAGTGCCAGACGTGTCCCCCTGCTAAAGCCAGTACATGTGCAGGCCCGTCTGAAGTTTGCTAGAGAGCATTTGGATGATCCAGAAGAGGATTGGGAGAATGTCATATGGTCAGATGAAACCAAAATAGAACTTTTTGGTAAAAACTCTACTCGTCGTGTTTGGAGGAGAAAGAATGCTGAGTTGCATCCAAAGAACATCATACCTACTGTAAAGCATGGGGGTGGGAACATCATGCTTTGGGGCTGTTTTTCAGCAAAGGGACCAGGACGACTGATCCGTGTAAAGGAAAGAATGAATGGGGGCATGTATTGTCAGATTTTGAGTGAAAACCTCCTTCCATCAGCAAGGGCATTGAAGATGAAACGTGGCTGGGTCTTTCAGCATGACAATGATCCCAAACACACTGCCCGGGTAACGAAGGAGTGGCTTCATAAGAAGCATTTCAAGGTCCTGGAGTGGCCTAGCCAGTCTCCAGATCTCAACCCCATAGAAAATATTTGGAGGGAGTTGAAAGTCAGTGTTGCCCAGCGACAGCCCCAAAACATCACTGCTCTAGAGGAGATCTGCATGGAGGAATGGGCCAAAATACCAGCGACAGTTTGTGAAAACCTTGTGAAGACTTACAGAAAACGTTTGACCTCTGTCATTGCCAACAAAGGATATATAACAAAGTATTGAGACGAACTTTTGTTATTGACCAAATACTTATTTTCCACCATAATTTGCAAATAAATTCTTTAAAAATCAAACAATGTGATTTTCTGGATTTTTTTTCTCATTTTGTCTCTCATAGTTGAGGTATACCTTTGATGAAAATTACAGGCCTCTCTCATCTTTTTAAGTGGGAGAACTTGCACATTTGGTGGCTGACTAAATACTTTTTTGCCCCACTGTAAATATAGTTGAGTTTGTGAAGGGAACTGCTCCTGCCTCCGGAAGTTAAGTGCATGGCAAAGTAAAGATGGTACTCCCTTTTAACTCTGAAAAGATGCCACCAGGAGCGGTAAATAGACACGATTTTGAACGCATTAATAATGTCTGCTTTGAACAGTCAGGGCCTTGGCCAGACAATTTAATGAGTTTGATGGCATGATCGATAGTAGCATAATGCAGCAAAAAGGGAATTGGTGGGTTTAAATGGTTAATGCTGAAAATGGGACTAGAGTGAGGGAAACACAAAGGGCTCAGCTTTAAGGCAAGGCAAGGTACCTGAGCTGTGAGAAACCCAAAGTCTCTAATGCTGGCTGAACGTCCAGGCTGCTGCCCTTGTGCATTTCCTCTGCTCCTCTCAAACTGCAGTTTTCTCCCCCTCCTACATACTTTTCTCATCACTGATTGCTCAAATACCGAAAACTCAGGGTTATCCCCAAAGTTACCTCACAAATTCTCTAATCCAGCTTCATGGTACAGGGCTAAGTTTCTTCCCAAGCTCTTCTAGGAACAGCCTCCCTCTGTGGGTCTTTCCTCTACACCAAAGGTTGTCCACACAATGTGGGCATTGAGTGCACTAATGTCCATCATGTTTAAAAAAGAGCCAAAGGCCACCGCCTGCTTTTGGTAAAAAAACTCGGGTCAGTGTCCAAATACTTATGGACCTAACTGTATATTTTCGTTGTTTTTCAAATAAAACATCATTAATACAATATGAAAACACTGTGTACCACCGATAGCCTTAATAAAAGAACATGTCTGTCCTCTCTTTACAGACAGCTCCACTCCTCCACTAACCTCATCCTCCTCTCTCTGGCTGTGTCCGACTTCTTGGTGGGGATCTTGGTGATACCAGTGGAGAGCCACATGTCCAGAACCTGCTGGGCTTTTGGCGACCTCATGTGTGTGGTGTACTACTTCATTCCTGTCACCTCGGTGTCTGCCTCGGTCAGAAACATGGTCCTGATTTTGGTCGACCGCTATGTGGCCATTTGCAACACTCTGTGCTACCAAACCAGAATGACTCTGAAAGTGATTGGAGTTAGCTTCAGATCTCTGCTCTACACGTTTTGTCTCATGTATGAAAACTTAGTCAAACTGGGAAGGGATACTTTTTGCTATGGTGAATGTGTTATTACCGTTTCTGGAGAGGCGGACCTGGTTATAGACTTTATAATCTCAGTTACTGTCATTATAGTGCTGTATTTACGAGTCTTTGTGGTAGCTGTCGCTCAGGCTCGAGCCATGCATTCTCAAGTTACAAATCTGCAGACTTCAGTGAGTGTAACAGCAAGGAAATCTGAAATCAAAGTGGTTCAGAACCTAGGTGTGGGGTGTGGTGTTTCTCATCTGTTACTCACCGTACTATTGTGTCTCTTTCACAGGGGGAAACCTGCTGATTGGCTCACCGACTGAAAGGTTCATGAGTTTTTGGTGGTATTTTAACTCTACCCTGAACCCTGTTATCTATGCCTTTTTCTATCCCTGGTTCAGAAAAGCTGTCAAACTCATTGTCACTCTGCAGATATTAAAGCCTGGCTCCTGTGATGCAAACGTACTATAATGTATATATTGTAATCAAGCAAACAAAATCAAGTTTATTTAAAGAACATGTAGCAATAACTATTCATAGTTTTCAGTGACATCACACCTGGAGGGCAACGCTGCCTTGAAGAACAAGCACACTGGTCTAACTCCACTGACCGTCAGCTGAAGAACTGTTTACTCAAGCCAGGATCTGTGTTTCTATTTTCTAAGACAGTGTTTCCCAACCAGGGGTGCGGGGACCCCTAGGGGTATGTGAGCACTTTGCAGGGGGTACTTGTAATTATGTCATAATTCTTTTGCAATGCATGGTCACAAGAAAATATTTTCAATGCTTTCATTTAGAACTAAAAATCACAAAAGACAAGCCAAGTGTCCCATTGTTTGCTAAAGAATATTGAATATTATATTTTGGGGGGTTTAATAGCTTGTTACAAAGTTATTAAGTAAATTAAGAGTTATTGAGAATTTTTTTTCTTTGAAGTAACTTCATTGTAAGTTTGGGATTATTTATTTTTATTTTTTAAATTTATGCCTAACATAAATACATAGAAAAATATGTTTAAGTAATAGGATTTTATGATTTTTATTTAATATTTTAATTTTAAAGTTAGGCAGAATATTTATTTATTTATTTAATTTTATCTTAAATTTTAGTTTATTTGAAAAAAATGCAATTAGTATTTATGATATAGTAACTATTATATCTTTACATATTTGGCTGCATCTCCTCATGCCTGCTGTGTAGCTTTTTGGAGAGAAAGCTCACTGGCTGACATCTTGGAATTCCAAAGGTACAATAGTCTTTGGTGTCCTTGGGTGGTGACATTACTGATTGCAAATCTGTCTCATACAGTGTGGCCATTTTGCCAATCAGGTGACTTTCTACAGCCTGTGAGCACCTTTACCAAGACATTATCAACACATTAAAATAGAGTGGGGGTGTTTGGGATTTTTGGTATTTCATATATCTTATTATAGAAGACAAAAAGGTGGGGGATCCTGTTAAACGGGTCTTGGTCCCAGTTTGTGAGGGGGAACATGTTCCCACTTGTTCCTCCTCAAATGAAGCCCTGGTTTTACTCATAGATGATATTATTTGATAAAAAGTATCACTGTAAAGAGACTATTTGTTAGAAATGCAACACTCAGCATCAGTAAACAACATTAAGCCTCCAGATAATCAGCAAAAGTTGGCTCAGCCTCACAATATTATTGTACACAATTAGGCTACAAGTAGGATCCATCATTTTACTCCCACCATA
The DNA here is from genome assembly GCA_020698575.1 of Bostrychus sinensis. Classification (NCBI taxonomy): domain Eukaryota; kingdom Metazoa; phylum Chordata; class Actinopteri; order Gobiiformes; family Eleotridae; genus Bostrychus; species Bostrychus sinensis. Next base: position 30,940,205 of record CM036240.1, on the reverse strand, counting down.
ATGAGCTAAAGCCCCTGTTAAAATGCACCAAAATACAGGAAATATTGTCTTTTCTATAAAAAAGATTTCTGGGGGAGGACCCCCACACCTCCTGCTTAAATAATAAAATCTTTTCAGACCCTAAAAACACCTCTGGTGTGGTTCACTCAGTGCTCAGGCTTTAATGTAAAACAAGATAGAATTTCAGAAACTAACAAACACATTCAAGTTTTGTAATTCAGTATTTGGATAAGTAATGTTTGCCATGAGAGCTGGAGTAAACTCTGACCACACAAAATGCAGAGTACTACAGATATTCAGCAGCAGGTGCTTTCTGAGGCCTTTGAAGAATCAGGCATGGATTTGTATTTAAAATGGGTGCACTCTTTTTGGCTTAGGAACTTTATTTTTTCAGCCACAAAATAGAAAAAACAGGATTTTATTACTTAGTGAACTTCTAAGTTATTCTAGTGTGCTGAGTCATTGATTTGATCACTGCTATCCAAAGTGAAGTTGTGGAGTTGTTTTGGTTCATGATGCAAGTGGTTTGGGACGTCCAGTGTCCATCTGGGAGCAGGCGGAGGTGGAGGGAGACGAGAGATAAAGCGTCTGGATGAAGTCACTTCTTCCCCCTCCCATCTCCTTCCTCCAACATGAGCAGGGAGCAGCAGTACCAGTGCTACCCAGAACTGGGCAATCTGTCCTGCAACCTGCAGATCCCTGATCAGAACATCTACATCTATCTGATTGTGCTTTACATCTTCGCCATCTGCACCGGGATCCTCAACCTTATGGTCATCATTGCTATCTCACATTTCAGGCAAGTTGCAAGTGATTGTGTCATGTTTGTTGTGATGCATATACTTATTTTGTTTTGTGTTTTTAGGCAACTGCACTCCTCTCCTAACTTCATCCTCCTCAACCTGGCTGTCTCAGACTTCCTGGTGTGCTGCGTGGTGATCCCAGTCATAAGTTCCTTCCCATACACTTGCTGGCGAATTGGCGACATCATGTGCACCCTTTTTTGTGTATTTGCTTTCACATTGATTTCCGTATCAGTCGGTGACATGATCCTTATCTCCATAGACCGCTACGTAGCCATTTGCGACCCCATGCATTACTCCACCCGGATGTGCAGGAGATCTGTTAGCATCGCCCTGATTGCATGCTGGATTGTTTCTGTCCTGTACGGTTTTGGGTTTTACCACAACAGCATTATTCCGGGGCAATATAAAAGTTGCGAAGGGACCTGCTTTAACACAGGGACCCATATTGCAGGTTACATTGACCTGGCAGTGAACTTCTTTGGGCCTATTGTGCTCATAGTGTTACTGTACTTGCGAGTTTTCTTTGTGGCAGTGTCGCAGGCCCGTGCCATGCGTTCTCAGTTTGCAGCCACCACACAGCAGCCAGCGGTGAACTCCAGGAAATCAGAGCTGAAAGCAGCGAGGAATCTGGGCTTTGTTGTATTACTCTTTTTTCTCTGCTACACGCCGCCATACGTGGTTGATGTGGGAGGGAATATGAACCTTTCTTTCAGGGCCTTCCTGTTTAATTTGATGTATCTGAACTCATGTTTTAACCCCTTACTCTATGCGCTCCAGTATCCCTGGTTTAGGAGATCTGTGAAGCATATAGTGACGTTTAGGATTTTGCAAAGTGGTTCATGTGATGCAAATGTACTATGAGAACTTTTAAATGCAGTGTTAATTTTTTAGTTTGGTAAAAAGATGCTGATAACCCATGTGCAATGAAATTGCATTTTACCCATTTAAAATGTTATGTGTAATCACTGAGGCATAGCATTTAGAATGAAAAGGGACATTTTGCACAATTCTGAGATTTACAATGAAATGAATGCTTTTGTTTTTACTGCCTAAAGATCAAAATAAAAATAATTGTCTATATCTGAACATAGGATTCAGTGTCAAGATATAAATGCTATACTGCTATGTCATATAGAAAAAGGCATAAAATGCTGGAGCCCAAAAAGGTGAATGTAACTAAGTCAGTGGTTCTCAAGCTCTGGTACAGGATCCACTGGTGGTACTCAGGAGTCTTTTGCAGTTCAAAACCTGCTTTAGTTTGATTTAGAGCCTGTTTTATTCCTGTTTTAGTTCTGCTCTGGTTGGGGCTTAAATTTTAATGTGAAGACCACTGCTTGGTTTAGACCCAGTCCTGGCTTAGACCTAGACTAGGTTTAGTTCTAGATTTGTCCTGATTTAGTCCTGTTTATGTCCAGGGTTAGAGCTGGAATAGTTCTGGTTTTAGTCCTAATTTAGTCCTGATTTAGTCCTGGCATAGATTTGGTTTAGTCCTGGATTATTTCCAGTTTTGTCTGGTTTTAGTCCTTGTCTAGTCCTGATTTAGTCCAGGTTTAGATTTGGGTTTGTCCTGCATTAGCCCCAGTTTAGTGCAGTTTTAGTCCTTCTTTGGTCCTGAATTAGTTCTAATTTAGTTTGGTTTTCGTCCTTGTTTAGTCCTGGCTTAGATTTGGCCTAGATTTTGTTTAGATTTGCTTTAGTCCCATATTAGCTCCAGTTTAGTCCAGATTTAGACCTTGTTAAGGCCTCCTGGCTTAGATTCAAGTTTAGCCCTTTATTGGTTCTAGCTTAGTCCTTATTTGGTTTTGGCTTAGACTTGGTTTGGTCCTGGTTTAGTCCTAGTATAGTCCAGTTTAAGTCCTTGTTTAGTCCTGATTTAGTCCTGGCTTAGATTTGGTTTAATCCCAGTTTTTGTCCATATCTTGTCCTTATGTAGTATTGCTGTTTTGAGTCTATTAAAGATTAAACTTGGAAAGCCAAATATTTCCTGAGGTGGTGGTCTGTGATCTGTGTGTTTGAATATTTAGCATTTATGAATTGAAATTTGACAAAACGTACTACTACTACCACAATGGCACAGTGCTACAACGTAGTACTGTGCCATTGTGCGCCTGTAAATGTCACTTACACTCTTTTGTTGTAAACCCTCAGAATACAAAAACAGATTTATATGTATACATCATGGCATGCTTATTTAAGATATTGAAACATCCATACCAAATACAAAATGCATGGTTCTAATTGTAGCCCTATAAATGTAAATTGAATTTCCAGCATTAATAGATATTGCATTACACTTTTGAAATAAAAAGCTGTTTTTCACCAACAGAAAAGTCTCCCCTTGTGTACGGAGTCTAAGATACCAAACCCACTATTAGTAGATTGGAACAATTAGCCTACACAAAAGCACTTTTATCACCGCACGGGATTTTTTGTATGTAGAAAAATGTATATTTTATATTTGGAAGAGAGCAAAGGTTATTACTTTTATGAATACATTTATTGATTAATAACATAAAACACTGTATAAAATCTTTTGTGAGTATTTCTAAAACCTTATTCATAGCAATCCACTGTCCATGAATGTAAGTGATATACAATTTATTATGAATAAAATGTATTTTGTAAAATTCTGAATGTCTTGGATTGTTTATTTCACGTGCAAAAACTAAGATAAAATAATAATAATAATAATAATAATACATTTTATTTATAATGCACTTTACATTTGACTCCAAATCTCAAAGTGCTACAGAGTAAAAACAGCAACAACAGCAATACATTACAATTTAAAATTTTAAAAGAAAATAGACATTAAAACAGACTAACTGTAGGCTTTTATAAAAAGGAAGGTTTTAAGTCCTTTCTTAAAAGCATCCACCATCTATGGAGCCCTGAGATGGTCTGGTAGGGCGTTCCACAGACGGGGAGCAGCTGCCTCAAAGGCCCTGTCTCCCATAGTCTTGAGCCGTGTCCTGGGCGGGACCAGACGATGGTGTTGGCCTGACCGGGTCCTGGCTGAGGCGTGTGGTGTGAGCAGTTCTGTGAGGTAAGTGGGGGCCTCACTGTGCAGACAGTGATGGGTGTGTGGGAGGATCTTGTACTCAATACGGAGGTGAACAGGAAGCCAGTGCAGGGTCCGAAGGATGGGGGTGATGTGCTCGTGTTTCCGCACTCCCATCAGGACCCTGGCAGCGCTGTTCTGTACATACTGGAGCTTTTGAATGCTCCTGCCAGGGATCCCGATGAGGAGTGCGTTACAGTAGTCCAACCTGGAGGAGACAAAGGCATGGACAAGCTTCTCTGCAGCCAGAAGGGAAAGAGAGGAACGAAGTTTGGAAATATTACGGAGGTGAAAGAAGGAAGTTTTGCAGATGTGGGAGACATGATTGTCAAAGGTGAGGTGGGGGTCAAACTTGACCCCAAGGTTGGTGACAGAGGGAGAGAGGGGAATGTTGTGGCCAAAAAGTGAAATGGAGGTGATGGGGAAGGAGAGAAGTTGTTTAGAGGTACCAGTTTGAATGACTTCGGTTTTTGAGCCATTCAGCTGCATGGAAGTTTTGACTCATCCATGATCTTATCTCCTCCAGACAGGAGCTGAGGCGGTTGACAGTGGCAGAGGGGGACCCAGAAGGAGTGACTTTGAGGTAGAGTTGTGTGTCGTCAGCATAGCAATGGAAATTAATTCCATGCCTGCTGACGACACACCCAAGGGGAAGCATATAGATGGTGAAAAGGGTTGGGCCGAGTACGGAGCCCTGGGGAACCCCACAGGTGTCAGTGTGGGGTCTGGATTTAGCGTCTCCCAGGACCACGTACTCGGTCCTTTCAGTGAGGTAGGAGTGGAACCAGTGAAGGGCAGTGTCAGAGAGGCCAATGTAGTGCTGGAGACGGTGGAGGAGAATGTTGTGGTCAATGGTGTCGAAGGCAGCAGAGAGTTCGAGAAGAATGAGGAGGGATGTGGAACCGGAGTCAGAAGTCATCAGCAGGTCGCTGGTGACTCTGATAAGAGCTGTTTCTGTGCTGTGGGATGGGCGAAAACCAGATTGGAATTTTTCATACAGACTGTTTGATTTGAGATGAATGTGGAGCTGAGATGAAATGACTTTTTTGAGGATTTTGGATATGAATGGGAGGTTTGAGATGGGGAGATAGTTTGACAGCGGTTCGGGGTCCAGAGTTTGTTTTTTGAGAAGAGGTTTGATGAGGGCTGTTTTAAGGGGGGTTGGAATGTTGCCTGCTTCAAGAGATAAGTTTATTATTTTGGTTATAAGGAGACTAATTGATTTGGCATGATTTTTAAGCAGATGAGAGGGAAGGGGGTCCAGAGAGCAAGTAGAAGTTTTTGAAGTGCGGATAATCTTCTCGACCTCCTGCTGCGTGGTGAGGGAAAAGTTTAAGCATTGTTGTGTGATAGGTGTTTTTGGGATATCATAAATGGAGATGTGTGGAAGTGAGAGAGAAGAATGGATATTATCAATTTTTGATGTGAAAAAATCAAGAAACAGGTTGCACTTTCCAACTGTTGGGGTGTAGTATGAGGAGATCTGTGGTGAAAGATGTTTAATGGTGGAGAAGAGTTTTTTTGAGTTACCTGGGTTATTATTGATGATTGTGGAGTAGTGTTCTGACCTAGCTGCAGTGAGAGCTTTTGCATAAGACTACTGATGTTCCCGGTAGGCCAACTTATGCACCGTCAGGCCAGATGTTTTGCAGGCACGCTCCAGGACACGGCCAGACCTTTTCATGTCCCTGAGGTTCTTAGTATACCAGGGGGCTGAACGGGTAAAAGTAACAGTCCGGGTTTTTAATGGAGCATGAGTGCCCAGAATGAAACTGAGGCTATTATTGTAGTAGTCCACGAGGTCCGAAACTGATGAGTGCGGAGGGTTTGAAAGAGACTGAAGGTCCTAAATGAAGGCAATAGAGTCAATGTTCTTGATATTCCTGAAAGTCATGTGTCGTTTTGGTTTAGTGAAATGAGAGGACAGGGGTATTTTGATTGTGATTGCCTGGTGGTCAGAGGCACCAATGTCATAAATATGAAGATCTGTAATGGAGAGGGAATCAGTGATGACTAAGTCCAGTGTGTGACCTTTAATGTGTGTGGGACCATGAACAAGCTGCTGTAGGTTGAGGCAGTCCAGGACCTGTTTGAAAGCAGAGTTGAGTTTGTTTTTGGGAGAGTCCATGTGGATGTTGAAGTCACCAATGATCAGGATGTTTGTGTATGATGTGCAGAGTGAAATGAGAAAATCATGTATGTCAGAGATGAATGTTGGCTGTGGTTTGGGGGGTCGATAAATGAGTGCTATTGTTGCAGAAAATGGGTGTTTGCATTTAAAAACCAAGCTTTCAAAGGAACAAAAATGTGCGACAGACAAAGGGGACAGATCTATATTGCTGCGGTGTAAAACAGCAAGCCCCCCACCTCGGCCAGTTGTACGGGCCTTATCCAGGTACAAGTACCCTGGGGGGCAGGCCTCATTGAGGGCTGAGAAAACCTCAGGTTGTTGCCACGTCTCTGTGAGGCACAGAAGGTCTATCTCCTTTTCCAAAATGTGGTCATGAATAAGTCCGGATTTATTGGAGAGTGACTGAACATTTAGTTGTTCAAGGGTGAGGTGTGTTTTAGAATCCAGTTTGTTTAGAGGGCGGAGAATGCTGTAATCCACTCCCTGTTTTCCGATAGGCCGGGGATTCCCAGGTGTATCTGTGTCCGAAGTGGCGGTGCTCTGATGACGTCGCAGTTGATGACGCAGCTGTTGTGTGACAGGACGCGCTGCGGACCAGTGGGATGTTATGGAGGAGCCGCGATCGCTGAGTTAAGCAAAACAAACCAGCGACCCGATCCCTTGTGGATGTAACGTGGTCAGCGCGGTAGGTCCAGTTGTTGTAACGGAGAGCTGTTGTCGTAGGGCCTCCGGAGCTGCGTTGAGGTGGTGTAAGTCAACATGATGCGTGGGAGAGCACCGGTGCTAGCGGTTAGCCACAATCCTGGAGAGCTACGGTGGATAAGAGCTACACACGTCAGGATAATCCACAGCTTCCACGGAGATGGTAGTCCATCAGACATCCGCTTGAATGTAGAGCCAACACAGAAGCTGAGGATGTTGATGGGACTCTGAGTGGCCGGAGAAGCAGCTAGCAGTAGCGTTGGCTCGGCTGATCCAGACCAGGGGCCATCAGGTGTAGTAGCCCCTGTGTAGAGGCTGTTCCAAGTCATATAGCGCCAGAACATTTGAGGAACAATCCGTCTGTGCCCGACGATGGCACCAGGCTTAAGGAGAAGTCCTTGGAATAAAGGGCGGAGGCCGCTCGAGCTGTACCAGGTACAGGCTAGTGACAGGTAAGTGTCGGCTATACCCAAGGAAAGTTTAACAATCTGTCACTTGTTGAAAAACTGCAGTGTTAGCTGGAACAACAGTATATTTTTTACGGGTTGGATGGATTTGCAGAGAAGCAGCGAACATTCAACGCCAGCATCCTCTCCGCTCCTGTATAGAAGATAAATTCATGTCTAAATTAAAAAAAATAAAAATTCTTTGTTCTTATTGCCATTACAAGTTAAAAGTACTCTAACAAGCATGGTTTGAAAACAGTACTGCAGTCTAAATCAAAACAATGTTCTCTTTTCTGATTGGACGATGTCCAAAACAATTCCTCTTTTAAACAGCAGATGTTTTGCTCACTTTTCTATATCACCATCAGGGGGCAGTGTTCAAATTTGATGGCAAGGGAGTGTCCATGTCGTCCTTGTATGATAATGAGGGGTCAACCCACTTTATAGGCGCTTTTCCACGAGGTCGGAACGGGGCGGGATGGGTTGATTTGGGAGTGTTTCCACTTCCAAAAGCATTCCACAGTGTTCCCAAAAAGCAGTCCAAACCATTCTACTTTTGGCACTCCTACCTGATGGGGTCCAGCATGGTTAAGCATCTGGAACGGTTAGAGGTGGGCACTGCTTCGAGTTGATTGGACGAGAGAGATTCCTCACTCGGGCAAAAACATCAAGCCAAAGAACAGAAATAAAAAAGACATTTTTTTAATCAAACCCGTACTTGTCCTTGTGATAAACAGCCGTACTCCAAAAGAGGACGAGCTAATGTTGAGGCAGGGCTGTCAACTTTTCACCAAAACTTGGAGTGAGATTTTGACCAGGCCCTAGCGGGGCGGCCCTCCTCAGTGTTACAGTGTCTCTAACCCATACGTGACTACAGGACAGGCCAAGTTAGTGACGAAGGGCTGCTGAGCACATCAGAAGTCAATCAGGCAAAAGCCTAAATGTTCTGTACCACAGTTAAATGTTAACACAAAGTAATTAGTAATGTGAAAGAAAAAAAATAACACATCAGATGTTATTTCCTTTATATTTGTGGCTGACTGTGATGTGTAATGGGTCTGGGATTTTAATAGCAATCACAATCACATATTAGAAAGAAAAAAAGCAGTGCTGCAGAGGTTAGAAAAAGTGAAAATGAATAAAGCCCTCGGTGGCTGAAAGTGAATCAGTATTTTATCAGTAATATTTTTTTCAGCATGAGAAATTCTGGATTTGCATGAGAGTGTGAGAAAATATGCAGTTGTGTGAGTCTCACACTCAATGCGTGAGATTTGGCAGCTCTGGTTGAGGATACTTTAGCAAAGTATGGCTTTCGCTTCGCAAATCTAAACATTTAATTTTTAGTTTAGACTGGATTAAACACGAGTTTAACTCTAAAGTCATTCCCCCTCCCACTACACATAGTGTTTTGAGTGAGGAGTGTTAAGCGGTGGGCCAAGGGGCTCTATTTGATAGATCCCTATCGAGGGAGGACCCAGTTTTTTTTCTAACAACAGCTACAGTTTTTAAGGAATCAAAATAAAATTGTCGCCTGTTGTACTTCTTGGATGTTTTTGTAAATCTGCATATTTTTTGTATCACTTTTCCAAGGCAAATACAGTGGGCAGCTATCTGTTATCAGCCAATCACACCCTCAGAAACAACCTGCAGCTGGACCACCGGCACTAAACCCCGCCCACCTGCGCTTTTATGAGAGAAGATGAGCGGCTGTCACCAAACCTCTGGTTTAGTTAAAGAGTTAGCAATAAAGCCTAAGACCTTTGAGTTCATTCATTTTTAGCAAAATGTATCATCTAATTGTAATTTTAGGGTCATATGCTTTTGTGAGCTTTACACTTAACAAATAACATATCTTGTCTGTTGTATAACTTTACCCTGTGACTGGTGAGAATTTCTCTCGATTAAACTTGTAATCTATATTGACACACTTTGGATGCATACACACGGCCTAAATGAGTATAGTAGAGGTATACACTGCTACAAGACACTATGAGTGCATTTAATAAAGATAAAAAAAAGAGCTCAGACAAATAGAGAATGTCGTTTTATTTTATAATTACATGGGAACTTCTGTATCTGTAAAGAAAGAGAGAGAGATTATGACAAATTCTGATATTAAACGGACTATATTGTATTATAAAGCTATTAGAGCGTTGATAATTGTAACTTTTACAATCACACATCACGTAAGGTGGCTCTTTATTTAGAAATTCAATTCAAAACTTATTCAGCTGTTAGTATCCTGGTGACCTGCTCTATGGCTAAAGATATAGGCTTAATGACTTATATTTCTTTACAGTCCTGTGGTAGTGACATGCAAAGCAAAATCATTTAAGCAGCAATCGCGTGAGGAAAAAGAGGCGATTAGAAAGAAGAACATCATACTATTATACTGCACGAAGATAGAGACTTGTCCCTGTAGTCACGTGATCCTGCTTCTGTCAGTGAAACAGCTGGGTTAGGGTGCATCTGCTTGGTCAGTCGTCAAAATCTGAGCATACTATTGGTTCATGAAGTGTAATCGGCTGCGGCGTTTGCCTCATAAAATAATGACCTAATGTATTACGTTTGTAAAAATGTGCAAGATTTTCAAGTGGCGACAATCATAATATAACTGAGGATAATATACACTTTCTATATGTGAAATTCTGTGTTCTGTTTTTTAGATCACAGTACATTTAAAGAGACCAGCCCAGGTGGCTCTGATCCCATCCAATGAGTGGGAGGGTCTCAACCAACCTGTAGTAAAAAAACACACCCAGTACATTCTAAAAAGAAATTCTAATAAATACAAGCTCAAAGTAAAAACATCAACTACAAAAGCATCATAAATACTTTGACACACTGTATTTAGTAAAGTGATACCCAATATTGTCCTATTACAGGAAGCATTTTAAGTCATAGTCTATATTGAGTCCATGAGGAGTAAGAGTCTTTAGGTGATGGATCCAGTAATGTTCCCTCCTAGAAAGAAGATACAAGTTACCGCCTCGAGGGGACAATGTAACATGTTCAATACCAATATATCTTAAAGACAAGATTGGGTGATTAAAGTCAACAAAATGTGCTGCCACAGGATAATTCATATTTTTACATCTAATGGTACTTCTGTGTTCTGCAATGCGAGTTTTCAATGCCCTACTGGTTTTTCCCACATATGCTTTATTACAAAGTAGGGACCAAACATTAATTCATTCAAACTTTATTAAAAACACAGGGCATCTGATCCATAGAGGAAAATACGAAACTACATAGTACATGTATTATGGGTGTAACGATACACATGGTTGTAGTGTATTGTTTCGGTAGGGCATGTTTGGTTTGGTCCACTTGTGTACCGTTTTGGTAGTATTTATAATAAAATTGTATGTATTAGCGCAAGTTTAAGTGCAGCAGAACTAAATCTCATACGAGAGTTTCTGCACAGATGCTATTAAGTGACGGACTGCATACAACTTTACCATGGCCATTTCTCAATCTGCGTACTTCTGTGGACTTGTGAAATGTCATCTGCCGCAGCCCAAGTCCTGTTCTAATTGAAAGTCTGCTTCTTGGCAAGTCCACTCCAAATCTCCGAATGTGTTCTTGCTCTGCCCGTTTTACTGGGGATGCATCAGAGGAGACTTGTGTATACTCAGGCAGCTAGAATTCCTAGAATGCATTTCGCATTGTGCACGGATCGCCACTTGGATCACCGATCCGTCCCCTCCCGCTTCAGCGTGCACATGAAGCAGACAACAGCCGCGCACCAGAGCCCATAGAAAAGAAAGGCTACTACAGTATAAACGAGTATAGTCACTGCCTGGTCCATTGGATTTATTTTTAAACTCTTCTTCTCCAACTTGTGCACTTTGAACTATTTTGATTTCAAGCAGATAGTTTACAACAAACTTTGACCCGTCACTCTTTATACAGTTGAAAGAAAAAGTATTGGCACCCCATGGAAATACTATGATTTCTGCATGATTTGGTCATAACATGTGATCTGATCTTCATCTAAGTCACAACAATAGACAAAAACAGTCTGCTTAACTAATGCTGCAAGAAAATGACATTTTTTCATGTTTTTATTGAACAATTATGTAAACATAGGTCACAGTGTTTGTCATTAGCCGTTCACACCTGTAATTTGTCCCGTGAGTGGTAGCATATGTCCCATTAATGGAAGCTAATGACTGCAGTGTATGTAGATTGTTTGCACAGCTGCAGCTCCAGAGGCCTTGTGGTCGTCACGGTAACCAAAAGCTGTGATCGGGGTGTGAGCACTGAGAGACACCTGATGCAACAACTGCCAACTCTTCAAACAAACAAGTTCAGAGAGAGGAAAACATCAACTGTGTATGACTTTGACAAACTTCCACATGATGCAAACACTGGGTCACCCACCTGGTCACAACAACTTTGGAAACATGATGTAACTTTGTACAGGGTTAGAGTATGTTTGGAGAAGAAAGTAATAACACACAGTGAACTTAGTTTGGTTTGGACCCAGTGCATCAGAGTGAAACAGAACCTAACTTAAAACAAAAACAGCATGCCACTAACTACTGTACATGTTTAATGTTAATGTAATATTGGTATTACTGCTATAGGTAATATAGAATAAAACCTCTGCTCATTGGTTAGACAAGATACAGTAGCTTCCTAAACATGCCTAATAAATTATAGAATACAATATAAAAGTGAAATTATTTCAGTAGTTTAATTCGTATTATACTGTAGATTCAGTCCACAGTAGGGGTGTACAAATATATTTTTGCAATGATATGATACATTTTGGTATTATTGATACAAATATTGTCTGATTTACAATACTATTTCATATGATTTAACACGATTCACCAGCTTCATATCGATACAATAACTTTTTTGCTAAAAATGATAAAAGTTTTCACTCTAATCTAGCACAGCGGCCGGTTGTCAGGCCTGTCAATCTCACACTCCATCCTTCCCTCACTCGTGAACAAGACCCCGAGATCACGCCACCCTTTTCTGTTCGAGAACCATGGCCTTGGACTTGGAGGTGCTGATCCCCATCCCAGCCGCTTCACACTCGACTGCAAACTGCCGCAGTGCTCACTGAAAGTCCTGGTTCGAAGAAGCCAACAGGACAACATCATCTGCAAAAAGCAGAGGTTCATATCGGGGAGGCCATTCCTCCCATTCACGCCCCTCCAGGTATCACTGTCGCCGCCGATGTCAACGTTGAAGTTCCACAGTAAAATGATGGAGTCCTCAGTTGGAGCACTTTCAAGTATCCCTCCCAGGGATCCCAAGAAAGCCGAGTACTCTGCCCTGCTGTTAAGCCGGGACAACAGTGAAGACCTGATGCTACTATTTGCCTGCTCTAAATTGTTTGTACTGTCTGTTGTACTAATTGTTTGCTTATGCTTTTATGTTAAGTATTAAAGGTACACTCAAGCTCTGAGTAATCTGTATGTTATTCACATTTTGCTGGTTATATGTATAATCAAGCTTCATATAATCTTTATATATTCATTATAGTAAAAAGCTTAAGTGCTGTGAGTGTTTGCAATGCCATGAAAATGTAATGTGTTCATCTTCATGCATTCTTTGAGAAATGTGCAACATGTAACTGTGAGGGAAACACACTGGGCCCCACTGTAGATAAGATAAAACACAAAGAGGGATAGAGTTTAATTTGGGTTCCTGATTGTAGTTTAGTGTAACTGCCACTAGGGGATGCAGTTTAGTGAGCGTGGTTAAATGCTGATGACATCAGAATAAAGGGGCACATAACTGGTTATTTTCATGGACATATGAAAATTAGTATTATCAAAAAAGTATAAAAGATAATGTTTGGATGAGCTCGGGGGCTTTTGTGGGGACTGGACATGAGCTCCATTTGTTGTGGCATGCAGTAAACTTTTCTGCTCTGGACTCTTATTGTCTGCTCCTTGTTTTCATATTCCAATAATTCTGACTTTTCTTAATGTATGTAACTGCAAAGAAAAAAAATAACCATATAGTGTTACAGAATTCATTTAAAATTTTCCCTAAATCTATTTAATTTCAAATTTATTTTAAATTTATTTTCAGCTAGGTTCTTCTGGAGAGGAACTGCCGGGCAAAACCCTCTCTGACACACAAACATTTTAAAACAGGCTTCTGCTTACCCTTTTATTTTATGTTCTTTTTTTTTTTAAGAAAAAAATGGATGTCCAAGGCTAAATTCCTTTGTGTAAAAAATAAAGAAAAAAACAAGACACTCTTCATACACCTGAAGAATAACCCTTTAGGCGCCAGAGTTTTTTTTTTTTTTTTTTTTTTTTTTTTTCCAGACAGTGCTCCACTGACCCCTGGTGTCAAATATGTTTATGAACTCCAGTACATATGAACTCCTAGCTGGGTAAGATAAAATGAGAAAATGGGCCTTAGTTTTCCACAAATATGTACCTCCATAAACCCCCAGGTGATCTAGAATTGTTCCCAGAAATGAGTGATCGTGGCTGGGAAAACAGAGCCAGAAGTTGGCCCCCAGTTTTCCACAAATATGTACCTCCATAAACCCCCAGGTGATATCAAATTGTCCCCAGGAACGGTTCATCATGTCTGGGTAAACAGAACCAGAAATGGGCCCTCAGTTTTCCACGAATATGTACCTCCATAAACCCCCAGCTGATATAGAAATGTACCCAGGAATAGTTCATTGTGTCTGGGTAAACAGAACCAGAAATGGGCCCTCAGTTTTCCACAAATATGTACCTCCATAAACCCCCAGGTGATATCAAATTGTCCCCAGGAACAGTTCATCGTGTCTGGGTAAACAGAACCAGAAATGGGCCCTCAATTTTCCACAGATATGTACCTCCATAAACCCCCAGCTGATATAGAAATGTACCCAGGAATGGTTCATTGTGTCTGGGTAAACAGAACAAGAAAAGTGTTCTGGGAGTACCAGAAGTACCAGGCCCACATCTTGTACCCGGGGACACACTCTTAAGCACTCTTCCCTGGGTAAAACTCATGGTTGCAGGCCCTGGAAGTCCATGCCCCTGGTACGCCAATGCATTTCATTCAGAGTACCAGGGGCACGGACTTCCAGGGCCTGCAACCATGGCTTTTACCCAGGGAAGGTACTCCCAGGACACTTTTCTTGTTCTGTTTACCCAGACACAATGAACCATTTCTGGGGACAATTCTATATCATCTGGGGGGTTATGGAGGTACATATTTGTGGAAACCTGGAGGTGAAGTTCTGGTTCTGTTTACCCAGCCACAATCACTCATTTCTGGGGACAATTCTATATCATCTGGGGGGTTATGGGGGTACATATTTGTGGAAAACTGGGAGCCAATTTCTGGTTCTGTTTACCCAGCCACCATCACTCATTTCTGGGGACAATTCTATATCATCTGGGGGGTTATGGAGGTACATATTTGTGGAAAACTGGGGGCGAATTTCTGGTTCTGTTTACCCAGCCACCATCACTCATTTCTGGGGACAATTCTATATCACCTGGCGGGTTATGGAGGTACATATTTGTGGAAAACTGGAGGCAAAATTCTGGTTCTGTTTACCCAGCCAAGATCACTCATTTCTGGGGACAATTCTATATCATCTGGGGGGTTTCTGGAGGTACATATTTGTGGAAAACCGGGAGCCAATTTCTGGTTCTGTTTACCCAGCCACCATCACTCATTTCTGGGGACAATTCTATATTATCTGGGGGGTTATGGAGGTACATATTTCTGGAAAACTGGAGGCAAATTTCTGGTTCTGTTTCAAACTTTCAATCAAACTTTATTTATAAGGCACTTTTCATACAGTAATGCAGCACAAAGTGCTTCACAAGGTTAAAAGCAAAACACCCCCTCCCCACACCCCTAGTCCCCACATCCCCTCACACACCAATGTATACAGACCCATCAACACGCACACACACACACACACACACAGATACACACACACACACAGACACACACACACATACATTAAAATACCAACATCAGGCTGAGCACGGAGGAACCAGGCAAGGAAACACTATCACAGGGAGCCGTCTGCACTGGGAGCTGCTCACAGAACACAGCCCCCAGGAACCGACCCAGGGCACACAGCAAAGCTGCAGGCAGAGAAGCCACCCAACCCTGGCTGAAAGAACCCACAGGACAGAGCCACAGCAGCCACGGCTGATCACTGCTCCCGGTGCAGAGGGCCCCCTCCGAGGAAACACTGGAAATATGACCTAATAATGGTAAAAAAGAGTAAAAGAATAGAGTGAATAAGAGTGGGATAAAAAATAAAATAAAATAAAAATAAAATAATAATAATAAAATAATAGTAATATAATAAAAACAAGAATGGAATAAACAATAAATAGAATAAATGAGAATGAAATATCAGGTAAAAGCTAAATTAAAAAGGTGGGTCTTGAGCCTGCTCTTAAAATCATTAATGTTCTCTGCAGCCCTGAGGTCCTCCGGCAGGCCGTTCCACAGACGAGGACCATACCACTGGAAAGCTACCTCTCCATGCGCATGGGTCCTGACCTTAGGAACTATCAGGAGGCCGGTACCGGAGGACCTCAGGGTCCGCGAGGGTTTGTATGGTAAAAGCAAGTCAGAAAGATAAGAAGGCCCAAGACCGTTAAGACATTTAAAAACCAATAAAAGAACCTTAAAATCGATCCTGAAACACATGGGGAGCCAATGCAATGATTCTAAAACCGGTGTAATGTGGGCCTGCTTTCTGGTCTTCGTCAGCACACGGGCTGCGGAGTTTTGTAAAAGTTGTAGAGGTGCAATACTCTTTTTGGGGAGACCAGAAAGCAGGGCATTACAGTAGTCAATACGACTGGTGATAAAAGCATGCATCAGCGTCTCTGTGTTGGCCCGAGAGAGAATGGGGTGGACTCTGGCTATGTTTTTCAGATGATAAAAACCTATTTTAGTAATATACTTAATGTGTGGATTAAAACCAAGCTCAGAGTCAAAAATAACGCCCAGGTTTTTCACTTATGAGGATGGGTTTAAGGAAAATGCCTGTAGTTTAGATAAGAGTTTCTCTCTCTGAGCCTCAGGACCGATGATTAAAACTTCAGTTTTGTCCCGGTTAAGCTGCAAAAAGTTTTCTGCCATCCAGGATTTAATATCTAAAATACAGTTAAAAAGGGCATCCATTGGTCTTGTGTCATCAGGAGACATGGAGATGTACAGCTGAGTATCATCAGTGTAACTGTGGAAGTTTACTCCATGCCTCCTGATGACACTGCCAAGAGGGAGCATATACAAATTAAAAAGAACAGGGCCTAAAACTGACCCTTGGGGCACACCACATGTCATCTTATGGATTTCTGAGGAGCACGTATCCATACTTACCATAAATGTTCTGTCTGTGAGATAGGACGTGAACCAGTTGTGAACAGCACCAGAGAGGCCAACCAGATGTTTGAGTCTGTTTCAAAGAATAGTGTGGTCTACTGTGTCAAAGGCTGCGCTAAGATCCAGTAGCACCAACACTGAGAACTTCTGAGAGTCCCAGTTACATCTAAAATAATTTAAGACCTTCAGGAGAGCTGTCTCCGTGCTGTGGTTCACCCTAAATCCAGACTGATATCTCTCAAGGATATTAAAATTATTTAAAAAATCATTCAGCTGAATAAAAAACAGTTTTTCTAAAATCTTACTTAAAGTTACACTGTGTAAGATTCCCGGTCTTGCGCCTCTAGAGGCCACAGGTGCCACTGCACCGTCGCAAAACGTAAACACTAGGGCCCCTCCTCCTTCTGAAACTGTGCGAGCGTGCGTCTATTTCCATCATTGTTTCAACTTTAGTTGACCTGCTGCTACCTTTGGAAGTTTGGACTGGATCTTCTATAGAGTTAGCGCTAGCGTTAGCTTATCAACAAATATCGCGCAATGGTCGCAGTAAAAACAATAACTGTATGAAAAAGCACATTCTAAAGAAAAAATAAAGAGGCTAATTTACCTGCCCAACAATAAAGATGCAAAAACGTGATCCGATTTGCAGCCTTCTCTGTCTCTCATCTGACACCAGCGAGCAAAAGTCTGTCCGATGTTGACTCTTGTCTGCGATCTGGTGCGGTCCCTTTCACATTTTCTTTTTCTTGCCTCGTCCGACATTGTCTTCATCTTCTTGTGTCCTTCGGCCCTGACGAACTGGCGAAAATAACGATGCTAACAGTAGCTTCCTGGTTATACCTGCACCTCAATTCGTTCCCTGTCACGTGACTCTTCCTCAACAGCGGAGCGCTCCCGGCCAAGTTGCGAGGGCGGTTTCTCAGTACGGAAGCCCCGCTCGGAGCAACAGATCGCGCCTCAGGCCTTATAATCGCTCAAAAAATCACAAAAACAAGTCAGTATGCCCCACATATTTAGGAGAAAAGTTACACAGTGTAACTTTAAAAATGGTAAGTTGGATACTGGTCTGTAGTTATTAAAATCATCACAATCCAAATTGCTCTTCTTCAGAAGGGGCCTCACCACAGCCGTTTTAAAGGCAGCAGGGAAGACCCCCATCTGAAGAGAGCAATTCATCATGTATAAAAGCTCGTCTTTAAAAAATCCATAAAATGTTTTAAAAAATGGAGTGGGAATTGGATCTAAAAGACATGTGGTGGGTTTCACTGTGGAGAAAACTTCATCAAGAACATCAGCATTAACCAGGACAAAACTGTCCAGTGTTTCCTCAGGTAAAAACAAGCACTCAGGAGTATCTAAAACCACATTTTGAGGAGATAAAATATTAGACCTAGAAGCATTGATTTTACCTCTGAAGTGGTCTGCAAAGCGCTCACAGAGAGAGTCTGTTGGGGTTCGTTGGGAGCTGTTAAAATCAGGGCTAAATAAATTATTGATGGTTGAAAAGAGGACCTTGAGATTATTTTTTGTTATTACTGATTATTTTTGCAATGTATGTGTTTCTTGAGTTCCTTAAGGCATTATTATAAATTTTAAGCTGCTCGCAGTAAATTTGATAATTTATTGTAATTTTATTTTTCCTCCATCTCCTTTCTGCCGCCCTGCAATTCCTTTTGAGTTTCTTAACTTCCTCATTTCTCCACGGGGGCATACATTTTGTGTGATTCTTTTTTGTTGTGAGTGGGGCGACAGAGTCGAGGCTTGTCTTCAGTTTGCTGTTAAAATTAAAATCACAGGGTGCAGGTAAAATCGTAGAAGGACATTTATCTAAAACCCTGATAAAATTTGCAGCCACTTCAGAGGTTAGATAGCGCTTCCTCACAGTTCGCACCGAGGTCTCCCGCTGAATAAAACCAGTGATGTTAAAAAACACACAGTAGTGGTCAGAGACAGCCAAGTCAACAACAGAGGACACACCGGCGGACAGGCCATAAGTAATGACAAGATCCAGGGTGTGTCCTCTGTTGTGAGTCGGCTGCGTGACGCGTTGGGTAAAATCCATATAGTTAAGAATGTTTAAAAATTCCTTGGAAGCAGGGTCCAAAGGGTTATCTATGTGTAAATTAAAATCACCGGTTAAAATTATCATATTATAAGTAGAGTAAATGATTGTTAAAAATTCTGAAAATTCTTTGATAAAAGCAGTACTTTCTTTAGGTGGTCTGTATATTCTAACACATAAAATAGGAGGGCTGCTAAAAACAATGGCATGATATTCAAAAGTGGTAAAATTATCAAATAAAATCTGTTTGGTGGTGAGTGTGTTATTGGTTAAAGATGCTGTACCACCACCTTTTCGACCATTTCTTATAGAAAAAGAATAATTAAAATTTGGTGGGGAGGCCTCGGTGAGAACAACTGGTGCATTCGTACCCAGCCATGTTTCAGTTAAAAATAAACAGTCAAGTTTGTGTTCTAAAATCAGGTCATTAACAATAAAAGATTTGTTTAACAGAGAGCTAATATTTAAAAGTGCCATATTAATGGAGACTGGTGATTCCGGTGGTGATTGATATTTTTGAAGAGTTCTGAGGTTATTAATGCTTTTAGTGTTACTGAATTTATATGGAGGACTGCGATATTTATGTTGCTCTCTGTTAGTAATGATGACTGGTATTGATGCACTGACGATGGGAGAATTAGGTCCAAGTCCAGTAGTTTGTGTAATAGTGACAGAAGTGGAACTGAAGTAGGAGCTTGGACCAGGGGGACATCATTCATTGACGGAATGGTCAGCAGGTGCAGCGGGGTTGGGGTAATGAGACCAACATGGGATGTGGAAATGTTGTACACCAAATGCCAGGTTGGCTGACAGCAGATGGCGGCCCCAGGTGTTGAGGTGGAGTCCATTGGCCCCAAAAAGATGTCTCCTGTCCAAGAAGGCATCAAAATTGTTAATATAACCCGCGCTGTGGGAACCGCAGACAGAGGAGAGCCAGGTGTTGAGGCTGAGCAGCCTGCAGAAGCGACCTATTCCTCTGCCGCAGCTGGGGGTGGGGCCAGAAATGAAAACATTCACCTGGAATTGTCCAAGTACGCTGAAGAGGTGGAGGAAATCCAGTTTTAGCAGCTCAGACTGCTGTTTGCGGATATCGTTGGTGCCTACATGAATTATGACTCTATTTGCCTGTGGATGGGATGTTAGGATGTTTGGGATTTTGTCTGTTATGTCCTTAACAGTTGCACCCGGGAACGACAGTGTAAGCGCTCCCCTCATCCGCACGTTCCTCACGATGGAATCCCCAATAATGAGTGAGGAGAAAGGAGGATCCGTCAGGCGCCGGGGGGAGCCACCGGTGGTTCGCCCACCATCCGTGACGTCCACATCACGGTACCGTGGTTGTAATGCAGGTATAGATGCCTTAGCCGGATCGCGGGAGTGGTTCTCGGGCAGCCGTGCCGCGGGTTTCCGAGGAGCCGGTGTAAAGTACAACTCTCCGCATCGAGATCTGACAACAGTGCGGGGCTGCCCACCGCGGCTCCGGGAGCTGAATGGTGACGGCGACGCAGACCCCGGTGACACAGCAGGATGGCGAGGGCCAGCGGGCAGAGGAGGAAAATCCTCGAGATCCAGGACACTGAACTTATTTTCCGGCGATAGCCCACCAGTGGGAGGAGAGGGTGAAAGACGGCTCCCCCGGGCCCTTCTGCAGCCGTTGCGGTTCCCAACCAGGGTCCACGGATCAGGCTGGACTGGAGTGGAACTGACCAGAGCTTTGGGTCTAGCCCCAAGTTGGAACCAGCGATTCTCATCCGCGGCAGGGGCACCAGCGATGTAGACAGCGGCTTTGGCCCTGAGTGGACTATTGGCGGCAGCCCGGGACACAGTGGCATCGCCTGGATAGAGTGTTGTGTCGGCTAGCTGAGCACTGGTGGCGGCGGCTTGAGTCTTGCCGAGGAGGATTGTATCCAGCTCATGTTCAGCCTCCCGGATTTCATACAGAGTGGATATTCTTTGTTCCAGCTCGCTAACTTTCTGGCTCAGGCTAATGCAGCTTTCACAACTGGATGAGGTAAGTGGGGCCATCACGGTAACCAGGAAGTAGGTCACCCGAGGACCGTTGTTTCTTAAATACCTTAAAATCTAGGCATAAAATGTTTTAAAAGCAATCGTCCAGTTAAAAATTGTGTTAAAAGCCGCTGTGGTCTACAGAGTTTATTATAAAAATGGGCTTAAAACCAGATAAAACGTTTGTTTGGGAGCTTGTCTCACCGATACTCACAGACGCCGGCGCATGCGCCCTTAAATCCTCTATTGTTCCAGTTTGCTCTGGGAGTGATTACCGTGCTGCTCCTCCTCTGAACGTTCTGTTTACCCAGCCACCATCAGTCATTTCTGGGGACAATCAGTTGGGTACTTCAGTTGTTATTTTCTGATACTTTTTTGTTTTTATCTGACCTGGCATGGTATGTTAGTGCAGTGGTTTGCATTGCCGCCTCACAACAGGGAGAGCTGGGTTTGAGTCTCGCACCGGGCAGCAGTTCTATCTTGCCCAGTTATAAGGCACTGATTATGGGTACAGATGTAAACATAGATCTTTATTTTTGATGATTCTCAGTTTTTATAGTTTTTTAGAGTGTGGTACCTCATTGCAAGGTACAGCACACAGACCTACACCACACTGTTGGCACCTGTACTTTGTCTGGTGCCTGCCTTTAGGGTGAGAGCGATCAGAACAAACAACAATCTGGACGTTTATCAGTTTCATAAAGCCAGTGGCATTCAGTCAACCTTGTAGGCAGCTCTCCCCCTTCTGCGGAAGCCCGCCCCCTTTTCCACTTTCCTTTTTCATGTAACCTGAAAGTAATCCAGTTATAGTGTCCTGAATATAGGCCTTTAGTGACTTGTGTGGAGCTGGGGTGCACTAAGTGTAAATGACATGTGAGTTGACAACACTAATGCTTAGAATGGCATTGAAAATGCGGTTGTACCACTTCCTTGACCGGTGTGGAAATAGGTAGGTTTTCATCCTCTGGTCAGATCTATCCACTCCCCCCATGAAACTGATGTACTGGTCAACACACACTGGTCTATTTATTGTGCGAAAACCACTCTCATTTTTCTTTGTCCTAACTTTTTTCTGAATATAGGCATTCCCATGAATGGTTGATAACACTGTGAGATGTTTAGTGTCATGCCATGCACAAGACAACAACTTTCCCTTCCTCAGAAACACTGGGTCATCTCCACTTTTCAACTTCAAGGCTTTGGGTCTCAGGCATTTTGGCATTCCTTGCCTTGGGTTTCTCACTGTCCCACACAATCCAGTGTTACTTTCGGCTAATTCACAGGCAATGGCTGGTGATGTGTAATAACTATCCATGTAAACTTCATGTCCCTTGTCTGTGTATGGGGCCATGAGTTCACGGACAACAGAGTAGGTGGCACTGATGCAGCTGGATTCTTCACTACCCTGTATTTATCTGGTTTCTTGGGATTATAAAATTTTAGAGCTGATCTTCCTTTGAATTCTATTGTCATCTCATCTAATGAAAGTTCTCTGAGTGTGCTATAGACTAGCGAGGTATTATGATTTTTATTATTGGACGCACTTTGAAGAGCTTATCATAGCCTGGCTGACCAACTTTCACATACTCACTATTATTGGCAAAATGCAAGAATGACAAAATCATTTCATCTGTTTCTAGACATTACTCTGCCAAAACCAGGGGTGCATGTTGCCCAAAAATCTTCAATCTCTGGCTTCTCTACCAGGCCCTTAGACAAATGCAAAGACAGGAATGCATTCATTTCAGGGACTGATACATCACACTATAAATGGAATCTGGACTTTGGCTTGAGCTGTGTTGAGGATAAAACTTGATGAGCATATCTGTTAGTCTCATTTGTAAGGAGGTTCCAAAAATCATTAGTTAGAAAGAGCAGCACCAGTCAGATCCTTCTCTCCTGTAGAGCCAAAAGGCTCATCAAACTGCTTTATCCACTCCTGATAGGTTTCTAGGTGTGTCAGTTGATCCCAGCCATCTTCCACATTGGTGTTTTTGCTGGCCCTATTGTTACAGCCTCTCCCCTGCCTTCCTCTTCTACCACACCTGCCTCCTCTCCTACTTCTGTTGCGGAAAGTGTCAGTACAAACTCTTTCATTGCCACTGGCACAGTCACTTTCCCTGCTATCATCGCTTACACTCACTTCAGAAGGTAGATATTCTCCCTCAGAATCAGAGTCAGCAGTAAATGAAAAAATTGCTTCATCACACAGGCTTTTAGCCATTACTATAGACTTCTCTATCAGTGCTTCACTCCTCTATCAGACGTGGTCTGGAAATGTGCAGCTGAAAACAGCTTTATTTATAGACAGCTGAAGACTGTCATCACCAAGTGTCACTATTTAGCACCTGTGGTGCCTAAAGAGTTAAAAAGCCTTTATTTCATGTGGCTTTATGTTTTTAAAATCATAGTGTGCTGGGTTTGACTTAAAACCACGCGTAGGGGCCAACAAACAGTCTTCTTCAGGGTGTCATTTCCAGCTCTCTGTCCCCTATTTATGTGAGTTAATGCACAGCACCTGACATCACAGGCATCACAGACTGAGACACCTAGAGGTGATTTTTTTTTTTTTTTTGTGTACAGAGCACACATTATTTAAAGATGTGCAGCAAACATTTATATATACAGTGGGGCAAAAAAGTATTTAGTCAGCCACCAATTTTGCAAGTTCTCCCACTTAAAAAGATGAGAGAGGCCTGTAATTTTCATCATAGGTATACCTCAACTATGAGAGACAAAATGAGAAAGAAAAATCCAGAAAATCACATTGTCTGATTTTTAAAGAATTTATTTGCAAATTATGGTGGAAAATAAGTATTTGGTCACCTACAAGCAAGATTTGTGTCTCTCACAGAGCTGTAACTTCTTCTGTAAGAGGCTCCTCTGTCCTCCACTTGTTACCTGTATTAATGGCACCTGTTTGAACTGGTTATCTATATAAAAGACACCTGTCCACAACCTCAAACAGTCCCACTCCAAACTTCACTATGGCCAAGACCAAAGAGCTGTCAAAGGACACCAGAAACAAAATTGTAGACCTGCACCAGGCTGGGAAGACTGAATCTGCAATAGGTAAGCAGCTTGGTGTGAAGAAATCAACTGTGGGAGCAATTATTAGGAAATGGAAGACATACAAGACCACTGATAATCTCCCTCAATCTGGGGCTCCCCGCAAGATCTCACCCCGTGGGGTCAAAATGATCACAAGAACAGTGAGCAAAAATCCCAGAACCACACGGGGAGGACCTAGTGAATGACCTGCAGAGAGCTGGGACCAAAGTAACAAAGGCTACCATCAGTAACACACTACGCCGCCAGGGACTCAAATCCTGCAGTGCCAGACATGTCCCCCTGCTAAAGCCAGTACATGTGCAGGCCCGTCTGAAGTTTGCTACAGAGCATTTGGATGATCCAGAAGAGGATTGGGAGAATGTCATATGGTCAGATGAAACCAAAATAGAACTTTTTGGTAAAAACTCTACTCGTCGTGTTTGGAGGAGAAAGAATGCTGAGTTGCATCCAAAGAACACCATACCTACTGTAAAGCATGGGGGTGGGAACATCATGCTTTGGGGCTGTTTTTCAGCAAAGGGACCAGGACGACTGATCCGTGTAAAGTAAAGAATGAATGGGGCCATGTATCGTCAGATTTTGAGTGAAAACCTCCTTCCATCAGCAAGGGCATTGAAGATGAAACGTGGCTGGGTCTTTCAGCATGACAATGATCCCAAACACACTGCCCGGGTAACGAAGGAGTGGCTTCATAAGAAGCATTTCAAGATCCTGGAGTGGCCTAGCCAGTCTCCAGATCTCAACCCCATAGAAAATATTTGGAGGGAGTTGAAAGTCCGTGTTGCCCAGCGACATCAAAACATCACTGCTCTAGAGGAGATCTGCATGGAGGAATGGGCCAAAATACCAGCAACAGTTTGTGAAAACCTTGTGAAGACTTACAGAAAACGTTTGACCTCTGTCATTGCCAACAAAGAGTATATAACAAAGTATTGAGATGAACTTTTGTTATTGACCAAATACTTATTTTCCACCATAATTTGCAAATAAATTCTTTAAAAATCAGACAATATGATTTTCTGGATTTTTTTTTTCTCATTTTGTCTCTCATAGTTGAGGTATACCTATGATGAAAATTACAGGCCTCTCTCATCTTTTTAAGTGGGAGAACTTGCACAATTGGTGGCTGACTAAATACTTTTTTGCCCCACTGTAGGTCTCAATTGGGCCGCCCAAAAATAGTGTTTTAGATTCGGAACTTTAAGTCCACCTCGTGTTTTTGATAACTGTAATGTTTGTAGCCTAATCCTTGGGCATTTTCCATGCCATATATATTTGGAGAAAAGCTTATCTAGTTCATTAAATGTAGAATTGGGAATGTTTATTGGCAACATCTGAAAAAGATAAAGGAGTCTTGGTAGTACATTCATACGTATGCTCTCTATGCGGCCCGAGAGAGACAGAGGTAGGACTATCCAATGCTCCAAATCTTTCTTGATTTTCCCTATAGTAACCTTATAGTTTACATTAGATAAATCTGCAAGTGATGGAGGAATTTGAATACCAAGATATTTAAAGCCATTAGGCCATTTAAATCCACTATGATCTTTGACAGTTTGCGATATATTGCCCCCTATATCAATAGCCAATGTTTTATCTAGATTAACCTTATAGCCAGAAAGGTGTCCATAATCACTGATTAGCTTCTTTAAGGAGGGGAATGTTGTTTTAGGATCAGACAAACATAACAGCACATCGTCAGCATATATGGACAATTTATGTTGTTCTCCATTTATTGAGAATCCCTTAATGTTACTGTCATCTCTGATGAACTGTGCCAAAGGCTCTATACTAATATTAAACAGAAGAGGCGACAGTGAGCACCCCGTCTGCAGCCACATTCCAATAAAAATCTCTTGGACATTGTCCCATTTATCTTTACAGCGGCTTGTGGGTTGGAATACAAGATTTCTATCCATTTTATGAAATTTGGGCCAAATTTAAACCTTTGCAATGTATGAATTAAGTTAACACAATCAAACGCCTTTTGAGCATCCAGGGACAGTATCATTGCTTCCTTTTGTTCAGCTTTGGAATAAGATATTAAATTTAACAATCTACGAGCATTATCCCCATAGTACCTGCCCACAATTTGTGTTTTTGATTAAAAAAAAATATTTGTGTGTGTATATATATGAGAACAGCCATCCTGGTTCTTTACCGTTGTGCCAAGTCCCTGCCCCCTTTTGGGTGAAAACATCTCTATTCACTCAAGGGCAGCAAATAGAAATGTCAAATCTTTTCTCGTTCTGGACTTAAAAAAACTAAACTCAAGCTTCTGAAGCACAGCAAGCGTGACCAGTGAGGCTGATGGTTCTATTCCCTCGCTGACAATGAAAGGTAAGGATTGTTATTTTCAGTAATGTTATAAGAAACTCAGTGAAACAGGAGCTGCCTCTGTCACAGGAGAATTACTTCACCTACTGGACATATTTTATTACAACAACATTATACTTAATCTCAAGTCTTTTATGACAAATACAATCTCAGCATAAAAATGTTGAGCTACTTAAATCAACATCAACATTTATTAAAAAGATCAGTGTCCTAACAGCAGTACATAGCTAACATGAAACCATCGAGTAAGATCGCCATCTTAAATCTGAAACCAACTAAAGTTAAGTAAATAAGTTAATAAGTTTTATGTGGTAGGAATATTGATTCCGAAATGAACATTAGCAGTGGCTTGCCACTCAAATTTGTACATCTGACACAGTCTATACTGTAATTATATAGTAAGCTGGGGTCTAGCTGGCCATTTTATCCTTCCCGTTATCTCTGTGGCTCGCCTGGGGCCACAAATCTCTTCTTTTGGTTTCCTTTGGTCTGTGAGCAAATTTGAAAATGAAAATGATGATTAAAATCTCAAATTGGGTTTTTCTTTTATTATTGGAAGTACAAAACTGATCGTAGCAGCGCCGGGCCTTACACCAACTTCTCTCATGTTCGAGGCTGGTTTGTTTTCATTCAAAAGGGGGCTCTAACGTTCTGGTGACAAGGAAATGACGTATGGCTGCTCTCATCTATGCGCCATTCAAACGTGCTCAAGTGACATAGTTGTAGCTCAGTGGCCATTGCTCATTAACAACAAATTTCATAAAATTAATGGGCCAATATGCACTGCTGAGTTTAATAAAATTAGATATTAAGTTACATTAAACGTGCGCTATATGTGTCAGAGTAGCTCAGATGCTGTGTTAATGGAGCACAACAGTGCCCACCTCCCTCTGGTCCTGGAAGTAAATTTCCCATTAATTTTTCCCCATATACTTTTCAAAAAATACATATATTAAGAGTTTAAAAGCTATGTGGTAACTCATGACCATAACACAATTAATTTCTATCAAAAAGATTTTCTAAAACCTTTGTAACCAGTTAGCCTGGGATTAAATGTTTTTAGCAGCCACCACTAACATAACTTCATCTGGTACAAAGTGATTTCTGGTAGAATTTTTATTTATTTTTTAATGAGAACTATAAAATACTACAAGTTTTTAACCACTTTAACCACACATGCTTCACTAGCTGTTCAATTGAAACAGTGATCGACAGATTAATCAATTATCAAAATAATCGATAGCTGCAGCCCTAAATACCAGGTCTCTGTATCCATCCCTACTGCTGTCTGAGATAAACCCCACACTGGGGAGAAGAGAGACCTAACCACATTGGCGACAGTTCCAATCTGAAAACCCTCATGTGCACATTGGTGGTGAAATAAATTTCACCTGGAACTAGAAGAGGCCACTAATCTGCAAAATGGCAAATTCTACATGTAGCGTACCTTAGGCCCTGGACAAGCTGACTCTTGAGCAGTTGCAGTGTCCAGTGTCAGTGCCCCTATGTAGCTATCACTTATTATTAATTGTGCTTTACATGCAAGGATGTGTTCAGTGGGGCCAGGATTGTAAACTTCTCCAATGTTGAGATCATATTTAACCTGAGCTGATCACAGTCTTTCTCAGTGGTGGTACTGGCTATTTCACCCATAGCATAGCACCTGAGAGAAATAAAGGCACCCATCGCTCCAATAATAGGTAGGTAACCTCACACCTTTCAGGGCTATATGTGACCCACCTGAGGTAGATGAAGAAAGACAATAGAGAATCTCTCACAGTCTCTGACGCTGGCTTGCCTACTGAGAACGTCTTCAAGCCTTTTTTGCCCTTTGAGTAGGATGAGTCCTTGTAGGCTGCAAAAAAAACTTTGAACACTACCAAATCTGACAATTTCATACTTGTCTGTGTCTTGTCAGTGAATGGGCCTTTTCTAGGGGACTTTTGCTGTGCATCATTTTGTTCCTCCTCATCACTTTTGTCCAGTTGTGTTAATGGATATGTCAGCAAACTGCTAGAGACTGCTCAAGATATTTAGCTAATCTGACATGAGGGGGCAAAATATTCCAAGTTTAGAAAGGTTAAGTGACTTCAAAACGAGGAGCAACATTTTGTTGTTCAATTGTAGGTTGAAGAGATGACTTTGACTGTCTCAGCTGTCTGCTGCAGAGCTCTATGAAACCCTATAGGATCACAGAGGTCCCAGACTACAATGGCAGGACCTATCTATGTACACTGAACAAAAAAACACAATACTTTTGTTTAAGCTCCCATTTTTTGTGAGCTGAACTCAAATAACTAACTTTTTTTCTCTGGTGAGTAATGGCTACCTTTGTGGATGATTTGGTGGCTAATCCTACTTGGTCCGTGTTAAACACATGCTTGTGACTCTGGGACATGTACTCTTTTCCTGTGTATGTTTGGTATAAAACCTACCTTCTGCTAAGGGGAGGAGGACACTCTGCATCTCCCCTTTGTACTGTGTTCTCCTTGTGCACAAGTAAAATAAAGACGACTCGCTGATTGATTCAGACACTGTCTCCTTGTCCAGTATCTCAATCTAAAATTTCCATAACAATTTGATGTCAGAAGTGGGTTTCCTCGAGTGGACAGATCCGGACGGAGTGACCAGGGATTGATCATCCTGGGGGATAGATCCCCCAGCCTCGTACCACCATAGCATTTCAGAGACGTGAGGCCTGTTTTCACTGGGTCCATGACTGTCACCGCTGGAATCCATCAAACTCAATTTACATATAAAACGGTGTCTGTTATTAATAGCGAGTAGGGCACAGACCAGACTTGTTGTCTTTCTTGCCCAGGTTAAAGTCTCACGGGAGCCTGCAATAGCTGTTAAGTATTACTGGGTAATACAAGTCACTGGGTGACTATAGGTAACTGGGTAGCCTAAACTCAGCCGTCTGGTTAAAATGCTATTTGTTATTCAGTGGCGTCTCGCTGACATAAAAAGCAGCAATGGAGACCTCACAGTGACAACGAAGTTGCTGGAGCATGGAAAATTCAACGATGTCAACACAAACACTCTTATGTCCACCTAAGGGTCAATGCTTGGGAGAAGTCCATACAAACTGACTGGCCACTGATTTAAAAAAAAAACAAAAAAAAAACCGTCATGTTTCCATGTTTAGGCCTTCTCCAAACAAGAGCAAACCCAGAGACATTTTACACAAACTGGACACATTTATCTGTCTTTTGGATTGGATTGGGTTAAAAACGGGATAATGAAACAAGAAACCACGCGGGAATAACTCAGTTATTTCGTTTTTTAGCTCTCTCCATTTCCATACTCCATCTTTATCTGTGCGCGTCTCTTTCGCCTTCATTAATGATCTACATGAAGAGGGCATGATCCATGGTACATGGCGTGTGTGGAGGCTTCGTGCAGTGTTCTTTCATCCACAGGGATTTTTTTGTTTTGTTTTGTTGTTTTTTTTTGCATGGTGCTGGATTGTACCCTGCTTTTCTGAACCCTTCTTTACCATAGCCTAAGGAATAAGGATATTTAAGCTGGATTTACACACGGACAGGCTACATGAGCACTTCCTTTGTGACCTCGGAGATTTGGATGAGGACGGCTCGCTACCGTGATGTAAACTGCGTTGGGTATTTGATACTTTTATGGAGAGGAAAGGCAAAAAACAACCACCACTGCTTCTGGTGAGTTTCATGTGAACTCTAGTGTCTCTGCTCAATATGTCGCCTGTGCTGCATTCTTTAATCTTATTTTTCTTTTTGTATAATATTATTATTATTATTATTATTATTATTATTATCATTTAAAAAAAAAACACTGCTCATTGAGTTTTTTTTTTGTTTTTTTTTGTACTAATTTGGCAGTGAGTGGTCAAATGCAGTAATGTTCCCTCCTCTTGGTTTCTAGGAGGTGATGGTGTTCAGTCCCATCCACATGTGCTGTGGGTCGTTCTCTGTTGTCGACCTCTCAAATTCGTTTTTCGGTGTCCCAGTGGACAAAGACTCATAGTATTGATTTGACTTTGAGGGAGAATTGTGGACTTTAACGATTTTGTGAGAGCCCATCATTGTTTAATTCTGCGCTAAAACAAAGCCTGGACTTGTTGCAATTGACCCCAGGTATGGCCCTGTTGGAATACGCTGACGATCTTTTGATCTGTGCCTCCACTTCAGGGCAGTGTGAGAAGCATTGTTACAGCCTTTAAGAATGGGCAGCATTTACCCAGTTGCAAACTTTGAACATGGGCTGGTTTTAGAGTTGTTTTTATGAGCAAGTAGGCCTAGTGGACACACAGTTGCTGTGCGCGGTGTGCCACAGCCCACAAATCCCTTTGTGCAGTGTGCCAATGTTACCTCTGCTTCGGTAAAGGCTGTGTATAAGAGAAGTCATCTTTTGTTTGCATTAAATCTGCTGTGTGCCCTGGAGCTCACCTGTTCTTAAGGTCAGTGCTCCCTGTGTCACAGCCGCAGACAGGTGAGGGGCATGCGCTTCGTCAGAGGTCCCCTCCACTACTGTCCAGTCTACACTTTAGAGTTTAGATCCAGCCCAAAAATTTCAGCCCGACACAAGCCTGTTCACAAACTGACTTTAATACGCACGATCCACAATCTTAAAACAAAAGGTTCTTTGGGGCAAAAAAGGGTTCTATGTTTCAAAAGGTTCTATTACTGCAGCCATAGAACCCCTTCTGAAAAATGGCTCTAAAAATTACAGATATAGAACCATTTTGCAGAAAGGGTTCTTTATTAAACCACAACAAGAACAACTCTCCACAGTTCAAGAGTCAACAACAACAGTTACTGTTACAACAAAAGGTGAGTCTTTTAAACTTATTTTATTTTTTAAATCTTTATTTTAGTCAAATATTTTATTATTGTTAATGACAAATGACAAAAAGTACAAAACGATGTATCCTTTGTAAGTATACAAATATAAAAAAAATATTTTTTTTCAAATTCCTACCCAACTGCTAGCTTAACGTATGTGTGTCCTAAGTCGGACACTTTCAGCTAAAATTCTATTACTTTTTTATCTTCAACAAGTCATAAAGTCACTCATTTATCATCTTCATTAATGCAAATTGTATAAAATCAAAGTAAATTTTCTTACGTTTATAAAGATATATTGGTTGGATAGTTTCTTTTACAGATATTTTATTGTGGCCGTATGAAATAGTGCTATTGTCCGAGGTTTAAGCTTGGCATTGCTATGGCCCTGAGTCGGACACACGGAAGTTCCAATATCGGACACGCTCACCTTTCTGGCTTTTTCAGCCTTATTTGTTGGATTTTTCGGCTCTAATTTAAGGCTGGGATATTTATGTTAACAAATTTTCACACCCAGTACCTTGTTTCTGTCTTTCAAAATACGATTGTGGGCTAAGCTAACGTTAATCAGAAAATCACAAGACGGACAAAGTTAGCTACAAAAACACTAAGATCACTGAAAGAACGTCGCCCGAGTGTGACCTGAGCGTTTCCTGCGCATTTCCCTATCAAAATTATTTTCATATCATGATTATTTTATAAACACTTAGCATAAATACACAAAAAGTACCACAGAGGTAGAGCAATATGTGGAGTTTTTGTTGATCTACCGTTAGCCAGTTAATGTCTTTGCAAACGTCTGTTAGAAGACTGAAAAACAGCAAAAGGTGAGCGTGTCCGACTCAGGACACACTTACGTTAACTGTTAGTATTTCTGTTAGCTAGCAGCTAAAGGTCTGTTAGCTATGTTACTATGATACTACAACTAGTATTTACTACTTCAAATGAAATTACAGTTTAAGCACTAAATAATAAACAGCATATAAATGTATCTCTTTTACAGATAATATTTAATATTGAGTCCCTTCAAATCCTTCAAACTCAAGGTAAGGTAACAGTATCTGTGCAGTGATACAGATGTGCATCATTGTACAGTATTAGCCTACAGTGTAACATTTAGCTTTTTGTTTCTCTCCTGTCACTAACATGGTACAGTTTATATTCTACAGGAATTTACTCTGTCTCTGTTGTATTTATATTTAACACTGCGTTATTGTTTTGTAGATTTCAGGCCTGGAAAAGTACACAGCCATCATCTTCTATTGGATCCTCTGTAGTCATAATATTAGGTGTGTGATTTCATTTTACATATTTTATACTATTAATTTTAAGGTTTAATTTAACATTATTTTTATGTTACAGGGATGTACACTATACTGGTCCATACCTGTAATCCACAGTCTGAGAGGACAGAGGCTGTAGTGGACAGGAGGACACTGCTGAGGATCACCAGACTGAACTTCACCAAACAGCAACATCAGAGGAACCTGTGGATACTTGTTTTTTGCAAATGTTTGATCATATAAAATAAAAATAAAAACTTTAAAACTGTGTTTTATCTTTCATTAAATGTTTAAGTATAACATTTAAATAATAATTTAAAAGATAAAAAAGGGAAAATTAAATACAATTTGATTGAACCCCCAGGGTTTCCTTATTTAATCATTTTGAAAAAAAAAGGTTCATTAAGGGGTTCTTTCAGATGAACCCTCTTTACATGTTACCATATAGAACTGTGCTCCTCTGAAAATGGTTCCAAATACACGACAAAACATAGAACCCTAATTCTATATAGAACCATTTGTTTTAGGAGTGCAGAGTTGTTTGATTGTGTGCTAACCTTCCCTGCTGTGGTCTCTTAACCCCGGGGGGACAGGGGAGATCCAGGACAGAAGGCGTTGTTCCTCCGGGGTTAACCCTTTCACTCCCTTCACTCTTTATTTACTGAAGCAGATGGGCACACAGCAGAAGCTCTTTGGAGACTTTTTTGCTGTACTGCACTCAAACATGGCTCTACATTTTTGAGCCTGTAGTAACCAGCTTCTCTCACTGCCTCTCTCAGCTCAGATAAACATGTCTGCTCCATGGGCTCGTTCTTAAACAGTGCTGATCGGCCACGTGCTGTTATTCACACGAGCACCTGCTCTCCTGTAATTGGAAAGGCATGCTCTCTGCGTAAGAACGCGTGGCTCAATGTTGAAGCCTGCACCTTGACGCTCTGACCGCGGCGAGAGGCTGCGGTCAGAGGAGGAAGCGAAGCTGGGGCGCATGTGGAGGACCACCATGGTCAGGCCAGGACGAAGCGGGCACTGTCCTGAGCACAGCTGGGCACAGAGTTATGCAGCTTGGACCAGAACTCCAGTGCAGAAGCTCATCAGCTGAGCCAGGATCATCATTTCCTCCTCTGAGAGCCGGGCACTTCTTTTCCTGGTATGGACACGACGCAGGACTTGGGTTCAGTGTGCCTTTAATAGCAGTGCCTTCTTAATTGATTGAAACACACTCAAATACAACTTTTCCCCAAATGTACAACTGTCATCCAACTTCGACTTCGACTTCCACGTCAAACCTCTTTAAACTAGGTTTATGCCCAGTCTAAAGAGCAGGGATTGGGATAAGGTTGCTTTCTGCACCATTGTCTGTCTAACCTGCACTAAGAAGCAGAAGATCTGGCCCAATAAGTGCTACTCTCTCAGCGTCAGTGCTAGTTTTAGTTCTCAAGCCGAGTGAGCTGTGGTGCGCATTCTCTCGCACACTACACAGTGCTCCTTGAGCACGACGTGCAATTGTTTAACAACAACAAAAAAAATGTTGAGGCACATTGCAAGGCACACACTAAATACGCAGTGGCCCACAGAGCCAGGCTTTGGCACTTACAGAGCAGTAGGCAATATATTAAGTAGGTTACAATATACAATACATTCACAGACAGACTAGTTATTTTCGTAAAAAAAAAAAAAAAAAAAAAAAAAAATCTGTCCCCCCAGAGCCAAACTACGCCTATGGTGGGGCCCCATGGTGGAACCCATCACTCATTCTGGACAAAGTCTCCTAAATTGATTAAAAGTGCCCCAAAGCAAAGGGGGCATGCCCACATGGCGAGGGGGCGGTGCCAACCGAGAACGGATGGTGGCGGAAAAGTACAAGCAGCACAACCAGGGTGCCCCTGAAAAACAAAAGGTAGCCTAATATGAGGTGCTCCGATTTCAGAATGGAGAACAAGGGCACTGAAGTGCCCCAAATAGAGTGGCCCCATTTCATTTGGGGTCACCATGTGCCCCAAACGAAAAATGACCCATTCTAAAAGATACCCCAAATGGCAAAAAAAAAATCAGAGCTTTCCCTCAGGAAAAAATAACTTAAAAAAAAAAACTTGACAAAAGGGCATTTGAGGGCAAAAGTGCAAAAAGAGGCAGGTACTCCTTCTTCGTTCCTTAACCCTAACGTTACTAAAATACATATATTGTAAACAGAATGTATTTAAAATAGTGCTGGGCAACAATTAAACATTTTTATCACGATTAACTGCATGTTTTTTTGGTGATTAATCACAGTCTGGCTATAAAATTTAATCAGTAATGCAATCTGTCTTTTTGCTCATAAATGGCTCTTTATTTGATCATTTATAGCTTTTAGAATTCAGCCAATATGAGCCTGACAGCAGATAGAGCTACATTTTCAAGAAATGCCTCAAATAACTTCAAAATAAACGTTTGTGATTAGAATATTTCTTCAACCTTTGGAGGTGGACTTATTTTATTATTATTTTTTTTTTTTTTTTGCTGCTGCAGTCTCCCCTGCCCCAGCCCACTTCTCTCTCCATTTTATGGCTATCAAAAAAAGTTATGGAAAGTAAATATCTAGTTTTTGGTTGTTTTTCAAGCAAAACATCATTCATACAATCTGAAAACACTGCATGTTGCCGCCGCCAGTGGTAATTAGCCATGTGTATTTAACAGGTTATATTTAACCTCATTAATGTTACTAAGACTTTAGTGGTTTGTTTCTCAGTGATGCCTGGGCCTATCCACATGAAAAAACACTGTAAAGAAGCTAAAAGTCTTCTCTGTCAAGAACATCGGCTCTAATGTCTCTACTCTTCCTCTGTCCTGTCTGCATCCATTCACGCAAGCATCCCGCTCCTGCCTGGTCTCTGTAAGGTTACCACAGGTGCTCACAGGCTGTGGAAGGTCACCTCATTGGGCAGATGGCCACGGTGAGACAGCTTTGCAATCTGTAATGTCACCACCAGAGGGCACCAAAGACTATACATTGTACCTTTGAAATTCCAAGATGTCAGCCAGTGACCCTTCTGTAAAGCTCTGAAATAAGTTTATTTCATTTATTTATTGCACAGTTGAACACAATTTCATCTATATAGCATTATTATAAACATTTTCAGAATTGTAAAAACATATAGTTTTTTTTTGCATATGTTAGAAATCACCATCTTATACATTCTTACACACTAATGTTATCAATGGACAATAACTAGATACTTTTACTCAAGTAATTACTAGTAAGTACTACTAAGTAATACTTAAGTACCTTTTTTACAGAAAGAGTACTTTCTGAGTACATTTTGTAGAACATACTTTTACTTGAGTATATTTTGGATAATTTTATTTATACTTTTACTTGAGTAAACCTTTAAATTGTCTGAGGTGTTAAAAATAGTTTTTGTCCTCTGTGGTGTAGTGGGTAGTACATCTGATTTGCAAACAGAAGGTTCTGGGTTTGAAACTCGGGGAGGAGGTAAAAGGAGATTTTGCAAAAACATTCAAATGTATGGCTACTTTCTACTTAAGTAAATTTTATACTCAGTACTTATTTGCTTTTACTGAAGTAAAATTTTTGTTGGATGCTGTTACTTCGACTTGAGTCATATGATTTTTTGAAGTAACAGGATTTTTACTTGAGTACAGCTTTTGAGTACTTTGTCCAACACTGGATGTTATTCATAGTTTTCAGTCACGTGACTTTGTGTTCTACTGGAGAGCAAAACAAACATGGCAACACACAGCAGGCATGAGGAGAGGCAGCCAACTACGTATTTAGACGGCCGCTCAACTCAGGAAAAAATACGATACAGACAAAAAATACAAATATTGCTACCAGAGCTGGACTGGAGTGAGAATATTGGGTGCTTGAGTTTGTTTTAAGTACAGGTGGATACCACGAAAGTGCACCTAGTAAGTGGATAATTCCAAACTAAAATGTAAAACAAGTACTATGTTCAGTACTCCTAATTAAGAATAATATGACCCAGAGATGACTTACATTTTAGGCAAAACGTAGACCTGGTTTAATACAGGCAAACCTCAGAATAATACTCAAACAGTATTGATGAACATGTGCGCGAACACAGTCCTTACTTTTAGCGGCGGTGGGCCCCCACACACACAACACAATTTCATGCAGTCAAGGTTGGCTCACGGATCCTCGGACTGAAAGGAAAAAATGGTTGCAGGCCTGTTGTTCTTGCAAAAATTGAGTGTGCTGAAATATCAAGTTCCTGGATGTTTAATGGTGACACAGTGCAGCGTTAGCTTAGCTATAGCACCTCGTGGCTTGCTCCTAGCCTCCTCCACTGACTTGTCCCTGCTCTGGATCTCCCGCTCCGTCTGTCCTCTGATCCTGAATCTCCCGCAGTCTCTCCACTCGTAAACGCACAAGCCTCCGGTCCTCTTCCACCAACCTCCTGCGCAGGTCAACAAACCACTGGGCCTCTCTCGCTTGAGAGCCAGAGCCTCTGTGCGCTGACTCCAATCTTCTTGTCAGTCTCTCCCAGTGAGTCTCTTCTTTGAGTTCGCGTCCCCAAACTTTCTCTCCCCCATGCCATACCAACCATATACTGTAAATAAACATTTATTATAGTCTAGTGACTTATTAGAGTTGATAAAGGATTCACATTAACCCCTTAGATACCAAAGTACCACTGCATTGTAGTTTAATAACGCTATATTTGCCACAAGGCTACATGCGCTATACAAAAATCTTCAAGTGGCTTCAAGTCAAAGTTGTAGCTTTGTCTGCTTCAGATTGTGTAAAAATTCAGTTATTTTTGGTAGAATTGAAAAAAAAAATATGGGAACTAAAGCACCGGACATTTTTAACTACTTTATCCACACGCTTCACTATGCAATTAACTGATTAACCGAAACTATCAACAGATTGTTGACAGCTAAAGATAGCCGTCTACAGTAGCATCTTTTACACACGCTGTATGTACATAGTGCCTGTCAGTAGCCGCTCAGGTATGCTGTAGCTAATACTAAGTTTCCCTCATGGCTGTGAGGTGATTTCCTCACCTGCAGTATGTGAAAGAGCTTTGTGGAAGTTCACAAATTAGAAACGGTATTTGAGTCTGTGCTTTATTTTGCGTCAAACTTCCAACAAGAATTGCAAAGCAACATTTTTGCGATACTCAACAGCTTCGTAGTACAAGACAAACTGCTTCTGCCCCCAGTCACTCACTTCCCTCTCCCAATATTTTCAGAATAAAAGTGTACTTTTGTGTGTGAGACAAGTGTCTATAGAGTCCGCCACACATCTACACATCATTCAAACCAGTATGAGCACATGATGGTTACAGTACTTTTTAATTTAGACATGAATTTATCTTCTATCTTACCTTATTTTTTGCATATGTTGAATAAACAATCCAAGACATTTAGAGGCAAAATACATTTTATTTGATATAACATTGTATAACACTTACATTAATGGACAGTGGATTGCTATGAATAAGGTTATAGAAATACTCAAAAGACTTCATACAGTGTTTTATGTTATTCATCAATTAATGGTTTAATAAAACTAATAACCTTTGCTCTTTTTCATTAGAGTTAATCATATTCTCCACATAAAAAAATCCCATGTGGTGATAAAAGTGCTTTTGTGTAGACTAATTGTTCCCATCCACTAATACTGGGTTTGGTATCTTTGACTCCCACATGAGCAGTGTATACACAGGGGGAGACTTTTCTGTTGGTGAAAAACAGCTTTTCATTTCAAAAGTGTAATACAATAGCTATTAACTCTGGAAAAATCAAATTGCATTCATAGCTGAGAGAGAATAGCAGTGTGTACTATGAAGTGTAACAATTAAAACCATGCATTTTGTATTTGGTATTGATGTTTCAACTGCTAAATAAACCAAGTTACAGTAGATATACACATACATCTTTTTTGTATACTGAGGGCTGAGAATCAAAGGCTGTAAGTAAAACTAAAGGAGCAATACTACATAAGGACGTGACATGGACTAAAACTGAGTCTAAACCAAATCTAAGCCAGGACTAAAAGTGAATTACAAATGGAAATAATCCAGGTCCAAGCCAGGGCTAAATCAGGACAAATCTAGAATTAAACCAGAACTAAACTGGGCCTAAACAAGGACCAAGCAGCAGTCTTATTTATGCCCCAACCAGAGCAGGACGAAAACAGCAAAAGACTCCTGAGTATCACCAGCGGAACCCATACCACAGCTTGAGAACCACTGATTTTTTATTATTATATATTTAGTTTTTTTGCCTTTTTGGGCTCCAGCATTTTATATCTTTTTCTATATGACATAACAGTATATCATTTATATCCATTTATGACACTGTCTGAATCCTATGTTCAGAGATAGTCAGTTGTTTTATTGATCTTTTGGCAGTAAAAACAAGAGCAATCTTTTGATTTGTAAGTCTTGTAAATCATAGAAAACCCAGAATGTCACTTGTGCCCTTTTGATTCTCAACCCTAAGCCTCAGTGTTTACAAATGTCATATTAAATGTGTACAGTGCTATTTCAAATTCATTGCACATGGGTTATCTGTAGCATGCTTTTTCATATATTAACACTGCACTTGAAGTCATCATAGTACATTTGCATCTCGTGAACCACTTTGCAAAATCCTAAACGTCACTATCTGCTTCACAGATCTCCTAAACCAGGGATACATGAGCGCATAGAGTAAGGGGTTAAAACACGAGTTCAGATACATCAAATTATACAGGAAGGCCTGTAAATAAAGGTTCATATTCGCTCCCACATCAACCACGTAGAACGGTGTGTAGCAGAGGAGAAAGAGTAACACAACAAAGCCCAGATTCCGCGCTGCTTTCAGCTCTGATTTCCTGGAGTTCACCGCTGGCTGCTGTGTGGTGGCTGCAACCTGAGAACGCATGGCACGGGCCTGCGACACTGCCACAAAGAAAACTCGCAAGTACAGTAACACTATGAGCACAAAGGGCACGCAGAAGTTCACCACCAGGTCAATGTAACTTGCAATATGGGTCACTGTGTAAAAGCAGATCCCTTCACAGCTCTTATACCGCCCCATAATAATGAAATTGTTGTGGTAATACCCAAAGCCGTACAGGAGGGAGATGACCCAGCATGCAATCAGGGCGATACTAACAGATCTCCTGCACATCAGGGTGGGGTAGTGCATGGGGTCACAAATGGCTACGTAGCGGTCTATGGAGATAAGGATCATGCCGCCAACTGATACAGAAATCACTGTGAAGACAAAGACGATATAAAGGACACACAAGATGTCGCCGACTCGCCAGCAAGTGTACGGTGAGGAACCTATGACTGGGATCACCACGCAGCACACCAGGAAGTCTGAGACAGCCAGGTTGAGAAGGATAAAGTTAGGAGAGGAGTGCAGCTGCCTGAGAAAAGACACAAAATGAGTATATGCATTACAGTAAACCTGATGTGACCGCTTGTGTCTTGCCTGAAATGTGAGATAGCGATGATGACCATAAGGTTGAGGATGCCGGTGCAGATGGTGAAAGTGAAAAGCAAGATCAGATAGATGGTGATGTTCTGATTCATGATCCACCTGGTGCAGGACAGATTGCCCAATTCCGGATAGCACTGGTACTGCTGTGCTCTGCTCATGTTGGAGGAAGGAGATGGGAGGGGGAAGAAGTGACTTCATCCAGACACTTTTTCATTTGTCTCCCTCCACCTCCACCTGCTCCCAGATGGACACTGGACGTCCCAAGCCACTTGCATCATGAGCCAAAACAACTCCACAACTTCACTTTGGATAGCAGTGATCAAATCAATGACTCAGCAAACTAGAATAACTTTGGTGAAGTTCACCAAGTAATAAAATCTTGCATTTTCTATTTTGTGGCTGAAAAAATAAAGTTCCTAAACCAAAAAGAGTGCACCCATTTTAAATACAATTCCATGCCTGATTCTTCAAAGGCCTCAGAAAGCACCTGCTGCTGAATATCTGTAGTACTCTGCATTTTGTGTGGTCAGAGTTTACTCCAGCTCTCATGCCAAACATTACTTATCCAAATACTGAATTACAAAACTTGAATGTGTTTGTTAGTTTCTGAAATTCTATCTTGTTTTACATTAAAGCCTGAGCACTGAGTGAACCACACCAAAGACTGGAATCATATACAACTGATGCAATTTTGTTTACAAAGTCTCAGGTAGGCCTAGTTGCTATAAGAGTTGTGTATGTAAAACTGTGATATTTTGAAATTTCTTTTGCTATTTTCACTGCATACAGTATCCTTTGCCCAAGCACATGCCTTCACCATGCGTCTCCTGGAGGTACAGAGCTGCATATCACTGCCAGGATCATGGTTGTGTTGAGGGATTCATGTCACCAATTGTTAAAGAGGCTATATTATGCAAGATTTATGTTTTATAAGCTTTCTACCACATTATAATCACAACAAAAGTTTTAAAAAGCAGTCATCTCGACTAGGTTTTTAAAGCTGAAGATGTCTTCAACTTTAAAAACCAAGTCCAGATGACTGCTGAGTTTCTGAGGCCTCAGAACAAATCTCTGCCTCTCCCCCGAAACCCCGCCTACTCCAGGAAGCACTGACCAATCAACAAGGCCTCTACATCCAGTCTGCTCACTTTCATTTATCATTAAAACAATGTACAGCTCTGTTTCCACTGATTTCTCAAAAAATGTTTTAATTGTGTAATAAAATGGCATCAAAAAAAAGTTTAAGGTAATAAAAAGCTCTTTTTCTATGGTTCTGTTCAAAAGAGTGTAACTGCTCTGTACTCTGCTGCCCTCTGCTGGTCTCTTCATCTGTTTCTTTGTGGCAGTAGAAAATGTATTATTGAAAACAATTTTCTTTTAGTCAAATGATGTTTTTAAATGTTGTAAATCGTGCAATGCTGTTCTAGAGGTGACCAAGATTGGCTTAAAAATATAAATAAAAGCATAATATAATCCCTTTAAAGAGTGGCAGAGCAGTCTGTCTCTGTATAATGTGCAACAATAGTCTAAGACATGTACATGTTATGAAGCAGCTGCTTATCCTCAGTTCAAGAACAGTTTAATTACTCTGTTGTTACTTTGTGCAGTTAAAAACTAGATTTGTATTATTTGTGTAAATAAAGCCAGATGGGCAGGTGTCTATCACCACTCATAAAGGTGAGCTGTTACATAGTATCAGGGCCGTGCAGAGAGATACTGGGGGGCAGGGGCTCAAGCTTCAAAAAGGGCACACAGTTTCCCAACGTATCATGCAGACAGTAAAACACAAGAATTAGCTCATCTCAAAACTAAATAGTTTGTAAGAGGTAAATTTTTCAGGTTCATGGTAAAGGAGATGGAAAAACTGGACCTGTATTGTGCAGCTCAGACTGGGCATCTGTACTATTGGCATTTATATAGTGATTTAAAAATGAGTGGGACTGTATGGCAGGGGGTCTGGGAGTTCTCCCCCAGGAACACTTGAACAACACATATGTAGTTTTGTTTTCCAGGGCATTTTAGAAGAACTTGGCTTTGGAGTAAAAAATATGTTCAGAATTTATGATTTTACTTCAACAACGATTCAGGACATAAAATTGTTTACTATGAATTTATAACTAGGTACTACATTTTTAACATGAGCTGCCTAAAAATAGGGACTGGTAGACAATGCTCTTAAATAGGCCATTGCACATTGTAAATAAAAAATAAAAAAAAACAATAAAATCACAATTTCTACAGCACAGACTAATGACCGAACTAATTAATAAATCCTGGCATAGTTAATGGCCTATGCCTAATATAAGCTTTACATTATCTAGCTTAAGCTTCTACAGTATGTTTATGCATTATTATTTGCTTTTTGTGTGAATGTCTGATCACATATTTATTTGTGGTGTCCACATTGTACCCTGAGCCCCTAGAATGCTCAGCTCTGCCCCTGCTCCAGGACAGAGATCCTGTCACAGTCTATAAGCCTTCAGTGTCATTACACTGGGCTGTGGCTCCAGAGAAGACCAAAGACTTTTAACAGAATGTCTCAACTTATGTTTTATGTTATTATTATGATAATCCAGCTCTGATATTATGAGAAATGCCTTGCGCGTGTCCGTGGTAGGCAGTGAGCTTCAGATTGCGTTGCGTATAATTGGACCATAATATTTCAATGAGCTGTTTATGATCGTATCTCCACCAATAGCTGGTCGATTTTCATAAAACTGTAAGGCAGTGACTGTTGAACCACTAGGTGGGGCACTTGCGCCATGCATTTTAATGGGAAACTGCCGTTAAATGCTGCTGGTGCTGTATGTTCTATGTCGGCCACTTTAGGGGCAGCGCTGTGTTCTTACCTCTCTGTTCTGTCCTTACTCCCGTAAGGTAAGCGCTGCCTGACGCTCTTGATATATTCTTTAAATATCTTTGTTTTTATCATCCATCCACGTTTCTTGCACTGACTGTACGAGATAAGTTGTTGGGGAATATTGTGGTCCTGTACTGAGTGACCAGCACTTTGAGTTTGTGTATTATTTTTATATGTGAAGTTAAGCTAGCACTGCATGAGGCCCCATGGTAATGGACTTGCTGTATTCTGTATTGTAATGACACGTAGTACCTATGCTATGCTGCTAGTGCTAAATTACTGAGATTATTTGTTTGATTCACTTTATGAATGTGTTATTTGCACTGAGTTACATGTTTGGTAACTAACAGTTTATTCATTCTGTGGCTAGTGCGGCAAGTGTATAGTGAGAATGTATTAGATTACTAATTTAGGTGCTCTCTCTGTTCTGGCCTGCTAGTCTGCGAACAGCAAAATAAAAGTGCAAGCCGCACATTCCACAATCCAAAATAACTGCAGTGTCCACTGTGTACCTTTTCTCCGCATCATACCTTGCCACTCACCCCACCACTACCCTCACACAACACAACGCGGAGAATACTGAAGCCGGGTGTGTAGAGACGACTAGGACCACACACACAGGGAGAGTACAGAAAGTTTATATACAGTATAGTTTGTTGAGCTTATTTGAAGCCATGATTAAATTGCAACAGTTTTCTAAAATACAGTAGGCTGCATGTGCATGGTAAAAGTAAAATAAAAAAGTAAATTAGAAAATTACTGAACACAAATGGAGGACTACAGTTTGGGCAGGACAAAAGTAAAACACAAAACCAGCAACAGCCAGAACAGAGGTGTAGTGCATATTATTACGATTTTCACAATATTTTTGTCTAACTACACTTTTACTTAAGGAACTTTTTCTCCTTGATTTTATCACCACTTGCGGTTTGGTAAGGGACTAACAAAAAATTGTGCCCAGGGTCCTCTAAACTGATAATCCAGGCATGCAAACAGCCGACCCAAAAGTATACACTGGCCCACCTGGAAGCTCCCGGTGCTCCTCCACCTGTCTCAATTGGTTTAGTGTTGACTACTTCATTAGGACCACGCCAAGTTACTACAGAACTCTCTCTGGGCTTCACGCTCCGCTCTCTGCTGCTCAAAGGACAGCTGGACAGGACGCAGCAGCAAAATTAAAGGTCACATTGTGACATCACATATCTGACAGGTGGGAGGTCATGTATTATAATTTATTTGTACATTTTAGTAATACTGTATATGTAGCATATCCCCCTGAATGAAGGTCGACACTTTACCTGGTGATTCTCTGATTTAATGTCTTTAAATCATTAAATCTGCCGTAAGAGCTGGGGAAACACACAAAACGTGTGTAAATACCGAATACAATACACAAACTCTTTTACGCATTAGCAAGTACATAAACATGAGCTTTAGCTTGTCAGGACCCACAATTATCCCAGTCAACAGAAATTTGGACAGAACAAATACTTCAACATGTAAAATAAAAACTTAAAATTATCAGAAATATTCTGTCAAACCACAAACCTACCTTGTGCCTCTTCAGAGGGGTAGCTAGCTAATAACATCATGCTTATTGCTCCGTCAAACTTTTTCCCTTTTTACCAAGCTAATAAAAGTGCAACGTAACAGCGCCACCACAAGGAAAAATATCACTTAAAAATAAAAGTGCACATTGTCAAAAACAGGAAGTTAACTGTAACCAGGACAAAACAATACAACATATCAAAATAAAGAATCAACAGTGTTCCCAGCAAAGGCAAAATATACTCTGGGTTATTTACAGTATATGATACAATATACTGTATGTTCTTGTGAAGGGCCACAGGACAGAAATAACTTAAAAAAAATAAAAAAAATAAAATAAAATAAAAAACTTGACAAAAGGGCATTTGAGGGCCAAAGGGCAAAAGGAGCAGGTACTCCTTCCTCATTCCTTAACCCTAA
The DNA here is from genome assembly GCA_020698575.1 of Bostrychus sinensis. Lineage (NCBI taxonomy): Eukaryota > Metazoa > Chordata > Actinopteri > Gobiiformes > Eleotridae > Bostrychus > Bostrychus sinensis. The sequence goes on along the minus strand of CM036240.1, from coordinate 30,895,847 downwards.
CCTTAACGTTACTAAAATACATATATATTGTAAATAGAATGTATTTAAAACAGTGTTGGGCAGCAATTTAAAAAAAATATTGCGATTAACTGCATGTTTTTTTGGTGATTAATCGCAGTCTGGCTATAAAATTTAATCAGTAATGCATCATTTATAGCTTTTAGAATTCAGCCAATATGAGCCCGACAGCAGATAGAGCTACATTTTCAAGAAATGCCTCAAATGCCTTCAAAATAAACATTTGTGATTAGAATATTTCTTTAACCTTTGGAGGTGGACTTATTTTTTTTCTATTCAAAAGTCAGCGCTCCTGTAGCTCCAATGTCCTGCTGCTGCAGTCTCCCCTGCCCCAGCTCACTTCTCTATTTTATGGTTGTCAAAAAAGGTTATGGGAAGTAAATATCTAGGTTTTGGTTGTTTTTCAAGCAAAACATCATTCATACAATTTGAAAACGCTGCATGTTGCCGCCGCCAGTGTTAATTAGCCACGCATATTTAACAGGTTATATTTAACCTCATTAATGTTACTAAGACTTTAGTGGTTTGTATCTCAGTGATGCCTGGGCCTATCCACATGAAAAAACACTGTAAAGAAGCCAAAAGTCTTCTCTGTCAGGAACATCGGCTCTAATGTCTCTCTACTCTTCCTCTGTCCTGTCTGCAACTATTTTTTGCAAGCGTCCTGCTATACGTGCCTGTCAGTAGCCGCTCAGGTATCTTATAGCTAATACTAAGTTTCTGCCGTACCTGTGAGGTGATTTCCTCACATGCAGTATGTGAGGACAAGTGTTTGAGTGTTCAAGAGCGTTCTGGAAGTTCACAGATTAGAAACAGTATTTGAGTCTGTGCTTTATTTGGTGTTGAAACTTCCAACAAGAATTTCAAAGCAACATTTTTGCGATACTCAGCAGCTTCATAGTACGAGACAAACTGCTTCTGCCCCCTGGTCACTCACTTCCCTCTCCCAGTATTTTCAGGAAAAAGGGTACTTAAGTCCCTATAGAGTCTGCCACACATCTACACATCATTCAAATCAGTATGAGCGCATGCTGTTGACATGAATTTATCTTATATCTTATCTTATTTTTTGCATATGATCAATAAACAATCCTAGACATTCAGAGACAAAATACATTTTATTTAATAAAATAGTGTATATCACTTACATTCACAGACAGTGGATTACTATGAATAAAGTTATAGAAATACTCACAAAAGACTTATAGTGTTGAAAGTTATTAATCAGTTAATGGTTCAATAAAACTAATAACCTTTGCTCTTTTTCATCAGTGTTAATCATATTTTCCACATAAAAAAATCCCATGCAGTGATTAAAGTGCTTTTGTGTAGACTAATTGTTCCCATCCACTAATACTGGGTTTGGTATCTTTGACTCCCACATGGGTGGTGTACACACTTTTCTGTTGGTGAAACACAGCTTTTCATTTCAACAGTGTAATGCAATATCTATTAACTCTGGAAATTTCAAATTGCATTCATAGCTGAGAAAGAATAGCAGTGTGTACAATGAAGTGTAACAATTAAAACCATACATTTTGTATTTGGTATTGATGTTTCAATTGCTAAATAAACGAAGTTACAATAGATATACACATACATCAAAGGCTGTGAGTAAAACTAAAGGAGCAATACTACATAAGGACGTGACATGGACGAAAACAGAGTCCAAACCAAATCTAAGCCAGGACTAAAAGTGAATTACAAACGGAAATAATCCAGGTCCAAGCCAGGGCTAAATCAGGACAAATCTAGAACTAAACCAGAACTAAACTGAGCCTAAACAAGGACTGAGCAGTGGTCTTCACATCAATCCAACCAGAGCAGGACTAAAACAGAAAAAGACTCCTGAGTATCACCAGTGCAACCCATACCACAGCTTGAAAACCACTGACTTGGATTTTTTTTTATTTGTAATAATAGTTATTTCACCTTTTTGGGCGCCAGCATTTTATGTCTTTTTCCATATGACATAACAGTGTAGCATTTATATCCGATTATGACACTGTCTGAATCTTATTTTCAGAGATAGCCAGTTGTTTTTATTGTGATCTTTTGGCAGTAAAAACAAGAGAAATCTTTTGATTTGTAAGTCTTGTAAATGTCAGAAAACCCAGAATGTCACTTGCGCCCTTTTGGTTCTCAACCCTATGCCTCAGTGTTTACAAATGTCATATTAAATGTGTACAGTGCTATTTCAAATTTATTGCACATGGGTTATCTGTAGCATGCTTTTTCATATATTACCACTGCACTTGAAGTCATCATAGTACATTTGCATCTCCTGAACCACTTTGCAAAATCCTAAACGTCACTATCTGCTTCACAGATCTCCTAAACCAGGGATACATGAGTGCATAGAGTAAGGGGTTAAAACATGAGTTCAGATACATCAAATTATACAAGAAGACCTTGAAATAATAGTTCATATTCGCTCCCAGATCAACCACGTAGAACGGTGTGTAGCAGAGGAGAAAGAGTAACACAACAAAGCCCAGATTCCTCGCTGCTTTCAGCTCTGATTTCCTGGAGTTCACCGCCGGCTGCTGTGTGGTGGCTGCAACCTGAGAACGCATGGCACGGGCCTGAGACACTGCCACAAAGAAAACTCGCAAGTACAGTAACACTATGAGCACAAAGGGCACGCAGAAGTTCACCACCAGGTCAATGTAACTTGCAATATGGGTCACTGTGTAAAAGCAGGTCCCTTCACAGCTCTTATACCGCCCCATAATAATGAAATTGTTGTGGTAATACCCAAAGCCGTACAGGAAGGAGATGACCCAGCATGCAATCAGGGCGATGCAAACAGATCTCCTGCACATCACAGTGGGGTAGTGCATGGGGTCACAAATGGCTACATAGCGGTCTATGGAGATCAGGATCATGCCTCCGACTGATGTTGAAGTCAGCATGAATATGAAGACAGCATACAGGACACACAAGATGTCGCCGAGTCGCCAGCAAGCGTACTGGTAGGAACCTACGAATGGGATCACCACCCAGCACACCAGGAAGTCTGAGACAGCCAGGTTGAGGAGGATGAAGTTAGGAGAGGAGTGCAGCTGCCTGAGAAAAGACACAAAATGAGTATATGCATTACAATAAACTTGATGTGACCACTTGTGTCTTGCCTGAAGTGTGAGATAGCAATGATGACCATAAGGTTGAGGATGCCGGTGCAGATGGTGAAAGTGAAAAGCACGATCAGATAGATGGTGATGTTCTGATTCATGATCCACCTGGTGCAGGACAGATTGCCCAATTCTGGATAGCACTGGTACCACTGCTCACTGCTCATGTTGGAGGAAGGAGATGGGAGGGGGAAGAAATGACTTCATCCAGACGCTTTTTCATTTGTCTCCCTCCACCTCCGCCTGCTCCCAGATGGACACTGGACCTCCCAAGCCACTTGCATCATGAACCAAAACAACTCCACAACTTCACTTTGGATAGCAGTGATCAAATCAATGACTCAGCAAACTAGAATAACTTTGGTGAAGTTCACTAAGTGATAAATCTTGCTTTTTCTATTTTGTGGCTGAAAAAATAAAGTTCCTAAACCAAAAAGAGTGCACCCATTTTAAATACAATTCCATGCCTGATTCTTCAAAGGCCTCAGAAAGCACCTGCTGCTGAATATCTGTAGTACTCTGCATTTTGTGTGGTCAGAGTTTACTCCAGCTCTCATGCCAAACATTACTTATATAAATCCTGAATTACAAAACTTGAATGTGTTTGTTAGTTTCTGAAATTCTATCTTGTTTTACATTAAAGCCTGAGCACTGAGTAAACCACACCAAAGACTGGAATCATATACAATTGATGCAATTTTGTTTACAAAGTCTCAGGTTGGCCTAGTTGCTATAAGAGTTGTGTAAAACTGTGATATTTTGAAATTTTCTTTTGCTATTTTCACTGCATACAGTATCCTTTGCCCAAGCACATGCCTTCACCAAGCGTCTCATGGAGGTTTGATGTACAGAGCTGCATATCACTGCCAGGATCATGGTTGTGTTGAGGGATTCATGTCACCAATTGTTAAAGAGGCTATATTATGCAAGATTTATGTTTTATAAGCTTTCTACCACATTATAATCACAACAAAAGTTTTAAAAAGCAGTCATCTCGACTAGGTTTTTAAAGCTGAAGATGTCTTCAACTTTAAAAACCAAGTCCAGATGACTGCTGAGTTTCTGAGGCCTCAAAACAAATCTCTGCCTCTCCCCCGAAACCCCGCCTACTCCAGGAAGCACTGACCAATCAACAAGGCCTCTACATCCAGTCTGCTCACTTTCATTTATCATTAAAACAATGTACAGCTCTGTTTTCACTGATTTCTCAAATAATTTTTTCATTGTGTAATAAAATGGCATCAAACAAAAATTTTAAGGTAATAAAAAGCTCTTTTTCTATGGTTCTGTTCAAAAGAGTGTAACTGCTCTGTACTCTGCTGCCCTCTGCTGGTCTCTTCATCTGTTTCTTTGTGGCAGTAGAAAATGTATTATTGAAAAAAACTTTCTTTTAGTCAAATTGTGTTTTTAAATGTTGTAAATCATGCAATGCTGTTCTAGAGGTGACCAAGATTGGCTTAAAAATATAAATAAAAGCATAATATAATCCCTTTAAAGACTGACAGAGAAAACAGCAAAAGACTCCTGAGTATCACCAGCAGAACCCATACCATAGCTTGAGAACCACTGACTTTGATTTTTTTTTTTTTTTTTTGTAATAGTTATTTTGCTTTTTTGGGCTCCAGCATTTTATATCTTTTTCTATATGACATAACAGTATAACATTTATATCCATTTATCACACTGTCTGAATCCTATGTTCAGAGATAGCCAGTTGTTTTTATTGTGATCTTTTGGCAGTAAAAACAAGAACATTCATTTAAGTTGTAAGTCTTGTAAATCTCAGAAAACCCAGAATGTCACTTGTGCCCTTTTGGTTCTCAACCCTATGCCTCAGTGTTTACAAATGTCATATTAAATGTGTAAAAATTCAATGCACATGGGTGAGCAGTAACTTTTTTTTATACAATTATATAACCACTGCAGTTGAAGTCGTCATAGCACATTTGCATCTCGTGAACCACTTTGCAAAATCCTAAACCTCACTATCAGCTTCACAGATCTCCTAAACCAGGGATACATGAGTGCATAGAGTAAGGGGTTAAAACATGAGTTCAGATACATCAAATTAAATAGGAAATCCTTTAAATAATAGTTCATATTCTCTCCCAGATCAACCACGTAGGGCGGAGTGTAGCAGAGGAGAAAGAGTAATACAACAAAGCCCAGATTCCGCGCCGCTTTCAGCTCTGATTTCCTGGAGTTCACCGCTGGCTGCTGTGTGGTGGCTGCAACCTGAGAACGCATGGCACGGGCCTGCGACACTGCCACAAAGAAAACTCGCAAGTACAGTAACACTATGAGCACAAAGGGCCCACAGAAGTTCACCACCAGGTCAATGTAACTTGCAATATAGGTCACTGCTATGAAGCAGGCCCCTTCACACCTCTTATACCTCCCCGGAATAATGACATTGTTGTGGTAATACCCAAAGCCGTACAGGACGGAAATGATCCAGCATGAGATCAGGGCAATACTAACAGATCTCCTGCACATCAGGGTGGAGTAGTGCATGGGATCACAAATGGCTACGTAGCGGTCTATGGAGATAAGGATCATGCCTCCAACCGATACAGAAATCAGCGTAAAGACAAAGACGGCATACAGGACACACATGATGTCGCCGACTCGCCAGCAAGAGTATGGGAAGGAACCTACGACTGGGATCACCACAAAGCACACCAGGAAGTCTGAGACAGCCAGGTTGAGGAGGATGAAGTTAGTAGAGGAGTGCAGCTGCCTGAGAAAAGAAACAAAATGAGTAAATGCATTACAATAAACCTGATGTGAGCTCTTGTGGCTTGCCTGAAATGCGAGATAGCGATGATGACCATAAGGTTGAGAAAGCCAGTGCAGATGGTGAAGATGAAAAGCAAGATCAGATAAATGTAGGTGCTCTGATCAGGGACCTGCTTGCTGCAGGACAGATTGCCCAGTTCTGGGTAGCACTGGTACCACTGCTCACTGCTCATGTTAGAGGAAGGAGACAGGAGGGGAAAGAAGCGACTTCATCCAGACGCTTTATCTCTCGTCTCCCTCCACCTCCGCCTGCTCCCAGATGGACACTGGACGTCCCAAGCCACTTGCATCATGAACCAAAACAACTCCACATCTTCACTTTGTAGATCAAATCAATGACTCAGCAAACTAGAATAACTTTGGTGAAGTTCACTAAGTAATAAATCTTGCTTTTTCTATTTTGTGTGACTGTAAAAATAAAGTTTCTTAACCAAAAAGAGAGCATCCATTTTAAATACAATTCCATGCCTGATTCTTTAAAGGCCTCAGAAAGCACCTGCTGCTGAATATCTGTAGTACTCTGCATTTTGTGTGGTCAGAGTTTACTCCAGCTCTCATGTCAAACATTACTTATCCAAATACTGAATTACAAAACTTGAATGTGTTTGTCAGTTTCTGAAATTCTATCTTGTTTTACATTAAAGCCTGAGCACTGAGTGAACCACACCAAAGACTGGAATCATATAACAACAACTTTTTAACAAAGTCTCAGGTTGGCCTTGTTGTTATAAGAGTTGTGTCTGTAAAACTGTGATATTTTTTCACTGCATATAGTATCCATTGCCCAAGCACATGCCTTCACCATGCGTCTCCTGGAGGTTTGACGTGCAGAGCTGCATATCACTGCCAGGATCACTGTTGTGTTGATTTAAAAAGCAGTCATCTGGACTAGGTTTTTAAATTTGTAGGTTTTTAAAGCTGAAGACATCTTCATAATACAGTCTGTCTCTGTCTTTTACGCCTAAAAACAGACAGGACTGGAGAACTATCAATGAAGAAAAAGATTGTCAGCTTTCCTTTAATTTTTTCTCATTATTTCTGCAGTCTCTACTTCCCAAACTTGTAGGACTGCCTGTGGACTACCCTACTGTGGAGATTGAAAATGCTCGCTGCTGTGCTAGCGCTGACAGTGTTAATGCTGCCAAAACAGTACTTGTGCAATTTGAGTATTTTTCTCAGAGAGACACCGTCATCAGGGGCGCTATGAATAAAAGATCTGTTCAACTCTACGTTTCTATCCCGAGTTTGCAGCGGAAGATTTCGACTCAGTGAGTAAAGTTCTGGCCAGTCACAACATGTACCAGGGCTTTGCCTACCCGGCCCGACTGAGATGTGTTTACGGGGGTCGGATACATCTATTTAATACCCCCTCTTCTGTGGCGGAGTTTCTGCATTCTATCAAGCAGGATATTGAGCCTGGATGAATGTTTGACTGGAGAACAGAAAAACTGTGAGCTAACTCTGAAATGTTTTGACAGTATTTGTTACATGGTTTCAGTGTGAACAATTAATGCCAAAATGCGCTTTGACAAAATTTATTGTTTATAACTATTTTGGATATTAGCACTAACACCTTTTTATTCTGGGATATGCTCACCTACTATTCTAGGGTAGCTCAAGTCCTTCTGTTTAGTCTGGAGTGCAGGTTACTGTGGTTAATGAAGTTACTGTGGTGCATTTATAGGATGTGGTGCTTAAAGGGGCCCTATTATACATAATAGATTTTGCTGAGCTTTCTACTATGTTTTAATATTGTTCCTGCATCAAAAACATACCTGGAGTTGTGTTTTTGTTTCATTCATTTGAGTACTCTATTTATTTACGTTGACTTCCTGAAAGGACAGAAACGTCTTGTTTCACCAATGTCTGCCTTTTCCACCTGACCGCGCCCCTCCCCCCTCACGGCCCAGTCACGTTCAGCTCAAGCCTCCCCCGCAGAAACCAAACAAACCAACCACGCTTGCAGCAGCATGTTGTGAGCCTGAAGGGGCGTGACGGCCCTTAAAGTGACACGGATCTAAACTGAGAGTTTCTCGCAGAGTCAACACAGAGTTTCACAGAGTTTCTTCAAATAAGTTTTTTTTTTTTTTTTTTTTTTGGTAATTATTGCTTTTTCTGACCAACAAAATGTAAGATGCTGATCGATGAATCTGTCATCTGGATCATAATTACTCTGTTGCTATATTGTGCAGTTAAAAACTAGATTTGTATTATTTGTGTAAATAAAGCCAGATGGGCAGGTGTCTCTCACCACTCATAAAGGTGAGCTGTTACATAGTATCAGGGCCGTGCAGAGAGCTACTGGGGGGCAGGGGCTCAAGCTTCAAAAAGGGCACACAGATAAAAACTTTGTAGGAGTATTGGACCACTGCTGAAATTCTATCAAAAATGGACATTCCTTTAGGAGACGAGAAGTCTGCTCTTGCCCACCAAGGACGCAAAACAAAGTCATATAATCTGTCCTATACAAACTGCAGACCAATAAATATGCCAGAAGAGGCCTCCTCTCTTCTCTGATAAGAACCAGAGACCTGGCACATCTCATCTGTTTAAAAGACTTTATGTGCATTAACATGTTACTTTACAGGAAAATGTCATAGCTATGTTTTGTGCAAACTGTTGAATGTAACATGTTTAAAGGTACGTAAATTGAAGTGGAGTAAGACACATTTCTTTTTATGACATTTACTTTGTGTCTAGCAGAGGTAATTTGAATCCCCTCCACTATCAGTTCAAGGGGGGGCCGAGACACCCTTCCAGTCTTATCTTGGGGTGCGGCCCACATTCCTCAGTCTAAGTTTAGTCTTGTCTTCGTCTTGTCTTTGTCTCGTCTCGTCTCCGTCTCTCCTTCGTCTTTTAAGTTTAATTTTTCTTTTCTTCTCGTCATTTTTGTTGCGTTAAGTTCACCTTGCTGGTGATAACATCTTTTCACAATAAGTCGCCCAAACTTTTGTTCGAGTATCATTTTTGTAGTTTATTTTGAAAAGCCTCGCGCCGCGCAACATCCGCCAGCTTTAACAATCGCTGCCTTGACCAAAGCGGCTAATTTAAGAAGTTATACTTCTAAAGTTTTGAATCGCTGAGAAAGGATTTTTATTGAATTTTTCATTTGGCATTAAAAGGGACATTTGCCATACTCTGAGACTTTGACGCTGCCTTACGCTGACAACAGCTAAACTCTCCCTGAGCGGCATCACGCTCCTGTTCAACATAACGGGACACCTGGCGATTGGCTGTGGAGCTTGGAGGACACACCACGACCCGCAGCTTGGGACCGGGAAGACCAACCCTGTGACACCGTGCGACTCTAAAGGACGAGGAAACAACATCCGAGCCCCTGGCTGAAACCGGAGGCTGGCTGTCATCACCGCCTTCCCCTCCTGCACCGAAGACGGTACACCAGTGTTGTATATGTTGACAAAGTTGGCGCTTATAGTCTCAGAGTCTACTCCCTTATTCCTAAATTTCCAATAATTTAATAAGTCTATTTATTACTTACTCCACTGCAATTCATCATTAGTTAATAATTCTGCGTAACAGTTCCGTTCATAATTACATTCCTTTCTATATTTACCCGTGCCTCAGTGTACTATTCTGCTTAGTTGTGTAAATAAACGTTATACTTAATCTAAATTAAGTTGAGTTTGGTGGTCTTTATCTATTAAACTGAGTCCCTCCTGGTCAATCCTTCCCTCTTAAGACATTAGTTTAGGTGTTTTAATCTGCACGTTAGCGCAAGGCTAACTGGTACCAATGCGGAGTTATTACTCTTAATCTTTGTCTTAGTTCAGTGTATATATTTTTATATATGTACCCTACAGTATTTTGGCGCCCGAAAAACAGGGACCAGCGAAACTTGGTTATTAGATCAAGATCAACCAAACACCAAAAATAGGTAAATACAAATCAAAGGCATTGTTTGGCTGGGATGTTTAATGCGCTGTTTACTGCTTTGATGCTTGGTGACTGTGAAAAGATCCAATGCGCGCTGCTAATGCTAATGCTAATGTACGGATCCATGTAATTGAGTCTATGTGGTAGAAATCACCCATAGCGAACATTTTAATTGTTAAAAGGCCTTGAAGACGTTTTACTGCTGCGCTGAGCCAGAGTTTGATTTCGTCTCTTATATCGGTGAGAAAATTTAACTTCGCGAGATTCCGGAGTTGATTCCCCGATTAATTCAGATATAACCGGACAAATCCGGGCCCGGAACCTGAACACTTGAATTAACCACAGCACGCTAAGTGCTAAGCTAGGCTAAGCTAAAATAGTTTGCCTCAAGCTGTCTGCATAGACTTATGAACTGCTCCCATTGCTCTAGTGGAGTGAACTGTCTGCTACAGGACGACCTGTTGCTTTGTGTTCTCTGTGAAGAACTGCTAAAACTTCCAGTTGAGTGAAGTTGTTGCAACTTGTTGCTCAGGCCAAAGTCAGAGAAACTGACACCATTTTGGATCAACACGGGCCCACCTCAACAGGGCGGACCTAGACGCGTGACGCGTCTGATGACGTATGTCGCCCTCCCACCAAGGGAAGGGCTAAGCAAATTGTTTGCATGAGCCTTGGCCCCATCTAGTGGGTACTTTGAGTAACCGCAAGGAAAAACCCAACTGTGAATAAAAATAGTCTAACAAATTAGCGTTTTATTCATAATTAGAGCAAAATCAATGTTTGAACACTGATTCAAAATTCTTTCCTTAATCTACAAACAATACAATGACATTTAACTAATTGACTTAGCCTTTTCAGTCAATTTTAGCTGCAATTTAAATTAAAGTTGTATCTTCTCTGCCCATTATCTGCAGTGCTGGTTAATCCTGCTGCTGCTAAATTGCTCTATTTTGACTCATTGCTATAACTTCAATTTGCTAATCACCTGATTAACCTCCCACTCTGCATATTGTAACTTTGATGTCATTACACTGCAATGTCCAGCTTTGGCCTTGTGTATGATGTGTAACTTGAGTCTCACATACTGATGTTTAACACTTATAGCCTCAAACAATAAGTGTTAATACTAATACTTGTCACTTAGAGCTGCTTTGGTTTCATTTGCTTTGCTGAAAAGTTTTGTACCTCTGCACCTCACCTGACTGACAACTGTTTTTTTTGCATGACTGCTGTTACAATACCAGGCCCTACTCACTCACTAATAACATTTAGTAACCTTGTTTTACACCACTGTTAATTGATTACTGATCTGATTAACACTGAACTGCAAGGATTGCTACTGTTATTAACTAATTTTCTCCTCTCACCATTTAATTACCAAATAATAACAACAATAAACAAAACACTCATTTCACTACAGCCTTACTTCACTCAGTTTAAGGCTAGCCAAACAAAACCACAGTATTTCAATACTGCGCGACACATAACCAACACTTTTTAAAGGAAATTCTCCCGTAACAAATAATAATTCTTCTCTTCTCAGTTTTGTTTGTTTCGCAACTGTAAACAAACATGGAAAACCCAACCTCACATGATGAGTCTGCTCAGATAGACTGCTCTTGCTCATCTGGATACAGTTCTCGGAGAAGTAACTGAGAAGTTACTGCCCAACTACATGAGTGAAATTCAGAGGACAGCGCCCTCTGAACTCGAACCCTCAATGGCCTCTCTGGTATGTATAGGCCTAACTACGCTGCTAAAAGAAGAAGAGCTGACCCGCTGGCTTGGTCAAATGGCCATCTTGATGCACTTTCGACTCAAACATACAGAAGATTTACTGGAGCGTAGTACCAATCAACATCAACGTGAAGCTACATGCATCCAAGAAGAAAACAAAGCGCTTAGAGCCGAAGTCAACTCAATTAAAATGTCTTTGGTGGACTCACAAAGACAGAAAGAGGGTCCCTCCTCGCCATTAACAACTCCAGCCTTTAGTCCTAGAAAGTTACACTTCAGTGAGACGGACAGATGCACACACTACAAAGACTCTGACAGACTACGTTCGGGTTACAGAGATACAGCTCTGACACTGCCAGGACCTTCCCCAGGTAGGTACAGCAGCTATGGCCCATCAGACCGGGATTTTGACAAAATAGCCCGACACATTTTGCGCTTTGAACCTCAACCTGGTGGCGCTAATGATACCAGTACCTATCTTAGAGACATTGACTTCTACTTAGACAGGATCCCAGGCGCATCTTTAGAAGATTGGATCTTTCTAATCAAACTAACGTCAAGTCGCGACGTTAGCAGTTTTATTGAACGTCAACCTGCTTATGTCCGCAAAGACTATGAGCTTCTTCGTCAGTCACTCATGGAAGAGTATTCAGATGCTACCATCACTTCGGGTCTGACAGCTGCTCTAGCAGTGAAACAAGCACACCAAGAGACCCCTCAAGCTTATTACCATCGCTTACGAAAGGCTTACTTCGGCTCACGCAATGAACCAGTCATGGAGGAGGATAAAAACTTCAAAACCCTTTTTATTCAAAACCTCCACTCTACTATGAGCCGCCATCTTGGTGTTGCAGCATGCCCACTCACACAGACTAGCCGCCAGCTTCGGGAGCTAGCTGTGAGAGCCTTTACAAAGCAGAAATCTACAATGACCAAATCTGAAGAACTACCATCAGTCTTCAGTGTGTCACAATCTTTAGAATTGGAAGGAACGTCTGGCTACAACCACAAAAATGTGGGAAGTCACTCCTTTCATTCTATCAGACATGAAAAGAAACAAAAAACATTCAAAAGAAGAAATTATCAGAACCGAAACCAGACATGGTCAGGGACAAATGATTATCAGTCATACTCTGAACGAGATTCTTGGCCCAACAATAAACCTCGGGCCAGACATCACTCAAATCAGGGGGGTCCCCACAACTTTCGCAAAGAAAGAGAAGGAAATTATTATCGGGCTCGAGACCAATTCCCACCGACCCAAAACAGTCCAAAGAAATGGCCTCAAAGAAGAGAAGACTCAGGACAAGAGCCTGAGTCTGGTAAGCAGGCCCAGACTAAACCAGACACTCAGGCTAAGGACCCCATAGACTCAGACAGTTCATTGGAACTTAGCGAAGAGGATATGGAAACAATCCAACAAATCTTACTTCAAGCGCGTAAGAAAAATAAAGGTAAGGGTGACCTTTTCACTTTGACCTCTGTGAATCCAGAAAGCCACAAGGAGCCTAAATCTCATCAAAGAGAAGGGTCAAATAAAACCCTCTGCTTAGAGGCCGAAGGACCAAAACCAAACCTGGCCCTGGCCTATGACCCAGTGGCCCAACATACTGCTCTCAGACCTGACAGGAAAAAGGACGACTCAACGTTGCCTAACACTGTCATGGTGGTGCAGGTAAGTCCCGCCACTGACCCATGCACCGATGACCCTTCAATCATTAAATATGAACCACCATTTCGACAATTCTTGTGCAACATCTCTGAAAAAGGAGTAGCTCGTAAACGCTATCTCCCAGTCACACTGGAAGACAAGCTGGTCCATGACGCACTTCTAGATACGGCTGCAGATGTCAGTCTGATGTCAGCCAGTCTTTTCAAAGCTTTACAAGCAGCGACACAACACTCACATCAAGACCTGAAGTCTTGCCCCTGCTCCCTTGAAGTCCAACCATACTCAGATTGCTTTACCACTCTCACAGAGATGGCCTTAGTGCAACTGACTATTGGACCAATGACACTGATTCACCCAGTGTACGTGTCACCAATTGATACAGTTCCTTTCCTCGCCGGCATGGACCTTCTAAATCGCTTTGAGCCACTTATTGATTTTCAGAAATTGAAAATCTGGGCACAGGTTTGCGAACCTCTGCCTTTCTCTCTTCCCATCTTTCCCTCCAATCCCTCACTGCTATGCCCTTGATGCCACCCCAGCACAATCTTTAACTATTGCACCAAGTCCAGAACATGACTCTTTGAGTTCAAAGGACAACTCCTTGTGTGCTCTAGCTCCTCCTCTGGAGACTCAATGCCCACAGAATCTCACTGGTGCAACCCTGGGAAACACCCAGGCTGACTGCATGGTCACAGCTCCACAGACTGACAAACCTGCCATTGGCCTGGAGCTGTCCACCATCTTGGCGCCCATTCCCGCCCAACCCACCCCACCCACCCCAACTGCTTTTGCAGCCACTGGTTCTGCAGCTGCGTCTGCTCCGGCAGACTCCACTTCTGCTGAAACGGCTTTGGTGCCACCTGATTTTGTTTCCTCTCAGGCCTCCAATTCACAGATTGGCAACCTGCCACTCCATCTTTCTGATCCTTTCTCTCTCTTCACCTCGGATGCCGTTGATGCCTCCGACCCACCTTCAAACCGTCTTTGCACTGTTACGGCCCTGCCTCGCCTCTGTCATGACTTGCTTGCTCACGACTCGGGTGCACACACTTCACCTGTGTTCATGATGCCTCCGACTCGCAGGGTGGTCACGCCAATGCACGCACATGACACTCCGGCGTCAGGCCACAAATGCGTTAAAGCAACACACCAGGCATTGCGACATATGGCCTACCGGCCACATATGCAGAAAGATGTGGCAGAATACATCAAAGGCTACTCAGTCTGCTCACGCTAATCTACTAACCCACAGCTAGGAGAGCTTGCCTCCTACACAACTACACCTCAGGGGGGTAAATAACCTCTAACACCTCCTTTCTGTGTCCACTAACTCTTTCACTCTAATACAAAACTAAAATAAAACCAACTGAGTCCTTTACAAACTGGCTTTGAGCTGCAACTAGCCACCATTGCCTAAACTCAGTACAAGGTACCAGCTAAACAGGAAATGTAAACATGCAGAAGCAGACATTTTCTCAAGCTGAAGCAATGGCAGAAGTTCAGTCAAACAGACAGCCTCAGAGCCATTTTCAACTCCCAAAATTGTGTCAGCCAAGCAAACAAAATTTGTAATACACGAGGTACAAAATAAAATCCCAGAACCCAAACAAGGTTGCCTTTGAGAGGACGGACACCCTCTAGGGAAAACCAATTTTCTCTTATTTTTGTTTGTATTACTATTGCATGCATGAGCTTTAGTTTAGTCACATAGTTTCAATGTTACATAGTAATACTTAGTTTAGAAAATTAATTAGTTATGACTTCACGCATTATATGAGAAACCCACAAATGTTTTATCATTTTATATAATCAAACGTGAATTCTTAACTATATCTTGCAACCTGCATAGGTCTAATTAAATAACACTTCGAAATGTTATATTTTCTCTGTACATCTTATTCAGTTTCACAGTAGGTTGTATACTTCTTTCATAATAAAGGATAACACAGATCAACTCTATGAGAAATTTAGTGTTATATCCCTCTTAGCCTAAGTAATGACCAACGTTAGGTCCTTGTTTAATTAAAACCATAAAAACCCATAAAGGAGTTAGGCCTCCATACTGCCTTAGGCCCCATGGTTCCCAACCTAGTTTAATGACGCCAACTCTGTTATCATAACCACTGTGTGTTAATTCAGCAGCTGATTCCTGGATTCCTGGAGATTGGCCTGAAGTCCTTTCCCTGAGCCCTTCAAGCCAACAGGGGGGATATGTAGGAGATCTGGACCACTGCTGAAATTCTATCAAAAATGGACATTCCTTTAGGAGACGAGAAGTCTGCTCTTACCCACCAAGGATGCAAAACAAAGTCATATATCTGTCCTATACAAACTGCAGACCAATAAATATGCCAGAAGAGGCCTCCTCTCTTCTCTGATAAGAACCAGAGACCTGGCACATCTCATCTGTTTAAAAGACTTTATGTGCATTAACATGTTACTTTACAGGAAAATGTCATAGCTATGTTTTGTGCAAACTGTTGAATGTAACATGTTTAAAGGTATGTAAATTGAAGTGGAGTAAGACACATTTCTTTTTATGACATTTACTTTGTGTCTAGCAGAGGTAATTTGAATCCCCTCCACTATCAGTTCAAGGGGGGGCCGAGACACCCTTCCAGTCTTATCTTGGGGTGCGGCCCACATTCCTCAGTCTTAGTTTAGTCTTGTCTTCGTCTTGTCTTTGTCTCGTCTCGTCTCCGTCTCTCCTTCGTCTCTCCTTCGTCTCTCCTTCGTCTTTTAAGTTTAATTTTTCCTTTTCTTCTCGTCATTTTTGTTGCGTTAAATTCACCTTGCCGGTGATATCATCTTTTCACAATAAGTCGCCCAAACTTTTGTTCGAGTATCATTTTTGTAGTTTATTTTGAAAAGCCTCGCGCCGCGCAACATCCGCCAGCTTTAACAATCGCTGCCTTGACCAAAGCGGCTAATTTAAGAAGTTACACTTCTAAAGTTTTGAATCGCTGAGAAAGGATTTTTATTGAATTTTTCATTTGGCATTAAAAGGGACATTTGCCATACTCTGAGACTTTGACGCTGCCTTACGCTAACAACAGCTAAACTCTCCCTGAGCGGCATCACGCTCCTGTTCAACATAACGGACACCTGGCGACTGGCTTGTTGAGCTTGGAGGACACACCACGACCCGCAGCTTGGGACCGGGAAGACCAACCCTGTGACACCGTGCGGCTCTAAAGGACGAGGAAACAACATCCGAGCCCCTGGCTGAAACCGGAGGCTGGCTGTCGTCACCACCTTCCCCTCCTGCACCAAAGATGGTACACCAGTGTTGTTTATGTTGACAAAGTTGGCGCTTATAGTCTCAGAGTCTACTCCCTTATTCTTAAATTTCCAATAATTTAATAAGTCTATTTATTACTTACTCCACTGCAATTCATCATTAGTTAATAATTCTGCGTAACGTTTCCGTTCATAATTACATTCCTTTCAATATTTACCTGTGCCTCAGTACACTATTCCACCTTATTGTGTAAATAAACGTTATACTTAATCTAAATTAAGTTGAGCTTGGTGGTCTTTATCTATTAAACTGAGTCCCTCCTGGTCAATCCTTCCCTCTTAAGACATTAGTTTAGGTGTTTTAATCTGCACGTTAGCGCAAGGCTAACTGGTACCAATGCGGAGTTATTACTCTTAATCTTTGTCTTAGTTCAGTGTATATATTTTTATATATGTACCCTACATGTATTTATATTTAACACTGCGTTATTGTTTTGTAGATTTCAGGCCTGGAAAAGTACACAGCCATCATCTTCTATTGGATCCTCTGTAGTCATAATATTAGGTGTGTGATTTATTTTATACTATTCATTTTAAAAGGTTTAATTTAACATTATTTTTATGTTACAGGGATGTACACTATACTGGTCCATACCTGTAATCCACAGTCTGAGAGGACAGAGGCTGCAGTGGACAGGAGGACACTGCTGAGGATCACCAGATTGAACTTCACCAAACAGCAACATCAGAGGAACCTGTGGATACTTGTTTTTTGCAAATGTTTGATCATATAAAATAAAATAAAAAAACTTTGTTTTAAAACTTTGTTTTATCTTTCATCAAATGTTTAAGTATCAATTTTAAATAATAATTTAAAAGCTAAAAAAAAACTTCAGGGATTTCCTTATTTAACCATTTTGAATAAAGGGTTCATTTAAAAGGGGTTCTTTCAGATGAACACTCTAAATGTTACCATGTAGAACCATGCTCCTCTGAAAACGGTTCCAAATATGCGACAAAACATAGAACCCTAAAGGGTTCTATATAGAACCATTTGTTTTAGGAGTGCAGAGTTGTTTGATTGTGTGCTAACCTTCCCTGCTGTGGTCTCTTAACCCCGGGGGGACAGGGGAGATCCAGGACAGAAGGCGTTGTTCCTCCGGGGTTAACCCTTTCACTCCCTTCACTCTTTATTTACTGAAGCAGATGGGCACACAGCAGAAGCTCTTTGGAGACTTTTTTGCTGTACTGCACTCAAACATGGCTCTACATTTTTGAGCCTGTAGTAACCAGCTTCTCTCGCCAGTCTCTCTCTGCTCAGGTAAACATGGCTCCGTGGACTTGTTCTTAAACAGTGCTCATCGGCCACGTGCTGTTATTCACATGAGCACTTGCTCTCCTGTAACTGGAAAGGCATGCTCTCTGCGTAAGAACGCACGGCTCAATGTTGCAGCCTGCACCTGACGGCCTGACAGCAGTGAGAGGCTGCGGTAAGAGGAGGAAGTGAAGCTGGGGCCGTACTCCTTGCGCATGCGAAAGACTGCCACGGCCAGGATGAAGTGGGGCACAGAGTTATGCAGCTTGGACCAGAACTCCAGTGCAGAAGCTCATCAGCTGAGCCAGGATCATCATTTCCTCCTCTGAGAGCTGGGTACTTCTTTTCCTGGTAAGGACACGACGCAGGACTCAGGTTCAGTGTGCCTTTAAAAGCAGTGCCTTCTTTCTAATGTCTTAATTGATTGAAACACACTCAAATACAACTTTTTCCCAAATGTACAGCTGTCGTCCAACTTCGACTTCCACGTCGAACCTCTGTAGACTAGGCTTTGCACCCAGTCTAAAGAGTAGGGAGTGGGATAAGGCCCCTTTCTGCACCATTGTCTGTCTCACCTCCTGCGCTAAAAAGTGGAAGATCAGGCCCAATAAGTGCTACTCTCTCAGCGTCAGTGCTAGCTTTAGTTCTCAAGCCGAGTGAGCTGTGGTGCACATTGGAGGGTGGAAGTGCATTCTCCTGGACCCTGCACAGTGCTCCACGAGCACGAGGTGCAATTGTTTTGTAACCACAAAAAAAAAAAAAGTTGAAGCACACGTTAAATAAGTAGGTTACAATTAGTGCTGTCAATCAATTAAAAAAATGAATCGGATTAATCACACTCTTGGGCTGTAATTAATTATGATTAATCACAATGTATAACTTGGTAGCTTTTCCATGACAATATGCAGCGTTTAAATAAAAAAAGTCCAGAGAGGTTGAGTGTGTTTTTACTTGGACAAAAAAATGCATCACAGAAATAACTTCTAAATATTGTGAGAGAGCCTTTAATAAATCTGTGTAGTAATTGAGATAACAGTGTCTGCTGAACTGTGCTCTGCATTAAATCCACTGCAGACACCTGAGCCTCTCCTCTGCTCCTCTCAAGGCAGGGCATGGTCACCTGTCCGCAGTGAGGCTACTGCTCTGAGTCGAGAACTGACGCTTTATGGAAAAACAAAACAAAACACCTCAAATAAATCATTTGTAGGAGGCCGGCTTGTGGCTCCATAAGTTCAGGGATGACCATGGATCGCCCGCCGCTCTCACCACGTCCCCTGACGCACAGAAAGCACAGCTCTCAGGAACATGTACGGACAGAGGCAGTGAAAGGAAGTGATGTAAAAAGCACACGTAACATTTATTGTTACGTGTGCCTATCGTGGGGGGAGGGAAAAGAGAGGGCTGTAGTGCAGCGGCCAAAGCAGTAAACTTGTCCTGAAGTGGAACCACAGGCAAACGTGAGGCAGGTTCTTTCTCTTTCCTTGACACATGGGTCGTTCATGAAAACAAATCAATGTTGTGATATACGCACATTTCCAAGACAGGTCACGCACCCCCGACACGGCTTCATGCCCTACAAAGTGCTTTGAGAAGTGCTGGTGTACGGCAAAACAGATCGTGTGATTCATTTGCGCTCATAAATTTTACGCGTTAATTTTTTTTCTATTAATCACATACGTTATCACATACGTTAGCGCGTTAATGTTGACCGCCCCAATTACAATATACAACACATTCACAGACAGACTGTAGTATCTATCTAGGTATTTTGTTAAAAAAAAATCTGCCCCCCCCCCATCACTCATTCTGGACAAAGTCTCCTAAATTGATTAAAAGTGCCCCAAAGCAAAGGGGGCATACCCACATGGCGAGGAGGTGGTGCCAACCGAGAATGGATGGTAGCTCCATCCTGAGGAAAAGTACAAGGGGTACAACCAGGGTGCCCCTGAAAAACAAAAAGTAGCCTAATATCAGAATGGGGAACAAGGGCACTAAAGTGCCCCAATAGAGTGGCCCCATTTCATTTATCGTCACCATGTGTCCCAAACAGAAAATTACCCAGTCTTAAAGATAACCCAAATGGCAAAAAAAAAACAAAAAAAAAAACAAGCTTTCCCTTGTGTTACGGCCTTTGAGCCGTTAGCTCTGTTTGTTGTGCCCCGCCTCTTTTTCTTTTTTTCTGTGCAGGTGACAGCTGACTGGTGCACCTGTTTGTAATTGGCCATCAGCTGTACTTAAAAGGCCGACACTGCCACAACTCAGCGGCCAGTGGGTCCTTGTGCCACGTCCGGACGGACTTCAGTTTTCCTTAGTTATTTAGCCTATTTTGTTAAGATTAGTTTTCGTATAAATACCTTGTTATTTTTTTTAATATACATTTATCTTTATGTACAATAAACTCCTTTTTTTTGCGCATATTCACCGTTTTCCGGTTTCTCCATCCTCTTACCACATTGTTCATGCCCAAACCACCCCTAGACCAGCCGGGGCACGTAACAGTTTGGGGGCTCGTCCTTCGGTAAGGGTGGTGAGGCGAGAAAGTGTGTGTGTGTGTTTGTGTTTGTTTGGCTTGCACGGTTTGTTGAACGCTGCCATCCCAGATTGGTTAGGGGGGTGTCCAGCTTGGCTGTTTTCAGTCACTCCGACGGACGCCCGTTTTTTGTTTTAGTTTGTTGTTTTCGGGGTGAATCCTGGGCGGAGTGTATGCTCTGATGGGGGTAGGCGCAACAGGGCTTCGGCTGCTGTGCTTCGCCTTTCAAGTGGCCCCGAGCCCGGCAAGCCCCAGAAGATAGTCAGGCTAAGATTTGGTTAGGCAGGGTCTGGGATGGTTTGTGTTGTGTGCGTTTGTGGCTGTACTGTGTTTTGTGTCCTGACGTGCTTTTGTATGAGTGCGTGTGTGTAGGTGCGCGCGGTGGTATTTTCCTTCGGGGGCGCGCTCCGTGATTGGACACAGGTGTGTGGCCCAGTCCGCTGGCGGAGTTGAGCTGCTGTGTGCCGAATCAGCGGTGAGTTATGGCTACCCTTGTGGATGATTTTGTGGCTAATCCTACTCTGTCCGTTTTGAACGCTTGTAGGAAGTGTGATTTATTTGTGCTTGCTAGACATTATGGTGTTGCCGTGGCGGCTACGTTGCGTAAGGGTGACTTGCGAGCGGCGTTATTGGAAGCCCTAGTGTCGCGAAATGTTATGCCCTTACCTGAGTCTGGCGAGCTTGTTTATGTGGCGGCGGAGGGTGCGGAGAAGTCCCCCGTGCGTCATGGTCCTTCAGATGGCGCGGCGGCGCAGCAGCTGCCGGTTACTCCCCAAAGGAATCCTGCGAGTGAGGAGGTGGTGAATCCTCAAACTTTACCTCCACTTCGAAGCGTTTAGCGTAGACTCTACGCCTACTTCTAAAAGAGACGCACGTCTAGAAGTTCGTCTAGCCCGCCTTAAAATCCAAAAGGAGGAGAAAGCGCGTGAGTTTCAGCTAAGGCGCGAGTTAGAGCTCAAGAAGTTAGAAACCGAGTCGGCGACCAAAAAGCTCGAAATTGAGGCAGCCAATGCGAGGGAGCTGGAGATAAAAAGATTAGAAGCAGAGTTTAAAATGCGTCAATTAGAACTGCAAGCTAGGGCAACTAGTGTGCCGCAGCCCGTTTCCTCTCTTCCCCGTGATGCGTTCGATGTTAGTAAGAATATTCCATTAGTCCCAGTGTTTCGTGAGGCTGAAATTGAGTCTTATTTTGGGGCTTTCGAACGGATTGCTTCCGCCTTGCATTGGCCAACGGATGTATGGGCAATTCTTTTGCAGTGCAAGTTAAGTGGCAAAGCTCTGGAGGCCTGCGCTTCATTGTCCGTGTCAGACAGTCTGTGTTACGACAAACTTAAAGGGGCCATTCTGCGTGCGTATGAGCTCGTGCCTGAGGCATATAGACAACGTTTTAGGGGTCTGAGAAAGTTCCAAAACCAGAGTTATGTCGACTTTGCCCGAGAAAAGGGCCTACTATTTGATAGATGGTGTTCAGCCAGTAAAATTGATAATTTTAATTCTTTACGTGAGTTGGTTTTGCTGGAAGATTTTAAAAACTGTCTCCCTGAACGTATTATTGTCTATCTTAGTGAACAAAAAGTGTCCTCATTGCAGCAAGCCGCGGTTTTAGCCGATGAGTTTGCCCTTACCCATAAAACTGCCTTTAAGCGCGAGCCTATACCAAAAACAGGAGATAAACCTGTTCAGTCAGAACCATCAAATAGTCCAAGCCTAAGAGTAGATAGGCCCAAACAATGTTTCTATTGTCACAAATCCGGCCATCTTATTGCTGACTGTGAGATTTTGAAGCGAAAACAGTCGGTGTCTAAACCCCCGAAAGGGGTCGGACTGATTAAAACTGTCCCTGCTAGCCCTACTGTTCCCCCTAGTGCTGGGCCAATGGTTTCAAAAAACCCCGATGAATGCTTTAAGCCCTTTATTTTTAAGGCTTTTGTGTCATTATCAGAAAAATCTGAAGATAAGCGACCAGTTACTGTGTTGAGGGATACAGGTGGTTCCCAGTCATTCATTTTATCTGGTGTGCTTCCCCTAAGTTCTGAGTCTGATTGTCATTCAAGCACTGTAGTGAGAGGTATTAGCATGGGTTTTGTTGCAGTTCCTCTTCATAATGTTCACGTTGACTCAAAGTTGGTCAGTGGTATCTTCCCTGTCGCTGTCTGTGACAGTTTCCCAGTGGACGGGGTGGATTTCATTATGGGCAATGATATAGCGGGAGGGAGAGTATATCCTGTCCCTGAAGTTGTTGACCAGCCCATTCCTGGCTCTGATACAGATGAGTTGGCCAAACGCCACCCTGATGTGTTTGCTGCTAGTGTTTTGACCCGAGCACAGGCCAGGAAGTTAGCACAGGAGGGTGTTGACCTTTGTGACTCAGTACTTTGTGCGGTCCTATCCAAAGACTGTGTGTCCTCTTCTGGTGATATTGAGAATGGCATCACTAAAATCAAGTCTGAGTGTGTCGAGCCAGAGTTGGTCACCCCAGGGTCACTGCAACTCACTTGTGAAGCTCTTGTTGAGGCTCAAAAGCTGGATCCATCATTAGCTAAGTGTTTTTCTGCTGTTGGGAATAAAGCTGAGACCTCTATTAACCAGTCGTTTTTCATTGACAATGGAGTGCTAATGCGCAAATGGGTCCCAAAGTCAAGTCACCAATCTGGTTTTGACGGATGGTGCACAGTTTTCCAAATAGTGGTTCCTCAACCTTACAAACAGCATGTTCTGTTTCTAGCACATGAACATTTGTGGTCTGGTCATCTTGGTGTCACAAAAACCTATAACCGTATACTACAGCATTTCTTCTGGCCAGGTTTGAAAGCTGATGTAGTTCAGTTCTGTAAAACCTGTAGCACCTGCCAGTCTGTAGGGAAACCGAACCAAGTTGTTCCACCAGCACCACTTTGTCCTGTTCCTGCTGTTGGAGAACCGTTTGAACATGTCATTATAGATTGTGTTGGTAAAACAAAGTCAGGAAACCAGTTTTTGTTAACAATAATGTGTGTTTCCACTCGTTTTCCTGAGGCAATCCCATTGCGAAGAATTACAGCTCAATCTATTACCAAAACACTTACTAAGTTTTTTACAACTTTTGGCCTCCCAAAAATGGTGCAAACGGACCAAGGAACAAACTTCCTTTCTAAGACCTTTAAACAGACTTTGCAGACTTTTGGTGTGTCTCATTCTGTGTCCAGTGCCTACCATCCAGAGTCTCAGGGTGCGTTACACCTTGGGAAAAAAATAACTTAAAACAAATTTGACAAAAGGGCATTTGATGGCCAAAGTGCAATAAGAGGCAGGTACTCCTTCCTCGTTCCTTAACCCTAACCCTAAAGCTGGGGACATACTTCCGACTGGTTTCAGCAGATTTAGTTCTGACGACTGAAAGACTGGGGCTCACACATTTAACGACTGCACCTCACACACTACAAGATCTGTTGAGGCCGCAACTGACGCCAACCAAACACAGCTCGCAAGAACTAAAGAGTAAACAAGCATGGACAATACCTGGGTCACTGTTGCTGTTGTGTGTGTAGCTATCTGTTTGGAAAAAAGGAAAGAGAAAAAACGCCTATGTATCCAGTTTCGCTTGGGCAGCACTCAACTTTCTTCGTTGTGTGCCATGGTTGTTTATGTTTTCTTCTTCTTCTTCAAATTTCCGCTTACATTTTCCCGCCACTTCCTGTTGCTTCGTCTGCGTCCTGACGCTATTTCCTGTGTCCTATCAACTGTTCATTGGCCACTGGAAACCATGAATTCCCAGATGGATCTGTAAACAGTCCACACTACAGGAGTGTGCGTCCAGAGTCAGCTTTAAAATTCAAACATGTTTGATTGCTTGCGACTGACGTCTGGCCGGGTTTTGCCGACTTGAGTCTTTGAACATCACACACTAACGGATTAGAGCCGACTGGTGATTACGATTCCCTGCAACTAGTGTTGACTGGAAAAGACTTGGCGCAATAATGAATCGTTATAAAATCGGGCAAAAACATCATGTAGTGTGTCCCCAGCTTAACATGACTAAAATACATATATATTGTAAATGGAATGTATTTAAAATAGTGTTGGGCAACAATTAAAAAAATTTATCGTGATTAACTGCATGTTTAGTTTTTTTTGTTTTTTTTGGTGATTAATCGCAGTCTGGCTATAAAATTTAATCAGTAATGCAATCTGGCTTTTTGCTCATAAATAGCTCTTTATTTGATCATTTATAGTTTTTAGAATTCAGTCAATATGAGCCCTAGATAGAGCTACATTGTCAAGAAACGTTCAAAATAGACATTTGTGATTAGACTATTTCTTTAACCTTTGGAGGTGGACTTATTTAGCTCCTATGTCCTGCTGCTGCAGTCTCCCCTGCCTCAGCTCACTTCTCTCTCCATTTTATGGCTGTCAAAAAAGTTATGGGAAGTAAATATCTAGTTTTTGGTCATTTTTCTAGCAGAACATCATTCATACAATCTGAAAACGCTGTGTGTTGCCACCACTAGCCTTAATTAGCCACGCGTATTTAACAGGTTATATTTAACCTCATTAACGGTACTAAGACTTTAGTGGTTTGTATCTCAGTGATGCCTGGGCCTATCCACATGAAAAAACACTGTAAAGAAGCCAAAAGTCTTCTCTGTCAAGAACATCAGCTCTAATGTCTCTCTACTCTTCCTCTGTCCTGTCTGCATCCATTCACGCAAGCATCCCGCTCCTGCCTGGTCTCTGTAAGGTTACCACAGGTGCTCACAGGCTGTAGAAAGTCACCTCATTGGGCAGATGACAGCTTTGCAATCTGTAATGTCACCACCAGAGGGCACCAAAGACTATACATTGTACCTTTGAAACATGTTTACTTCTTTCTTGCACAGTTTAACAACATTTCATCTATAAAGCATTGTTATAAACATTTTCAAAACTGTAAAAACTGATTTTTTTGATTTTTTTAAATCACCATCTTATACATTCTTACACACTCTAATGTAATCAGTGGTGGACAGTAACTAGATACTTTTATTCAAGTAATTTACTTAAGTACCTTTTTTGCAGAAAGAGTACTTTCTGAGTACATTTTGTCGAACATACTTTTACTTGAGTATATTTTGGATGATTTTATTTATACTTTTACTTGAGTAAACCTTTAAATTGTCTGAGGTGTTAAAAGTAGTTTTTGTCCTCTGTGGTGTAGTGGGTAGTACATCTGATTTGCAACCAGAAGGTTCTGGGTTTGAAACTCGGGGAGGAGGTAAAAGGAGATTTTCCAAAATTCAAATGTATGGCTACTTTCTACTTAAGTAAATTTTATACTCAGTACTTATTTGCTTTTACTGAAGTAAAATTTTTGTTGGATGCTGTTACTTCGACTTGAGTCATATGATTTTTTGAAGTAACAGGACTTTTACTTGAGTACAGCTTTTGAGTACTTTGTACAACACTGGATGTTATTCATAGTTTTCAGTCACGTGCCTGTATTCTACTGGAGGGCAAAACAAACATGGCAACACACAGCAGGCATGAGGAGAGGCAGCCAACTATGTATTTAGACGGCCTGGCAACTCAGGACAAAAACTACAAATATTGCTGCCAGAGCTGGACTTTGAAAACCTGTCTCCCTACCACCGCGAAACTAGCATAAAACTGTTAAAAGTTATTTTTTCAGTTGGGTTGGGTCAACCCGGCGTATGGGCAGGTGTTACGCGCGCCTCGCGTACGCCCCTGGCCCTGCTTACTTGTGTCGCCTAAACATTATTAATGTCTGTTTTTTGCCTGCTCTTAGCCCGGATTGGCCAATGCAGAGGAGCGAGGCTATAAAGTAGGCGGAGGTGGATCTTGGCTCTCTCTCTCTCGCTCTCGCTCATCCTCCTGGTCCACTACCTCGCCAGCCACAGCCCGTCTCCACGCCACTCCGTCACGTCCCCATTTTCTTTTACTTTAGTTTAGTTTGGGAGTGGGGAGACCCAGGTCCCGTTAGTTTAATTTAGTTATCCCCTCTTTTGTTGCTGGGCTCCCCAACTCTGTGTTTGATTACGTTGTGAGTAATTTCTGTTAAAATAAACCTTTCTGTTGAGCACTGTAACTGTTGTCCATCTTTTATGTTATGCGTCCCTTTTACCCCTAGACCATTGCTAACAGGGACCGTAACATAATTGGGGGCTCGTCCGTGATCGTTAAAGCTCTTATGGGTTATTAAGTTTGGTAGTACGGAGCTTATTTTCGTGTTTCGTTTGACCTACTTTTTTTGAATGAGCAGAACGGCAGTGACGTTTTTGCCTTGGTGTTCCCCGGTGCTGCGTCATTTGGGAATCCCGAGCAGAGGGCGCACTGAACGCGAGCGCGCGCTATTGGACGTGGTTACTTTGTGCCCTTTTGAATTATTTTTCTTTTCCGGTGGCGTTTTTCTGGTTGAAAATACAGGTGAGTGAAGTGTCTCACATGTGTGTTGGGCTGCTTGTACCCCCTTGGTAGGCTGAAGAGGCGTTGCCCCTTTGGGTTTCACCTGTTTGTTTTTTTTCCTAGTGTCGCGGGAACGCGGTTACGTGTTCACTGTTTGCTCAGTGTTCTCGGGTGCACATCCATGGGCGCTTGTGGGGTCGTCTCTTGAAGATTGCCCCCAAACCCACTGGTTTATGGTGCCTAACAACCCGCCGCAGAACCTGCGTGAAGACTAGGGATGAGTTAGACAGGTGAGCTCTCAGTAGGTAGGCATAGATAGAGGGGCGTACTGGTTTGCTCTGGTCTGTAGTGCACTATCAGACTATCTACTTCACTTCACAGTGTATTTTCTCCTTATTGCTGCATTTTTGTAATGTGGCTTTTGTAATTTTTGCTGTTGGCTGGCCGAGACTTGTCGCGGTTCTTTTTTCTTGGTTAACGCTTTTTCTTATACGTTTTTGACTGCGTGTTTTTCGGTTTCAGTATGAACTTTAACTTGGAGGATTTTGTGGCTCACCCAAGCCTTGAAAAATTTGATAAATGCACTAAAAATAATTTATTCACAATAGCTGCTCATTTTAAGGTACCCATTTCAAAACTGGATAAAAAACAAATCATTAAGTGCCGGCTTCATACTGCTCTGGCTGAGCAGAATGTTCTCCCTCCTCTTAGCTCTGTTTCCCCTCGTGCCGCTGCGTCTCCAGATCCCGAGTTGCGCAGGTTGGAGCTTCAGGTGGAAATGCGGTGCTTAGACCTTAAAGAGAAGGAGCTCCTGCACGAGTTTGAGCTTTGTAAATTTGAAATTGAGGAGAGCGCAAAGTGTGAATCGGCTTGTCTTGGGGCTAGGCAGATGAGCAGCAGCTCTGGTGGTCATGAGGCAGGGTTTGATGTTAATAAGTGCATTCGGTTAATTCCCCCCTTTTCTGAGAGAGATGTGGACAAGTATTTTGTGCTGTTTGAGCGTGTGGCCAAGACCTTAAAGTGGCCTTTTGAAATTTGGCCTCGTCTCTTACAATGTGTGTTTAAAGGTAAAGCCAAGGAGGCGTATGCTTCTCTCTCACCTGAGGCAAGTTTAGACTTATGAATTGGTTCCCGAGGCTTATAGGCAGAAATTTTGGCGGTATAAAAAAGCTGAAGGACAAAGTTATGTGGAATTTGGGCGTGAGAAAATAGCACTTTTTGATCGCTGGTGTTCTGCACAGGAGGTAAGAAATCTGGAGCAGCTTCGGGATCTAATTTTAATGGAGGAATTTAAAAATTGTATTCCAGACAAAATTGCAACATATGTGAATGAACAAAAGGTTACTAATATTGCTGCGGCTGCCGTGCTGGCCGATGAATATGTGTTGACCCACAGAGAGAGCTTTGAAAAGCCTTCCTTTCCTCTGTCGCAGCGTGGTCAGGCTATGCACTGTGGTCCTATCGTGCGGGGAAGTCCTAAAGACAATGCAGTTCTGGCGCGGCCTGTGTGCGCCTATTGTAAAAAGCGCGGTCACCTGATTAGAGACTGTTTTCTCTTGAACAAAAAGAAACCTAAAGTTGTGGCATTGGTGGAAACCCCTTCTGCACCGCGCCTGCTTGAATCTGAGTGTGTGACTTGGACATTTACTCCCCTTTTATTATGAAAGGTGCTGTCTCTCTGCCTGATAGCTGTGTGAAAGTCCTTGTAACTATTCTACGTGATACTGCTGCGTCTCGGTCGATAATTCTACAAAGTGTGTTGCCTTTGTCAAGTGAATCCTCCTTAAATTGTTGTGAGCTGGTGCAGGGCTTTGGAATGAAGTTTATGAATTTGCCCACGCACTCTGTTCGGCTCGAGTCGGACCTGGTTTCTGGTCTGGTTGCGGTGGCCGCATGTGCCACTTTTCCTAAAAAGGGTATAGACTTCGTCTTGGTTAATGATTTGGCCGGGGGTAGAATACTGGTAAAACCTGAGGTTACTACTGTGCCCCTAGTCTCTGAAGGCCCTGATGAGTTGGAGAGGAAGTTCCCTTCGGTGTTCCCCGTCTGCGCTGTGACACGCGCCATGTCTAAACAAGCTAGTGATTCACATGTTTCAGAGTGTGTTGATTTACATGATAGCTTTATGGCAGACACCGACTTGGACAGTAAATTTTCTCGTGACTCTAGCCCTGTTGCCTGCCCTCCGCCTCCGGCCTCTGATCTCATTCGCTCCAGGCCGTGCAAGAGCCACAGGAGCCGCTGGAGAGCTTTGGTGGCGCGCACATGTCTAGAGATCACTTGATTGCCGAGCAGAAGCGTGATCAGTCACTCACCTCTTTATATGATGATGTGGTTTCAGAGGGTGAGTTGGTTGACATGGCTAGAGGCTTTTTTCTTAAAAATGATGTCTTGCTGTGTAAATGGACTCCACCGTACGCTTCCACGCAGGATGACTGGAGCGTTGTCACACAGGTTGTTGTCCCGAGTAAACTTCAGTCTGAAGTATTCAGTTTGGCTCATGAAAATCCTTTGGCTGGTCATTTGGGTGTTACTAAAACATACGATCGCATTTTGCGTCAGTTTTTTTGGCCAGGGTTGAAACGGGATGTGAGGCTGTATTGTAAGACTTGCCATGTCTGTCAGGTCTCTGGGAAAGCGAACCCGCCCGTCCCGCCTTATCCACTGCATCCTGTTCCTGCTGTAGATGCGCCGTTTGACCATGTCATTGTTGATTGTGTTGGTCAATTGCCGCGTACTAAGTCTGGCAACCAGTTCTTATTAACTATTATGTGCGCTTCAACACGCTTCCCCGAGGCCATACCAATGTGTAAAATCACTGCGCCCGCTGTTGTGAAGGCGCTTGTCAAATTTTTCTCTTTGTTTGGACTCCCTAGGGTCATTCAAACGGACCAGGATACGAACTTTATGTCTCGTGTTTTTGTGCAGGTAGCTGTTCAACTGAACGTCACCCACTGTTTTTCAAGCGCATACCACCCTGAGAGTCAAGGTGCGCCGGAGCGGTTCCATTAGACCTTGAAAACCATGCTCCATGCGTACTGTCTTGAATTTGAAAAAGAGTGGGATGATCCATCTTTTGCTGTTTGCGGCTCGGGAAGTTGTGCAGGAGTCTACTGGTTTCAGCCCAGCGGATTTAGTGTTTGCGCATAATGTGCGCGGTCCTTTGAAACTGCTCCAGGAAAAGTGGCTGGATGAGTCAAAATCACAAAACGTACTAGATTATGTCAGCTCTTTTCGCTATAAATTACATCGTGCTTGTGAGCTGGCTAGACAGAACTTGTCTATTGCTCAGTCCAAAATGAAGGGCTGGTTTGATAAAAATGCTAAAGCCAGACAGTTTAGTCCTGGTGATAAGGTTTTGGTGTTTTTGCCTATTCCCGGCTCTGGTCTACAGGCACGTTACAGTGGCCCTTACCTCATTGAGAAGAAAATCAGTGACAGGGATTACATTGTGGCTACTCCTGAACGTGAGCAGTTGGGCAAACCCAGTTCTGGTGGTGTTACATCAGTCCTGGCCTTGTCCAATGCTGTGCATTCTAATGCTGATTTGCCTCTGTCCAGTGCTTTGCAGGTGATTGATCCGTCTGTGTCGCTGTCCGGTGCTGATGCTGTCACTGTTGCCTCTGAATTGCTGTCCGGTCCTGAAGTTGACTGTGACATTGAGGGGCCGTCTGTGGCTTCAGTACAAGGCTGGTTAAAAAATTCAGAGATGCTGGCTAGTCTTCCATCCTGTTTTTTGCATCTCACAGATGTGCAGCGCGCAGATATGGTCGCTCTAATTAACGCTCATCTCTCCTTGTTCTTAGATGTGTCGTCCTAAACGCATGTTCTGCAACATGACATCGACGTTGGTGACAACGCGCCTATTAAGCAGCACCCGTACCGTGTTAATCCCGAGAAACGTCTGCGACTCCAAAATCAAGTTGATTACATGGTATCGTACGGCATCGCTGAGCCCAGTTCCAGTTCTTGGAGCTCGCCCTGTCTTCTTGCCATCAAGTCTGACGGCTCGGACCGTTTTTGTACCGACTTCCGGAAGGAAGTCATCCTCTTCCTCGCATGGAAGATTGTGTTGACCGTGTGGGGTCTGCTCTGCAGCTTTTGTGACTAAGTTGGACCTTCTGAAAGCGCTATTGGCAGGTGCCTTTGACTTCGCGTGCCCGCAAGATTAGTGTGTTTGTTACACCTGATGCATTTTTGCAGTACACGGTTATGCCTTTTGGCGTTCGTAACGCGCCCGCTACTTTTCAGCGGCTAGTTTAGTTGGGGGGGTGCATGGGTGCGAGGCGTACCTAGATGATATTGTTGTTCACTCTGCAGAATGGGGCGAGCACATCGCACAATTAGAAGAGGTCTTTCAAAGGCTGGCCGAGGCAAACCTGATAATCTTGTCTGTCAAATCTGTTAATCTTGCGAAATGTGACTTTGCTAAGGCAACGGTCGTATATCTTGGCAAGATTGTGGGTGGTGGCATGGTAAAACCAGTGAACGCGAAAATTGAAGCTATTGCATCATTCCCAGTTCCGTCCAACCATCGTGAACTGCAGCGGTTTCTGGGAATGGCGGGATATTACCGCGGCTTTTGTAGAAACTTTTCTGCTGTGGCTGCCCCACTCACAGACTTGCTAAGTCCTAAAACTGTGTTTAAATGGACGTCGGAATGTCAGCACGCATTCCAGTCTGTTAAAGCCCTCCTGACGCACGCACCAGTCCTTGCTGCTCCGGATTATAACCGTCCTTTTAAGCTGGCAATTGATGCTAGTGATGCGGGGGCGGGTGCCGTCTTGTTGTAGGATGGGTCAGTTGGCGTCGAGCATCCAGTGTGCTATTTCTCAAAAAAGTTCCAGAAACATCAAAAATCTTACTCAACTATTGAAAAAGAAGCACTTGCTTTAATTCTGGCCCTTAATACATTCGAGGTTTATATTGGCTCTTCATCATGTCCGGTGACCGTTTACACTGATCACAACCCTCTCGTTTTTATAAAGCAAATGCGCAATGCCAATCAGCACTTAATGAGATGGGCGTTATTCGTGCAAGCGTTCAACCTCGAAATTAAACATGTGCCCAGGAAATGTAATGTCCTGGCTGACGCGTTGTTCGCACGCCATCACGTGGTGATTGGTGGTTGCTTGTTTTTTGCTTAAAGCCCACCATTCACCATCTGGGGGTGGGGGTGTTACATGCGCCTCGCGTACGCCCCTGGCCCTGCTTACTTGTGTTGCCTAAACATTATTAATGTCTGTTTTTTGCCTGCTCTTAGCCCGAATTGGCCAATGCAGAGGAGCGAGGCTATAAAGTAGGCGGAGGTGGATCTTGGCTCTCTTGCTCTCGCTCATCCTCCTGGTCCACTACCTCGCCAGCCACAGCCCGTCTCCACGCCACTCCGTCACGTCCCCATTTTCTTTTACTTTAGTTTAGTTTGGGAGTGGGGAGACCCAGGTCCCGTTAGTTTAATTTAGTTATCCCCTCTTTTGTTGCTGGGCTCCCCATCTCTGTTTTTGATTACGTTGTGAGTAATTTCTGTTAAAATAAACCTTTCTGTTGAGCACTGTAACCGTTGTCCATCTTTTATGTTATGCGTCCCTTTTACCCCTAGACCATTGCTAACAGGGACCTTAACAGCAGGGCATTAGTTTTTCATCATTAAAGGTGTGTACGACTAACAGACAAACACATCCTGGTGTTAGCTAACACTAGCTTAAGACAATTTCATTAAAATATTTTTGCTGCAAAGGCGTGTGTATTTAAACGGCTGCAATTGTCCATGGGAAAGGTGACTTGTTTAATGGCACAAATCCACATCTTATTTCTGAGACAGTTTTCTAGAACTGCAACAACTAAAATATATATGCTTGTAGCACCCGTACTGCCACTCTAGAAGATAAGTAAGTGAGAATATTGGGTGCTTGTGTTTGTTTTAAGTACAGGTGGATACCACGAAAGTGCACCTAGTAAGTGGATAATTCCAAACTAAAATGTAAAACAAGTACTACGTTCAGTACTCCTAATTAAGAATAATATAACCCAGAGATGACTTAATTTTAGGCAAAACATAGACCTGGTTTAATACAGGCAAAACTCAGAATAATCAAGTAGTATTGATGAACATGCATGTGAACAGAATCCTTACTTTTAGTGGTGGTGAGCCCCCACACACACAAACACTTTCATGCAGTCAAGGTTACGCATGGCTTACAGATCCTCAGACTGAAAGGAAAAAAAGGTTGCAGGTCTGTTGTTCTTGCAAAAATTGAGTGTGCTGAAATATCAAGTTCCTGGATGTTTAACGGTGACACCGTGCACCGTTAGCTTAGCTATAGCACCTCGTGGCTTGCTCCTAGCCTCCTCCACTGACTTGTACCTGCTCCAGATCCTCCGGTCCTCTTCCACCAACCTCCTGCGCAGGTCAACAAACCACTGGGCCTCTCTCGCTTGAGAGCCAGAGCCTCTGTGCGCTGACTCCATTCTTCTTGTCAGTCTCTCCCAGTGAGTCTCTCCGAGTTTGCGTCCCCAAACTTTCTCTCACCCATACCATACTTTTGTCAAGTAAAGTAACCAACCATATACTGTAAATAAACATTTATTATATTCTAGTGACTTATTAGAGTTGATAAAGGATTCACATTAACCCCTTAGATACCAAAGTACCACTGCATTGTAGTTTAATAACGCTATATTTGCCACAAGGCTACATGCGCAATACAAAAGTCTTCAAGTGGCTTCAAGTCAAAGTTGTAGCTTTGTCTGCTTCAGATTGTGTAAAAATTCTGTTATTTTTGGTAGAATTGAAAAAAAAAAGGGAACTAAAGCACAGGAAGTTTTTAACTACTTTATCCACACGCTTCACTATGCGATTAACTGATCAATCGAAACAATTGGCAGATTGTTGAAAGCTACAGATAGTCGTCGGCAGTAACGTCTTTTACAGACGCTGCATGTACGTGGTCGTCAGTAGCCGCTCAGGTATGCTATAGCTAATACGATGAGACAAGAAGTGGTATCTGAGTCTCTGCTTTATTTTGCGTCAAAACTTCCAACAAGAATTGCAAAGCAACATTTTCCTGATACTCAACAGCTTCATAGTACGAGACAAACTGCTTCTGCCCCCTGTCACTCACTTCCCTCTCCCAATATTTTCAGAATAAAAGTGTACAATCGTGTGTGAGATAAGTCTTTATAGAGTCCCCCACACATCTACACAGCATTCAAACCAGTATGAGTGCATGCTGTTTTACAGTACCTTTTTTTTTATTTAGACATGAATTTATCTTGTATTTATCTTATTTTTTGCATATGTGAAATAAACAATCCAAGACATTTTGAGACAAAATACATTTTATTTAATAAAATATTCTATACCACTTACATTCATGGACAGTGGATTACTATAAATAAGGTTATAGAAATACTCACAAAAGACTTCATACAGTGTTTTATATTATTAATCAATTAATGTATTAATAAAACTAATAACCTTTGCTCTTTTCCATTAGTGTTAATCATATTTTCCACATTTAAAAAATCCATGTGGTGATAAAAGTGTTTTTGTGTAGACTAATTGTTCCCATCCACTAATACTGGGTTTGGTATCTTTGACTCCCACATGAGCAGTGTATACACAGGGGGAGACGTTTCTGTTGGTGAAAAACAGCTTTTCATTTCAAAAGTGTAATGCAATATCTATTAACTCTGGAAAATTAAATTTACATTCATAGCTGAGAAAGAATAGCAGTGTGCACAAAGTGTAACAATTAGAACCATGCATTGTGTATTTGGTATACATGTTTCAACTGCTAAATAAACCAAGTTACAGTAGATATACACATACATCTTTTTTGTATACTGAGGGCTGAGAATCAAAGGCTGTGAGTAAAACTAAAGGAGCAATACTA
Source organism: Bostrychus sinensis (assembly GCA_020698575.1). Taxonomy (NCBI): domain Eukaryota; kingdom Metazoa; phylum Chordata; class Actinopteri; order Gobiiformes; family Eleotridae; genus Bostrychus; species Bostrychus sinensis. Next base: position 30,861,235 of record CM036240.1, on the reverse strand, counting down.
CATAAGGACGTGACATGGACTAAAACTGAGTCTAAACCAAATCTAAGCCAGGACTAAAACTGAATTACAAACGGAAATAATCCAGGTCCAAGCCAGGACTAAACCAGGACAAATCTAGAACTAAACCAGAACTAAACTGAGCCTAAACAAGGACTTAGCAGTGGTCTTCACATCAATCCAACCAGAGCAGGACTAAAACAGAAAAAGACTCCTGAGTATCACCAGTGCAACCCATACCACAGCTTGAAAACCACTGACTTGGATTTTTTTTTATTTGTAATAATAGTTATTTCACCTTTTTGGGCACCAGCATTTTATGTCTTTTTCTATATGACATAACAGTGTAGCATTTATATCTTGACACTGTCTGAATCCTATGTTCAGAGATAGCCAGTTGTTTTTATTGTGATCTTTTGGCAGTAAAAACAAGAGCAATCTTTTGATTTGTAAGTCTTGTAAATCATAGAAAACCCAGAATGTCACTTGCGCCCTTTTGGTTCTCAACCCTAAGCCTCAGTGTTTACAAATGTCATATTAAATGTGTACAGTGCTATTTCAAATTCATTGCACATGGGTTATCAGTAACATGTTTTTTCATATATTAACACTGCATTTGAAGTTCTCATAGCACATTTGTATCTCGTGAACCACTTTGTAAAATCCTAAACGTCACTATCTGCTTCACAGCTCTCCTAAACCAGGGATACATGAGTGCATAGAGTAAGGGGTTAAAACATGAGTTCAGATACATCAAATTATACAGGAAGGCCTGTAAATAAAGGTCAAACATCGATGGTGTGTATTGGTCTGCCTGGGGCTTCGAACCCATGACCTCCTTGCTGGGAGGTGAGAACGCTAACCGCTCTGCCACCGTGCACCCCATCCACACATCCATACACACCATCACACGAACTCTCTGGATGGAGTCTGCATGTCCTCCCCGTGTTACCGTGGGTTCTCTCCAGGTTCTCCGGCCTCCTCCCACCGCCCAAAGACATGCATGTGTTAGGTGAATTGGTGACTCTAAATTGACCCTAGTGAATGAATGTGAGAGTGAATGGTTGTCTGTCTGTGTTCGTCTCTGTGTCAGCCCTGCGACAAACTGGCCCCTGTCCAGGCTGTACCCTGCCTACGGCCCAAAGTTACTGGGATAGGCTCCAGTCACCCGCGACCCCTAACGGGAATAAGCGGTAGAAAATGAATGAATGAATGAATGTAAACATCGATCAATATCGTGTGTTCTTACTATAATATACAATATATAATATACTTTCATTTTGAAATTTGCTTTATTTCGAAACTGGTGCCCCGCCTCTATCTACTTCCCTTGCCTAACTTTACAGGATGTAAACAAACGGAGCAGTAAAATAATTAGCGAGGGAAATGTCCGCTAAAACTCTTTGTTCCCGTGTGTTTATAAAGTTTGGAGCAACATAGTTCAGAGTTAATTCATCTGCTGTGACAGAAATCTGCTCTGTTTGATGATAAAATACTCAGAAACTAAAGGACAAGCCTGGCATAGCACAGGGATGCACCAAGCATGTGCTTCTGTTGACATTAGTTACAGACGAGAAATGGCAGCTTTTGTCGGAGTTACCCCATTAAAGCATGAACTATAACTGAACAAATTGTTGTATCGTTATAGTTCAACTTTACAAACATGAATATGTTTCACAGCAATTTCTTTATATGTTAATTATATTCTAACTGAATCTGAACCATTTAAAATGTTATAAACACCAATAAATAACATTTAAAATTAAACTTAATGTTCAACATTATTGTAATAAAATAAATATAATATATTCACAATATCTTTTTATTTAGACTAAATATTTGGTTATATATAAATATAAATATATATATATATATATATATATATATATATATATATATATAAAAAATAAAAATTGTCCTCTCGCCCTCCATGGGCGGTCTCATCCATCCAAGCTCGGGTCCTCTACCAGAGGCCTGGGAGCTTGAGGGCTCTGCGCAGTATCTTTGCTGTTGCTAGGACTGCACTCTTCTGGACTGAGATGTCTGATGTTTTTCCTGGGATCTGCTGTAGCCACTCTTTCAGTTTGGGGGTTACTGCCCCGAGTGCTCCGATGACCACGGGCACCACTGTTGCCTTCACTTTCCAGGCCTTCTCAAGTTCTTCTTTGAGGCCTTGGTACTTCTCTAGTTTCTCGTGTTCCTTTTTCCTGATGTTACAATCGCTTGGTATTGCGATGTCAACCACAACGGCTTTCCTCTGCTGTTTGTCCATCACCACAATGTCTGGTTGGTTCGCCACTACCATTTTGTCTGTCTGCATCTGGAAGTCCCACAGGATCTTAGCTCGGTCATTCTCTATCACCTTTGGAGGTGTTTCCCATCTTGACCTTGGGACTTCCAGACTGTACTCTGCACAGATGTTCCTGTACACTATACCAGCCACTTGGTTATGACGCACCATGTATGCTTTCCTTGCCAGCATCTTACACCCTGCAGTTATGTGCTGGATTGTCTCAGGGGCCTCTTTGCACAATCTGCACCTGGGGTCTTGTCTTGTATGGTAGATCTGGGCCTCTATTGCTCTGGTGCTCAAGGCCTGCTCCTGTGCAGCCATGATCAGTGCCTCTGTGCTGTCCTTCAGTCCAGCCCTTTCTAGCCATTGGTAGGATTTCTCGATGTCAGCCACTTCAGTTATCTGTCGATGGTACATCCCATGTAGGGGCTTTTCCTCCCATGATGGTTCCTCCAGCACCTCGTCCTCTGTTTTCCACTGCCTGAGACATTCACTGAGCACTTTGTCCATTGAGGCCATCGTCCTGATGTATTCAAGGATCTTGGATGTTTCATCCTGGACAGTGGTACTGACACTCACTACATTTCTGCCTCCTTCCTTGTGCTTAGTGTACAGTCTCAGGGTGCTGGATTTGGGGTGGAAGCTTTCGTGTTTTCACATCTGTGGTCTGAATCTCTTCCTTTGGCCAGCTTATTATTCCCACAGGGTATCTGATGACTGGCAGGGCATAGCTGTTAATTGCCCAGACCTTGTTCTTGCCATTGAGCTGACTCCTTAGGACTTGCCTTACTCATTGGAGGTATTTGGCTGTGGCTGATTTTCTTGTGGCCTGGTCCAAGTTGCCATTTGCTTGTTGGATTCCATGGTACTTGTAGCTGTCCTCAATGTCTGCTATTCTGCCGTCTGGGAGTGGGACCCCCACTGTATGGACTACCTTCCCTCTCTTTGTTACCATCCGCCCACACTTCTCAAGTCCGAATGACATTCCGATGTCATTGCTGTAGATCCTGGTTGTGTGGACAGCTTGATATCATCCATGTAGAGGAGGTGACTGATGGTGGCCCCATTCCTGAGTCAGTACTCATAGCCAGTCTTGTTGATTATCTATCTATCGCGGGCTCTTAAATTGCATCATATTGTGATCATATCATGGTGGTTTCTGAGGTATTGCCAGATATCTTATTGCCAGTCCCCTGTATTCATATAATTTTGTATTATGATAAAAGTGGTGATTTACACCCCTAGTGTTCATAGACTCTGAAACATGACATGTGCTGAGAGAGGGAGGTTTAATACCAAAACAGAGCAGTAAAGCAACAAAAACTGTTAAAAACAATGTACATTGTGTTTTTGATTCATAATATCTTTCTGTGTGTATATGCTCTATACAAAAGTCTTCAAGTGACATAGTTGTAGCTTTGTCTGCTTCAAATTGTGTAAAAATTCAATTATTTTTGGAAGAATTAAAAAAAATATATATCAGGAACTAAAACACTGCAAGTTTTTAACCACTTTAACCACACACACACTTCACTATTCCATTAACTGATTAACCGAAACAATCAACAGATTGTTGACAGCTAAAGATAGCCGTCTACAGTAGCATCTTTTACACACTCTGTATGTACATAGTGCCTGTCAGTAGCCGCTCAGGTATGCTGTAGCTAATACTAAGTTGCCCTCGTGGCTGTGAGGTGATTTCCACACCTGCAGTATGTGAGGACAAGTGTTTGAGTGTTCAAGAGCTTTGTGGAAGTTGACAAATGAGACGAGAAGTGGTATTTTAGCCTCTGCTTTATTTTACGTCAAAACTTCCAACAAGAATTGAAAAGCAACACTTTCGCAATACTCAACAGCTTCGTAGTACGAGACAAACTGCTTCTGTCCCCTGGTCACTCACTTCCCTCTCCCAGTATTTTCAGAATAAAAGTGTACTTTTGTGTGTGAGATAAGTCTCTATAGAGTCCGCCACACATCTACACATCATTCAAACCAGTACTAGCGCATGCTGGTTTACAATACAGTGTTGTTGTTTTTTATTTATTTATTTATTTTAATTTAGACATTAAGTTATCTTGTATCTTATCTTTGCATATGTGCAATAAACAATCCAAGACATTTAGAGACAAAATACATCTTTTTAAATAAAATTAATACATTAATGGACAGTGGATTGCTATGAATAAGGTTATAGAAATACTCACAAAAAACTTCGCACAGTGTTTTGTTATTCATCAATGAATGCATTAATAAAAGTAATAATCTTTGCTCTTTTTCATTAGTATTAATTATATTTTCCATATAAAAAAATCCCATGTGGTGATTAAAGTGCTTTTGTGTAGACTAAATTTCCCATCCACTAATACTGAGTTTGGTATCTTTGACTCCCACATGAGCTCTGTACACACGGAGAGACTTTTCTGTTGGTATAGTATAGATGTTTCAACTGCTCAATAAACCATGCCAATTTACAGTAGATATACACATAAATCTTTTTTGTATACTGAGGGCTGAGAACCAAAGGTTGTAAGTAACATTTACAAGAGAAGAAAAAAAAAGGCACAGTACAGACTTTTTGTCAAATTTCAATTCATAAATGCTAAATATTCAAACACACAGATCACAGACCACCACCTCAGGAAATATTTGTGTTTCCAAGTTTCATCTTTAATAAACTAAAGGAGCAATACTACATAAGGACAAGACATGGACTAAAACTGGGACTAAACCAAATCTAAATCAGGACTAATCAAGGACTTAAACTGGACTATACCAGGACTAAACGAAATCTAAGCCAGGACTAAAAAACAACTAAAACTGGACTGAACTGGAACTAATACGGGACTAAATCAAATCTAAACCAAACCTAAGCCAGGACTAAATAAGAACAAAAAACAAACTAAATTAGAACTGATCCAAGACTAAACCAGGACTAAAGAAGGACTAAAACCTGACTAAACTGGAAATAATCCAGGACTAAACCAAATCTGACCCAGGACTAAATCAGGACTAAACCTGGACTGAAACTGGAAACAATCCAGGTCCAAGCCAGGACTAAATCAGGACAAATCTAGAACTAAACCAGAACTAAGCTGGGCCTAAACACGGACCAAGCAGTGGTCTGCACATTGTATTTGTACACCAACCAGAAGAGGACTAAAACAGCAAAAGACTCCCAAGTATCACCAGTGGAACCCGTACCACAGCTTGAGAACCAAAGAATTTTATTTATTTTTTTATTCGTAATAATAGTAAATTCACCATTTTGGGCTCCAGCAGATTGTCTTTTTCTATATGGCATAACAGTGTAGCATTTATATCCATTTATCACACTGTCTGAATCCTATGTTCAGAGATAGCCAGTTGTTTTTATTGTGATCTTTTGGCAGTAAAAACAAGAGCAATCTTTTGATTTGTAAGTCTTGTAAATCATAGAAAACCCAGAATGTCACTTGCGCCCTTTTGGTTCTCAACCCTAAGCCTCAGTGTTTACAAATGTCATATTAAATGTGTACAGTGCTATTTCAAATTCATTGCACATGGGTTATCAGTAACATGCTTTTTTATATATTATCACTGCACTTGAAGCCGTCATAGCACTTTTGCATCTCCTGAACCACTTTGTAAAATCCTAAACGTCACTATCAGCTTCACAGATCTCCTAAACCAGGGATACATGAGCGCATAGAGTAAGGGGTTAAAACATGAGTTCAGATACATCAAATGAAGCAGGAAGGCCTGTAAATAAAAGTTCATATTTGCTCCCACATCGACCACGTAGAACGGCGTGTAGCATAAGAGAAAGAGTAACACAACAAAGCCCAGATTCCGCGCCGCTTTCAGCTCTGATTTCCTGGAGTTCACCGCTGGCTGCTGTGTGGTGGCTGCAACCTGAGAACGCATGGCACGGGCCTGGGACACTGCCACAAAGAAAACTCGCAAGTACAGTATCACTATGAGTACAATAGGCCCAAAGAAGTTCACCGCCAGGTCAATGTAACTTGCAATATGGGTCACTGTGTAAAAGCAGGCCCCTTCGCAGCTCTTATATTGCCCCGGAATAATGAAATTGTTGTGGTAATAACCAAAGCCATACAGGACAGAGATGATCCAGCATGCAGTCAGGGCGATGCTAACAGATCTCCTGCACATCAGGGTGGGGTAGTGCATGGGGTCACAAATGGCTACGTAGCGGTCTATGGAGATCAGGAGCATGCCTCCAACCGATACAGAAATCACCGTGAAGACTAAGATGAGATACAGGATGCACACGATGTCGCCGACTCGCCAGCAAGCGTACGGGTAGGAACCTACGACTGGGAGCACCACGCAGCACATCAGGAAGTCTGAGACAGCCAGGCTGAGGAGGATGAAGTTAGTAGAGGAGTGCAGCTGCCTGAGAAAAGACACAAAATGAATAAATGCATTACAATAAACCTGATGTGACCACTTGTGACTCGCCTGAAATGCGAGATAGAGATGATGACCATAAGGTTGAGGATGCCGGTGCAGATGGTGAAGGTGAAAAGCAAGATCAGATAGATGGTGGTGTTCTGATCGGTGATCCACTTGGTACAGGACAGATTGCCCAGTTCTGGATAGCACTGGTACTGCTGTGCATTGCTCATGTTGGAGGAAGGAGACGGGAGGGGGAAAAAGTGACTTCATCCAGACGCTTTATCTCTCATCTCCCTCCACCTCTGCCTGCTCCCAGCTGGACACTGGACGTCCCAAGCCACTTGCATCATGAACCAAAACAACTCCACAACTTTACTTTGGATAGCAGTGATCAAATCAATGACTCAGCACACTAGAATAACTTTGGTGAAGTTCACTAAATGATAAATTTAGCTTTTTCTATTTTGTGGCTGAAAAAATATAGTTCCTAAACCAAAAAGAGTGCACCCATTTTAAATACAAATCCATGCCTGATTTTCAAAGGCCTCAGAAAGCACCTGCTGCTGAATATCTGTAGTACTCTGCATTTTGTGTGGTCAGAGTTTTCTCCAGCTCTCATGCCAAACATTACTTATCCAAATACTTAATTACAAAACTTGAATGTGTTTGTCAGTTTCTGAAATTCTATCTTGTTTTACATTAAAGCCTGAGCACTGAGTAAACCACACCAAAGACTGGAATCATATAACAACCTTTTAACAAAGTCTCAGGTAGACCTTTTTGCTTGAGTTGTGTCTGTAAAACTGTGATATTTTATGGAGGTTTGATGTACAGAGCTGCATATCACTGCCAGGATCACTGTTGTGTTGATGGATTCATGTCACCAATTGGTAAAGGAGCTATATGCTAAATTTATGTTTTTTTAAGCTGTCCACCATGGTATAATCACAACAAAAGGTTTAAAAAGCAGTCACCTGGACTAGGTCTTTAAAGTTGTAGGTTTTTAAAGCTGAAGACATCTTCAACTTTAAAAACCAAGTCCAGGTGACTGCTTTTTAAACCTTTTGTTGTGATTCAATTAGCCTGGATGAGTAAAAGTCTTCTCAGACACCATGTTACAATGTTGTTCTCTCATCAAAAACACACCTGGAGTTGTGTTTTGTTTCATTCACACGTTTCAGTCATCCTCTGTTCTTTGGCTCTGAGTTTCTGAGGCCTCAGAACGAACCTCTGCCTCTCCCACGAACCCCCACCCACTCCAGGAAGCACTGACCAATCAACAAGGCCTCTATATCCAGTGTGCTCACTTTCATTTATCATTAAAACAATGTACAGCTCAGTTTCCACTGATTTCTCACAGATATTTTCCATTGTGTAATAAAATGGCATCAAACAAAAAGTTAAAGGTAATAAAAAGCTCTTTTTCTATGGTTCTGTTAAAAAAAACAGCTCTGCACTCTGCTGTCCTCTACTGGTCTCTTCAGCTGTTTCTTCATGGCAGTAGTAAAGTTATTATTGAAAAAAACTTTTTATTCAAATGACGTTTTTAAATGTAAAACCTACAATGCTGTTCTAGAGGTGACCAAGATTGGCTTAAAAATATAAATAAAAGCATAATATAACTTTAAAGAGTGGCAGAGCAGGATAATACAGTCTGTCTCTGTATAATGTGCAACAATAATCTAACACATGTTCATGTTATGAAGCAGCTCTTTATGCTCAGTTGAACAACAGTATAAATAATCTGGTGTTACTTTGTGCAGTTAAAAACTAGATTTGTATTATTTGTGTAAATAAAGCCAGATGGGCAGGTGTCTCTCACCACTCATAAAGGTGAGCTGTTACAGAGTATCAGGGCTGTGCAGAGAGCTACTGGGGGGCAGGGGCTCAAGCTTCAAAAAGGGCACACAGATAAAAACTTGTTTCCCAACGCATCATGCAGACAGTAAAACACGAGAATTAACTCATCTCCAAACTAAATAGTTTGTAAGAGGTAAATTCTTCAGGTTCATGGTAAAAGGAGATGGAAAAACTGGACCTGTATTGTGCTGCTCAGACTGGGCATCTGTACTTTTTATATAGTGATTTAAAAATGAGTGGGACTGTATGGCAGGGGGTCTGGGAGTTCTCCCCCAGGAACATTTGAACAAAACATATGTAGGTTTATGTTTTCTGGGGCATTTTAGAAGAACTTGGCTTTGGCGTGAAAAAATATGGGCAGAATTTATGATTTTACTGCTAAAATGATTCAGGACATAAAATTGTTTACTATCACTTTATAACTAATTACTACATTTTTAAGATAAGCTGCCTAAAATAGGGACTAGTAGACAGCATTGTTAAATAGGCCATTGCACTTAAAACAAAAAAAAAAAGAAAAATCACAATTTCTTTAGCACAGACTAATGACTGCACTAATGAATAAATCCTGGCTTAGTAAATGGGCTATGCCTAATATAAGCTTTGCCCCTAGAATGCTCAGCTCCGCCCCTGCTCCAGGACAGAGATCCTGTCACAGTCTCTGAGCCTTCACTGTCATTACACTGGGCTGTGGCTCCAGAGAACACCAAAGACTTTTAACAGAATGTCTCAACTTATGTTTTATGTTATTAGGGCTGGGACTTTAACGCTTTAAGTGCGATTAATTAATTTAGGGCTGCAGCCATCAATTAGTTTGGTAATCGAGTAATCTATTGATTATTTTGTTTGATTAATCGAGTAATCGAATAAGAGATACTCTTGCATGCATATTTTAAAAAGTAACATTTTAATGCACATCTGTGAATCTGTCAGTCTAACAATAAGTGTTTTTTCATATTTTAATGCATTATATTGCAAATAGCTTTGTAAATGTAAAGGTTTTATTATTACATATTATGATATGGTCTACTGATTAAATACTTATACTTTATACTTACTTATACTGGTCTATATTAATATAAACTAATTATATATTTAATCAGAATATTTGTAAATTCCTATACAAAACAATGCAAAAGCTGCAGAGGTGTGCATTCCTCACAGTTAAAAAGTATTTTAGTTGTAACCCTCTCTGCTTCTAAAAGTGATATCTATTATCATTTATACACCATGAGGGGCCTGTTGAACACCACTGAGCCCACATGGCTAATTACCATACATAAACAAAGTTCGCAAGTTATGGCAAACGATTGCACATCACACTGCGCTGTTCATTTCTGCCAGTTTGCTGCCACCTACTGAACAAAGGTTTTACAGAGGCAATAAGAATACTTTCTCTGTGATTATTAGGGTTTTTGTGGTCTGCAGGGTCTCCAGAGTCAGGATTTAAGCTGCTCTGTGCATTAGCTGTAGCATTAGCATTAGCCAAACAGTGCGACGCTTGGAGGATGCCGTTTCCTCTAAAACCGCTTTCACGATGGTGTTGTTCTCAACGTTGTTTGTATATACATTTAAAATGCGAACTACAACTCAAATTTTCAGTTTATAGCCCAACCACTGCCTTACTGTTGCTAGTGTGTTGTGCATTAACTGCAGAAATTTCATTCCGTGTGTACAAATTTCCCAGTGCTATGCGCCAGTCTTATTTACATTATTAAACAAAGCTTCGAGTTCAAAGAATGCTAATCAAAGTTTTTTACTAATCGCATTACTCGAATAACTAGATTAATCATTGCAGCCCTAAATAATTACATAGAAATTATGTTAAAAAAAATACGCAATTAATCACACTTGTCTATGACAACAGAGAACTTTTCTCAGTGACCTAGTTTCTGGCGCATGGTAAAAAGTGTATGTCAGCTGTGAACAGATGCCTACAGAGTGAGGCCCACCTCAACGCATCCAGTGCACGGCGTCACTTTTCTTTCACTTTCAAACACTGCTTTAATGTGCCGCTCATCGTCTTTCTGCTGTCTCCTGTGTGCTTGAATGAGCTGTGAGAACAATCAGTCTGTTTGGTTCTGATGTGAAAGAGAGAGGACAGGTCCATGAGGAGGTCACAGGAGCCGCACAGGAGGAGGGATGAGAGACGCGCCATGTGTCACTACTGCTCGGGAAACAGAGGTCAATGCACAAACGCTGAACACTGCCCTGTTTGAACGTGGTGTTAGTTTGATATCAAGTTAAAATACACCAGGACATACAAATAAACTCCTATATTTTATTTCTGACTTAAATATTGCTATTTGATAAAAATGCAATTAATCGCAATTAATTAATTAGATAATTTTTAATTGAGTCCCACCACTAGTTAATATTATGATAATCCAGCTTTGATATTGTGAGAAATGCCTCATGCATGTCCCTGGTGGGCAGCGTACTTCAGATTGTGTTGCGTATAATTGGACCATAATATTTCAATGAGCTATTTATGATCATATTTCCACCAATATCTGGTCGATTTTCATCAAATGATTGATTTAAAGCTTGAGATGAGAGTAGTACACCATTGTGGGCTGAAAACAGTCCCTAGTGTCCATGATTTCATTATATTTACTGTGACTGACCAGATTTATTATGCAAGCTTACACAGGATACTGCAGGGGGCAGGGTCTGGCGCGCCCCTGTCATACAGCGCTCAGCATCTAATTATTCCACGAACATAGGCAGTAGCCTCAGTACAGGAAGGGAAACATGTGAGGGGGGTCAGCGAGAAGTTGCCCTGTGTTAACTGCTCATCTGCGTGTAGTGGAGACAAGGCACGCACACATTCACACAAATAAATAAAAAAATTACAAAAGGGCACTTGAGGGCCAAAGGTCCCCTCCATGGGCTTTCATCACACAGATTTACAATTTTAAAAAAAGATTTCATTTATGTTTCTAGCTCTACCTAATCTTAAGCTTCTATCTATCTATGTTGCTTTACTGTACTGACAAAAAACAATCTTTACCTCACACGACGCATGTTATCCATTATCTGTCAAGATTTCAATCTTCTTAAACAGCAGGCGCTTTAGCTTCTACTTTATTACATGGTAATATACATAGTAATATACATATAAGTTACAGTAGGGAGAGTTAAAAATGACCTGGAAATATGGTTCGTAGTTACTTGGTAATAAAAAACAGTGCAGCAAAATACACATCTCCCTCTCCCCCTCAGACATTTGCCAAGACTCACATGTCAGGAAAGTGCTGACAGAATCACCATCCATTCAAACACTCAAGTCATGATTTTCCATTTGTAGGTTTGTATGTGTTATCTGAGTGGACGTTACATTTTCCTTGCATAAGAACTATGCATGAAATGAAACCAAACTGTTTGTGTAAAAAAGTTAGTGATGTAAAAGTGCTTTAGGAAACTAGTTCACAGATGAAACAACTAAGTTATTAGCAACAGATTCTAGGAATAGTTGCTAAATAATGTAAAAATTGACTATAAACACAAGTTTTTTTAACTGTCACACACTTGAGTTATATGGAGCTGCTTTACTAAACTGAAATGTAAATCTTTAAAAAAAAAAAAATACTTGCATCTCTAGTACTCACCTCTGAGTTCATCTGTTTTTAGCTTGTGACTTATTAGGAGCAGTTGTCTCTAGTTTATTTTGCTGTTCTTTTCTGCAACCAATGCTTGTTCAAGAATTTTCTTTTTTAATTCTTTGGCATATTTTAAAAGTGAACCACCACTAAAAGGTGGAATTTGTCCACTCTCATTCTCTGTGGAAAGCTCACTCTCTGCTATTAGAGCTGCATAAGCAACTGTGTTCTGTCATGTCATGATTTTTTAAACTTTGATTGATGCTTCTTGTGTCCTGGTACGTCTTCAGTACAGCCTGGTATCTGTCGAATCACATCACACACAATTACTGCTTATTTTTCATTCATAACTGTAGATTAAAGTCTGGCTACAGCTCAAATGTACAATGTTATTTAAGAGCAGCAGCTACAGCATCAACAGAGCGGTCTGTTGTGCCCCACGCTGCTGTCGTAAAGAAAGGGAGTTAACCCCAGAGGATGAACTAGAGCTTAGCTCAGGCCCAAAAAATCCAACACTACCTGAGCCCTTACGCGACGTTTGCATGTACAGTCAAGTTGTTTGTACAGTGTATGATTTTCAGTCAGGTTTTAGGCCCCATTACAGCACTGAGACTGCTCTTATCAAGGTGACTAATGACATCCATCTGAACATCGACACAGTCTCTGTCTTAGTGCTGCTGGATCTGAGTGCTGCTTTTGATACAGTTGACCATGTGATCCTGTTACAAAGATTAGAGGACTGGGTAGGCATTTCTCATACTGCCCTTAAATGGTGTAAGTCCTATCTTGAAGACAGTCAGTACTTTGTTGAAATCGGTAACTGTGTCTCAGACCGAATGGCGCTGACCTGTGGGGTGCCCCAGGGGTCCATCCTGGGACCTCTTTTGTTCAATCTCTACATGCTCCCTTTAGGCCAATTAATAAGCAGCAATAACATATCTTACCACAATTATGCAGATGACACTCAGATTTACATCTCACTGACAGCAGGTGAATATGGACCTGTGGATTCACTGTCACTGCATCCAACAGATCAATGAGAGGATGAGAAACAACTTTCTCCAGCTAAACACAGACAAGACTGAAATAATGATCTTTGGCCCGCAGAAACAAAGACAAGGTGTCTGTAGTCACCTCAAGTCTCTTTCACTAAAACCTACAAGTCTGGTTAGAAATCTTGGGGTAATCATGGACTCTGACTTGAACTTCAGCAGTCACATTAAATCTATAACATCATCAGCATTTTACCATCTCAAAAACATTGCCAGAATCAAAGGTATACTGTCTAAACCAGACCTAGAGAGACTTATTCATGCGTTTATCTCTAGCAGGTTAGACTACTGTAACAGTCTGCTCACTGGACTCACTGCTCGGGTCCTGACTAAAACCAGGAAGTATGACCATATTAGTCCTGTCCTCAGGTCTCTGCACTGGCTTCCTGTCACTCAGAGAATAGACTTTAAAACAGCTCTCCATGGCTTAGCACCAAAGTACATCTCTGACATGTTGGTCCCATATGAACCATCTGGGACTCTGAGAACCTCAGGGCCAGGTCTCTGCTGGTGTCCAGAGTCAGGACTAAACTCGGTGAAGCAGCGTTTCAGTTTTATGCAGCTAAACTCTGGAACAGTCTTCCTGACGATGTTAGTCAGGCCTCTACTCTGACAATGTTCAAGTCCAGACTTAAAACTGTTTTTTTTAGCTGTGCATATATGAACTGAAAGTGTTTTATCTGCACTCTTCTTTTAATTTGATTTTAAATGAATTCTTAATTATACTTTTTAAATTTGATTTTATTGTTTTAATTGTGATTCTTGTCTTTGTACATTTAAACTTGCCTTTTTTCTGTAAAGCACTTTGTGTATGAATAGTGCTATACAAATAAACTTGCTTTGCCTATGCACTTTCACGGGTCGGTCACCGTGAAAGCAAGTCAATGTTGTTATATACGCACATTTCCAAGACGGTCACGCGCCCCCGACACGGCTTCACGCCCTCCAAAGTGCTGTGAGAAGGGCTGGTGTACAGCAAAACAGATTGTGTGATTGATTTGTGTTTGTTTGTTTGTTTTATCAATTATTCAATTAACGTTGACAGCCCTAATCTATGTAGGTTTATGGTTACACATCCAGGTTGACAAATACACAAAAAAATCTGTGTGACATGCCATGCAGAGTAGAGGAGGAACACCACCATAAGCTGAGGTATACCGTCTTATTTGGCAACAGTCGATGGCGGCCATTTTGTTGAAATGGCATGTGCTGAAGTCACATTGCCATTTTGGCATGGCATGTAACATACTGATTGATCATGTGACCTTCAGCTGTGTATTTAATGCCAGTGACTTCCTGTTTCCTGTAAATTCAAACTGATGAAGGTGTTTGGATGAACACTGAAATGTCTTTGAGGAAAAACTTAATGTCCAGTAGATTTAGAGAAATCTTAATAAGTTGGGGCCCATAAGTTCCTATCCCCAGAGAGGACAAACTGAAAACTCCTGTAGTAGAAACACACCCACGCTATTTTAATATCATAATGTCTCTGTAAGATTACCACAGGTGCTCACAGGCTGTAGAAAGTCACCTGACTGAGCAGATGGCCACACTGTAAGGCAGCTTTGGACACCAAAGATTCTACATTGTACCTTTGACCTAAGATGTCAGCCAATGACCCTTCTATAAAGCTCTGAAACATTTTTATTTCATTTAGTTATTGCACAGTAATTGCAGCATTTTATCTATACAGCATTATTATAAACATTCTCAGAATGGTCAAAACATATAGATTTTTTACACTTTAATGTACTTCATAGTCTTCAGTCATGTGACTTAGTGTTCTACTGGACGGCAAACAAACATGGCGATGTGCAGCAGGCATGAGGAGATGCAGCAAAATGTGTTTTTAGACGGCCTGACAACTCAGGACAAAATATGGCATGGACAAAAACTCCAAATATTGGGTACCTGTGATCCGAATAAGGCACCTGTTGCCCTATGTGAGCCGCTGGCAACAACCAGGTCATTGCCAGACTTTAAAAACCTGTCTCCCTACAGCCACCGTGAAGCTAGCATAAAATTGCATTAAAAGTTATTTTGTCAGTTGGGATGGGTCAGCAACCCGGCGTATGGGCAGGGCATTAGTTTTTCATCATAAAGGGTGAGTACAGCTAAAAGACAAACACAAACTGCTGTTAGCTAACGCTAACCTAAGACAATTTCATTGAAATATTTTCACTGCAAATACGTTTGTATTTAAACAGCTAACCATTAGCACTGACTTGTTTAATGGCACAAATCCATATCATCTTAGAACAGTGGTTCCCAACTTTTTTTTTGTCTCATGTACCCCACTGGGCTTTTTGTCATATCTTGAGTACCCCTTCAGTCAAGTTAATGATTCTTCAAAAAGTGGTCATATAAAAACGATAAAAGTCTATTTATTAAAGACATAATATTTACTTTGTTGTAAATACTAATTTAATTTTTTTTTCATTTAAACTCAAATTCAAGATAAAATAAAGTAACCTGCCTACCTACCTTAATTCCAAACTCATATTTAATTTCTTCAAAGAAAAAATCTCAATAACTCCCATTTGAAACAAGCTATTCTAAATCCTAAATCTTTAGCAGTTTTGTCTATTTTTCATTAGACAATGAGACACTTGAGCTTATCTTTTGTGATTTTCAGTTCTATATAAAAACACTGAATTTTTTTTTTTATGGTCTTGCAAAAGAATTATGAAATAATTCCCTAGGGGTCCCCGCACCCCTGGTTGGGAAACACTGCCTTAGAAGTTAGAAACACAGATCCTGGATTGAGTAAACACTGCTTCAGCTGACGGTCAGTGGAGTTAGATCAGTGTGCTTGCTCTTCAAGGCAGCATTGCCCTCCAGGTGTGACATCACTGTGAAAACTATGAATAGTTATTGCTACATGTTCTTTAAATAAACTTGATTTTGTTTGCTTGATTACAATATATACATTATAGTACGTTTGCATCACAGGAGCCAGGCTTTAATATCTGCAGAGTGACGATAAGTTTGACTGCTTTTCTGAACCAGGGATAGAAAAAGGCATAGATAACAGGGTTCAGGGTGGAGTTAAAATACCACCAAAAACTCATGAACCTTTCAGTCGGTGAGCCAAACAGCAGGTTTCCCCCAATGAGAGAGACACAATAGTACGGTGAGTAAGAGATGAGAAACACCACCACCACCACGCCCAGGTTCCGGGCCGCTTTGATTTCAGATTTCCTTGCCGTTACACTCACTGAAGTCTGCAGATTTGTAACTTGAGAACGCATGGCTCGAGCCTGAGAGACAGCTACCACAAAGACTCGTAAATACAGCACTACGATGACAGTAACTGGGATTATAAAGACTATAACCAGGTCTGCCTCTCCAGAAACAGTAATAACACATTCTCCAAAGCAAGAAATATCCCTGCCCTGGTTTGACTAAGTTTTCATACATGAGACAAAACGTGTAGAGCAGAGATCCCAGCCAACAGACGGCAATGCTAACTTCGATCACTTTCACAGTCATTCTGGTTTGGTAGTGCATTGGGTCGCAAATGGCCACGTAGCGGTCGATCGAAATCAGGACCATGTTTCCGACTGAGGCAGACACCAAGATAACAGGAACGATGTAGTACACCACACACATGAGGTCGCCCAACGCCCAGCAGGTTCTGGACATGAGGCCCTCCACCGGTATTACCAAGATCCCCACCAAGAAGTCGGACACAGCCAGAGAGAGGAGGATGAGGTTAGTGGAGGAGTGGAGCTGTCTGTAAAGAGAGGACAGACATGTTCTTTTAAAACTGTGGTGTTCAAACCTTAATTAATGCTCTCAACGGCAACCTGCAGTGTTTTCAAAGTGTAATAATAACATTCTGATAGTCATAAGGGAGAGAGAAGTGAGCAGACAGGGGCAGACTCAGCAGCAGCAGGACAGACTCATGAGAGCCACAGAAGGAGAGACTTTGGAATTGGAAAAATAGGTTCAGCTCCATAGGTTAAACATGTTCCAATAATAAATGTCTCTTCTGAACAGAAGCTTTTTTTGAAAATGTTGAAAATGCTCTAACTGCTGTGCTCTTTATCTGTAACATAAAAGGCTAATGATTATTATTATTTGGGCTTCAAGGACTGTTTGGTAAACCAAAGTTTATTTCTATAGCACTTTACAAAAACTACTAAGACTATAGTGCTTTACTTCAAAAACATGATAAAATTACAACAGTTTAATCAAATACTATAAAGTGTATACAATATGACACAACACACAGTAACAAAATGAACCAAAGAATTAAAGCCTAAGTGTAAAAAGCCAGTCTAAACAAGTGTCTTTAGCTTTGACTTAAACAGGGACAGCTCAGTGATCACTCACAGATCAAGAGGCAGCGTGTTCCAGAGAGGGGGCTGACCTCTGTAAGCGGACCAGGAGCCAGTGGAGTGAAGAGAGAACCAGGGTGATGTGGGTGTGTCTGGATGAATTGGTAAAAGTTGGGCAGTTGCATTTTGAACCAATTGCAAACAATGGACTGTGTGATACCAAAATATAGTGCTCTGCAGTAGTTGATACATGAACTGATAAAAACAAAACAGCTTTTTTTAGGTCATGGTGAGATAGAAATTGCTTCACTTTTGCTAAAAGATGTAGCTGGAAAAAGCTTATCACTAATTTGTTTATCAAACTTCAGTTCACTGTCAAAAATTACTCCTAAATTCTTGACAACCTGACTGAGAGGGTGCTACATACACTGTACAGAAACCATAACAAAGTCAAAACAGCACATATTGGCTGAATTCTAAAGGCTATAAATAATCAAATGAAGAGGCATTAGGGGGAGACAGAAGATCTGGAATTCATTACTGACTACATGTTATAGCAAAACTGAGATTAATTAAAAAAAAAAAAACATGAATAAATGTTGCCCAGCACTAACTTTTACACTTTAGAAATATTAAAACCATCTTAATATTTGGCTTAAATAACAAACATGTAATAATTGGTGTTCCTACAGGTGCCATGATAAAACTGCACTCAATCTGAAATCTGAGGTACACCAAACTTTTACAAACCAGGACTAGACCAGGTCTAAACCAGGACTGAACCTGAACATAACCAGGAGTAAACCATGTCTTGAGCAGGATTAAAGCTGAGCTTGACCAAGTCTAGACTGGATCTAAACCAAGACCAAACCAGGCCTTAAGTGATCTACACGTCTCTACTGGATAAAAATAGATCAAATAACAATAAACATCAGAACTTGAACTGCAAAAGAGTCCTGGGTGAGTCCCACCAGAAGAAGCCCATACCACAGTTTGAGAAACACTGATTTAACACAATCTCGGTTATAAAGAAAATGAAGCAGCTTATCTTTATGTAGAAAGACGTGTACAGTGTTTGTAACACAGGTCATACCCCTCCTGTTCCACACCTAAAGCTGACTACAGTAACAGTGGTGAGAGTGTTTGCACCAGAGGTGGAAGAAGTACTCCGAATCAAGCAAAAGTACTGCTACTGCTACTAAGTAACAGTAGTATACCCCTTTAAAAAATTGGCTATATTGATCGAGACAAAGCCAAAAATTAAGTCTATCTCTAAAACTTTTCTTGCAACACAGGTCATACTCCTGTTATTTCTCATGTAGGCCACAGTAACTGTGTTTGCACCAGAGGTGGAAGAAGTACTCCAAATCAAGTCAAATACTGCTACGACAAAATATTATTTCTCACAATAAGTATGCTAGTATGAGTATTATTACAACTAATCACTTTGCCAGTAAAATAACTAAAGCTTATTTCAGAAAATGCACAATTTCTTCCCTGTAAAATACATTCAAGTAAAACTATGTTTTAGAAACATAAAACATTTGTATGCACTACTATAACAGTACTATAACACTAGTTATACATTGCATTTTCACTTCAGATTTATTTAGATAGATGTAGTAATGACTTGGAGTTAAAAAACTAACCAAAATTGTGAATATTATTTGAATATTATGGTGAAGTAATATCAGTAGTCTAATTTAAGTAAAATATATATTTTTTAAAAGTATTAATAAATGTGGTGATTATGTAATATGTATTATGTAGTAGTCTAATTTTATAATATACTTTAAAATGTATATATTTTTTATTTTAAGCAGGTAACAGAAGTATTCAGACATTGTGTTATCTATAAATCATAATTATCACAACTAAAATAAATACTTCACTTGGTGTGTACTGAATCGATCTGAATCCACGTTCCACTTCAAATTGAAATAAATGGACTTTTCAAATATATTGTAATTCATTGATGTAGTCCTGGTAAGGTCTTTTAAGTTATATAACTGTAGATATACATTTGTAGAATTAAAAATATATAATTTTTAAACACTATACTGGGGGTATAACAAACACACAAATAAACAAAACAACAAACTAATAGTGTGTATGACATTATAAGGAAACAGACAATTTTAAACAATTCCAAACATGTACCCAGTTCTCAACCCACATGATTATTCTACAGGTGTAACATTAACATTTTTCCTCTTGCTGTGATCTAACCCTGGTCTAGTTTGTTAGTGAGGAGTGCAGTGCCTGAAGTGGGAGATGGCGATGATGACCAACAGGTTGAGGACAGTGGTGAGCAGAGCGACGAAGTACAGCAGGGTGTAGATGAGCGCAGCCTCGGCCTGGGAGTGAGTCGTGGGCCTCCTGCACGAGCTGTTGAGGTGCGGGAAGCAAAGCTCGCCTTCCACTGACTCCATCCTCCAAAAACAACCAGTCATCACAGACGGGACTTTATCTTCACCCCCTCACCTTTGTCCCTACTGTATCGACTGACCCTCCTACTTTGGAATAACAACTTGTATTTCATTTATTCATTATAGTCTTTAGTGCAGTGACGTAACTTGGTACTGAATGGCCCCAGTGCAGGTTTTCAGAATGGGTCCCCTGTGAAACACTTTTAGGACTTTTCTAAGGCTTCTGCATCATTATTATGTAGAAAATCTATAAAATAGTAGCTTCATACTGCCCAATGCCATGCCGCTGCTTTAGTGTACCTGCTCAATAATTTGAGTCAAATTACAATATTTTTTGATACCAAAAGGCATGGCCATAGGCGATTCTGAAGTCATCATGGTCTGGCTCTAATGTTAAACAATATAGTAAATAAGTAAAAAGTGAATGTGAGTGAATTCAGCAGAACCCTAACCCGAACTTCAAGAACGCAGACCTGGATTATTAGTTTAGGCCTCTGGACACAATTTTTTGTGGGGCCCTGACCGACCCGTAAATGCACACACTAATAATAATGCAATAGAATCAAGGAGACTTTAAACAATAAGTTAACAACTAATTTTTAGTTGAAGTACAAAGTGTACAAATGATTTATCATTTGTATATCATCTTTGGATTCAATAAGGTCCTGGACTGTGAACCCTTTTTTCTTTTTGACTTCTTGGCTTCCGCCATCTTATTTAACCTCCACAATAAAGAGCTGCATTACAGATGCTATGCAATAAATCAGATTATAAACATGCATTTTAATAAATATGACTCATAGTTACAGAAAACCTCAAAATCAGTTATTCACAAAATTAGAATATTTTATGAGACCAGTAAAGACAATAATTAAAAGTAATTAATTACTGCCTCAGTGCAGTAATTAAACACGCCAACCTTTTTTTTTTCATTCAGATTTTTTTTAAACACTTTAATACAGCCCTCTGTGAGCAGCAGCTTCTTTATTATAAACCTTTTGTGGTTTATCCTCTGTGGAGCGGTCAGTAACTGGACTATGGAGGACCGTGAGCACCACGCGAAAAGGAATAATGCTTTTATTAAAAGAGTTTTTAAAAGAGGATTTAATAAATGGATTACTAAATGGTTTTAATAAAAGAAGGATTAATAGCGATATTCATTAATCAATTTAGGAAACCAATTTCTAAATGTATTTACAAAACCTTTTCGGAAAAGCATTTGCAAAACGAATTAGCTTCTCCGATTAGCTTCTCCTTTTAGCTTTTCCGTGGCGTTCCTGGTCCTCCTGGCTAAAGTTAAATAAAAGAAAAAGAAAAGCCATGTAATGAACTCTGTGATTGGTCAGAGCTACTCGTGCTCTGATTGGCCATAGAGGTTATGCGCTAACTACTTCTGCATTCGGCTAAATGGAATGATCCACTTCCGGTCACAGCTTGTAAGCGAACAGCCGGACAAGGGCAGCGTCAAAAAACATATTTATGTCGTACACATCGCAAAATAAAATCACCAAACTAACGCTGCATTGGACTAACTTGATTTTATCCTTCAAACAAGGGTTTTAGCATTTGTGTGTGAAATATTTAACTAATCGCTGAGCGCAGAGGCGGGATATTGTTGTGTCAATAACTAAAGCCGTCACCCGGCGCACTTTATTTCAGCAGATATAAAACACACAGCAAATTAAATTACGTGATTCACAATCACAAACAACACAATGGCCCATTTTAGCACAGTCTTAATTTATTATACACGTATTAAGGCACTTTGACGTATTTATTAATTTCTACACTCTGAGGCTACAACCGTTGTTTTGAAGCCGCTTTCACAGCTCTTCTGTGGCACTTTCAGATGTTTTTGCGCACACTGTGGCTGTGTTTAGTCGCACACTTTAGTGAAATGTTCCTGTGTGCTTTATATCTGCTGAAATAAAGTGCGCTGGGTGACGGCTTTAGTTAATTGACAAAACAATATCCCGCATCCGCGCTCAGTGTACAAATGCTAAAACCCTTTTTTGAAGGATAAAACTGTGTTAGTCCATTGCAGCGTTAGTTTGGTGATTTTATTTTGCGATGTGTATGACATAAATATGTTTTTTGAAGCTGCCCTTGTCCAGCTGCTCGCTTACAAGCTGTGACCGGAAGTGGATCATTCCGTTTAGCCCGTGGTCTAATAATACATCCATGGTTTAGCCGAATGCAGAAGTAGTTAGCGCATAACCACTATTGTCACCGGGCCGGCTAAGGATGACGAGCAAATTGTCTGGCCAATCAGAGCGCGTGTAGCTCTGACCAATCACAGAGCTTGTTACGTGGCTTTTCTTTTTCTTTTATTTAACTTTAGCCAGGAGGACCAGGAACGCCACGGAAAAGCTAAAAGGAGAAGCAAATCAGAGAAGCTAATACGTTTTGCAAATGACTTTTCCGAAAAGGTTTTGTAAATACATTTAGAAATTGGTTTCCTAAATGGATTAATGAATAACGTTATTAATCCTTCTTTTATTAAAACCATTTAGTAATCCATTTATTAAATCCTCTTTTAAACTTATTTAATAAAACCATTTAGTAATCCGTTTATTAAAGGCTCTTTTAAAAACTCTTAAAAAAAGCATTTAGTAATCCAATTATTAAATGCTCTTTTAAACACTCTTTTAATAAAACCATTTAGTAATCGATTTATTAAATAAACTTTTAAAAACTCTTAATAAAAGCATTATTCCTTTTTGCATGGCGCTCATGGTCCTCCATACTGGACAGCTGTCTGTAGCCCTCTCCATGATTGTGCAGCCGACTGAACCAGACTAAGATCATTTAAAGGCTCAGGAAATCAGTACAAATGTTTCCATTCACTTAGAGTTACAGTGGGACACCAGTAGTTTACAAAATTCAACCTTTTCTCAATATTCTAATTTTGTGAATAATTAAATGTGGGGTTTTCTGTAACTGTGAGACATAATTATAAAAAATGATATAAAAACATTGCTTGGAATGTTTCACTCTGAATGTACTAGAGACTGGATTATGGCTCTTTAACAGGAGCTGAATCTTTGAGATTCGTTCATTTCTAAGAGCTTTTCAAAAGACTGGCTCATTTTTGTATGTACATAATTTTAAGAAACCAGTCAGTTTATTCAGAAGCTAAACACTAGGATAAGTGATACATTAAATTTTATTCAGAATAAAATGCATTCTATTGGTGTGACATTATTTTCTTATTCACTAATAATAAAATTAGCATATGTGGACTAAATTCTCTAATGGTGACGTGATGTACCTCAACATAGAGTGAGACCACCATTTAGGATTTATGATATATAATATGCTTATTAATATGTATAATAAGCTTTTTTTTTCACTGACTAGCTCCATTAAAGCCATCTGTCATGCTTGTCATCATTTGATCTGGCCAGTTCCCACCTCTTCCAGTGCAGATGTCTGTTGCATTTCAATGACATAAAAGTCAAATGACATGGGACTTGGCCGTGCAGACTGAAGTCGCATTGTGAAAGATCAGATACGTATCTGATATAGGAGCACATATTAAAGCAATGAAAAAAACAGATATGGGTCACACATGGACAAATCGTCAGATTTGGGACTTTTATCTGCAGTCTGAATGTAGCCAAAAATCTGAAATGACTAATGGCTATTGATGTGTCACTGATAGTATTCATAATTAATGCCCAATCCTGAAGTATGGCTCTACATAAGGAACAATAACAAATACTTTTCTGTTCTGCCTGTGTGCAAGGGTATGAGCACATACACTGTATGTGAGCATGCAGTACTTCCCATCCATTCATCCATTTTCTTCCACTTTATCCGGGACAGGTCGGGGGGTAGTGGTCTAAGCGTGACACCCAGGCTTCTCTCTCTGTGGAGGAGAAACAGAAGGCTTGAAACAACTCCTAACAGACATTTTTACCAGTGCAGAGCAGCTGGTTGTCCACATGAGGTCCTCAGTGATACAAGTTTAAAATTGAAGACACTCTCACCCTCTCTCCAGTCTCTGTGCCAAATAATCATTTTTATACAGTCAGCATATGGGGTTAGAATGTAAAGTATATGTTTATCAGATCATGATAAGGTGCAAATGGAGATGACTATGATTCATCATGTGATATATGATTTATCATTTCAAAGGCATGATATGCACTAGGATGGTGACCCAACCAGGGTTGCCAGATATCACTGACAGTTTCCAGCCAAATGCATAACCTACTCTATGGGCCCTATCTTGCCAACTGGCGCATGCCCCACCGCTGGTACCGTGGGGCGTGTTGCTGTATAGATGAGGTGTGTCAGGAGGCAGCTTGGTCTAAATCTAAGGCGTGGTGTGGAGCATGAGAAACCCCACAATGAGTAGTGGTTTATTATTATTACGATTATTACTATTATTATTACAAGAAGAATGTGAAGATGAAAGGATGTGGCGTAGGGGACATATTGAACAGAGAGACACCAGAGTTCACATGAAACTCAACAGAAGCTGCAGGTTGTTTTTTGCCTTTCCTCTGCATAAAAGTATCAAATACCCAACGGAGTTTACAACACAGCAGCGAGCTGTCCTCATCCAAATCTCCGAGGTCACAAAGGAAGGGCTCATGTAGCCTGTCCGTGTGTAAATCCAGCTTGCATAAAATGTCTCTGGGTTTGTTCTTGTTTGGAGAAGGCCTAATGCGCTGCAGAGGCTGCTGTTTATTGTGGGACACTATTATGCAGGAAACATGGCTTTGGAAAGGAGGAATTACGATGTGATGTGTGCATTCAAAATTTTATCTCTAAAATAATGGATCAACAAATTAGTTAAGCTTTTCGTGTTCGATGTTATAATGTTGTTCCCTCACCAAAAACATAGCTAGAGTTGAGTGAGAATGCTCTGTTCCATGAAACTCCGCCTCTTCCACAAACCCCCACCCACTCCAGAAAGCACTGATCAATCAACAAGCCATTTACATCCAGTCTGCTCACATTCATTCATCCAAAAATTGGTGTACAGCTCTGTTTACAATAATTCTTCTCAGGTATTTTTAATTCTGTAGTAAATCATACAAAAGTTTAAGGAAGCAAAAAGCTCTTTTTCTATGGTTATGTTCAAAAGAGCATAACAACTATGCTTCACCTATTTATTTTTTGGCATCAGTAGAGTAAATATTAAAATTTCTCTTTTAGTCAGATAATGTTTTTAAAGGTTGTAAAACATGCTGCTCACCAATATTGGTTTAAAAAATATCAATTAAAGCGTAATATATCCCTTTTAGGAAGAGGTAATATTTCATTTCACTCCATCTTTGCATCTGTTACAAATTATTTTATAAATGATGAATTTTTCCATTACAGCACATTTTTTTGATTGTGCATACTATACAACTGTCTGTGTCTTGGTTACTGTTAATTTACAAATGCTAGTCTTTTGTTACCTAGAAGGTCTTGTGTAGCCCAGGTGACAAATCCTGAGCGTCTGTCATCCTCTCGTTCTCTCTCTGTCATTTGTGGTGCTCACGTGGTATTTAGAGTGGCGTAATCACGTACGTCGGGTTAGCCAATCAGCGCTTTAGTTGTGACGTTGCATGGTGCCGCTGCGCGGTCACGTGATCCGGCACTTCCTGGTTTGCGTGTGGATATCATGCCGCAGCAATCAGTGGGTTCAGGTGCAGGTGGGGACGCCCAAGGAGAGCTGAGCTGCAGGTCAGTTTTCGCTATTTTTATTTACTCAATCACTCAAATATTCGCTTGATGCTTACTGGCTTAATTAACTCATAGGAGCTGTCGTCAGCCGTGTCCAAAATTGAATGAATGGACTCGTATGTGTGGCGCAAATCGTGGAATCGGTGAGTGAAATGTTTGATGGAACCGTAGCTTGGCCGCTCATTGATTTGTGTTGGAGCGGTTAGCCTACCTTTTCTTCTAGGATTGTGCCTTGTTTTTCTAATGTGACCATGCAAATTAAGTCAAGTGTCTAAGTGCAACTCTATGGACATTATATTGTATATTGTCATTTTAAGTGTCTGAAGGGTTTCTTATTGACGCTAAGTACCACTGAAGTTGGTCTAAACAGTTAAGCACTTTATTGAACTATGTTAAATAGGTTGACAAATTATTTAACATTATGAATTGTTATTTAAATATTTTGAACCTTTTGAATATATACATATTTTGGTGCTGGAAGGTTATTCTGCTCAACAGTGTTTAAATTGAATTGTGCGCACAATTTTAACAACTATATTTCAATTTATTAACACTTGGATTCATTGAAGTTGATATGTACATATGATTCATTGGAGCTCTGGTCCATTATACAGGCCAGGTTTCCCGCAATTGATGGCGAGCTAAGGAGCAGGCCTAAAGCCTAAAGACTGTTACAAAGGAGAGTCGCTGCCCCACCTGTCGGACCGGTAGGGGGCTCCTGCAGCCCAGAACTGTCAACCCACACTCTCATTTATTCACACTCACACCACTTGTTCGGACCAATGAACTCTCTTTTTATGAACTTGTGTCCACGGACTATACTCCACATACCTTTTTCCGGACTCGAACTTTCATCTATAACCCAGACGTGGGTTAAATGAACTGTGGGTGGGCTGTGATTATTATTGTTGTTGTTGGCTCTTTCTTGCATTAACAAATTGCATTGCTCTGAGTACACTGATTTATTTTAAACAAATGAATTTTGAAACCATATTTGTGTGTGTATATATATATTAATGAATGGCCATTCATATTCACGTTGCACGGGTACTTTATGAGCTGCACTTACTGTATGGGTTGCATATTGTAAATACTTCAATACACGGTATCAACACCAAACTTAAACCTTAGTGTCTGTCCACTCTCTCCTGGAGCGAAACCTAGCCTTCTGATAACTAGCCTACTGATAACTAGCCTACTGATAACTAGCCTACTGATGACTAGCCTACTGATAACTAGCCTACTGATGACTAGCCTACTGATAACTAGCCTACTGATAACTAGCCTACTGATAACTAGCCTACTGATAACTAGCCTACTGATAACTAATTTGTACATCACGTATGCTACATAATAAGTGGCGAGCTAGCCAGGAGCAGAGTACGGACAGATTCTCTTTTGTCTTTTGAAGTATAGACAATATTTTGTGCTGGATGGACATTTTGGAGAAACGAGGCATAAAAATACCCAATGCTGTTTTGGTCAAATATTCCACAAAAGAAGATAATGATAATGAAGTGGTTGAGTTTTTGAGTCGTTATGGCAAAATTTCCAAAATAGAAGTTGTGTCTGAATCCAGTTGTGTTTTTCACAATGCTATTATTGTTGAATTTGAATCAGGCAGTGCATTGGCTGGGTTACGAGACATTTTGCCATATACGTTTTCTTGTCAAAATGATAAAGTAACTTATGATATCTCTGAGCTTTCACTCACTTGTTCTGAGCTGGAGGGAACGTTGAAAACCCAAACCTATCTTGGGGATTTGAAAACATTAGCTAAACTGACAGGGCAGGATTATGCAGAAGTTTTAAAAGGGGTAATGTCTCTGCTGGGCCAGTCCATCTCTGAACTCCAATCCAGTGAAGTGAAGACCTCTCCTGAAGACAGTGAAGATACAGCATCAAAGCAGTTTCCTGACGCTGCCACCTTCCATCCACAGCACAGTGCTACAGCTACAGCTAGACCTTCACTTCCAGAAATGTCTTTGCCAGATCTCAATCCACCTGGGATACAACGTTACGTTGTTGAACACATTGTAAGGAGTGACGACGCTGCACTGCATTTGTCATCTCAGAGGCTCCGATCATTCTCCGGCAGAACCCCAAGGCCTCAGCATGAATCAGATTATGAAACATGGCGTTCTGGAGTTGACCTATTGATAAAAGACCCTGCAGTATCTGACCTTCAACGTTCCAGGAAAATATTTGACAGTCTTCTTCCTCCGGCAGCAGACATGGTTAAACATTTGAAGCCAGATACACCACCTATAACTTATCTCCAAATTCTCGACTCTGCCTACGGAACAGTCCAAGATGGTGACGAGCTGTACGCCAAATTCATGGAGCTGTTTCAGGATCACGGAGAGAAACCGTCTGCTTATTTGCAGCGTTTACAAGTTGCACTTAGTCTGGCTGTGAAGAGGGGTGGAGTCTCTGCTTCTGATATTGATCGACATTTGCTGAGTCAATTTTGTCGTGGTTGCTGGGATAACACATTAATATCTGAACTCCAGCTAAAGCAGCGTAAGTCCCATCCACCGTCCTTTGCTGATTTCTTGTTCTTATTACAAACAGAGGAAGACAGAGAAGCTGCAAAGGCACAGCGCAGGCAACAGCATCTGGGCTTGTCCAAAGCCAGAGCTGGAGCGCATGCTCAAGCTGCATATGCCGCACCAGCAGAAAGCTCACAAATTGACGCTCTGACTACCATTACTCAGCAGCTGTCACAGCAACTGGCTGACATTCAGAAGCAACTAGCATCGCTAACAGCCAGCCAGTCCAATCAGAGGCAGCCTTCTTCATCTAAGCCCACCTACGTCAGCAAGCTCGGTGAAAGTCCAACGACCAAAAAGACTACTTTTCCTCACAAAGCTCCACAATCAGCACCGAAACCCGGTTACTGTTATAACTGTGGGGAAGATGGACATATTAAAACCACATGTGACAATAATTCGAATCCTTCCCTTGTAGCAATGAAGAAACGACAGTTTGCAGAAAGGAAGAAAGCATGGCAGAAATCAAACCCTCACAGCACTCAGTCTTTAAACTAGAACGAGTTCCTGTTGAGGGGCGGACGGGAACTGCAGCGGACCGACAATGTCCCATCAGGCAGACACCATTAAGATGCGTCAACCAGTCACATTCTACTTTTACGGAACCAGTTCAATTGCCAAAAGGGTTAATCGGGTCCAAGTGCACCGGCCAAGTCACAATAGCCGGCCGAGACTTTCAATGTTTATTAGACACCGGATCCCAGGTCACTACTATACCTGTTTCTCTATACAATCAATATTTTGCTCACCAGCCTGTCAAGTCGTTGTGTGAACTGCTACAAGTCGAGGGGGCAGCTGGGCAATCAGTTCCATACTTGGGATATATCGAACTGGCCATCACATTCCCAAAAGAATTCATTGGTGACGATTTGGATGTGTGCACACTGGCATTGGTTGTTCCTGACGTCAGCAACGGATTTCAGTCTCAAGTTCTAATCAGGATGAACACTCTAGAGCCGCTCTATGAACACCATCTGGAGAGTGATTCTGCCAGTTACCAACCTACCAGACATGGTTACAGAGCAGTTTTACAGCTGCTTCAGCTAAGACACCAGCAGACTCAAGGGCCCAGTGAAGGTGTTGTGAGATTAGCCACTAAATCTCCGGTCGAAGTTCCAGCTGGCCACGCCTTAGTCCTTGAGGGTTCTGTCCACATGAAAATGCCACCAGCTTGCAAGTGCGCTCTAGTGGAACAGCCGTTAGCCATGCAATTGCCTGGAGGCTTGTGTGTGAAGAGTTGTCTTGTTACCCTGCCTAGTAACTCACCTCACAAGATTCCCATTGCTGTTACTAATGAATCCGAGCATGGCGTAATACTCCAACCATTGAGTGTTATTGCTGAAATTTCCATGTCGCCACAGATTCTGTCTCACAGTGCCATCAACAAAGAACCATTGAGAGCTGCTAACTTGGATTTTGATTTTGGAAATTCTCCAATTCCTTCAGACTGGAAAGAGCGTATGATCTCCAAACTCAAGCAGATACCCGAAGTATTCGCATGTCATGATTTAGACTTCGGACGCACAGACCACGTGAAGCATCAGATTCGCCTCAGTGATGAAACTCCGTTCAAACACCGGGCTCGACCCATCCATCCTCGAGACCTCGAGGCAGTTCGTGATCATCTGAGGGATCTGTTGGAGGCTGGAGTAATCCGTGCATCAGAATCACCATTTTCTTCACCCATCGTCGTTGTGCGGAAAAAGAATGGAGATGTTCGCCTTTGTATCGATTATAGAAAGCTCAACCTTCAGACAGTTAAGGACGCGTATGCACTTCCCAATTTGGAGGAGTCCTTTTCCGCACTTACTGGTTCTCGTTGGTTCAGCGTTCTCGATCTTAAATCCGGATACTATCAAATTGAAATGGCAGAGCAGGATAAACCAAAGACCGCTTTTGTGACTCCCCTAGGCTTTTGGGAATTTAACCGAATGCCTCAGGGTGTGACTAATGCACCGTCTACGTTCCAACGTCTCATGGAGAAGTGCATGGGCGATCTACATCTTAAAGAGGTCTTGGTTTTCCTGGACGACCTGATTGTTTTCTCAGACACATTAGAAGAACATGAACATCGTCTGTTAAGAGTTCTCAATCGGCTCAGAGATTATGGCTTAAAATTGTCACCAGAGAAGTGCAAGTTTTTCCAAACGTCAGTGCGCTATCTCGGCCATATTGTCTCAGAGCATGGTGTAGAGACTGATCCAGAAAAGGTGGATGTCTTAAAATCCTGGCCAGTTCCCCAAACTTTAAAAGAATTAAGGTCCTTCTTAGGGTTTGCGGGCTATTACCGCCGGTTCATTAATGGCTATGCAGGTATCGCAAAGCCGTTAAATGACTTGACGAAGGGGTATGCTCCAACCCGTCACCAAAGGCGCAAAGGATCCAGTTCCACTCCATCCTATGATTTAAAGCAGCCATTTAATGAAAGATGGACTTCACAATGTCAAACTGCATTTGAAACTCTCATTGACAAACTGACGACAGCCCCAGTTCTTGGGTTTTCCAATCCCAACCAGCCCTATATATTACATACTGACGCGAGCACCACTGGTCTCGGAGCTGCGCTCTACCAAGAGCAAGAGGGGAAGCTACGTGTCATTGCATATGCTAGTAGGGGCCTGTCGATAAGTGAATCCAGATACCCCGCGCATAAGCTGGAATTCCTGGCTTTGAAATGGAGTGTATGTGAAAAGTTTCATGACTACCTGTATGGATCCAAGTTTACGGTAGTGACGGACAACAACCCTTTGACATACATCTTGACATCGGCCAAGCTGGATGCTGCCAGTCATCGCTGGCTTGCTGCTTTATCCACCTATGACTTCAAGCTCCAGTATCGAGCAGGCAGCCAGAACAGAGACGCCGATGCGCTCTCTCGGAGACCACACCATGAGCCGCCGGATGCTCACTGCCTGGAAGAGTGGGATATGATCGAGCAGTTCACTAATAACCATGCGGACGCTCTAGGCAGCACTTTCGAGCTTCCTCCCGACGTTGTGGCTGCCATATGTCACAACTGTTTGTTGAGAAGTCATTCAGGAAATCCTGATGGAAGTTCTATAACATTGGTTGAATCGTTAAGTATGTCTGCCTCTGTTGTTCCTGATTGTTTTGCCAGTGAGTCTCACCATGGTTTGCCGGTGGTACCAGCCATGTCTCATCTTGACCTCAAGGAGAAGCAGAGAGCCGACTCCATCCTTTGTGAGGTGATCCATCAACTGGAAACTGGAGAGAATGTCCCTCCTATGGTGAGGAAAGAACTTCCAGATCTTGCTCTTCTGTTACGAGAGTTCAACCACCTCGAACTACGAGATGGCCTTCTCCACAGAAGGAGACAAGATGGCGAACACCTGACGTTCCAGCTTGTGTTGCCTGAAGACCTGCGCCATGTGGTACTTACCAGCCTCCATGATGACATGGGACATATGGGGGTTGAGCGTACTTTGGACCTTGTCAGATCCAGGTTCTTCTGGCCGCGCATGGCTGCGGATGTTGAAGCCAAGATAAAAACCTGCAACCGCTGCATCAGATGCAAAGCTCTTCCAGAACGAGCTGCACCTCTGGTAAACATCAAGACCAGCCGACCGCTTGAGTTACTGTGCATGGACTATCTCTCGCTCGAGCCTGATAAAAGTAATACCAAAGACATTCTGGTACTCACAGACCATTTTACTAAATACGTTGTGGCTATTCCGACTGCTAATCAAAAGGCGAAGACCGTAGCAAGGTGTCTGTGGGAAAATTTCATCACTCACTATGGCATTCCCGAGCGTCTGCACACGGACCAAGGGCCGGACTTTGAGTCTCATTTGATCAAAGAGCTCTGTGATATAGCGGGCATTCAAAAGACCAGAACCACGCCATACCATCCCCGTGGGAACCCGGTTGAAAGGTTCAACCGAACCCTGCTAAGCATGATGGGAACTCTGGAGCCAGAGCAGAAACAAAGATGGAAAGAGTATGTGAAGCCGCTGATCCACGCTTATAACTGTACCAGAAATGAGGTCACAGGTTACACCCCCTACGAGCTCATGTTTGGTCGCTGTCCAAGACTACCTGTGAATTTAGCTTTTGGCTTGCCAACTCGAGACACTCCATCCACTTCGCACTCGCAGTACGTGCAGAACCTGCGCTCTCGGCTTGAAGAAAGCTATCGTCTCGCTTCTGAAAATGCAGCTAAATCTGCCGAAAGGAACAAGACTCGCTTCGATCAGAAGGTAAAACCTTCTGTCTTGGAGGAAGGTGATCGTGTGCTCGTCCGCAATGTCAGGCTCCGTGGCAAGCATAAATTGGAGGATAAATGGGAGAGAGACATTTATATCGTTCTCAACCGTGCAGGAGACCTCCCTGTTTACACCGTGCGGCCGGAGTACGACACGTCTGGACGAACACGTACTTTGCACAGAGATCTTTTACTTCCCTGTGGTTTTCTTCCTGAAACCCCGGAACCAGAACTGCCGATTCCTACACCTGTTCGCCGGCCTCAAACCAGAAGCCTGCAGAAGCCGGTTGCGGATCCTGAATGTCTGAGTGATGATGAGGGAGAATTTACTGTGCCTCCATTTGTAATTTCACCTGTGAAATTCAGTATTGAGGGTCCTCTTCCTATTGTGTCCTCAACTGATACTAAAACATTTCCTGAATCACTGCACTCACCTGAACATCACTTACCTGTGGGGAAGTCCTCTGAAGCTTCCGATGTCATGGATCCATCTTCGTCCCGGGAGGAGGGAGATGTCGTCTCTGGAGAACCTGAGGAAGGACTTGAAATAGAAGCTGGAGATCCTGTTCTTCCTGAGATAAGGCCACCAGAGGATGAGCCAGTGGCTGGAGGCCCAGCAGAGACATCCCTCACTTCGGCACTACCATTTCCCGATCATGTCGAAGCACCCGTTGTTACTGACGCTTCAGACACTGCTTCGCCTGTGCGTCGTTCTTCGCGCCAGCGACAACCACCTCAGCGTCTTCAATATTCCGGTTTGGGCAATCCTTTAATTTCTGTTGTCCAAACTCTTTTCCATAGTTTAGCGGATGCTTATGGTGAAGCGTTTAATGCTCCTGCGTCCAACAATCCGGGGTGTTCTCGTGTTTATGTAGTGTAGCATGCATCGGGGTTGCATGGCTTTAAGGGGGGAGGGTGTAGCCCAGGTGACAAATCCTGAGCGTCTGTCATCCTCTCGTTCTCTCTCTGTCATTTGTGGTGCTCACGTGGTATTTAGAGTGGCGTAATCACGTACGTTGGGTTAGCCAATCAGCGCTTTAGTTGTGACGTTGCATGGTGCCGCTGCGCGGTCACGTGATCCGGCACTTCCTGGTTTGCGTGTGGATATCATGCCGCAGCAATCAGTGGGTTCAGGTGCAGGTGGGGACGCCCAAGGAGAGCTGAGCTGCAGGTCGGTTTTCGCTATTTTTATTTACTCAATCACTCAAATATTCGCTTGATGCTTACTGGCTTAATTAACTCATAGGAGCTGTCGTCGCCGTGTCCAAAATTGAATGAATGGACTCGTATGTGTGGCGCAAATCGCGGAATCGGTGAGTGAAATGTTTGATGGAACCGTAGCTTGGCCGCTCATTGATTTGTGTTGGAGCGGTTAGCCTACCTTTTCTTCTAGGATTGTGCCTTGTTTTTCTAATATGACCATGCAAATTAAGTCAAGTGTCTAAGTGCAACTCTATGGACATTATATTGTATATTGTCATTTTAAGTGTCTGAAGGGTTTCTTATTGACGCTAAGTACCACTGAAGTTGGTCTAAACAGTTAAGCACTTTATTGAACTATGTTAAATAGGTTGACAAATTATTTAACATTATGAATTGTTATTTAAATATTTTGAACCTTTTGAATATATACAGTCGCTGCCCCACCTGTCGGACCGGTAGGGGGCTCCTGCAGCCCAGAACTCTCAACCCACACTCTCATTTATTCACACTCACACCACTTGTTCGGACCAATGAACTCTCTTTTTATGAACTTGTGTCCACGGACTATACTCCACATACCTTTTTCCGGATTCGAACTTTCATCTATAACCCAGACGTGGGTTAAATGAACTGTGGGTGGGCTGTGATTATTATTGTTGTTGTTGGCTCTTTCTTGCTTTAACAAATTGCATTGCTCTGAATACACTGATTTATTTTAAACAAATGAATTTTGAAACCATATTTGTGTGTGTATATATATATTAATGAATGGCCATTCATATTCACGTTGCACGGGTACTTTATGAGCTGCACTTACTGTATGGGTTGCATATTGTAAATACTTCAATACACGGTATCAACACCAAACTTAAACCTTAGTGTCTGTCCACTCTCTCCTGGAACGAAACCTAGCCTTCTGATAACTAGCCTACTGATAACTAGCCTACTGATGACTAGCCTACTGATGACTAGCCTACTGATAACTAGCCTACTGATAACTAGCCTACTGATAACTAATTTGTACATCACGTATGCTACACTTGGTTTTGACCAATTTAATGTTAAAAATCATGTCATTGTAATTTAGTTTTAGGTAAACAGTCCTAAAGTTGGAACTCTATCAGTTGTCAAAGTTAATATGGCTTAAAGTTTTGGTGTTTTGAAGGTAGTGACGTGAGGGAAAAGTTAAAGTGCACTTTAGGTCACAGTGTTTGTCATTAGCCGTTCACACAGTTCACACCTCTAATTTGTCCCGTGAGTGGTAGCGTATGTCCCATTACGGGAAGCTAATGACTGCAGTGTATGTAGCTTGTTTGTGCAGCTGTAGCACCAGGGGCCTCACGGTCCCCACAGTAACCAAAAGCTGTGATCGGGGTGTGAGCACTAACAAGAGGCACCTGATGCAACAACTGCCAACTCTTCAAACAAACAAGTTTAGAGAGTGGGAAACATCAACGTCCACATGATGCAAACACTGGGTCACCCACCTGGTCACAACAACTTTGGAAACATTACGTAACTTTGTACAGGGTTAGAGTATGTTTGGAGATGAAAGTAATAACACACAGTGAACTTAGTTTGGTTTGGACCCAGTGCATCAGAGTCAAACAGAACTTAACTTAAAACAAAAACAGCATGCCACCAACTACTGTACATGTTTACTGTTAATGTAATATTGGTATTACTGCTATAGGGAATATAGAATAAAACCTCTGCTCATTGATTAGACAAGATAGAGTAGCTTCCTAAACATGCCTAAGAAATTAGAATACGATATAAAAGTGAAATTATTTCAGTATTTCAATTCATATATGTGTAGCATAGTGGGAAAAAATGTTTAATTCCTTTGCACCACAAGAGGGCGCACTACACTCACTTTTGAGAGGTAGTGCATAGAAATTTCACAGACTTTCACTGTCATGGTCACTAGCTGTGGCTTCCTGGGAGCGTGTGACATCCATTAAATGGGTAAATATGCTAAAAATGAACTTTTATTTTCATGATTTATCTCGAACATATACCCAAAGGGATGTGCTAGATTCAGGTAACCGCTGTTAGACAGATGATTGAGTTTACGTACGGCTAGGGATGCACTGGTACCACCGTTACCTACAAAAGGATACAAGTACTTCCATTTGAGTACTCACCAATATTGAGTACTAATACAAGTACATATAGGGGTTACTTTATAGTTTATATAGTTTACAGTTACACTACTATATCTCATTCATCCCATACTGTGTCGTCTTTTTGCCGTTTATCCCCGCTCTGCGATGCTAAGTTATTTTTACAACAGAGTGGTTTGAACACAGCAGACCATGGCTAAACTTTGCTCAATATGGACATGTTTTAAAGCTTAGATTGTCCTCTATTCAGAAAATCATTTTAAAGACAGATTGAGCATCTGTGCATAACCAGAGATTTGCCAAGACATACAGCAGCTAACACAATTAGCCACAGTGCTTCTTCTTTTATCAGACAGCAACTGCTTCAGACTCAGTGCATATCATTTTCGGGACAACTAGGACAACCAAAGGACAACTGCTTAAGTTTTAGGACTCACATATGATTTAGTATGTCTGGTTGAGCAGAATGTAGACTCAGCTTTGCTTTTATCTCTATACAGTTCACTTTGAAATCCTTTACACGTCTCTCACTGCTCAGCTGAGAGGGGAATGTCACGTGACAGCGCTGTAAAGTGGTATCGGTTGTTGGTATCGGGCCACTTTTATGAATAGGAGTACTTGGGCATGGTATCGGTACTGATACTGGATATCGGTGCATCCCTACTTACGGCGTGAGTCATGGTGTGTGTGCAGTGAACAACATGGGACCAGTTTCTTGCTTTGAGTCTGCCAAATGTCACAGGAGATTTAAGCACTTTTATTTTGTTAATGTAATGTGATGTAAATGTGTTGACTGTAATTGTGATTTGAATGTTTCATTAGTTCAACTGTGATGCTTGAAGCTGAAGCCATCCACCTTATGTACCTGTACAAGCTAGCACAGTGAACATTGTGAGTACTGTTGGTATCGTTCTAAATGTGTTGTTCATGTTAATACCAGAACATGCTTTTGTAGCATATGCGTTGCTTGAATTTGTAATTTGAATCATTGAGTAGTGAAAAAAAAGAACCCAAGTACCAACAATATGCAATGTAATGGTAATGGAAGAGCACTCAGAAGAATAAGGTACGGCTCAGGGAGAGAGGAGGCAGAGACTGGAAGGGTTGCTTTTGATGGTACCATGCATTGAACAAAATTGTAGACAAAGACAACAAAAAAAAAATACATTTAAGGAGAATGGCTATTCAGAATAGTATAGAAACCCAATATTTACAATGCTTCAGTATTCAAGTTTAACCCAGTTCAAAAGGACTGATATATTTACAATGATTCAATAGCCAAGAAATTGTCCAAACGATTGATCTGGAGCGCACAGATCAACAGGAACGTTCACACGCACAGTACAACACAAAGTGAGCATTAACAGTTCATATGACCCAGCAACGGGGTGAGAGTTCAGAAGGAAGTGGTCATGTGAGGGAGGGAGTGTCAGTCGCTGGAGCAATGGGTCGCATAATGAGTGCGTGAGCGAGTGCAAGAGTTAATGTCGGCTACAGGAGCCTCCAACCAGCCTGGACTGAGCAGAGGGATGGAGGGGGTTCTTTATAGGAATCTCCAGGAGCTTAGTTGAATCAGGTTCGGTGGATTTGGCTCGCCATCAAAATCTGGCCTGTATAAAGAACAGGACCAATGTAAATCAAATAAATCTATGTAAACAATTAAATAATTTAAATATCAAAAACCAAATAATACAAGTTGCATTATAAGTAGATAAACAGTTTCACATGTAAGGTTCAGATATTGTACAATATACTCAAAATGTTTCAATCGATTAATAAAACAATCATAATATTTGTAATTCAATTAAATATCTTTAAATATCTTTCAGTCACATAAAGTGCATAATAGTAGCCCATGATTGTGTGCTTCAGGTTCAATAAAGCTTTGCAATTAAAGTGCATCTAAGTGAATTTCAATAGGACCAAGTAAGCACAGTATAAAGGCTGAAAAACGCCATAAAATACATAATTCACTTGGAACCATTGGACAATATAAATAACATTAAATCACATTAAACACGTTACATTTAGACAACAACATTGTAAAAAAAATGCAGAAATTTGGCATAGATAGCAAATGCTAACCGGACCCATGTTATTCTATAGGCCGGCTAATGCTAAGCTAACCAAAAAAACAAATAGAAAGCATGGACTCACCGATTCCGTTTATTTCATTTAAATGCACAGCTCATTCGCAGCGGTTTTGAACTGGTAGTCGGCTCCTACAAGTTAACAATTCATATAATAAGTTTCAGAACATGGCATGATAATTCAATAGTAAAACGAAGCAAAACATACCTCGTAGCAAACATTTGTCTGGCTCTCCTCTCACGTGTTACAGGTAGCTTCCGGGTAGCGTTACATTTTGCCTTGTTTAATTTGTGGCATTTTGGTTGGGGTAGGAAGCCTCTACAGTTTGTGTACTCTATTTAGACCGGGGTGTCAAATCCGGCCCACAGGATAATTCCTTTTGGCCCACGAGATAATTTCTAATTTCTATTAAAAATGGCCCACCGATATATTGAACTCAACCTGTTTGAACTACATCTCCCATAATGCACCGCAGTAGCGCTGCCACTGCTCACTGGTGCTGCCCCTCCTCCGTTGTTTTAGCGAGCGGGATTCTCCGTCATGGACATTTAACTTTCACCAAACAAAATGGACAAAGAAGAGGAGGCAGACAGAGCAGGAGCTTCTTAAACAGGTCAGACTGTCTGTAAACACTCTACACTTTGTTTGTTGAGATAATGTGGCAGTAATAAAAACAGGCTCTAACCTCATAGGAAGGTAACATCACCGTACAAACAGAAGCTACAGACAGTAGTGGTTTAATAAGAGCCTGTGTCACACTTTGTCAGTTATCAGAGCTGTTTTAAGTTTATTCACAGCACTGCCCTTCATCGCTCTTTCCCTCTCGTCAGTGCACAAATTAACACGCAGCAAACAGAGCTAAACTCACACAGACAGAGGTACAAATCAGCTCCACACTGTGTCCTGCTGAGGACAGAGAGGTGGACAGTGGTTTGCTCAATAAAAGTAAAGTACAATACGTGTTAGAGTGGACCTGGTGCAAACACCTGTCTTATATGAGGAGTTAGATAGCTGTGGCAATAAACAATAATACATAAATAATAATTGCTTAGTAGTTTGTTAGTCAACAGTCTGAGTGTCTGATTCTCGTCATTACTTTAGTTCAAAGTTCAGATTCAAAGCATACAGTAAATTATGAACCCCCCTAAATCCAAAAATCTACACCTGTAGTTCTGTGGGGAAGTAATATTCTATGTTAAAACACCTATTGCAGCCTAACTGAGAACAAAACTACAGTAAGCTGGCTTTATTATTTATTCAATATTCTTATACGGCCCACGACCAAGACTGGCTTTCTAATTTTGGCCCCCGCACCGATTGAGTTTGACACCCACGGTTTAGACACTCCAATTATAAAAAGTAATAAAAGAACCCTTATTGTTGATGGTGCCTTTGGTTATTCATATTTCACCAGACTACATATGGAATATTATAAGTTCAGTGCAGATGTAGCATGTGTTGACTTAGTAACTGCTATTAATGGGTAGTTAATATGATAGCTAAGAGCCATGCTAATAATATTTGCTAAAGTGCACAGCGTTCACTTGGCCAAAGTAGATCAAAACACAATTCAGAATATTCAGAGAGAGAATGTCCGAGCGCAATTGTCCATATTGGGGGGAGGGATGTGTGTATGTGTGTGAATCAGTGTAGTGAGAGGGTGAGGGGAACAGGGCGCAGGCTGTGATTGCCTCCTACCAGACCAGCAGGTTCTTCTGGCTCCCAGCCATATTTCAGTAGCTCGCCATCCTTGAACCCAAAAAGGGTCACCTGGCCTGAATTGGATAAACAGGACATGTAAATTATTTTGAAGAAAGGCTAATTGGTTAACCTTAACTTAAGCTTGTTCATATTAATGTTCATATTCATGTGTACACATATCTAAATCAAATCATGTTTCAAAAGTGATTAAATACATTTGTAGTATCCTTACAGATTAGCTAATGTGCTATGGAGGTACATTAGAACAAACAGGATAAATCACATTAAATGTCAGTAACTGTAACTGCAGGCTTCACATAGACTTAAGTGCTATGCATTGGCTATACAGCCTAAACCCAATACCAAACACTATAAACAGTATAGAGCAGGTAAACAATGGCGTCCAACATTAGCATGCTAGCATGTGCAGCAATTCATCTCACCAGTTTCATTGTTTTTCTCAGTGCACACGATGATAAACGGCCCCCAACCCAATGACAGGAACGGTCTAACGTTAAACAATAGACAGGCTTAGCTTAAATATACACAAGAAATAATCAGAGAGTGAAAATAACATTTGTTTGAAGAACACAAACCTGGCTACTGCTGTCCCTTGGCTTACCCCACGCATCTGAGTTGGGAACAAGCCGAAGCAGCTTGTATGTTCGTTCTCTGACACACAACTGGCTAAGCGTGGTCATGTGACAGTACCCATGTGATGCACGTATGAGATGTACCGTACCATGGTGCATTCAGGGACCACACGGACAGTGGGAAAATTAATACAAAGGTGAATTTTAAACTGGGTTACACACAGTAGGGGTGCAGCGATATAATATTGCAATGATATGATACATATCATTTGGAATTATTTTGATACGATTAAAAAATGATATTGGCTGATTTTCAATTAAAATTGATACGATTTAACAAGATTCAACATCTTCATATTAATACAATTGATACAATAACTATAGACCCTTCTCAGCCAGTGTCATCTGATCACGTGAGTTCCGCGGAGATGACAGAGCGGCCATGTTGGATGGCAAAAGCTGGTTGTCATGCCCCGGTTTGGACCAGTCCTGCTGTCTGTTAGCCTAACAAATAAAATTTGTTTTACTCATCAAAAATTGTTTAATCTGTCCTGTATCTGTGATAGCATCTATCAACTGTGTGTTTAAGTAAAAAAGTTAATGTTGCACTGTTTCACAGTTTATTCTTTAAAAAAAGTCACATAAAAGATCATTCCTGCTGTAATCATCAAATAAAGTAAAAACGATCTGAAGTCAGTTCTTACTGTCTGCTCAGGTTTATTAGCAGGGTAAACACGTTTTCACGGAAATTTAGCAAAGTAGGGAGAAAAAGAAAATACGTTTGAAACAGCTTGGTATTTGTTAATTTCTGCGTGAGGATAAGGCGATTACAGGATTATTTTCACAACATGGAATATGTGCTGTCCCTTAAGGACAAATAGGGTAACAGTGCCCTCTAGTGGGCTTTCAGCTACACTGCAAGTTGTTTTGGCGAGGGAGTGTCTTTTGAGTCAGACGTGTTTTCTCTGCTTGAGTTGGAGTTTCAGCCTAGTTTGCCATGTGAGTTGTCTTCTACGGGGCAGCAGGGAGCATATGCCTGTAAGTTGACATGGTTTTGTGCTGTTCTGTAGTAAATGTTTGTTCTTAAGTGTGTTATTTTTATGTCAGATCGGCCACGATCCACAAGCTAATTTTGGCTAGCAATGCTAACGGAGTTTGTCATGAAAACTGTAGCCGACTTTGTGGTTTAATTTGCAGTTTTACGTGAGAGAAAATATCAATGCACCAATAAATGTGGCTCAAAGTCACAAATCATTGTCTCATTGAAGTCGTTCGCTATCTGCCGAGCTAGGCTCGGCCTAGAGAGGGCAGAATAGAATACTTTTATGGAAATGTATCTCGATATTTACTTGTGGATTTATTACAAACTGATTGAGCGTCACTAATCCTGGATTGGACTGGTTTTGGACAGAACCAGTGTTCAAAAGGTAAAAAGTCTGTTTTATTTATTTTGGGCATACTGAGGAATCATCATTAATTACACATATTTTCTATTTTATGATGATAGCTAATCACTAGCCAGCTAACCCTGGCTTTTTGCCAAAATGGCAGCACCAACAAAGTCACGTGAATGAGAAAGGTCTATAAAAGATGATAAAAATATTTACTCTAATCTAGCATAGCGGCCAGGTTTAATTATGTCAAGCAGACAGAGAGTGAGGCAAAGTTGAATATAAGTTTTGTTTTTGTCCAAAGCAGTAAAAAACCCTTTCTTAACATGGACATGATTATTATAGAGAACTAATAGTATTTTTACAATGTGCCATAGCTGGGTGTGGGAGTGACACCCATTGACTCTTACAGCTAAAGCTGGGGACACACTAGAGGATAATTAACCTGATTTAGGGCCCGATTTGCCTCTCCCGGAGTTCGTGGAGGCGTGGCCCGAGTATGGGCTTTTCGCAGACGATTATTTCTTGTGACACTCCTCATGTGTGATGTCAGTGCTATTATGTTACGACTCTGTCGGGTCAGAGCCTCTCCAACCCCAAATCGTAAATATCAAACATGCTATATTTTTATGATTTTTACCCCTGACTAATCATGATGTAAATGTGGCAAAAGCCAATGAAAAGAACCGGGGTGCATCATAAGAACTAAGAGGCTGGTGTTGCCTAGTTAGGGCTTGGCTATTGTGATGGCTGCCCTTGCCACACATAAAGGGAAGTAATAACCCTGTTGTCAGTCACCAACTATGGGTGCTCCCTCCAAGACTCCACCCTGGACTGATCCAAGGCGGCTATATTAAAAGGGAGGTTTAGGTTGAGTTATTATAGTTTTCAGTCCTTGGTATTATTTACTTAAGCTATTTTTTTTCTTTTCCTAGTAATATTGGTTCCTAATTTATTTAGATAAATCTAACCCCTATTAATACATTTTCGTTTTGCTCTATTGTGTATTGTTTAGTCTTGTTATCCCCATGTGTGTGTTCTGGTTTGATCAGCCAGGTTAAATGTCCCTTGTGTGTGCTCTTTGTTAGGTCTTTGGTTTGTGTTCAGTGTGATGTTAAGTTAGGAGTTAGATTTAGTTTTCTCAGTTGACTTTGTGTTTTGACCTCTTTTATGGGCCCAGTGTTATACATTGTATTCCATTTTTTGGCTGAATAAAAGCTGTTACTTTTTGAAAAGTTTGGTGTGTTCTGTGCCTGGCCGAACTCCCATGAACCCTCGAGCACCCGATAGAGGGTGTAGAGCTGGTCCACTGTTCCACGGCCAGGACGAAAACCGCATTGTTCCTCCTGAATCCGAGGTTCGACTATCGGCCGAATTCTCCTCTCCAGTACCCTGGAATAGACTTTCCCGGGGAGGCTGAGAAGTGTGATCCCCCTGTAGTTGGAACACACTCTCCGGTCCCCCTTCTTGAAAAGAGGGACCACCACCCCGGTCTGCCAGTCCAGAGGCACTGTCCCCAACCGCCACGTGATGTTGCAGAGACGTGTCAGCCACGACAGCCCCACAACATCCAGAGAGGTACTCAGGGCGAATCTCATCCACACCCGGTGCCTTGCCACCGAGGAGCTTTTTAACCACCTCTATGACTTCAGCCTGGGTGATGGATGAATCCTCCTCCGAGTCCCCAACCTCTGCTTCCTCAACGGAAGACATGTCAGTGGGATTGAGGAGATCCTCAAAGTATTCCTTCCACCGCCCGTCAACATCCCCAGTCGAGGTCAACAGCTCCCCACCCTCACTGTAAACAGTGTAAACGTTGTATCGGTCTGTTGTGGTGAAGAAAGAGCTGAGTCGAAAGGCGAAGCTCTCACGATTTACCGCTCGATCTACGTTCCTACTCTCACCTATGGTCATGAGCTTTGGGTCATGACCGAAAGGACAAGATCCCGGATACAAGCAGCCGAAATGAGTTTCCTCCGCAGGGTGGCTGGGCGCTCCCTTAGAGATAGGGTGAGG
This sequence comes from Bostrychus sinensis, assembly GCA_020698575.1. Taxonomy (NCBI): domain Eukaryota; kingdom Metazoa; phylum Chordata; class Actinopteri; order Gobiiformes; family Eleotridae; genus Bostrychus; species Bostrychus sinensis. The sequence goes on along the minus strand of CM036240.1, from coordinate 30,817,741 downwards.
AGCTCGGTTACCCGGGAGGGGCTCGGAGTAGAGCCGCTGCTCATCCACATCGAGAGGAGTCAGCTGAGGTGGCTTGGGCATCTGTTCTGGATGCCTCCCGGACGCCTCCCTGGAGAGGTGTTCCGGGCATGTCCCACCGGGTGGAGGCCCCGGGGAAGACCTAGGACACGCTGGAGGGACTATGTCTCTCGGCTGGCCTGGGAACGCCTTGGGGTTCCTCCTGAGGAGCTGGAGGAAGTGTCCGGGCAGAGGGATGTCTGGGTGTCCCTGCTTAGACTGCTGCCTCCGCGACCCGGCCCCGGATAAAGCAGAAGAAGATGGATGGATGGTTCTGTGCCTGGCCATCGGTCCCTTACAGCGATGTTTACAAGCATAGCAATGGCAACAGGTGGTCACTGGTCTATTGCAAAAGAGGAAGCTGTGGTGGAGAAATGGCAAGAGCGTGACTGTTTATATAACATATCATGCAAAAGTTACCACAATCACTTGGAAAAGGAAAAGGCTTGGGCTGAGATAGCAACGGCACTGGATGCAACGGGCGAGTGCTATAATGCTAACGCAGGCTATAGCAAATTACAACTGTATAAGAGTGCTTTGTAGCAGTAACTCATAACGTTATAACATTAACGTAAACCACTCATTTGCAGTTGCGGAGGTTAAAACGGGGGCCACATTGCTGCAGACCCAGTATTCAAAATTGTTGAAACCCAAACCCAGCGGCAGTGGGTTTGGGCTCAGTCTGGACTCAAATCCAAGTAGAGATGGGTTCTGCAATCTTTGGGTTTCCTAAAGAAACATGTTACACAGCGTGCCACTGAAAGTAGTGTGAGTATTGCTTTTAACACTTGCCTCTACACTGAACACTGCATGTACAATGTTAATATAATATGTTTTAAACACCATATTAGGCCAAGTGTAAATATAATGTAGATTGACAAGACTATAAAAACAGTGTTGACTGCTACTATAGCATTTGCCGGATTTACACCATAAATAGTACTGTACCATCCCTGACCCTGAGGTTTATAGTTTAAACACTGCCTTCTGATCACATATGGTTATTATTTTGGTTTGTACTGTATTGTTTACACGTCTGTTTTTGTATTGTTTCAGCTTGATCCATCTATTAAAGATACTCTGGTCCAGGACAATGCAGAGGACGCCAATGAACACAACAACACAATGAATGAAATGGAAAACCCTTGCTCCACTCAGTTTCTCCGGCTGAATGTTGTCCTACTAAAAAGGGTGGATGACATGGAAAAACTGGACTTTTTAGAAGAAATGACCACAGCAATCCAGCAGCCAGCAGCTAACTATTAAAAACAGACCTTTGGTAACCAGGTGGCAGTGGAGTTAAGGTCAATAAAGGACCCTATTCTCAAAAACAGGTTGAAAAGGAAAATAGTGAACGACCTGATGAAGACGAAGGATTGATTCTGGCTTACTTATCTGTGTAATGGACACCAACTAGCTGTCTGAGCTGCTAAAGAACCGAGGCAAACACGTGTGCATTGGCCGAGTTGCGTTCAGTATGGAGTTTCACAATGTTTTTCTCAAACTATAAAGTGCAATAAAATGACATATAGCTGTAAAAAAAATGGCAATATTAAAATAATGAAGTTTATATACCATGAAACAAAGTCCATGTTGAAGTTTCTGAGAGAAAGACAAAAAAAGTTGCGCCCTCCAACCCTTTTCAGGGGTTAGGGGGCTGCTCTAGAACACCCTTTCTATTTTAACTCCACTCAAGTGTACGATGTTACAAAATGCGCTGAAAAACATAATAAATAAACTCCCCAAAATGTTACACCCTTACAATTTTTTGCTTAACTCCCATTTTTTCTACCCCTCAAATAAGCTGTAAAGCTGTGTCCGGGGACCAGGTCATCAAGGCACCCGGCTTTGACTGCTGCCCGATCCATATAGCACCGGTCCCCAACGGTTACCTCTGCGGGTGGTGAGCCCACAGGAGGTCGGGCCCACGTCATGGCCAGGCCCCATGGGCAAAGGCCCGGCCACCAGGTGCTCACATTCAAGCCCCAACCCCAGGCCTGGCTCCAGGGTGGGGCCTCGGCTGTGCCATACCGGGCGACGTTACAGTCCTCGATATTGAACTACTCATAGGGGTTTTAGTAAACTGCTCTTAGTCTGGCCCATCACCTAGGACCTGTTGGCCTTGGGAGACCCTACCAGGGGTATAATGCACCAGGCAACATCGCTCCTAGAATCATTCGGTTACTCAAACTCCCCCACCATGATAAGGTGACAGTTCAATAGGAAGTCCACTGTGCTTTGGAAAGTCTATTTAGTTTCTTACATTTAGGCTCATATACTTAATATGTAGAGTGGCTAAGAGCTAACGCTAAAATCCTAACATTATTTTTTTTATGCACTCATAACATTTCTTCTGAAACCCAAAAATCGTACATATTCAGAGTGTTAAACAGTCCAACAAACAGTTGTAGATTCTGCATCCACACTTATTTTGTGACCATCTTCCCCAATATTTACTTATTAGTTATTATTGTTCTATTGATGATTAAACTTTGGCCTAGTCCACACACCCACAATGTTTTTTTTTTCTGTCTCCTGTTGCTTTTTTTTTTTTTTTTTTTTTTTTTTTTTTAGCCCTGACATAAATAGTCAGCTGATAAATCAGAGCTTGCTGAGTCAGTGTCTCTGATGATGGAGACTGTGGAGTCAGACCTTTGCTTCCCACATCTAAACAGTTCCTGCAGAAAGCCTCAGACCGACACATCTGAGGCTCATATCATTTACGTGCTCTTGTCCTTAATTTCTTTCCTCACTACTTTTCTCAACCTGCTGGTCATAATCTCTATTGCACATTTCAGGTAAAATCAACATGGTGATGATATACTTTTGAATAATGGGTTAATGCACTCTACATTTATTGTTGTAACCTCTAATACTGGTAGTGTATGCACATTAGGTTTGTATATGATATGATGGTTGTATAACATGAATTATATATGTTCTTGGTTTAGTTGCAAATTACTAGGTACATGAAAGCCTACATATGTTTTGCCGTTTATTGACAATGTAGTGTTAAAGAGATTGCATGCTAATAATAATTCATTCATTCATTCATTCTTTTTAAATGAAGCAGGGCCCTACTGTATGTAAGGATATTACAGACTTACAGCTTATAACAGCTTAATTCTATTTGAAGATAAAGACTTTGTATGGACCCAAAGAGTAAATGCTCTTTTTCTCTCTGCAGACAGCTTCACACCTCCACGAACCTCATCCTCCTCTCTCTGGCTGTGTCAGACTTCCTCATCGGCCTTGTGGTGATACCAGTTGGAGGCTATATGTGGAGAACATGTTGGTATTTTGGAGACCTCTTGTGTGCTTTGTTTTCCCTGCTGCCATTGACTTTAATCATGGCCTCAGTGGGAACAGTGGTTCTCATTTCAGTCGACCGCTACTTAGCCATTTGTGATCCGTTGCGTTACCAAACCAGAATGACAGAAAAAATGGTCAGAATCAGTATTTTTGTTTGTTGGATTAATGGAATTCTCTATGCCATTTTTATTTCATTTGACAACTGGCTAAATCTGGGCAAATACAACTCTTGCCATGGAGAGTGTATGATTTACTTTTCAAAAGAAGCTGATGTTGTTTGGGCTTTTGTCATTCCAGTTTCAATCATTATAGTCCTGTATATGAGAGTCTTTGTGATGGCTGTGTCTCAGGCCAGAGCCACGCGTTCTAATGTTACAGCTGTGACGTCCAAAACCTCCAAGAAATCTGAGATTAAAGCGGCCAGGAACCTGGGTATTGTTGTGCTTGTGTATCTGGCGTGTTACTGTCCGTACTATTGTGTGGCCTTCTCTGAGACCAACATTTTCATACTAGGTACTTCAATAGAGATGGTGATGCTTTTTGTAGTGCTTTTTAACTCATGTGTAAACCCTATCATCTATGCTATGCTCTACCCTTGGTTTAGAAAATCTATTGAACTCATTCTCACCCTAAAGATTCTGAGGTCCGGATCATGTGACTTTGTGATCTTCTCATCATAACATCCAAGGCCATGCCAGCAAGACCAATGTTAGTGCCTTATGTAAGTAAAGTAAATAGCATTATGTTTGGAAGAGCCTCTCAAGAATTTAGAGAAGCTAGCTCTGTTTTTATATATATATATAGTATACAGTGTACTGCTGTCATTTGGAGATTTGCAATATCAAATGGAAAAAATATGATGTAGGCTTAAAGGTGTGATATTTTTTAAAAATCTATATTTTGGGATGTTGCTGTTAATAATCAGACGATATTTTGCATAATGCACAAAATGTCCTTGTGAATGTATTATTGCTATTCTAGCTCATTTTTACAAGACAATGATATTGATTATTTATAGCAGCAATATATTGAATAAACTGAAGCCTTTAAGTAGGAACACATATTGTTGCCCCACTTTAAGATAAAGAATGCAGTATGTCAAATGTTCATTAATATGTATTGTCCTTTTATCAATAAATAAAGATAAAAAGACAGCTAAATGCAAATTTGGTTGATGATGATAATGATAATAATAAAACAGATTGTAACAAATAAGAAAGAAGTTATATATGGCTACATGATTTATTGTTGCATTAAACCTTAAGTATAATAACATAAAAAACTATTTTAAAATTTAAGATACATTGTTATTAGTAGTGTAGTTACTTTTACTATGTACTATATCAGAGGTGCCCAAACTTGGACCTTGCACTGAACAGAACATGTCTGTCTACCTTAATAATGTATTCATTTCAAGTTTAATCATAGAGATGTTTGCACTGATCTCATTACATGCAAAAAGTATATTGTGTTTGGCCCCTGGCCTGCTTATACAGTTCCGTTTTAGCCTTCTGAGGAAAAACATTTGGGCACCCCTGCACTATATGGACAGTGGAATTAAGACAATTGAGTACAGTATATGCCAAAGGCTACAATATAGACTGGTATACCAACACAACTAGTTGTAATAACACTGTTCCACTCCGCACAGTGATACTTGTTTGTATCAATTCTGGTGCACAGGTGATCGATAATTCTTGATAATAGGTTTTTGCATATGTAGCACCTATCCTGTGTAGCTAGAGTATTAACACTGAGTTAATGTGGGGGTAGTACCATGGACGGGGCCCTGGGTATGGTAAATTATAATGACTGACAAAATATTGGTAAACAAGAGAAATTATAGTAATCAACTTTTTAACTTGTCCAAGGCTGAGTAAAACTGTAGCCAAGACCAAGACGAGACCAGGTCCAAGACCGTAACAAAAGGGTCTCAAGATGGGTCTCAAGACCAAGACCAGTCTCAGGCGCTACAACACTAGTAGATAACAAAATAGGCTACTGACACGGACACGCTTGGTTCGGCCCCAGACACAAAGGGGCGAAATGCACCACGAATCAGATAACAGAGGGCACTTAGCTGACCAGTGACGCACACAAAGTAGCAGGGTGGCAGCCACCTTGAACGTCAGGATGAGCAAAATGCTGTAGCCACAGCTGCAGTCTCAGCATATAGCCTTTTGCTGCGTAACCACCTCCGCTCCTCTCAGCTGCGCTGACAATGGACAGGATCACCATCACCTGTCTGCTGTGAGGCAGCCGCTGTCCTCAGAGTACAGAATTGACGCTTTATGAATAAAACTAGCTGGAACGAATCATTTGTAGGAATTGGCTGGCTCCCAATCGCGCCTGTTCAACGCTCATGTATGGAAATAGGCTAGTGAACGAAAGGCAAATGTGAGGCAGCTGCTCCCACACATGACCCCACCCCACGCTCCACCTGGTGGGCACGCCACACACAGGCTGAATAACTGTGTGGATAAATTAATTTAAACACCTCCTGTCACCACAAGGATCCTGATAAATCTTGGTAGCTACCTTTTTTATTCAAAGTCATAAAACTGTAGGCGTTTGTAGACTGATCTTAGGCCACTTCTGCATTAAGGATGATTGACAGCTTATTTACCCCCTTACTTTGGGCCACTGGAACAGTCCCATGCATTCATCCATCCATCTTCTACCACTAATCCAGGACGTGGAGGCAGCAGTCTAAGCAAAGATGCCCAGACTTCCCTCTCCAAAGACACTTCCTCCAGCTCTACCGGGAGGACTCCAAGGTGTTCCCAGGCCAGCCGGGAGACATAGTCCCGCCAGCATGTCCTAGGTCTTCCCTGGGGCCTCCTCCCGGTGGGACATGCCTTGAACACCTCTCCAGGGAGACGTCCAGGAGGCATCCGGAACAGATGCCTGAGCCACCCCAACTGACTCCTCTTGATGTGGAGGAGCAGCGGCTCTACTTCGAGCTCCTCCCGGGTAACCAAGCTCCTCGCCTTATCTCTAAGGGAGTGCCCAGCCACCCTGCGGAGGAAACTCATTTCGGCCGCTTGTATCCGGGATTTTGTCCTTTCGGTCATGACCCAAAACTCACGACCACAGGTGAGAGTAGGAACATAGATCAACCGGTAAATGGAGAGCTTTGCCTTTCAGCTCAGCTCTTTCTTCACCATTACCGCAGACGCTGCTCCAATCCACCTGTCGAGCTCACGCTCCATCCTTCCCTCACTCGTGAACAAGACCCCGAGATACTGAAACTCCTCCACTTAAGGCAGGAACTTTCCCCCGACCTGGAGAGGGAAAGCTACTCTTTTCTGGTTGAGAACCATGGCCTCGGACTTGGAGGTGCTGATTCTCATCTTGGCCGCTTCACACTCGGCTGCAAACCGCCCCAGTGCACACTGAAGGTCCTGGCTTGATGAAGCCAACAGGACAACATCATCCGTAAAAAGCAGAGATGAAATCCTGTGGTTCCCAATCCAGACTCCCTCCGGCCCCTGGCTGCGCCTAGAAATTCTGTCCATAAAAATTATGAACAGAACCGGTGACAAAGGGCAGCCCTGCCGGAGTCCAACATGCACTGGGAACAGGTCTGACTTACAACCGGCAATCTGGACCAAGCTCCTGCTCCGGTTGTACAGAGACCGGACAGCTCTTAGCAAAGGGCCCCAAACCCCATACTCCCAGAGCACCCTCCACAGGACGCTACAAGGGACGCGGTCGAGTGCTTTCTCCAAATCCACAAAACACATGTGGACTGGATGGGCGAACTCCCATGAACCCTCGAGCCCCCGATAGAGGGTGTAGAGCTGGTCCACTGTTCCACGACCGGGACGAAAACCGCATTGTTCCTCCTGAATCCGAGGTTCGACTATCGGTCAAATTCTCCTCTCCAGTACCCTGGAATAGACTTTCCCAGGACGGCTGAGGAGTGTGATCCCCCTGTAGTTAGAACACACCCTCCGGTCCCCTTTCTTAAAAAGAGGGACCACCACCCCGGTTTGCCAGTCCAGAGGCACTGTCCCCAATCGCCACGGGATGTTGCAGAGACGTGTCAGCCACGACAGCCCCACAACATCCAGAGACTTGAGGTACTCAGGACAGATCCCATCCATCCATGGTGCCTTGCCACTGAGGAGCTTTCCAACCACCTCAATGACTTCAGCTTGGGTGATGGACGAGTCCACCTCTGAGTCCCCAACCTTTGCTTCCTCAATGGAAGGCGTGTCGGTGGGATTGAGGAGATCCTCAAAGTATTCCTTCCACCGCCTGACAAAATCCCCAGTCGAGGTCAACAGATAGATATTCAGATTCGACAAGTCCTGACTGAAACCCAGGATGCCAAGGCAGGCCACAGTTGCTGTGCATATGCACCACAGCTCAACCAACCGAGCTACACCGTGTCACGCACTTAACAAGAAACATCTAAACCAGAGGTTCCCAACCTTTTTTCCAAATGACCCCCATTTTATCAGACTACCAACTGTTTGCCTTCTTGACCCTAATAATTTGGAAAAATTAAGTAACTTATTGGGTAAATTTCACGACATAACAAAGTATTACTACAGAAGTATTATTAATCTATTTTTAACAATTTCTAAACCTATTTTATGTGACCATTGCAATGCATTAGCCAGTCTTCCAGCACTAGCGGACCGACTGTGAAGTTTTGGGGAGCCCCTAGTAGGGGTCCTGACCCACAGGTTGGTCAAATGTATTCACGGTGTGTACAGCCATACATGGTCTGAGACAGTGTACCTTACCGAGCTAAAAGGTACACTGTCTCTGTCTTGACAGAGTGTCTGTCTGTCAAGTTTGTATTTTGGTGTATTCTGGGCTCACCAGGGGTAAGAGCTGTGTTGTTCTGCTGCTCCTGAATAACTCTGAGTGTGGAGCATGAGTGTGCAGTAGTGTATTTTTGATGTTTCAAGACACATGCATTAATTATAAGAACAGACAAGGGGTTGAAGTATTATTGTGACATTTATATATTTAGTATTCTTATTAATACAATTATATAGTGGTCATTAATAATTAATTTTATTATGATGACCCTAACTGTCAAAACAATAGACAGTAATTATCTCTAGTGAAACCAGAGGTCTCACTGGAGTGGTCAGGAGCTATATTAGAGCTTGATGAGTCAGTGCCTCTGATGATGGAGGCTGCAGAGTCAGAACTCTGCTTCCCACATCTCCTCAACAGCTCCTGCAGAAAGCCTCAGACCAACACATCTGAGGCTCCTGTTGTTGCTCTGCTATCTCTCATCTCTCTGCTCACTGCTACACTCAACCTGCTGGTCATTGTCTCCATCTCACACTTCAGGTAATTACACGACTCGAAACAAGGAAAATGCTTCATGCTAGTCAATGCTGTGGTCCTAATACGGTGCAATGCTAATGGCATGGTTTTAATAGAGTATTACTTCAATGTGCTATCACTCCTAACCTCTTGAAGGATGTTAATGCAGAATGGCATTTATTATACAGAAGTAGTAAACGTGTGAAAGGAAAAAGATTGCATTGATTATAAGAGATATTTGAAGTTGAATGTTACCTTATGTATTCTCTCTCTTGCAGACAGCGCCACTCCTCCAATAACCTCACATTGAAAAAATGCAGAGTTGCCTTTGGGAGGGCAGTAATGGAGAATATGAAGCTCAATGAGGATATAGCTGCAACTCCCAAATGTATTGATGTATCTACTGTATGTATAGATTGTATCAGATTGTTGTTAATATACTGTATAATAACCATTAAATCAACATCAGCACTGAGGCTTGCAGAAAATCTTAGTATGTGTCGAACCAAAGCAGTCAGTGTCAGTTTACAATCTTGTTACCACAAAGAAAAATCTCATTCAACAGAGAGTTTTGTTACATTTGATATGCTCTTAAATTAAATTAAAAAAAAGTTGCCTTATTGTGTTGGAGTTGAAAAACTGTGTGGCAACAATAACCCCCCTATAATTTTCTATGGGACCTAAGACACCAGGCTCTCCTGCTTGCATAAGCACTCTAACCCATGTCACATGGCAGCAGTTTTATTATGAAGAGGTGCCTTGGCTCATAACAGACATGCCTCTTACAAGAGAGGTGTAAATATGAGTGTCTGAACCTGTAGGACCCTAGAGACACTAGACCATTTTCTTTGGCCCCTGTTTGAAGACAACATGGCCAAAAATAAAATGAGTATATCTCTGGAACACTTGTGAAATTTGTAATCACCTATACGTATGCCTTTGGATCAGAGTAAATAAACAGTACACAGACAGAAATAAAATAAAAAAAACTTTAAAAAAAATTATATTGTAGAGTGATTATCCCACTCTTAATGATGTAGGTGAAGCCTAAAACCTCCAGAAACCCATAGCAGAGCTCCTGAACTTTACCAGGGCCAAATGTGATGCAGATAAAGTAAGGCAAAAGACCCATTTTTTGGGTCTGCTAGAGTTCAAACTCCACAACTCCATCCACCTCCAATTGCACCAGAAAACTCCTGTCTGCTATAAAAAAGAGTATAAATTGACTACGTAGTGCGGCTATTAGCAACATAACATAAATAATAAATGAGCTGACTGCTTTGTAGTGATGGCTATTTAAGTGTTGAAATGAGCAGAACGAGTCCAGTGATGGTGTATGGGCGTTAGAAAAGGAGCACTTCCTGGTGTCATATGTCTACGTAGAGCTGTGAGAGTGAGTGTTTCCAGCTCTTGAAAAGGTCAGCGGCTCAGGATACAGGATTACTCAAATGTGAAAGAAACAAAATACTACTCCAGGTATGTTTTTGAGGTGCAATTATAACATGATTAAAAGCTCAAACGTTTAACAGACAAAACAACTATGTAACATCTACAACAACATCTATGTAAAACTCCCACAGACTTCATGTCAGTCCATGTCTGTGTCTCCCGCATTCCCTGACTTCCCTGTGTTAACTGTGTTTCTTGTAAGTTTGATTTTGGATTTTGCTCTTTTGCTTTTGGATTTTGACCTTTCTGTTTTGGTTTTGGTATTTTTTATTTTTTATTTATTTATTTGGACTTGTTCCTTTGTTGTTTTAATCCTGCTTTTGGTTCCTTTTTTCCCCTGTTCCCCCCTTATCTATGACACAATGAGGACAAAAGTGTCCTTTTCAAATTATATTTTTTTGATAACTTTGCAGTGGTTCTAACGTTTTCTTTGAAATGTGGCTCAAGTGTGTGTTTTATCACTAATTTTGATATTTTAACACAAATCTGAAATTCCTTCATTTTTACACTCTAAATTTGTTGCGCTTCTCCTGTTAAGTGACAAAATGTCCTTGTCAACAGATAAAAAAAAAAAAAAGTATAATTCATATTTTTTATACTTTTTTTGGTTTACATAAATCAAATTCATCATCATCAACTTCTGCCCCGATCATAAATGCCAAATATTTAATTATTTTCAGAATTTTTACGTTTTTTATGCCAGTGTATTTAATTGCATCTCAATTTTTTTGTAAAAAAAAACAACAAGAAAAACAATTAAATATTTTCAATATTCTCAATGCAAAGTGGATTCTTTGCTGAGCGAGGAATCACAATAGGAGTCAACTGGACTTGATGGACAAAATGTAGGGGAAGCTCTATAGAGGGAAATAAGGCACAACAGTGAATAAATGAGCAGAGTTACTGAGTTCTGCTTTAACAGTGTAAGGTACATATATAAAAATATATACACTGAACTAAGACAAAGATTAGGAGTAATAACTCCGCATTGGTACCAGTTAGCCTTGCGCTAACGTGCAGATTAAAACACCTAAACTAATGTCTTAAGAGGGAAGGATTGACCAGGAGGGACTCAGTTTAATAGATAAAGACCACCAAACTCAACTTAATTTAGATTAAGTATAACGTTTATTTACACAATAAGGTGGAATAGTGTACTGAGGCACAGGTAAATATTGAAAGGAATGTAATTATGAACAGAACCGTTATGTAGAATTATTGATTAACTAATGATGAATTGCAGTGGAGCAAGTTATAATTTGACTTATTAAATTATTGGAGATTTAGGAATAAGGGAATAGACTCTGAGACTATAAGTGCCAACTCTGTAACATACATAACACTGATCTTACTGCGTTCGGAGCAGGAGGGGAAGGCGGTGACGACAGCCAGCCTCCGGTTTCAGCCAGGGGCTCGGATGTAGTTTCCTCGTCCTTTAGAGCCGCGGGGTGTAGCAGGGGTGGTCTTCCCGGCTCCAAACAGCGGGTCGTGGTGTGTCCTCCAAGCTCAACAAGCCAGTCGCCAGGTGTCCGTTATGTTGAACAGGAGCGTGATGCCGCTCAGGGAGAGTTTAGCTGTTGACAGCGTAAGGCAGCGTCAAAGTCTCAGAGTATGGCAAATGTCCCTTTTAATGCCAAATGAAAAATTCAATAAAAATCCTTTCACAGCGATTCAAAACTTTAGAAGTATAACTTCTTAAAATAGCCGCTTTGGTCAAGGCAGCGATTGTTAAAGCTGGCGATTGTTAAAGCTGGCGATTGTTAAAGCTGGCGGATGTTGCGCGGCGCGAGGCTTTTCAAAATAAACTACAAAAATGATACTTGAACAAAAGTTTGGGCGACTTATTGTGAAAAGATGTTATCACCGGCAAAGTAAACTTAACGCAACAAAAATGACGAGAAGAAAAGAAAAATTAGACTTAAAAGACGAAGGAGAGACGGAGATGAGACGAGACAAAGACAAAGACTAAGACTAAACTAAGACAAGACTAAACTGAGGAATGTGGGCCGCACCCCAAGATAAGACTGGAAGGGTGTCTCTGGTACGCCCCCCGAACTGATAGTGGAGAGGGCTCAAATTACCTCTGCTAGACACAAAATAAATGTCATAAAAAGAAATGTGTCTTACTCCACTTCAATTTACATACCTTTAAAAACATGCTACATTCAACAGTTTGCACAAAACATAGCTATGACATTTTCCTGTAAAGTAACATGTTAATGCATATAAAGTATTTTAAACAGATGAGATGTGCCAGGTCTCTGGTTCTTATCAGAGAAGCGAGGAGGCCTCTTCTGGCATATTTATTGGTCTGCAGTTCGTATAGGACAGATATATGTCTTTGTTTTGCATCCTTGGTGGGTAAGAGCAGACTTCTCGTCTCCTAAAGGAATATCCATTTTTGATAGAATTTCAGCGGTGGTCCAATACTCCTACAACAGTAACAATATTACTTTTGAAAATTGGGGCAAAAGGCTAACACACACAAAAATTAAACTACATTGTCAAGATCCCTAATGCTGGTCTGACGTAGCATGGGATTGGATGAAGGGGTTGACCCGTTGAGACCCCTGTTGTCAGGAGTTATATTAGAGCTCAGTTAGGCGGTCTCTCTAATGATGGAGGCTATGGAGTCAGAACTCTGCTTCCCGCATCTCCCCAACACCTCCTGCAGAAAGCCTCAGACCGACACATCTGAGGCTCATTTTGTTTATGTTCTGCTGTCCTTCATCTCTCTGCTCACTACTGTACTCAACCTGCTGGTCATCATCTCTATTGCCCACTTCCGGTAATTATGGCACTTTAAACAGGAAAAATGTTTGTAAAAAATTACTGATCCTAATATTGACATCATGGATTAGCTGTGTTTTCTTTATATTACACCCTGTTATTTTTACTGTGTGGTCCCAGTACCCTCAAATGTATATGAATGTGAACTATGATAACTCTGTTATTCATTGTTGGTGTGCCAGTAGTGCCAGTTCCTCCACATCTCCTGTCTATCAACTGTATTCATCAAAAAACAAAATGGTAAATATTCTCTCTTTTCTGCAGACAGCTCCACTCCTCCACTAACCTCATCCTCCTCTCTCTGGCTGTGTCAGACTTTCTTGTTGGCCTTGTGGTGATACCAGTCATGGCAAGTATGTGGAAGACCTGCTGGTTTTTTGGAGACCTATTGTGTGCTTTGAGTTATCTCTTATCTTCTACTGTAGTCATAGCTTCAGTGGGAACAGTGGTTCTAATTTCAGTGGACCGCTATTTAGCCATTAGTGACCCCTTACATTATCCAAGCAGAATGACAGAAAAGGTGGTTAGTGTCAGTGTTTCTGTTTGTTGGATATATGCACTTTTGTATGCAATTTCGGTTTCACTCGACAACTTCATCAATCGAGACAAATATAGATCATGCCAAGGTCAGTGCATGGTTTACATCTCCAGAGATATCAACTTCATTATACATTTTGTTATCCCAGTTACCACCATCATTGTCCTGTATATGAGAGTCTTTGTAGTAGCTGTGTCTCAGGCCCGAGCCATACGTTCTCATGTTACAGCCATAACTGCCAAGACCTCCATGAAATCTGAGATCAAAGCTGCCAGAAACCTTGGTATTGTTGTGCTTGTGTATCTTGGGTGTTATTGCCCATACTATTGTGTAGCCTACTCAGGGACCAACATATTCATACTTGGTGCTCCAATTGAAATTGTGATGATGTTTCTGGTGTTTCTAAACTCCTGCATGAATCCACTTATGTATGCCCTTCTTTATTCTTGGTTCAGAAAAGCTATTAAACTCATTGTCACTTTGCAGATACTGAGACATGGATCATGTGACTTTAAAATCCTGTAGTCTGTCATTCATATAACAAAATTTTGTAAATGCAATAGTGTACATTGACATGATTTCAAGGAGACCCGGGCCTGGAAATTGTAGTCGAACTCAAAAACAGTATCAATGAACAGCAACAGAAATGCAAATTCTGTGTATAAACATAATTTATTTCCTACTGTAAGTGAGTCATGCACCTTCTACTCTATATTATACAACACACAAGAAAAATGAAGACTTTCCGGTCACAAATGGTGACTTGGACTTAAGCTCACCAAAGCATTTTGACATGGACATTTTTCTGAACCACAAACAAAAATGATATTAGACACTACATCTGACTACATGCACATATACAAGGATGCAATCAGTAGTCCAGCTAAAGGATCTTTTTTAAGTTCTACCAAAATGGTGAACTGTAACACAAATGTATTGATGTATTTATTTATTGTACAAATTGCATAAAAATATAAGATACCGTATAATAATCTACAAATTAACAAGGCTCAAACCTGCAGAAAATCAATGTGTGTTTGCAATTCTTTTCTCTGTCTTGTGAAGTGCTAAGACAAACTACTGCTTATAAGGCGTACATAAATGCCAGCATTCTGAGAGAAACTTGAAAAAAAGCAGTATGAAATGGGATATAATTTGTTTTTATTTATATTTTTAAACCACTTCTACAACAGCAGTGCATGTTTTACAATCTTACAAAACAATGACTTAAAAAAACATTTTCAAAAATCACTTTGCTTCTATCATAAAGAAATAAATAAAGAGACCAGCAGTTTGCAGCAGAGTGCAGAGCTGTTACACTATTTTGAACAGAACCATAGAAAAAGCTTTTTATTACCTTAAACTTTTAGTGTGATGCCGTTACACTACAAAATTAAAAATAGTTGTGAGGAATCAGTGGAAGCAGAGCTATACACCGTGTTTGGATAAATGAATGAGAGCAGACTGGATGTAGACGCCTTGTTGATTGGTCAGTGCCTCCTGGAGTGGGCAGGGGTTTGTGGGAGAGGAAGAGGTTTGTGGCCCACAGAGAGGCCATGCCAGAGAATATAGAATTGCTTAAACATGTGTGAATAAAACAAAACACAACTCCAGGTGTTTTTTGTTGAGGGAACAACAGTATAATATGGTAGAAAGCTCCAAAGAGTCGATTTTGCATAATATTATATCCTTTTCAGGTGACTGTACATGTATGTGTTTTACAACCTACTTAGGTTTGTAGTAGTTGCAGGAATAGGTACCATCCATTTTTTTTCTTGATGCTACTGTTAGTGTGACCATCTCAAAAAGTGCGGACAAGTTGTATGATTTGACAAGGTGGGACGGACTCGCAAAATAAAAGCTTTACTATTCCACATTATCTAACTTACTAACTTAATCAATCTATACCTCATTTAAAGAAAAGATGCAGCTGCTAAAAACACATATTTTGCAAAGTAATGTCTTTACTCATAGAACTAAAAAAGCCCCATGGAAAGAGACCTCTTTTGAAACACAGGGGCATCATCGATCAATATTGTGCATTTTTACTGTAATATAAGTTGTGCTTTTATTTTGAAATTTGCTTTATTTTGAAACTGGCACACACCATTTCTCTATGTCTGCTGGCATTAACATACAAAGTGTAAACAAAAGTAAGTGGTAAATTATTAGTGAGAGAAATGTCCACAAAAATGTGTTGCCTTGTGTTTTTAAAGTTTAACATGGTTCAGAGTTATGCCACTGTGGCGGCACAGTGGCATAGTGGCTAGCACTACTGCCTCACAGCAAGAAGGTCCTGGGTTTGATTCCCGGACCGTGTGGGGCCTTTCTGTGTGGAGTTTGTATGTTCTCCCCGTGCCTGGTGGGTTTCCTCCGGGTACTCTGGTTTCCCCCATCAACCTCCTGACAGGTTGCCCCAGCGGTATTGAGGGATGGGTCAAATGCAGAGAATGAATTTCCCCTACAGGGATCAATAAAGTATACTTTACCTTACCTTAATTTATTTGCTGTGACAGAGAACTGGACTATTTCAGGATAAAATACTCACCAACTAAGCAACAAACCTGGCATTTTATTTTTCTTTTAATTGCTTCACAGATGCAAATCAGAGACACAGAGGCAAATATCTCTCTATTTCAAGCCTTGTTTTACTTATTTTTTTATTCTATTTTTTTCTATGTTTTTGAGTTGTCTCTTGAGTCTCTGTGTTGATTTTTTATTTTCTTTTTTAAAGGTGCTTTTTAATCCAAATAATCCACAATTCTAATTGACTTCAATTTCAACAGGTAACAGAAAAAACAAACAAAACCCCTAGGAAAAAACATTTGCTTCTACTGGTATTATTATTTATCCTAAAGGTGACATAATAGTGTTTTTTTCTCTTCTTTTTTACATAATATTAAGTCATAACAATCATGTAGAGTAACCAGCTCAAAAAGTCCAAAAGTGGGAAAAGTTGTGCGATTTAGTAAGACAAGGTGGGACAACTCGAAAAACAAATGTTTTAATACAAATCTAACTTACCAAGCTGCTTCAGTTTAGGTCCTATAAAACATATGATTGCTGTTTTCATCCTAAAAACTGCAAAGTAATGTATTTACTGAGACTTTATTCATTGGAATAAAAAACAACTCCAGCTCACAGATCCATGGCGAGGCCTGTCCTGAAACACAGGGGCAGCAACACAACATCTATATATTAAACCTATCGAGATGGGATTTCACCTGCTGTTGTGCAAATGGAATAGACAACAGGTGGAAATTATAGGCAATTAGCAAGACACCCCCAATAAAGGAGTGGTTCTGCAGGAGGTGACCACAGACCACTTCTCAGTTCCTGTGCTTTCTGGCTGATGTTTTGGTCACTTTTGAATGCTGGCGGTGCTTTCACTCTAGTGGTAGCATGAGACGGAGTCTACAACCCACACAAGTGGCTCAGGTAGTGCAGCTCATCCAGGATGGCACATCAGTGCGAGCTGTGGCAAGAAGGTTTGCTGTGTCTGTCAATGTAGTTTCCAGAGCATGGAGGTGCTACCAGGAGACAGGCCAGTACATCAGAAGACGTGGAGGAGGCTGTAGGAGGGCAAAAACCCAGCTTCAGGACCGCTATCTCCTCCTTTGTGCAAGGAGGAACAGGAGGAGCACTGCCAGAGCCCTGCAAAATGACCTCCAGCAGGCCACAAATGTGCATGTGTCTGCTCAAACGGTCAGAAACAGACTCCATGAGGGTGGTATGAGGGCCTGACGTCCAAAGGTGGGGGTTGTGCTTACAGCCCAACACTGTGCAGGACGTTTGGCATTTGCCAGAGAACACCGAGATTGGCAAATTCGCCACTGGCGCCCTGTGCTCTTCACAGATGAAAGCAGGTTCACACTGAGCACATGTGACAGACGTGACAGAGTCTGGAGACGCCGTGGAGAACGTTCTGCTGCCTGCAACATCCTCCAGCATGACCGGTTTGGCAGTGGGTCAGTAATGGTGTGGGGTGGCATTTCTTTGGGGGGCCGCATAGCCCTCCATGTGCTTGCCAGAGGTAGCCTGACTGCCATTAGGTACCGAGATGAGATCCTCAGACCCCTTGTGAGACCATAAGCTGGTGCAGTTCCTGTAAGACCAAGGCATTGATGCTTTGGACTGGCCCGCCCATTCCCCAGACCTGAATCCAATTGAGCACATCTGGGACATCATGTCTCGCTCCATCCACCAACCACAACGTGGCATCCACAGACTGTCTAGAAGTTGGTGGATGCTTTAGCCCAGCTCTGGGAGGAGATCCCTCAGGAGACCATCCGCCACCTCATCAGGAGCATGCCCAGGCATTGTAGGGAGGTCATACAGGCACGTGGAGGCCACACACACTACTGAGCCTCGACTTGTTTTAAGGACATTACATCAAAGTTTTTGACACAAGAGTCAAGGAGGATTGGGGATCCCAAACCTCAAGTGGTATTATTGGTCATTTATTATGCGATCAGTTTCCAAGTGGCTGAAACCTGCTTCACAGGTATCTTGGAGAGAACTTGAACAAAATATTGTTTACCCTCACAGATTAAAGAATTTAATTTATTCTAATATACAAATTAAGCAAATAGCAGACAAATTTGGTCCTATAATCATAGAAGCTATTTCAGTATGGTGAACTGCAGAGAAACATTGCAAAACTCAATCAACTTGGCATGACCAGTGCCAATCAATCAGTTTCTTTTAAACAATAGAGTTGTTTTCACAATTCGCCAGTCTGAGCTCATCCTTTTCAAGTGTGGGAAAGCACAGTTAACCCTAGATACACTTGACAGTGAAAAACCAGAGCTGAAGACTGGTGAAGGAACTCCACAGTGAGTGGCTAAGCCCAGAAGTCCCTGGAAGCCCTGGAAAAAGAAAAATACAACTTACCTGTATCCTAGTGAACCTAAAATAGCCGACTCCATAACGCTAGAGCAGCTGAAAGCCAGCAGAATGTCAGAAAAGCGTAAATTCTCCTGACTGCCAATAATGTGATTAGAATGCACACCATGATGTCCAAAGAGGAGCTCAAGGACAGTTTTAAGAAGCTCATAATGGAGCCAAACAAAGTCATCGAAAGCAATGATGATGTGGAAGCCCAACACACTGCAGAAAATGAAGCAAAGCTGAGTGCAGGAGTACTAAATGAGCACCAGAATACCAACTTAGAAAAAAGTGCAAGTGAATGTGAACGAAAACTAAGTGAGCTGAAAGATCTCATTCAGATGACTCTATGGGCCAATTTTGGAGAAGATGAGTTAACGCTGGCAGTACAAGCTGCTAAAGCTGGGGACACACTACACGATTTTTTGCCCGATTTTATAACGATTCACAGTTGCGCCGAGTCTTTACCAGTCAACACTAGTTGAAGGGAATTGTAATCACCAGTCGGCTCTGAAATCCGTTAGTGTGTGATGTTCAAAGACTCGAGTCGGCAAGTGTGTGCGCCGCAAAAACCCAGCCTGACATCAGTTGCAAGCAATCAAACATGTTTGAATTTTAAAGCTGACTCTGGACGCACACTCCTGTAGTGTGGGACGTTTACATCCAACAGAGAAGTCATGGTGTCCAGCAGCCAATGAAAAACAGTTGATGGGACACAGGAAATAGCGTCAGAGAACGAAGACGACGCAACAGGAAGCGGCGGGAAAATCTAAACAAAATTTGTCAAAGAAGAAAGAAGAAGAAAACATAAACAACCATGGCGAACACTGAAGAAAGTCGAGCGCTACCCATAAACTGGACGACAGAGACAGAGGAACGTTTGATCGAGCTGTGGCAGGAGCACGAGTGCCTATATAACATCGGCTGTAGTGCATACCACAACCGGTCAGACAAGGAGAAGTGTTGGGCAGGAATCGCCGAAGCTTTGAATATGCCCGGTGAGTACAGATTAGCTTTCAATGCTAACTGCGTCTTTGAGTGAGTGCGTGTATGTGTTATGGTGACCATACGTCCTTTTTTAACTGTTAAGTCCCAGTTTTAGGCTCCTTGCTCCATCCCCCAACAAATATCTGTAAAAACACTCATATGTCTCAATTTTCAACTAGCCATGTCCCAGTTATCCCCATTTTATCCAGTAGTAAAGGAGAGGAAACTTTTGTTTAAAACTGTTCACAATGTCATTATTTTTATTAATAAATTGGCATTAAAATTAAAAACTTCCTCTGATTTGTCTATCGTCTCAATTGGGACAGACAAATTAGTGGAACCCTAACAGAACAGTGGAATGGAGAGTGAGAGAATGTGAGAAAAATGAGAGAGTCTGCTTTTACTGTTTATCTCATGATGGACTGTGACATTTGTATAGAGTCCGATGTGTCAGCACAGTTTCATTATGTTTCTGTAGTGACCGAGGTCAAGAAGAGAGCGATTTCCCTCCGGACCCAGTACAGTCGGCTTTTAAAACCAAAACCCAGTGGGTGTGGGGGACACAACTTTAACGCCAAAACAAAACTGGCTCATGAACAATCTCGAGTTTTTAAGAAGTCACGTGACTCCACGGCAGACTCAGACAAGCGTAAGTGTTGTTATGTCATCAAATGATTCTTTAACTTTTCCCAAGTACCACCCCAGAAAAAAAAGTTATAAGTACCACTTTATCAAATAGGCCAAAACCAAGACTAAATCAGGACTGAAGCAGATCTAACCACTGTAACCAGTGCTGACTACCACTAGACAGAGCATGTGTGCCCACAATGGTGTATGTACTATCTGCACCTATTCCACTGATGTAGAATATCACAATGCATATAATTTGTACAGAAATTACAAGCTACTCTCATAAATGTGTTATGATGGAAATTATAGACTCATTACACTACAGCTACAACTTGAAGAGGATGAAAATGAACCATTTGATGACAAGGCAAATTCACCAGAAACATATCTGTCCAGTACAGTAGATGCTACACCTCTTTCACAGCCAAACACAAGTGGTACTGCAAGAACATCGTCACCACCACCACCCAAGTCCTCTAAAAAGCGCCAAGGTGAAGACATTGAATACCAGAAACTTCAGGTGTTGAAACAGATGTCCTCAGTAGTTGCAGGGGCAAAGCCCTCTAGGGATACATTGTTTGCTCAACAGGTGGCTGAAAAATTACAAGGCATAAAAGATGAACTGCTAAAGACACGTGTGAAAAGGAAAATCATGAATATTATTTATGATGCTCAGGAGACTGAGCAATGTAGCACCCAGTCCACATTTTCCACATACATGCATCCCTCATCCTACACAACACACTCACCTTATCCTTCACCACCACCTATATTTTCACCTCTACCTGCACCATCACATACCCCACCACTCCTCCACTCCACACCCAATGAGCATTCACAGGGATGCTATCAGAGTAGCAGTGCCTGATTATAGTCAGTGGTTTGTGTACCTAATTTTTATGCATTGTTATTTACTGAGCAGTTTTTGTTGCTCAATTTGAAATCAACACATTTATGCAGTAAAATAGTATTTATTATAACTATAGTCAGGTGTTAGTTGTTCTCAGAGCCTGTTTTTGGAGGCCTTTGGTATGTTATGTCTTGTCTTTGTGTGACAACCTTGCCTCACTGTTGTGTCAGAGGTTCTTTATGCTACACCGTCAAATTTTGCAGCTTTTACACTTGAATAATAAAAGGAGTCATGAATCTGATTGCATATCAATTTCTTTCTCAATCATGTACCAAACCAACTAGGGTTCAATAACTAAAATTTAAATAAATTAATGTAAATTTTCTTTTAAATATACATACAATCACAATAACTATAAATAAATAAATATAATCTCATCAAATATAAATAAAAACAAAATATCAACAATAAATAGAATAAATAACTCTAATCTCATCTAATATAAACAGAATAAATATAATCTCAGCAAATATAAATACATAAATATGTAGAATATCATCAAAAATAAATATAATTTCATTCAATGTAAATGCAATAAATATAATCTCATCAAATATAAATACATATACATAAAAATACAAATATAATGTAGCGTACATATATAAAAATATATACACTGAACTAAGACAAAGGTTAAGAGTAATAACTCCGCATTGGTGCCAGTTAGCCTTGCGCTAACGTGCAGATTAAAACACCTAAACTAATGTCTTAAGAGGGAAGGATTGACCAGGAGGGACTCAGTTTAAACTCAGGTAGATAAAGACCACCAAACTCAATTTAGATTAAGTATAACATTTATTTACACAATAAGGTGGAATAGTGTACTGAGGCACAGGTAAATATTGAAAGGAATGTAATTTTGAACAGAACTGTTATGCAGAATTATTGATTGACTAATGATGAATTGCAGTGGAGTAAGTAATAAATAGATTTATTAAATTATTGGAAATTTAGGAATAAAGGAGTAGACTCTGAGACTATAAGCGCCAACTCTGTACATACATAACTCTGGTCTACCATACTTCGGAGCAGGAGGGGAAGGCGGTGACGACAGCCAGCCTCCGGTTTCAGCCAGGGGCTCGGATGTTGTTCTTTGTCCTTTAGAGCCGCGGGGTGTAGCAGGGCTGGTCTTCCCGGTCCCAAGCTGCGGGTCGTGGTGTGTCCTCCAAGCTCCACAGCCAGTCGCCAGGTGTCCCGTTATGTTGAACAGCAAGTGTGATGCCGCTCAGGGAGAGTTTAGCTGTTGTCAGTGTAAGGCAGCGTCAAAGTCTCAGAGTATGGCAGATGTCCCTTTTAATGCCAAATGAAAAATTTAATAAAAATCCTTTCACAGCGACTCAAAACTTTAGAAGTATAACTTCTTAAATTAGCCGTTTTGGTCAAGGCAGCGATTGTTAAAGCTGGCGGATGTTGCACGGCGCGAGGCTTTTCAAAATAAACTACAAAAATGATATACTTGAGCTATCAAACAAAGTTTAGCGACTTATCGTGAAAAGATGTTATCACCGGCAAAGTAAACTTAAAGCAACAAAAATGAAACGAGAAGAAAGGAAAAATTTGACTTAGAAGACGAAGGAGAAACAGAGACACGCCAAAGACGAGAGAGGAAAGCAAGGTTGAGGAATCAAGAAATAAGACAGCTGAAAAGGGGGTGTCTCTTTGGGCGGCCCTCTGTACTGATAGTGGAGAGGGTTCAAATTACCTTTGCTAGACACGAAGTAAATGTCATAAAAGGAAATGTGTTACTCCACTTCAACTTACATACCTTTAAAAACATGTTACACTGGAACATTTGTAGCAACATAAACATACTGGTGAATAATGATGCTGAATAAGCATATATCCAACCAATAATAAACATGATGATTTCAACAGTTTGCACAAAACATAGCTATGATGTTTTCCTGTAAAGTAACATGTTAATGCATGAAATCTGTCTTGAACAGATGAGTGATAAAGTCTTTAATGCATAACTTTCTTAGAATGGACAAAGGCGTAGGTTAATTACTGGTCCCTGAATCTGTGGTGCAGTCTGTACCAGCTCTGCTTTCCATCACAAGAAGAGAGGAGGCCTCTTCTGGCATATTTATTGGTCTGCAACTCATATAGATATATGTATTTGTTTGTGTCCTTGGTGGGTAAGAGCAGACATTCTCCTTAAGGAATGTTCTTTTTGAGTTAGAATAGAGGCAGTGGTCCAATACTCCTACATCCTGAAAATGGGAGGGTTCGGGTTAAAGCCATGGGTCTTTTCCGGCCAAAGCAAAGAGGAGAAAGAAGAGTTGTCTCCAAAGATTGTTGTCTTGCCAAACCAACTCAAAGACAAAGAGAACAAGGAACTTGGTCTGGGCTACATGGTGTTTGAAGACAAGCTGCACATCATGGTGAGGATAAACTTCTCAAAACGCAAGAAAAGATGAGACTTGCTCAAGACCTGCTGCTGGAGGAAGTGAGAGCCAAGACACCAGACCCACTGACAAGATGCGAACTGTTGAGTCAAGTTGCTGGACTGTGCGACCTAATCAGCCAGACAACCCCTACAAAACACAAAGGGGCCATTTTGGTTCGAAGGGCCTTCCAAGAAGCAAAGCCATGCAATGTGAACAACACGTGGGATCTAGCCCTGTCAGATGAGCTCCGCAAAGATGCCATTGACCTGTTTGAAGGAGGAGGAAAGCCTGGTCCCAAAAAATCAGTAATAGCTGCATCTAGTGCAAGAGGTCCAGAGGAAGAAGATGCCAGCAAGTGATTGGTGACCTACCTAAAGAAAGATCCAGACCTGCAGCTCCATTTAAGTTCACCGCTGTCAACCTCTTCGGACAATATCTTGATAAAGACGTCAAAAAGCGAGGTATGATGAAGGTGTGGGGCATCATCTTCAGCTGTTTAGCCAGCAGAGCTATTCACACAGACCTGGTCAGCACATTATCCATTGAGAGCTTCTTGATGGCGTAAAAGTGGTTTACTGCTATTACAGGTCACCCAAGAAAGATCTGGTCTGACGCTAGAACCAACTTTATTGGCACCAAACCTGTCCCGCAAGAGCTGGATCAGTTCCTGAATGGGCAAGACAGAGATCGAGGAAGCATCTGGACAGAATCGGACGGAATGGGAGTGGAAAGTCCAACCAGCCGACTTACCTCACTGCAATGTGGCTGCTGAAAATGTGGTTCGCTTAGTAAAGAAAGTACTTCAATGCCTGAGTAAAGAGACTGGCCTCAGCTATAATGAGCTCCTGACAACTGTGCAACTTGCCGCCAACCTTGCCAACGAACGCCAAATAGATGCCAGGGTGCAAAGCTGTGAAGACTGTATACTCGGGGTGCCCAAACTTTTTCGGCTCGCAAGCTACTTTTAAAATCACCCAGGGTAGGAGATCTACCTAATATTTTTTTTACCCATTCTTTCTAATAGGCACAGAGTGGTGGCTGTTTATCAGTTATTATTATTGCAGTGGTTAAACATAAAAATTAAAATAGAAAATAACCACTTTAATAAAGTCATACCTTATTAAACTGAAATTAAAATAATTCAATATCAGCATTTACTGAATCTGATAAATTTAGAACAAAGTTTTGCCAGTGATATTTTAAAAATTCTATCATCTCCTAAAACAGCTGATTATTATGGATTATAATAGGTATACTATATTTATATTTAGGCCTGAATTAAATTTGAGTATCAATGCAGCTTGCTCCATGGTAAAGCTCAGGGAAGGAGCTTGTGAGACTTCGACAAAGTCAGCTTTCCTCACAGCTCACAACAAACCATACCGCCTTGTGGATGCCCAATCCCGTCAGACCTCGGAAGCTAAGCAGGGTAGGGCCTGGTCAGTACCTGGATGGGAGACCGCTGGGGAACACCAGGAAGCCGGTGTGAATGTGAGTGAGTGACTGGGGACTACGGATGGAAATGAGCTCTGAGCTTTAGTCCGGTGTATTTACGGCACTAGCCGTTCATTAACACACGCTGTCCCATATAAATAAATTAATTTAAATTAAACTACTTTGTGAGACAAAAACAGAGCAAACAGGTGGAACACATCTGTCTCCTCCCTTTCTCCTCTCTGACACCACTCATTTGACATTTCATGATACCCCTAGATGAGACTCCAAGAAATTCAGTACCAGGTCAGCAGGTTCTGGAGAGCCTGGAGCCAACTTGCTGGTCTCAACCTGTTCATAAGAAACAAGTGGCACACTTTGCAAAGAACCATCGCAGCCAGTGACATTGTCTTGTTATGCGACCAGAACACGGTAAGAGACCAATTCAAGCTTGGACAAATCATAAGTGTCAGCCCTGACGCCCGAGGCATAGTGCTGTATGTCAACATCAGGTCCATCTCTATTGTGTTCCAGCGACAGCGGCTGTACCAGTACGTCCAATTAGAGTCCTGAGGGGAGATGTTCAATCGGCCATCCTGCACAGAGATGTCCGACGTCTGGTTGTCTTGCTCCCAGCTGAGGAACAGGTGTGAAGCTGCTGAATCCTGACCGGCAGTTTGTAGAGAGTCGTGCGATCCTCCCAGTGGTTATCAAGGGACAATTGAGGTGCTTTGGCAAGCCGCTGGTCTGCCCTCCTCCTCCTCTGGTCACCCTGCCTTTCCTCATGAGAGGAGAGGTGTGGCGCATCACCAATTAGCAGCACGCCGTGGGACTGTGTAAAATGGCGCATGGTGTCACTCTGGTTGTGCAGCAGAAGCTGTCAGGACACTGAAGGAAGCTGCGAGCATTCCAAAGACTTTAAATGAACTGTGTGGGAGTGGGTACTCACGTAAAAACTGAAGGGACAGCCATTTTTTCACCTGCTGCTGCTTCCTCTTCTTCTGCTGCTACCACCTCACAAAGTGATAAAATAAAATTCAATTAGTAAAGTAGAAGTAATATTTTAGCGAAATCCTGTCTTCATTTTTCTGTAGTCAGCCCGTCCTTTCAAGTGTGGGAAAGCACAGTTAACCCCAGATACACTTCACAGGAGCAGCAGTGGGGTGCATACTCTCAGTGTCATCTTTAGTCCCACAGGCCTTCGGTCTTTGAAAGACACCCAGAAGCAGTTCAGTTTACCTGGTTCTTCCTTTTTTTAATCTCCAACTTCGCACATCAATGCAAACATATGGCGGCCCCTGGAACACACTGTTCTCTACCCATCCCTTTCACAGATTTTTGACTAGTCCTGGCAGAATGGTGTCTACAATGTATTCCATTTTGTAAGGCTGCTGACAAGTCATTTTGTCCTGATAAATCATGGATAGTAGATCTACCTCAGTCAAATTTGGCAAAACATTTTTTTTATCCTGGAGAAATCCTAAACACCAAATTGTTCAGTAAAATTTTATACACAGGACTTATTTTTACCCTAAGATATTACACAAAATAAAAATGCTTTCATCCCCTCTTTGCACTTTTTGCATTTGTCTGCTTTCTTGGATCTTGAAGATAACAGTACCTTACTCTCTAAATATTCTCTTACTGAATGACAGTACTGATTTGCCACTATCTGTTCAGCAAAAATGTATTTGGCTGTCAGGTCTCACTGCAGCAAAACACCTTATTGCATGCAGATGGAAAAATCCACACCATCTTACTTTACACTTTTGTAAAGCTCCTTGATTTTCTTGACATAGCAGATATGGAACAGTGGCTTGCTGAGCTGCATCAGGCCAAAAAAGACAATATTACAATATGGAAAGAAACAACTTTAATAAACTGGATGAAGTCACTTCTTCCCCCCACCTGTCTCCTTCCTCCAACATGAGCAGTGCGCAGTGGTACCAGTGCTACCCAGAACTGGGCAATCTGTCCTGCACCAAGGAGATCCCCGATCAGAACATCACTGTCTATCTGAGCGTGCTTTACATCTTCACCATCTGCACCAGCATCCTCAACCTTATGGTCATCATTGCTATCTTGCATTTCAGCCGAGTCGCAAGTGGTCACATCAGGTTTACTGTAATGAAATGTACTCATTTTGTTTCTTTTCTCAGGCAGCTGCACTCCTCTCCTAACTTCCTCCTCCTCAACCTGGCTGTCTCAGACTTCCTGGTGTGCTGGGTGGTGATCCCTGTCCAAGGTTCCTTCCCGTACACTTGCTTGCGAGTCGGGGACATCATGTGCGTCCTGTATGTCCTCTTGACTCTCACAGTGATTTCCGTATCAGTTGGAGACATGATCCTTATCTCCATAGACCGCTACATAGCCATTTGTGACCCCATGCACTACTCCACCCGCATGTGCCAGAGATCTGTTAGCATTGCCCTGATTGCATGCTGGATCATCTCCTTCCTATACGTCTTTTGGTATTTCCACAACAATGTCATTATTGGGCGGTATAAGAGTTGTGAAGGACACTGCTTTAACACGGTGACCCCTATTGTGGCTTATGTTGACCTGGCAGTGAACTTCTGTGGGCCTATTGTGCTCATAGTGATACTGTACTTGGGAGTTTTCTTTGTGGCAGTGTCCCAGGCCCGTGCCATGCGTTCTCAGGTTGCAGCCACCACACAGCAGCCGGTGGTGAACTCCAGGAAATCAGAGCTGAAAGCGGCGCGGAATCTGGGCTTTGTTGTTTTACTCTTTCTCTTCTGCTACACACCGACCTACGTGGTCGATCTGGGAGGGAATATAAACCTTTATTTCAAGGTCTTCCTGTATAATTTACTGTATCTGAACTCATGTTTTAACCCCTTACTCTATGCGCTGCAGTATCCCTGGTTTAGGAGATCTGTGAAGCAGATAGTGACGTTTAGGATTTTGCAAAGTGGTTCACGAGATGCAAATGTACTATGAAGACTTTTAAATGCAGTGGTAATGTTTAGCTTGGTAAAAAGACATGTTGCTGATAACCCATGTGCAATCAAATAACATTTTACCCATTTAAAATGTTATGTGTAATCACTGAGGCATAGCGTTGAGAACCAAAAGGGCACATTTTGGGCAATTCTGAGATTTACATTGAAATGAATGCTTTTGTTTTTACTGCCTAAAGATCACAATAAAAATATTTGTCTATATCTGAACATAGGATTCAGACAGTGTCAAGATATAAATGCTATACTGCTATGTCATATAGAAAAAGGCATAAAATGATGGCGCCAAAAAAGGCAAATGTAACTAAGTCAGTGGTTCTCAAGCTCTGGTACAGGATCCACTGGTGGTACTCAGGAGTCTTTTTCAGTTCAAAACCTGCTTTAGTTTCATTTAGAGTCTGTTTTATTCCTGTTTTAGTCCTGCTCTGGTTTGGGCTTAAATTTTAATGTGAAGACCACTGCTTGGTTTAGGCCCAGTCCTGGCTTAGACCTAGACTGATTTAGTTCTAGATTTGTCCTGATTTAGTCCTGGTTATGTGCTTAGACCTTATTTAGTCCTGGCTTGGACCTGGATTAGTTCCAGTTTTAGTCCATATCTTGTCCTTATGTAGTATTGCTCTTTTGAGTCTCTTAAAGATGAAACTTGGAAAGCCAAATATTTCCTGAGGTGGTGGTCTGTGATCTGTGTTTGAATATTTATTAATTTTGTTGAAATTTGACAAAACATTAGTACTATGCCACTGTGCGCCTGTAAAGTCACTTACACTCTTTTGTTCTAAGCCCTCAGTATACAAAACAGATTTATATGTATACATCATGGCATGCTTATTTTAGCTATTGAAACATCTATACCAAATACAAAATGCATGGTTCTAATTGTTACACTTCATTGTACACACTGGTAGTGTTGTTCTCTCTCTCGGCTATGAATGTAAATTGAATTTTCCAGAGTTAATAGATATTGCATTACACTTTTGAAATTAAAAGCTTTTTTCCCCAACAGAAATGTCTCCCTCTGTGTGTACACCGCTCATGTGGGAGTCAAAGATACCAAACTCAGTATTAGTGGATGAGAACAATTAGTCTACACAAAACACTTTTATCACCACATGGGATTTTTTTATGTGGA
Source organism: Bostrychus sinensis (assembly GCA_020698575.1). Classification (NCBI taxonomy): domain Eukaryota; kingdom Metazoa; phylum Chordata; class Actinopteri; order Gobiiformes; family Eleotridae; genus Bostrychus; species Bostrychus sinensis. Next base: position 30,788,952 of record CM036240.1, on the reverse strand, counting down.
AAATATTCATTCATATTTATGAAAGAGAGCAAAGGTTATTTGTTTTATTGATCAATTGACTGATTAATAACAGAAAAACTCTGAGGTCTTTTGTGAGTATTTCTCTAACCTTATTCATAGCAATCCACTGTCCGTTAAATGTAAATGTGTTCAATATATTATAAATAAAATGTATTTTGTCTCTAAATGTCCTGGATTATTTATTTCACATTTGCAAAAAATAAGATAAGATATAAGATAAATGTATATCTGAATAAATAAATAAAAATTGGCAATGCAGTTTTGGGACCAAAACAGAAAATGTAAATAAAAACAACTTGGCCATTATGTAAAACATATTTTTAATTGTTAATAAATCAACTGTGCCATTGTTATCAGTAAAACTAATATTTGATTTAAAAGTTGAATTTGTAAGATTTAAAACAATTCCCCTTTTAAACACCAGAGGGTAGAGTGTTTTGTTAAATTTTCTATATCACCATCAGGGGGCAGTGTTCAAATTTGTTCACAATGGAGTGTCAATGTCATTCTCATATGATAACGAGGGGTCACTTCATGTAGCTCTCCGAGGATGTTTCTCATTTGCCAGGATCCTTCGAGGCTGAACCACTTCAGAGTGATCCATGTCATCATCGCCTCACCAACTAAATCTCTCCATGCCCACCACATCAGTGTCACCAGTGCATGGCTATTGATGTTTCACATTCTGTAAATGTGACACTGCTGTTATTAGTACCAACATCAAACCAGTTTTAATAGAACTTTTAGTAAAACAGACAATATTTTCTGTATTCTGCTGCATTTTAACAGGTGTTCCAGCTAGGCAGACTGTGTGTAAAATAATTGATTGTTTTTGTAAAATTATCTTAAATTTTGGAATATAACACACACACACACACACACACACATATATTGTGTTTTGAACAGAGCAATGGAAAAAGAGCTCTTTATTTCTTTCTTTAAACCTTTTGGATGATGTCATTTTACTACAAAACAAAAAATGTCTGTTAGGAATCAGTGGAAACAGAGCTGTACACTGGGTTTTGTTTGTTTTGTTTTTTTTGATAAATGAATGAGAGCAGACTGGATGTAGAGGGCTTGTTGAGTGCTTCCTGGAGTGGGCGGCAGAGATTTGTGGAACCAAGCATTCTGGGCCTCAGAAGCTCAGTGCCACAGAAGAGAAGAAGATTACTGAAAAATCCATTAATTAAGCAAAGCGCAACTCCATATGTTTTTTTTTTCGTTTGTTTGTTTGTTTTTGATGAGGGAACAACATTATAACATTGCAGAAAGCTTTAAAAGTCAATTTTGCATTGAATAGGCCCTTTAAATGTTTATGTCACAATTGGTGACATGAACCATCACTACAACCATGATCCTGGCAGTGATATGCGGCCCTACATCTCCAGGAGGTGAAGGTACCAAAGTTATTCTAGTTTGCTGAGTCATTGATTTGATCACTGCTATCCAAAGTGAAGTTGTGGAGTTGTTTTGGTTCATGATGCAAGTGGCTTGGGAGGTCCAGTGTCCATCTGGGAGCAGGCGGAGGTGGAGGGAGACGAGAGATAAAGCGTCTGGATGAAGTCACTTTTTCCCCCTCCCATCTCCTTCCTCCAACATGAGCAGTGAGCAGCTGTACCAGTGCTACCCAGAACTGGGCAATCTGTCCTGCACCAGGCGGATCCCCGATCAGAACATCTACATCTATCTGATTGTGCTTTACATCTTTGCCGTCTGCACCGGCATCCTCAACCTTATGGTCATCATTGCTATCTCGCATTTCAGGCGAGTCGCTAGCGGTCACATCAGGTTTATTGTAATGAAATGTACTCATTTTGTTTATTTTCTCAGGCAGCTGCACTCCTCTACTAACTTCATCCTCCTCAACCTGGCTGTGTCAGACTTCCTGGTGTGCTGCACGGTGATCCCAGTCCAATTTTCCTTCCCTTACTCTTGCTGGCGTCTCGGTGACATCATGTGCATCCTGCTTGTGATCTCTGACTTCACGCTGATTTCTGTATCAGTTGGAGGCATGATCCTTATCTCCATAGATCGCTATGTAGCCATTTGTGACCCCATGCACTACTCCACCCGGATGTGCAGGAGATCCGTTAGCATCGCTCTGATGGCATGCTGGATCGTCTCTGTCCTGTATGGCTTTGGGTTTTACCACAACAATGTCATTATTCCAGGGCGGTATAAGAGGTGCGAAGGGGACTGCTTCATGGTGGTGAGCAATATTGTGAGTTACATTGACCTGGCGGTGAACTTCTGCGTGCCCTTTGTGCTCATAGTGATACTGTACTTGCGAGTTTTCTTTGTGGCAGTGTCGCAGGCCCGTGCCATGCGTTCTCAGGTTGCAGCCACCGCACAGCAGCCAGCGGTGAACTCCAGGAAATCAGAGCTGAAAGCAGCGCGGAATCTGGGCTTTGTTGTGTTACTCTTTCTCCTCTGCTACACACCATTTTACGTAGTCGATCCGAGAGGGAATATGAACTTTTATTTCAGGGTCTTCCTGTTTAGTTTGATGTATCTGAACTCGTGTTTTAACCCCTTACTCTATGCGCTCATGTATCCCTGGTTTAGGAGATCTCTGAAGCAGATAGTGACGTTTAGGATTTTGCAAAGTGGTTCACGAGATGCAAATGTACTATGATGACTTCAAGTGCAGTGTTAATATATGAAAAAGTATGTTATTGATAATGCATGTGCAATGAATTTGAAATAGCACTGTACACATTTAATATGACATTTGTAAACACTGAGGCATAGGGTTGAGAACCAAAAGGGCGCAAGTGACATTCTGGGTTTTCTATGATTTACAACTTAAAAATCAAATGAATGCTCTTGTTTTTACTGCCAAAACATCACAATAAAAACAACTGGCTATCTCTGAACATAGGATTCAGACAGTGTGATAAATGGATATAAATGCTATACTGTTATACTGGTTAAATAACTATTATTACAAATTAAAAAAAATGTCAATGGTTCTCAAGCTGTGGTACAGGTTCCACTGGTGATACTTGGAAGCCTTTTGCAATTTTAGTCCTGTTCTGGTTGGGGCATAAATTTGATGTGAGGACCACTGCTTTGTAGCATACATATATTAAAATATATCCACTTAACTAAGACAAAGGTTAAGAGTAATAACTCCGCATTGGTACCAGTTAGCCTTGCGCTAACGTGCAGATTAAAACACCTAAACTAATGTCTTAACAGGGAAAGGTTGACCAGGAGTGACTCAGTAGAATAGATAAAGATCACCAAACTCAATTTCATTCAGATTAAGTATAATGTTTATTAACAGAATTAGGCAGAATAGTGTACTGAGGCACAGGTAAATATTGAAAAGAATGTCATTTTGAACAAAACCGTTATGCAGAATTACTGATTAATTAATGATGAATTGCAGTGGAGTAAGGTTACAGTATGACTTATTAAATTATTGGGGATTTAGGGAATAAAGGTGGAAATAGACTCTGAGACTATTAGCGCCAACTCTGTCACACAACACTGGCTTACTGTACTCGGACAGGAGGGAAAGGGCGGTGACAACAGGCCAGCCTCTGGTTTCAGCCAGGGGCTGGGATGTTAGTCCTTCTGGATCCGCAGGGTGTCGCAGGGCTGGTCTTCCCCACTCCAAACAGCGGTTCGTGGTTTGTCCTCCAAGCTCCACAAGCCAGTCGCCAGATGTCCCATTAACAGCGAGCATGATGCCGCTCAGGGAGAGTTTAGCTGTTGTCAGCGTAAGGCAGCATCAAAGTCTCAGAGTATGGCAAATGTCCTTTTAACCCTCTACGGGCAGGCGTTGCCAATTTGCAACAGCTAAATGCTCATTACCTAATTACCAATAAAAGTCAGAATTATTTATTACTACCCCATATAATAATTTCCCCAAAATATCAGATTTTTCCTGTTACTAAAACTTAATTTGGGTCTGAGAGGGCTAATGCCCAATTGAAAAATTTTATAAAAATCCTTTCACAGCGTCTCAAAAACTTTAGAAATATAACTTCTTAAAATAGCTGCTTTGGTCAAGGCAGCGATTGTAAAGCTGGCGGATGTTGCGCGGCGCGAGGCTTTTCAAAATAAACTACAAAAATGATACTTGAAATGATCAAATAAAAGTTTAGATGGCTTATCGTGAAAAGGTGTTATCACCGGCAAAGTAAACTTAACGCAACAAAAATGAGACGAGACGAAAGGAAAAATTAGACTTAGAAGACACAGGAGACGAAGGAGAGACGGCGACTAGACAAGACAAGAGAGAGAGACAAAACAGGACTGAGCAGAAGGAAGAAGAGGGGTGTATCTTTGACTCCCTGTTAACGGGCGGCCGGCCCCCCTGTTCTTCTCTGCAGTGATTGCGGAGGAGATTGAATTACTTCTTAGACGCAAAGTAAATGTCATAAAAAGAAATGTGTTTACTCCACTTCAATTTACGTACCTTTAAAGCATGTTACATTTAAAGTGGAACGTTTTGTAGCAACATAAACATACTGGTGAATAATGATACTGAATAAGCATATATCCAACCAATAATGAACATGATGATTTCAACAGTTTGCACAAAACATAGTAATGACATTCTCCTGTAAAGTAACATGTTAATGCATGAGATCCATCTCTCGAACAGATGAGTGATAAAGTCTTTACTACGCATAACTTTGTTGGGATGAACAAAGGCATACAAAGAGAATGTACAGAGTCTTGACTTCCACCAGAGGTTAATTATCTGGTCCCTGAAACTGTGGTGCCATCCGTACCAGGTTTCTGCTTCCTATCACAAGAACAGAGGCCTGTTCTGGCATATTTATTGGTGCAGGTCAGTAAAACCAGTCATGCAGTTGTACAGGATAGATATATGTCTTCGTTTGTGTCCTGGGTGGATAAGATGCAGACTTCTCGTCTCCTAAAGGAATGTACTTTTTTTGAGTTCGAGTATCAGCAGTGGTCAAATACTCCTACAGCTTAGTCCTTGTTTAGGCCCAGTTTAGACCTGGTTTGTTTCTAGATTTGTCCTGATTGAGTTCTGGTTGTTTGCTGGCTTAGTCCTGATTTCGTCCTGGCATAGATTAAGTTTATTCCTGGATTAGTTCTAGCTTAGTCCAGTTTTAGTCCTTCTTTAATCCTGACTTAGATTTGGTTTCGTCCTGTATTGGTTCCAGTTTAATCCGGTTTTAGTCCTGACTTATTGCTGGCTTAGATTTGGTTTAGTCCCAGTTTTAGTCCATGTCTTGTCCTTATGTAGTATTGATCCTTTAGTTTATTAAAGATGAAACTTGGAAAGTCAAATATTTCCAGAGGTGGTGGTCTGTGATCTGTGTGTTTAAATATTTAGCATTTATAATTTTTAGCATTTTTTCTTCTCTTATGAGCCTTGTTACAGGCCTTTGTTACAGCCTTTGGTTCTCAGCCCTCAGTATAAAAAAAGATTTATGTGTATATCACATAACTCACTGTCTATAACCCACACACTATAAGCCCAGACTGCTTCAGTGATAACTCACGTTTAGAAGCTTTGCCAGGACAAATATTTCAGATCAGAAGATATAAAACATATGTGAGCTAACACTAGCATGCTAACGCTAATGCTGCCTCAGGTAAGCTCCAGTATGACTGATCAATAATTTGACCAAACGGCCTTCAACACCCAAAATTCTGTTGTGACAACAGCTCGTCAGTGTAAATATGAGATAATATTCATAAATGTGTGACAGTACAAACCTGCAAATGCAGAAAGGAGAAGAGTTGAAGTGATTATTTTCAGTAGATGTCTGGCCTGAGTATCCTTCCGCCAAAGAAGTAGTGCTGTTCTATCAGCCAAACAGAGGTGTTCCTCATGAGCTTGTGCATGGCTCATTTGCATTGATTTGCTCTTTTCAGCTCCGTGTGTCAAAAGGACCAGGTTAAAAATAAAGTCAGAGGCTAAAGTGAAAAGCTAAAGTGAAAAGCTAAAGGGAGATGCTAAAGTGTTTAGTTATTGTATTGCCTAATGAAATGGCTAATGCTTTTGCAAACAGAATAAGGAGTTGCTGTTTTAAATTGCAAGTTAAAGTTTGAATTAATAATCAAAATTATCAATCAAACTATTTATTTTTTTAAATGGGTTTTGGTAATTGTAGTGGAAATTAATTCATTCCTGTGTTATCCTGTTGTTATTCTATTGTCTGAGCTAAGTGCTGTACAAGGACTAAGATATGCGTAACAGCTGTAAGGCCAAAGGATTTTTATGTCTTAGTGCACACGATGGTCAGGCCATGGTGACCTGTTATAGATTAGAGCAAAAGACTTAAGATATGCTTGTGACTCTGGGACATGTACTCTTTTCCTGTGTATGTTTGGTATAAAACCTACCTTCTGCTAAGGGGAGGAGGACACTCTGCATCTCTCGTTTGTGCTGTGTTCTCCTTGTGCAGTAAAGTAAAATAAAGACGAGTCGATGATTGATCCAGACACTGTCTTATTGCCAAGTATCTTAATCTAAAATTTCCATAACAGCAATCAGTTTATTAAAGTTAGTATTATTTGCAGAATTAGTAATTGTATTTTTAAACTGATTTTTAAATGAACAATTAAAATGTTGTTATGAAATATTTTAACAATTGCTCTTTCAATTTGAAGATTGATAAAATTAAATTGCAAATACATTTAATAATTCTCAATTTAAAGTATAATTTCAATGTTCTTTCTTATTAAATCCTTTATTATTATTTATGTGGTCCTAAAAATGCTCCATACTCAGCAGCCCTTCTTCACTAACTTAGAATTGCCTTATTCCTGTCTATGTCCTGCCCTGTAGTCACGTATGGGTTAGAGACACTGTAACACTGAGGAGGGCCGCCCCGCTAGGGCCCGGTCAAAATCTCACTGCAAGCTTTGGTGAAAAGTTGACAGCCCTGCTTTCTGTCTAATGATAAAAGATCTCCTTTGTACAATAAATTGAATTTATTATTATGTCTTTATATATATATGAAGATATTGTACTGTAATTATTATTAGTCATTGTTAACTTTGAATTATACTTTTTTTTTAGATATGTATTTATCTTCTATCTTTTGACCTTACACTATATTTTTCATATGTGAAATAAACAATACACATTTAGAGACAAAATACATTTTATTTAATATAATATTGTATATCACTTACATTCATAGACAGTGGATTGCTAATGAATAAGGTTATAGAAATACTCACCAGTGTTTTATGTTATTAATCAATTAATGTATTAATAAAACTAAAAACCTTAGCTTTATTTCATTAGTATTAATTATATTTTCCACATTAAAAATTAAATTAAATTAAAAAAAATTAAATTAATCCCATGTGGTGATAAAAGTGCTTTTGTGTAGACTAATTGTTGCCATCCACTAATACTGGGTTTGGTATCTTTGACTCCCACATGAGTGGTGTACACACAGGGGGAGACGTTTCTGTTGGGGAAAAACAGCTTTTTATTTAAAGAGAGTGATGCAATATCTATTAACTCTGGAAAATTCAATTTACATTCATAGCCAATAGAGAGAACAACACTAACAGTGTGGACAATAAAGAGCTACAGTTATGTAGCATGTGAGTAGGTATACTGATTGTAAAACCACAGTGTATGTTTATTAAATTGGATTAGACAGAAGACCAGATTTTTTTTTTTTTTTTTTAAATAAAGGCTTCTAGTGCTGCAAGCTGCTGTGGTTTTAATGACTCAATATGTTTTTGGTAATTTAAAACAGAATTTACCGCTGAATGAAACAAACTCGGCTCCTCCTTGTTGCGGACGCTGCTCGCGAAGAACACGTGACTTAAATAAGCGAATCAAAACGCACGGTACGGTTGGGATTTTTATCCAACCACGGCGGACCGCATGGTGACCAGACTGATATTTCTCTGTATAATAATACAGAGACATATCAGTCTGGATTTTCCAGGTAACAGATTCCTAGTAGCTCACCATCAAACCTGGCCTGTATAAAAGACAGGACCAATAAATCAACAAATCCATGTGTACACAAAAATATCACAGTATAAATCCCAATAAATAATACACATGGTATTATAAATGGTTTAGATCCCTATTCAAGTTCTCATACTATAAAATGTAATTAGTATCAATTGTCACAATCCGCTCCATATTTTGCCTCCACCCCTGCAACTCCTCATCAGTTGATCACCGCCACCTGCACTTCCAGCTGCAGCTCATCAACTGGCCACTACTTAAGCCTCACCTTCCCACTCACACTCATGCTATTCTACTCTTGATTTCTGTGACTGGATCTGGAACCTGTTTCTGTCTGCTCGGAAGGTATTTGCCTTAGTCTGTTCCTGCACTTTTGTGGACTGCCTTTCCAGTTTTTGACCCGGCTACGGACAACTAATCTGACTCCTGTTGCTTCTTGATTCTGATGCCTGGTCCCCAGCTGCATGACCTCTCGGATTCAAAGACTGTAATTGTCACTTTTGCCCTGAGTAATAAAGATACTATTTTGAACTGTTTTTTCATTGTGCTGCATTTGGATCCTTAATCCACCCCTCTGTCAGTACAATCTGGCCAACAATGGATCCAGCGCACCCAACTTCACCACATTCTCGCCTTGATAGAGTTGAAGAGGTTTTGCAACAGCATGGGGCTATGTTAGCCTCTGCTTCTTCAGATATACGTCACGCAGCAGCTGTACATGATCAAGCATTAGCTTCGTTAGCTGCCCAGGTGCAACAGCTCACGTCTGCACTGGCTCAAGTCTCTGCCTCTCCTCCAGCTCCACCTGAACCAGCTCCTCTGGCCCAGGTCTGAAGAGGTCTGTTTAAAGCAGGCCGGGGTCCAGTGTCTAACCAAGCTTCAAGCCCAGCTCTGGATCTGTCCAAGGTTCCAGTCGAGTACCATGATTTCTGTGAGGTTTTCTCCAAAGGCAAGGCGACAACCTTGCCCCCTCACCGCCCATATGACTGCGCAATTGACCTCCTGCCTGGTACAACTCCTCCACGGGGGTGACTCTACTCTCTCTCTAGTCCAGAAAGAGAGGCCATGGAATCCTACATCAATGACTCCCTGGCTGCAGGCATAATCCGCCCGTCCTCCTCGCCTGCTGGAGCGGGATTCTTCTTTGTTGGGAAGAAAGACCACACCTTGAGGCCTTGCATTGATTATCGAGGACTTAATGCTATCACCATCAAGAACCGTTACCCACTCCTGTTGATCTCATCTGCCTTCGAGCGCCTCGAAGGGGCGACTATCTTTTCGAAGTTAGATCTTCGCAGTGCCTATCATCTTGTCCGTATCCGTGACGGGAACGAATGGAAGACAGCATTCAATACACCTACAGGGCACTACGAGTACCTGGTCATGCCCTTTGGCTTCACCAATGCTCCAGCAGTCTTTCAAAGCCTCATCAATGACGTTCTCAGGGACATGATAAACAAGTATGTATTCATCTACCTAGACGATATCTTAATCTTTTCCAAGACCAGGGAGGAACACATCCAACATGTACAAGCAGTTCTACAGAGACTGTTAGAAAACTCATTATTTGTAAAGCCTGAGAAATGTGAGTTTCACACTCCTGTTGTGTCCTTCCTGGGATACATCGTCAGCAAAGGGAGCATCCAGATGGATCCTGCAAAAGTTTCAGCAGTCACAGCTTGGCCCACACCTGATTCCCGCAAGCAGCTTCAGAGGTTCCTAGGCTTTGCTAATTTTTACTGAAGATTCATTCATGGATTCAGTATTTTAGCAGCTCCTCTGACAGCGCTTACCTCATCCAAGATCCCCTTTTGCTGGACTCCAGCAGCAGACGAGGCATTTTTATCACTTAAGAACCAGTTTACTTCTGCACCAATTCTTCGCCTACCTGACACCGAGAGACAATTTGTGGTGGAGGTGGATGCCTCTGATGTGGGAGTTGGAGCTGTCTTATCGCAGCGTGCACCTGACGACCAGAAGCTTCACCCCTGTGCCTTCTTCTCCAGACGACTAACAGCAGTGGAAAGGAACTATGACATTGGCAACCGAGAGCTGTTAGCCATTAAATTGGCACTAGAGGAGTGGCACCACTGGCTAGAGGGTGCCCAACTGCCATTCCAGATCTGGACTGATCACAAAAATCTTGAATATCTCCAGTCTGCCAAGAGGCTCAACTCCCGTCAAGCACGTTGGTCCCTGTTCCTTGGACGTTTCAATTTTTCTCTCTCCTACCAGCCCGGGTCCTGCAACATCAAACCAGATGCCCTGTCTCGGCAGTTTGAAAGGGAAGAAGTGGCTTCTGCTCCTGACACCATCCTACCTCCTTCCTCTCTTGTTGCTTCACTTACCTGGGATGTGGAGGAGAAAGTGAGGGTGGCTTTGAGAGATCAACCTGGTCCTAGCTCCTGTCTTCCAGATCGTCTGTTTCACAAAGCCTGCAATCCAAAGTCCTTCAGTGGGGTCATAACTCCCAGCTTTTCTGCCATCCTGGGATTCAACGCACTAAGGAGGTCCTCCAACGGAGGTTCTGGTGGGCCATCTTAGAGGAGGACACCCGGGAGTTTGTCAATGCCTGTACGGTCTGCCCCTTACCTGTGCCTCATCGTCCCTGGTCCCACATGGACTTTGTGACTGGTCTGCCACCATCGAACGGCCACACTACTATTTTAACAGTGGTAGATATGTTTAGCAAGATGGCTCATTTTATCCCTCTCATAAAGCTTCCCTCAGCCAAAGAAACTGCAGAAGTAGTACTGCAGCATGTCTTCCGTCTTCACGGTCTCCCGGTGGATGTGGTCACCGATCGGGGTCCCCAGTTTGCTTCAACTTTTTGGAAGGAGTTCTGTTCCCAACTTGGAGCAACTGCCAGTTTGACATCAGGTTTCCATCCTCAATCCAATGGTCAGGCTGAGAGGATGAACCAGGAGATGGAGACGACTCTTCGCTGCATGGTGTCTAAGTACCCTTCCTCCTGGTCCAAGTGGCTCCTATGGGTAGAGTATGCCCACAATACTCTGACCTGCTCATCCACAGGGTTATCTCCTTTCGAGTGTGCCTAAGGATTCCAGCCTCCATTGTTCCCGTCTCTTGAAAAGGAGGTCTCCTGTCCCTCCGTTCAGTTCTTCATAGACCGCTGCAGAAAGATATGGACCATGGCCAGAGCATCCTTACTCCGCTCCACAGCCCGCAATTCTGCCTCTGCTAACCGCCGTCGCTCCAAGGGTCCCACCTATCAAGCCGGGCAGAAAGTTTGGTTGTCTACGCGGGATGTACCCTTACAAGTTGAATCTAAGAAGCTGGCGCCAAGGTTCAGCGGACCCTTTGAGATTGAAAGAGTTATCAACCCTGTGGCAGTAAGACTCAAGCTGCCCCCATCCATGAGAGTCCATCCCATATTTCATGTGTCCAGGATCAAGCCATTCTATGGAAGCCCACTCGTTCCTGCTGATCCAAAGCCACCAGCACCTTGCTTCATTGCTGGAGGCCCCACCTACACAGTTCACCGCCTTATTCGCTCCCGACGGCATGGAAAAGGTCTCCAGTACCTCGTGGATTGGGAAGGTTATGGCCCAGAGGAAAGATCTTGGGTTCCTGCTTGTCACATCCTAGACTCACAGCTTATCCAAGAATTTCACCAGCAACACCCTGATCAGCCGTCCTTGTCCGCTGAGACCTGCATGTACCCGGGTCCTACAGCCTCTCCTGCTCCTCAGGATGAGGACAGAATTTCAGACAACATGGAGTCCTCTTTAAGCAGTGATGGATCTAACATGGTGGAATTCTATATTGAAATGCATTGATTCCCTAGCACAACCAAAATTTTGGGCATTAAAGTGCCTCAAAGTGCCTCAAACAACATGTGATAGACAACAGTACATAGTATTAAGTTAATAAGACATATCACATTAATCCCATTTTGTTTAGTTAAGAATATTCAGAGATAACGGGCTTAATATCCATGGCTAACCATCCCATGTAAATCAATGGAAGTGGCTAGGCTTTGCTAACCATAGAAATTAATGAGACGTGAAGCTAATGGTAGCAAGACTCACCAATTCCGTCATTCAAATCAAACTTAACCCTCCCTTTGACTCCTGCGAGCTTTGGTAGTCGGCTCCTATAAGCTGACATTCAGTACATTTAATATGATACGTTGACAAAGCTCAATAAATATAAAATGACTTCTAAACCTACCTGCAGCAAACTTTCCCCAGCGCGTCCCTCGCACAGCTTTGGCTGAATGGCACTACCAGGTTATATCATGATCTGATTCGCTGATTCGGTCATGAACTGATCCAGGTTCAAGCCAGGACTAAACAAGCTCTAAGCCAGCACATAACAAGGACTAAATCAGGACAAATCTAGAACTAAACCAGGACTAAACTGGACCTAAACAAGGACTAAGCAGTGATCTTGACATCAAATTTATGAGAGCATAATTTATTTATCAGAACAGGACTAAAACAGCAAAAAAACTCTTGAGTATGATCAGTGGAACCCGTACCAAAGCTTGAGAACCACTGACTTATTATTATTATTATTTTTTTTTTGTAATAACATTTATTTCGCCTTTTTGGGCTCCAGCATTTTATGTCTTTTTTTTATATGACATCCAATATAACATTTATATTTATTTATCACACTGTCTGAATCCTATGTTCAGAGATAGCCAATTGTTTTTTGTGCGATCTTTTGTCAGTAAAAACAATCTTCTAAATCTTGTAAATCTCAGAAAACTCAGAATGTCATTTGCGCCCTTTTGGTTCTCAATCCTATGCCTCAGTGTTTACAAATTTCATATTAAATGCATAAAGTACTATTTCAAAGTCATTGCACATGGGTTATCAGTGACATGTTTTTTCATATATTACCACTGCATTTGAAGTCATCATAGCACATTTGTATCTCGTGAACCACTTTGCAAAATCCTAAACGTCACTATCTGCTTCACAGATCTCCTAAACCAGGGATACATGAGCGCATAGAGTAGGGGATTAAAACATGAGTTCCGAAAGATCAAACTAAACAGGAAGACCTTGAAATAAAAGTTCATATTCTCTCCCAGATCGAGCAAGTAGGTTGGTGTGTAGCAGAGGAGACAGAGTAACACAACAAAGCCCAGATTCCGCGCCACTTTCAGCACTGACTTCCTGGAGTTCATTGCTGGCTGCTGTGTGGTGGCTGCAACCTGAGAACGCATGGCACGGGCCTGAGACACTGCCACAAAGAAAACTTGCAAGTACAGTATCACCATGAGCACAAAGGGCACGCAGAAGTTCACCACCAGGTCAATGTAACCTGCAATACGGTTCACCAATGAGAAGCATTCCCCTTCAGACCTCCTATACCGCCCCAGAATGATGACATTGTTGTGGTGATACCCAAAGCCATACCGAACGGAGACAATCCAGCATGCGATCAGGGCGATGCTAACAGATCTCCTGCACATCAGGGTGGAGTAGTGCATGGGGTCGCAAATGGCTACGTAGCGGTCTATCGAGATCAGGATCATGCCTCCAACCGATACGGAAATCAGCGTGAAGTCAAGACTATGCGCAGGACGCACATGATGTCGCCAACTCACCAGCAAGTGTACAGTGCGCAACCTTCAACTGGGATCACCATGCCACACCAGGAAGTCTGAGACAGCCAGGCTGAGGCGGATGAAGTTAGTAGAGGAGTGCAGCTGCCTATGAACACTCGGTTCCACAAATCCCCGTCTCTCCCATGAGCCCCTGCTCACTCCAGGAAGCACTGATCAATCAACAAGGCCTCTACATCCAGTCTGCACTCATTAATTTATCCAAACACAATGTACAGCTCTGTTTCCACTGATTGCTCACAGACATTTTGTTTCGTTGTAGAAATCTATGGTTCTGTTCCAAACACCATATACCCCCCTTCTGTTTTTTCTGTCCCTGCCTCTGCTCCTGTCCTCTTCATCCCTCCCTCTTCTTTAACTTCAGGGAGGATAAAACAGGTTGACTTTGTGCAGAACTCCAAATGTCATGTTCTGCAAATTCGGGCTGTCTCTCGCATTTTACTTTTCTGCTCTTTGAGGTTCTATCATGTTGTCCCTCTCCCTCCCCTTTGCAGCAGGCAGTAACAGCCAATAGCACTGCACTCTCGCAGACATCTCCCCTTTGACTCCCCCTTGTCTCTCACTCACAGTTACACATGGGAATGATGGACAAGGCGTATGAAGAATTCTCGCTAACAGACTGTCACTACATATAAAGCAAACTCCAATATTTCATTCTTTTTTCTCTGTTCAAGTAGTCATGAAAATAGGAATAGAATTCCTTTGCCTTCTTTGCTTTCTGTAACTTTTGAATGAACTTATTTGGGCCATTGCAGACGCCAGTGGCTATACATTGTGCCTTTAAAATTCCAAGATGTCAGCCAGTGAGTGCAAATACGTGTGTATTTAAACAGCTAACCATTAGCACTGACTTGTTTAATGGTACAAATCCATATCATCTTAGAACAGTGGTTCCCAACTTTGTTGTCTCATGCATCCCTCGGGGCTTTTTGTCATATCTTGAGTACCCCCTTATGTTAATGATTCTTCAAAAAGTGTTCATATAAAAATCATTAAAGTCTGTTTATTAAAGACATAATATTTACTTTATTGTAAATACTAATTAATTTTTTTTTTAATTTAAATTCAAATTCAAGATGAAATAAAATGAGAATTAAAATAATAATCTGCCTTCCTTTAAAATTGAAATATTAAACAAAAATATAAATCATAAACTTCTATTACATTTACTTATTTTACTATATATTTGACAACCATTTGAAACAAGCCATTAAACCTCCAAAAATATACATTGAATCATTTTTAGCAGTTTTATCTCTTTTTCTTCAGACAATGAGACACTTGAGCTTACCTTTTGTGATTTTCAGTTCTATATAAAAAACACTGAAAATATTTCCTTATGATCTTGCAAAAGAATTATGAAATAATTCCAAGTACCCCACAGATCCTGGCTTGAGTAAACAGTGCTTCAGCTGACGCTCAGTGGAGTTATGTTCGACCAGTGTGCTTCAAGGCAGCGTTGCCCTCCAGGTGTGACATCACTGTGAAAACTCTGAATAGTTATTGCTACATGTTCTTTAAATAAACTTGATTTTGTTTGCTTGATTACAATATATACATTATAGTACTTTTGCATCACAGGAGCCAGGCTTTAATATCTGCAGAGTGACAATGAGTTTGACAGCTTTTCTGAACCAGGGATAGAAAAAGGCATAGATAACAGGGTTCAGGGTAGAGTTAAAATACATCCAAAAACTCATGAACATTTCAGTCGGTGAGCCAATCAGCAGGTTTCCCCCCGTGAGAGAGACACAATAGTACGGTGAGTAACAGATGAGAAACACCACCACCACCACGCCCAGGTTTCGGGCCGCTTTGATTTCAGATTTCCTTGCCGTTACACTCACTGAAGTCTGCAGATTTGTAACTTGAGAACGCATGGCTCGAGCCTGAGAGACGGCTACCACAAAGACTCGTAAATACAGCACTACGATGACAGTAACTGGGATTATAAAGACTATAACCAGGTCCACCTCTCCAGAAACGGTAATAACACATTCACCAAAGCAAGAAGTATCCCTGCCTGGTTTGACTAAGTTTTCATACATGAGACAAAACGTGTAGAGCAGCGATCCGAGCCAACAGACGGCAATGCTAACTCCGATCACTTTCACAGTCATTCTGGTTTGGTAGTGCATTGGGTCGCAAATGGCCACGTAGCGGTCCACTGAAATCAGGACCATGTTTCCGACCGAGGCAGACACCAAGGTAACAGGAACGATGTAGTACACCACACACATGAGGTCGCCCAACGCCCAGCAGGTTCTGGACATGTGGCTCTCCACCGGTATCACCAAGATCCCCACCAAGAAGTCCGACACAGCCAGAGAGAGGAGGATGAGGTTAGTGGAGGAGTGGAGCTGTCTGTAAAGAGAGGACAGACATGTTCTTTTAAAACTGTGGGGTTCAAACCTTAATTAATGCTATTGACGGCAACCTGCAGTATTTTCAGAGTGTAATAATAACATTCTGATAGTCATAAGGGAGAGAGAAGTGAGCAGACAGGGGCAGACTCAGCAGCAGCAGGACAGACCGAGAGCCACAGAAGGAGAGACTTTGGAACTGGAAAAATAGGTTCAGCTCCATAGGTTAAAAATGTTCCAATAATAAATGTCTATTCTGAACAGAAGCCTTTTTTGAAAATGTTGAAAATGCTCTAACTGCTGTAGTGCTGTTTATCTGCAAAATGATTATAACTAATGATTATTATTATTTGGGCTTCAATGACATTTGGTAAACCAAAGTTTATTTCTATAGCACTTTACAACAACACAAAAAAAGACTATAGTGCTTTACTTCAAAAACATGATAAAATTACAACAGTTTAATCAAATACTATAAAGTGTATACAACAATATGACACAACACACAGTAACAGAATGAACCAAAGACTTAAAGCCTAAGTGTAAAACCAGTCTAAACAAGTGAGTCTTTAGCTGGGACTTAAACAGGGACACTCGCAGATCAAATGGCCGCATGTTCCAGAGTTTAGGAGCGGCAACAGCAAATGAACGATTGCCCCACTGTTTATACCAGGACCTGTGGACATTGAAAACAATCTGAGCAGATGATCAGAGGGCTCTGCTAGGGCGGTGGATGTTTAAAATCTGATATAGGGAGGGGCAAGACCATTAAAAAAAAAAAAAAAAAATTAAGCGGACCGGGAGCCAGTGGAGCAAAGAGAGAACCAGGGTGATGTGGGTGTGTCTGGATGAATTGGTAAAAGTCGGGCAGCTGCATCTTGAAACACCTGCAAACAATGGACTGTGTGATACCAAAATATAGTGCATTGCAATAGTCAATACATGAACTGATAAAAACAAAACAGCTTTTTTCGGGTCATGGTGAGATAGAAACGGCTTCACTTTTGCTAAAAGATGCAGCTGGAAAAAGCTCATCACTCATTTGTTTATCAAACTTCAGTTCACTGTCAATCTTGACAACATGACTGAGAGGGTGCTACATACACTGTACAGAAACCATAACAAAGTCAAAACAGCACATATTGTCTGAATTCTAACAGCTATAAATGATCAAATGAAGAGCCATTAGGGGGAGACGGAAGATCTGGAATTCATTACTGACTACATGTTATAGCAAAACTGGGTTAAAAAAAAAAAAAAAAAAACGTGAATAAATGTTGCCCAGCAATAACTTTAACACTGGTTAGAAATATTAAAATAACTTTTATATTTGGCTTAAATAACAAACATGTAATAATTGGTGTTCCTACAGGGGCCATTAAAAA
Source organism: Bostrychus sinensis (assembly GCA_020698575.1). Lineage (NCBI taxonomy): Eukaryota > Metazoa > Chordata > Actinopteri > Gobiiformes > Eleotridae > Bostrychus > Bostrychus sinensis. Next base: position 30,771,642 of record CM036240.1, on the reverse strand, counting down.
ACTGCACTCAATCTGAAATCTGAGGTACACCAAACTTTTACAAATCAGGACTAGACCAGGTCTAAACCAGGACTGAACCTGAACATAACCAGGAGTAAACCAAGTCTTGAGCAGGATTAAAGTCGAGCTTGACCAAGTCTAGACTGGATCTAAACCAAGACCAAACCAGGCCTTAAGTGATCTACACGTCTCTACTGGATAAAAATAGATCAAATAACAATAAACATCAGAACTTGAGCTGCAAAAGAGAAAGTGAGTCCCACCAGGAGAAGCCCATGTACCACCGGTGGTACCTGTACCACAGTTTGAGAAACACTGATTTAAAACAATCTTGGTTATAAAGAAGAAAATGAAGCAGCTTATCTTTATGTAGAAAGACGTGTACAGTGTTTGTAACACAGGTCATACCCCTCCTGTTCCACACCTAAAGCTGGCTACAGTAACAGTGGTGAGAGTGTTTGCACCAGAGGTGGAAGAAGTACTCCGAATCAAGTCAAATACTGCTACTTCAAAATATTATTTCTCACAACAAGTATGCTAGTATGAGTATTATTACAACTAATCACTTTGCCACTAAAATAACTTAAGCTTACTTGAGAAAACGCACAATTTCTTCCCTGTAAAATACATTCAAGTAACAGTATGTTTTAGAAAATGTTTTAAAACATTTGTATGCACTACTATAACAGTACTATAACACTAGTTATACATTGCATTGCCATTTTCACTTCAGATTTATTTAGATAGATGTAGTAATGACTTTGAGTTAAAAAACTAACCAAAATTGTGAATATTATTTGAATATTATGGTGAAGTAATATCAGTAGTCTAATTTAAGTAAAATATATATTTTTTAAAAGTATTAATAAATGTGGTGATTATGTAATATGTATTATGTAGTAGTCTAATTTTATAATATACTTTAAAATGTATATATCATTTTATTTTAAGCAGGTAACAAAAGTATTCCAACATTTTGTTATCTATAAATCATAATTATCACAATTAAAATAAATACTTCACTTGGTGTGTACTGAATCGATCTGAATCCACGTTCCACTTCAAATTGGAATAAATGGACTTTTCAAATATATTGTAATTCATTGATGTAGTCCTGGTAAGATCTTTTAAGTTATATAACTGTAGATATACATTTGTAGAATTAAAAATATATAATTTTTAAACACTATACTGGGGGTATAACAAACACACAAATAAACAAAACAACAAACTAATAGTGTGTATGACATTATAAGGAAACAGACAATTTTAAACAATTCCAAACATGTTCCCAGTTCTCAACCCACATGATTATTCTACAGGTGTAACATTAAAGTCTACATTTTTCCTCTTGCTGTGATCTAACCCTGGTCTAGTTTGTTAGTGAGGAGTGCAGTGCCTGAAGTGGGAGATGGCGATAATGAGCAGCAGGTTGAGGACAGTGGTGAGCAGAGCGACGAAGTACAGCAGGGTGTAGATGAGCGCAGCCTCAGTCTGGGAGTGAGTCGTGGGCCTCCTGCACGAGCTGTTGAGGTGCGGGAAGCAAAGCTCGCCTTCCACTGACTCCATCCTCCAAAAACAACCAGGCATCAGACACGGGACTTTTATCTGCACCTCCTCGCCTTTGTCCCTACTGTATCGACTGACCCTCCTACTTTGGAATAACAACTCGTATTTCATTTATTCATTATAGTCTTTAGTGCAGTGATGTAACTTGGTCCTGAGGGGCCCCAGTGCAGGTTTTCAGAATGGGTCTCCTGTGAAACACTTTTAGGACTTTCCTAAGGCTTCTGCATTAAGATTCAAAGTTATCATATTATGTACAAAATCTATAAAATAGTAGCTTCATACTGAAACAACTTCTCACAGAGCCATTTTTACCAGTGCAGAGCAGCTGGTTGTCCACATGAGGTCCTCAGTGATAGTTTAAAACTGAAGACACTCTCACCCTCTCTCCAGTCTCTCTGCCGAACAGTCATTTTTATACATTCAGCATATGGGGTTTGAATGTAAAGTATATGTTTATCAGATCAGGATAAGGTGCCACTGGAGATGACTATGATACATTTCAAAGACATGATATGCACAAGGATGGTGACCCAACCAGGGTTGCCAGACCTCACTGACAGTTTCCAGCCCAAATGCACAACCACTCTATTGGGCCCTATCTTGCCAACCGGCGCATGCCCCACCGCTGACACAGCGGGGCGTGGTAATCAACAGCCCGTGAAGTTTAATTAAAGTGTTTTATTCTAATCCTGCTGATCCTCTCATGCTGTGAGTGGAGCTGGGACAGAGCTGCTCTGATTGGTTTAGAGTTTAGAGCAGACACCGCCTTTGAACTTGTGCCAGCCGCAAGTACAGCCTCTTTAGACCAAGTCCTGCACCGTCGGGGAGAATCTGTTTGGACACGTCCCTAGGTGTGCCGACATCTGCGAAACTTGGCAAGATATTGCCCTAAAAGTTAAAACCATTATACAGTGGGGCAAAAAAGTATTTAGTCAGCCACCAATTGTGCATGTTCTCTCACTTAAAAAGATGAGAGAGGCCTGTAATTTTCATCATAGGAATACCTCAACTATGAGAGACAAAATGAGAAAAAAAATCCAGAAAATCACATTGATTGATTGATTTTTAAAGAATTTATTTGCAAATTATGGTGGAAAATAAGTATTTGGTCACCTACAAACAAGCAAGATTTCTGTCTCTCACAGAGCTGTAACTTCTTCTGTAAGAGGCTCTTCTGTCCTCCACTCGTTACCTGTATTAATGGCATCTGTTTGAACTGGTTATCTATATAAAAGACACCTGTCCACAACCTCAAACAGTCCCACTCCAAACTCCACTGTGGCCAAGACCAAAGAGCTGTCAAAGGACACCAGAAACAAAATTGTAGACCTGCACCAGGCTGGGAAGACTGAATCTGCAATAGGTAAGCAGCTTGGTGTGAAGAAATCAACTGTGGGAGCAATTATTAGGAAATGGAAGACATACAACTCCTCCTTGAACCGCCACCTTATCGTGGTGGAGGGGTTTGAGTGCCAGAATGATCCTAGGAGCTATGTTGTCTGGGGCTTAATGCCCCTGGTAGGGTCTCCCATGGCAAACAGGTCCTAGGTGACGAGCCAGACTAAGAGCGGTTCAGAAGCCCATTATGATGAGTCAAAATGCAAGGTCCGTTACGTCGCCCGGATTGGCGTCACCGGGGCCCCACCCTGGAGCCAGGCCTGGGGTTGGGGCTCGCAGGCGAGCGCCTGGTGGCCGGGTCTCCTCCCACGGGACCCGGCCGGGCCAAGCCCGAAAAGGCTACGTGGGACCGCCTTCCCGTAGGCCCACCACCCGCAGGAAGGACCATAAGGGGCTATGTGATTTGGGCGGCAGTCAGAGGCGGGTGCCTCGACGACCCAATCCATGGACACAGAAACTAGCTCTGGGGACATGGAATGTCACCTCGCTGGGGGGGAAGGAGCCTGAGCTTGTGCGGGAGGTTGAGAGATACTGGCTAGATATAGTCGGGCTCACCTCCACGCACAGCTTGGGCTCCGAAACCCAGCTCCTTGAGAGGGGTTGGACTCTCCACCACTCTGGAGTTGCCCGCGGTGAGAGGCGGCGGGCCGGTCTGGGCTTGCTCATAGCCCCCCAGCTCAGCCGCCATGTGTTGGAGTTTACCCCGGTGAACGAGAGGGTCGTGTCCCTGCGCCTTCGGGTGGGGGACAGGTCTCTTACTGTGGTTTCGGCCTATGGGCCGAACAGCAGTGCAGAGTACCCGGCCTTCTTGGAGTCCCTGGGAGGGGTGCTGGAAGGTGCTCCGACTGGGGACTCCATTGTTCTACTGGGGGACTTCAATGCCCACGTGGGCAATGACAGTGACACCTGGAGGGGCGTGATTGGGAGGAACGGCCTCCCCGATCTAAACCCGAGTGGTGTTTTGTTATTGGACTTCTGTGCTAGTCACAGTTTGTCCATAACGAACACCATGTTCAAGCACAAGGGTGTCCATCAGTGCACGTGGCACCAGGACACCCTAGGCCGGAGGTCGATGATCGACTTTGTAGTCGTGTCATCGGACCTTCGGCCGTGTGTCTTGGACACTCGGGTGAAGAGAGGGGCTGAGCTGTCAACTGATCACCACCTGGTGGTGAGTTGGATCCGCTGGTGGAGGAGGAGGCCGGACAGACTCGGCAGGCCCAAACGTATTGTGAGGGTCTGTTGGGAACGTCTGGCTGAACCTCCTGTCAGAGGGGTCTTCAACTCCCACCTCCGGGAGAGCTTCAACCAGATTCCGCGGGAGGCTGGAGACATTGAGTCCGAGTGGGCCATGTTCTCTACCTCTATTGTTGGTGCGGCTGTTCGGAGCTGTGGCCGTAAGGTCTCTGGTGCCTGTCGTGGCGGCAACCCCCGAACCCGGTGGTGGACATCGGAAGTAAGGGATGCCGTCAGGCTGAAGAAGGAGTCCTACCGAGCTTGGCTGGCTCGTGGGACTCCTGAGGCAGCCCACGGGTACCGGCAGGCCAAGCGTGCTGCTGCCCGGGCAGTTGTGGAGGCAAAAACTCGGGTCTGGGAGGAGTTCGGGGAGGCCATGGAGGAGGACTATCGGTCGGCCTCGAAGAAATTCTGGCAAACTGTCCGGCGCCTCAGGAGGGGGAAGCAGTGCTTCGCTAACACTGTTTACAGTGGAGGTGGGGGGCTGCTGACCTCGACTGGGGATGTTGTCGGGCGGTGGAAGGAATACTTCGAGGATCTCCTCAATCCCACCGACACGTCTTCCGTTGAGGAGGCAGAGGCTGGAGACTCAGAGGTGGACTCGTTCATCACCCAAGCTGAAGTCACTGAGGTGGTTGGAAAGCTCCTCAGTGGCAAGGCTCCGGGGGTGGATGAGATCCGTCCTGAGTACCTTACGTCTCTGGATGTTGTGGGGCTGTCGTGGCTGACACGTCTTTGCAACATCGCGTGGCAGTCGGGGACAGTGCCTCTGGACTGGCAGACCGGGGTGGTGGTTCCTCTTTTTAAGAAAGGGGACCGGAGGGTGTGTTCCAACTATAGGGGGATCACACTTCTCAGCCTCCCCGGGAAAGTCTATTCCAGGGTACTGGAGAGGAGAATTCAGCCGATAGTCGAACCTCGGATTCAGGAGGAACAATGCGGTTTTCGCCCCGGTCGTGGAACAGTGGACCAGCTCTATACCCTCCATAGGGTGCTTGAGGGTTCGTGGGAGTTCACCCAACCTGTCCACATGTGTTTTGTGGATTTGGAGAAGGCGTTCGACCGTGTCCCTCGTGGTATCCTGTGGGGGGTGCTCTGGGAGTATGGGGTCCGAGGCCCTCTGCTAAGGGCTGTCCGGTCCCTGTATGAACAGAGCAGGAGTTTGGTTCGCATTGCCGGTTGTAAGTCAGACCTGTTCCCAGTGCATGTTGGACTCCGGCAGGGCTGCCCTTTGTCACCGGTTCTGTTCATAACTTTTATGGACAGAATTTCTAGGCGCAGCCAGAGGCCGGAGGGAGTCTGGTTTGGGAACCACAGGATTTCATCTATGCTTTTTGCGGATGATGTTGTCCTGTTGACTTCATCAAGCCAAGACCTTCAGCATGTGCTGGGTGTGAAGCGGCTGGGATGAGAATCAGCACCTCCAAGTCCGAGGCCATGGTTCTCGACCGGAAAAGGGTGGTTTGCCCTCTCCAGGTTGGGGGAAAGCTCCTGCCTCAAGTGGAGGAGTTCAAGTATCTTGGGGTCTTGTTCACGAGTGAGGGAAGGATGGAATGTGAGATCGACAGACGGATCGGTGCAGCGTCTGCAGTAATGCGGTCGTTGTATCGGTCTGTTGTGGTGAAGAAGGAGCTGAGCCGAAAGGCAAAGCTCTCAATTTACCGGTCGATCTACGTTCCTACTCTCACCTATGGTCATGAGCTTTGGGTCATGACCGAAAGGACAAGATCCCGGATACAAGCGGCCGAAATGAGTTTCCTCCGCAGGGTGGCTGGGCGCTCCCTTAGAGATAAGGTGAGGAGCTCAGTCACACGGGAGGAGCTCGGAGTAGAGCCGCTGCTCCTCCACATCGAGAGGAGTCAGCTGAGGTGGCTCGGGCATCTGTTTCGGATGCCTCCTGGACGCCTCCCTGGGGAGGTGTTCCGGGCATGTCCCACTGGGAGGAGGCCCCGGGGAAGACCTAGGACACGCTGGAGGGACTACGTCTCTCGGCTGGCCTGGGAACGCCTTGGGGTGCCCCCGGTAGAGCTGGAGGAAGTGTCTGTGGAGAGGGACGTCTGGGTATCTCTGCTTAGACTGCTGCCTCCGCGACCCGGCCCCGGATAAAGCGGAAGAAGATGGATGGATGGATGGATGGATGGAAGACATACAAGACCACTGATAATCTCCCTCCATCTGGGGCTCCCCACAAGACCTCACCCCATGGGGTCAAAATGATCACAAGAACGGTGAGCAAAAATCCAAGAACCACACGGGGGGGGGGGGGGGGGGGGGGGGGGGCTAGTGAATGACCTGCAGAGAGCTGGGACCAAAGTAACAAGGGCTACCATCAGTAACACACTACGCCACCAGGGACTCAAATCCTGAAGTGCCAGACGTGTCCCCCTGCTAAAGCCAGTACATGTGCAGGCCTGTCTGAAGTTTGCTAGAGAGCATTTGGATGATCCAGAAGAGGATTGGGAGAATGTCATATGGTCAGATGAAACCAAAATAGAACTTTTTGGTAAAAACTCTACTCGTCGTGTTTGGAGGAGAAAGAATGCCGAGTTGCATCCAAAGAACACCAAACCTACTGTAAAGCATGGGGGTGGGAACATACTGCTTTGGGGCTGTTTTTCAGCAAAGGGACCAGGACGACTGATCCGTGTAAAGGAAAGAATGAATGGGGCCATGTATCGTCAGATTTTGAGTGAAAACCTCCTTTCATCAGCAAGGGCATTGAAGACGAAACGTGGCTGGGTCTTTCAGCATGACAATGATCCCAAACACACTGCCCGGGTAACGAAGGAGTGGCTTCGTAAGAAGCATTTCAAGGTCCTGGAGTGGCCTAGCCAGTCTCCAGATCTCAACCCCATAGAAAATCTTTGGAGGGAGTTGAAAGTCCGTGTTGCCCAGCGACAGCCCCAAAACATCACTGCTCTAGAGGAGATCTGCAAATACCAGCAACAGTTTGTGAAAACCTTGTGAAGACTTACAGAAAATGTTTGACCTCTGTCATTGCCAACAAAGGGTATATAACAAAGTATTGAGATTAACTTTTGTTATTGACCAAATACTTATTTCCCACCATAATTTGCAAATAAATTCTTTAAAAATCATGTGATTTTCTGGATTTTTTTTTTCTCATTTTGTCTCTCATAGTTGAGGTATACCTATGATGAAAAATACAGGCCTCTCTCATCTTTTAAAGTGGGAGAACTTGGACAATTGGTGGCTGACTAAATACTTTTTTGCCCCACTTTATATAGTGGTCATTAATAATTTTATTATGATGACACTAACTGTCAAAACAATAGACAGTAATTATCTCTAGTGAAACCAGAGGTCCCACTGGAGGGGTCAGGAGCTATATTAGAGCTCGATGAGTCAGTGTCTCTGATGATGGAGGCTGCAGAGTCAGAACTCTGCTTCCCACATCTCCTCAACAGCTCCTGCAGAAAGCCTCAGACCGACACATCTGAGGCTCCTCTTGTTTATGCTCTGCTATCTCTGATCTCTCTGCTCACTGCTACACTCAACCTGCTGGTCATTGTCTCCATCTCACACTTCAGGTAATTACACGACTCCAAACAAGGAAAATGTTTCATGCTAATGAATTTTGTGGCCCTAATATAGTGAACTCCTCATGACATGGTTTTAATAGAGTAATACTTCAATGTGCTATCACTCCTAAATGTATGAAGGATGTTAATGCAGAGTGACATTTATTATACAGAAGTAGTAAACATGTGAAATGAAAAAGATTTTATTGATTATGAGAGATGTCTGAAGTTAAATGTTACCTTATGTATTCTCTCTCTTGCAGACAGCTCCACTCCTCCACTAACCTCATCCTCCTCTCTTTGGCTGTCTCTGACTTCCTCATTGGCCTTGTGGTGATACCAGTTTTGGGATACATGTGGAGGACCTGCTGGTTTTTCGGGGACATTCTGTGTGCTCTCTATTATCTCGTGCCATCTACTTTAATCATGGCTTCAGTGGGAAGTGTAGTTCTTATATCAGTGGATCGTTTCTTAGCCATTACTGACCCGTTGCATTACCAAACCAGAATGACTGATAAAGTAATCAGCATCAGTATTTCTGTATGTTGGATATATGCACTTATTTATGCAATTTTTGCTTCATTTGACAACTTAAAAAACCCAGGCAAATATAAATCCTGCCATGGAGAGTGTATGATTTACTTCTCAAAAGAAGCTGACATTATTTTGTCTTTTGTTATTCCAATTTCAATCATTATCGTCCTGTATATGAGAGTCTTTGTAGTAGCTGTGTCTCAGGCCAGAGCTGTGCGTTCTCATGTTACAGCCATAACTGCCAAGACCTCCATGAAATCTGAGCTCAAAGCTGCCAGGAACCTTGGTATTGTTGTGCTTGTGTATCTTGGGTGTTATTGCCCGTACTATTGTGTAGCCTACTCAGGGACCAACATATTCATACTTGGTGCTCCAATTGAAATTGTGATGATTTTTCTGGTGTTTCTAAACTCCTGCATGAATCCACTTATCTATGCCCTTCTCTATCCTTGGTTCAGAAAAGCTATTAAACTCATTGTCACTTTGCAGATACTGAGGCATGGATCATGTGACTTTAAAATCCTGTAGTCTGTCATTCATATAACAAAATTATGTAAATGCAATAGTGCACATTGACATGATTTCAAGGAGACCTGGCTCTATATTATGCAACACATTAGGAAAATGAAGATTTTCCGGTCACAAATGGTGTTTCATGTATTCACTTATTTGGACTTAAGCTCACCAAAGCATTTTGACATGGACATTTCTCTGAACCACTGACAAAAATGATATTAGACACTACATCTGACTACATGCACATATACAAGGATGCAATCAGTAGTCCAGCTAAAGGATCTTTAAGCTCTACCAAAATGGTGAACTGTAACACAAATGTATTGATGTATTTATTTAATGTACAAATTGCATAAAAATATAAGATACTGTATAATAATCTACAAATTAACAAGGCTCAAACCTGCAGAAAATCAATGTGTATTTGCAATTCTTTGCTCTGTCTTGTGAAGTGCTAAGACAAACTACTGCTTATAAGGCATACACAAATGCCAGCATTCTGAGAGAAACTTGAAAAAAAGCAGCATAACATGGGATATAATTTGTTTTTATTTATATTTTTAAACCACTTCTACAACAGCAGTGCATGTTTTACAATCATTAAAAACAATGACTTAAAAAAACATTTTCAAAAATTACTTTGCTTCTATAATAAAGAAAGGGATAAAGAGACCAGCAGTTGGCAGCAGAGTGCAGAGCTGTTACACTATTTTGAACAGAACCATAGAAAAAGCTTTTTATTGCCTTAAACTTTTAGTGTGATGCCATTACACTACAAAAGGAAAAATAGTTGTGAGGAATCAGTGGAAGCAGAGCTATACACCGTGTTTGGATAAATGAATGAGAGCAGACTGGATGTAGACGCCTTGTTGATTGGTCAGTGCCTCCTGGAGTTGGCAGGGGTTTGTGGGAGAGGAAGAGGTTTGTGGCCCTCAGAGAGGCCATGCCAGGGAATATAGAATTGCCTAAACATGTGTGAATAAAACAAAACACAACTCCAGGTAAGTTTTTGATGAGGGAACAACATTATAACATGGTTCAAAGCGCCAAAGTCAGTTTTGCATATTATTATATTCCCTTTCAGGTGACTGTACATGTATGCATTTTACAATCTGCTTAGGTTTGTAGTAGTTGCAGGAATAGGCACCATCCCTTGTTTTTTTTTTTGTTTGTTTTTTGATGCTACTGTTAGTGTGACCATCTCAAAAAGTGCTAAAAGTGGGACAAGTTGTGTGATTTGACTCGAGACATAAAAGCTTTACCTATACCTCATTTAAAGAAAAGATGCAGCTGCTAAAAACACATTTTGCAAAGTAATGTCTTTACTGAGACTTTACTCATAGAACTAAAAAAGCCCCATGGAAAGAGGCCTCTTTTGAAACACAGGGGCATCAGTACACACCAACCATAACCCAGTGAGGGTTGGTGTGCCATTCTCTTAGTAAGTGGGACGGTGGGACAGATGCCTAAATACCTGTGCAGTACAATGAAAAAGTGAAACAGGTGGTCACTCTAGCTGCTGTTACTTCTGTGTTCTAAGTGGATTTTATACAATTTGAACATCTGTCACTTATATACATATATACTTAAATATACACATAGATATACACTTATATATACAGCCTCTCTACCAGACAACTTCAAAATGTTTAGATGTTGTGACTTATGTTAAATGTAAAATAAATCTCTCTTACTTTTGAGGTTTTCCATCACCAAGTGTGACTGAGGGCTGAATGAATAATGCACCATCTGTAAAGATTAATGCATTATTATATTTATTAGGCATAGGACCATAATAGAATTTTAAGTCACGATTATCCTGGCCACAATAATTGTGAGTAACGATAGTATCACAATAAATATGAAATTCAATCAATCAATCAATCAACCTTTATTTATATAGTGCTCCAGTGTTGCCCAAAGTGCTTTACATTATTTAAAACCATAAAAAGAATCCATAATTACATAGAAATAAAAAAGTACATTAAAATACACAAGTACATGTAGACAGACCTTAATACAGAAAATGTCACAATACTATGTGTTAAAGGCCAGCCTGTACAAATAGGTTTTAAGTTTGGCCTTGAACAGAGTCAGGTCTGTGATGGTACGCAACTCAATAGGTAGAGTGTTCCAGAGTTTAGGACCTGCCACTGCAAAAGAGCGATCACCCCACTGTTTACACCTGGAGCATGGGACTTCAAGCAGATGTTGTCCAGCAGAACGCAGGGCCCTGCTGGGTTGACAAAAGCTTAAAATCTCACATAAATACACAGGGGCATTGCCATTGATTGCATTAAAAACAAACAACAGAAACTTAAACTGAATTCTGAACTGCACTGGGAGCCAGTGGAGAGAGCTGAGGACGGGTGTGATGTGGTCGTGTTTGCGAGTGTTAGTAAGGAGGCGGGCAGCAGCATTTTGCACAAGTTGAAGATGGTGCAGAGAGGCCTGGTTAATTCCAAAGTAGAGAGCATTACAGTAGTCTAACCGGGAGCTAATGAAAGCATGGAGGGCTTTTTCAAGATCGCTGCGGCTCAGAAATTGCTTGACTTTATGCAGGAGGTGGAGTTGAAAAAAGCTAGCTCTAACAACAGAATTTACTTGCTTGTCTAGTTTCAGCTTACTGTCCAACCTCACCCCCAGATTCTTAACCACATTGTTAACATTAGGGACCAGTGCAGCAAGACCAGGAGCTGCACTGAGTGGGTTGGAGGAGCTGAAAAGGATGTATTCAGTCTTGCTCTCATTCAGACACAGAAAATTCTCTGACAGCCAAAAGTTAATGTCACCTAGACATCTGTGAATGGATTCAACTGAGTTCGGCAAGTTTAGAATGATGGGCAGATAGATTTGAATGTCATCTGCATATAGATGAAAAGAGACATTGTGATTTGAAATTACTGACCCCAGTGGCAACATGTACAGAGAGTAGAGGTCGGGGCCAAGAATGGAACCCTGAGGCACACCGGAGGTGAGTGGAGCTGAGGAAGAGGAGGAGAGGTCACCAATCCTTCCAGAAAAACTTCTATCTGTAAGATAGGATCTGAACCACTGCAGCACAGGTCCCTGAAGGCCGACCTGTTGAGCCAGATGGGTCAGGAGGATGGAGTGGTCAACAGTATCAAATGCTGCAGTGAGGTCGAGCATCACCAACAGCACAGGTTTTTTATTGTCAAGGGATAGGAGAATGTCATTTTGTATCTTCAGCAGCGCAGACTCAGTGCTGTGACAACTTCTGAAACCAGATTGAAATTTTTCATAAATATGATTGTTTGTCAAAAATAAAGGCAACTGAGTGAAAACTATTTTTTTCTAAGATCTTAGAAAGGAAGGGAAAATGGGAGACAGGTCTGAAGTTTGACAGAACAGCAGGGTCAAGATTGGGTTTCTTAAGAAGTGGCCTAAAGACAGCATGCTTAAAAATGGTTGGGACAGACCCTAACCTCAGGCAGTTGTTAATAAATGAGAGGAGACATGGCCCGATTGTGTTAAAAACCTGTTTGAGCAGCGTGAATGGAATAATGTCCAGTGGGCAGCTGGTTGGTCTCAACCCCTGGACCACCTTAGAGAGGAAAAAGAGTGACACTGGATCAAACACAACAGAGGGCACAGCAGAAAAATGCATGTCAGGCACATTAGACATGTTGTTAATACTCTGTCTAACAGAGGCAACTTTGTCAACAAAGTAAAGGAGTAACTCATCACAAGTTGAATTTGACACATTTTTCTGAACATCATTGAATTGACTGGATTGTGTTAAATAACACCTGAGGACGGTTGCTACTGGAAGAAATGACATCAGACAGATATCAACATTTAGCTTCCCTGACAGCAATTTGATAATCGGAGAAGCAGTCTCTCAGGATACCCAGCGACGCATGCAGTTTATCTTTCTTCCACCTGCGCTCGGCCTGTCACAGACAGGTGGTGTCAATCAGCCAAGAGTCTGGTTTGGGTTTGGTGGATCTGAGCTTGAGAGGTGCGATGGAGTCTAAAATGCCCGAGCAGGTGGAGTGGAACAATGAGATAAACTCCTCAGGGCATAGACAGGAGGCAAGCTCAGCCTGAGTATAAAGTTCATGAAAAATGAAGGCAGACGCAAATTCTCCAGCTGTGGTGGATGTGGTGGATGTGATGGTGCGACGACGACACGCTGGAGTAGGAGATTTAGTTGCAGGAAGAGGAACTGAGAATTCAATTATGACAGGGAGATGGTCAGAAATACAAGTGTCACATATTTCTGAGATGGATACTGGAGGGCCGTGGGAGATAATGAGGTCCAGTGTGTGACCATGCTGGTGTGTGGGGAAATTCACTGATTGCGTCAGGTCAAACAAGGATAAAAGGCCTTGAAACTCATTGGCTGGACGGACAGCAAACATGGATATTAAAATCACCACAAATTAGAAAACTGTCAAATTTTGGTTTTATTTCAGCAAGTAAATCCAAAAACTCTGGAATAAAATCCTTATTGTATTTGGGTGGACGGTATAAGACAGCACACAGCACAGGACATGAGAATTGTACCAGAAATAAGTGTATTTCAAAGCTGCTATAGCTTTTGCATGACAGAGAGCGACACATGAAGTTCTGATTGAACACTGAAGCCACACCTCCTCCACGGCTGCACTGTCGTGGCATGCTCAGGAAGGAAAAACCAGGGGGGAGGAGCTTGGAAAAGGCGCTGTTATCACCTGGTTTAAGCCAGGTCTCCATGAGCAAGAGGAAATCCAAGTTGTGGGTGGAAATAAAGTCGTTCAGGACAAAGGTCTTATTTGTGAGCGGCCGAGTGTTCAACAGGGCTGCACAAATGGACTTATAGCTGACAGGCCGCTGCGCAACATGGCACAGCGGGCGGAGATTCCCTTTCACGCAGCCCTGCTGTTGGATCCTCGCAGGGCAGCGACATGGAAACGGAGACCCGGAGTCAGGGATAGCCGGTCGGAGCCACCGATAACAGTGCACCAGAGAGTGGCGCAGTTCAGAGATCCTGTATTCCAAGGGTATTTTATTCATGAAACAGTCCAGATCGTTCCAACTGAAAGAAGCCAGGTAAGCTCTGATTCTGACACAGACTCCTCCTCTCTTTCCACGTCTCCTGTGTTTCTTGTTGCGAGGCAACACGCAGACACCGACAGACACCGTAGATAGGCTGGTACAGACGCTGTGAGAGGCGGCGGCAATTTAGAATGGCTGTTTTTAGCACAATCAGGCAAATTGTTCATGGAGTCACGGATATTCAACAGTGCCAAACGATCATACACGAGCAGAGATGACACATTGTGAATGACAAACAGAGCTAACATCAAAATCGATAGCAAGCTCAGCAGACGAAGACGGCGGACTAAACACAACAGCACCATCTTGAATCCTGCAAATTATTCTTGTAGTTTGAAAATGTAGCTAAAAGATACTGGAATTACTTTACAGTTACACAACAAACTAAAGGTTATGATTTTATTATAAATTATTGCAAACATATAGCTCCCCCTTGTGGCCAAAATTTAGAAAAACATAAACAATAGCTGTAGTGACCTGGATAGCGTGGTGACTGTTGGACTGCTGCAGTGAGTACAGTGCACTTTAATGAAGGTAGGAGTGGCATTCAAACAGCACTCAGTACTACAGACAGAACAATGCATATAGATCACAAAAATATGCATTTTAGATCATTGTGTTGTAAAAGTTTAAAAGTGAAAGCATGTTAGTTGTAGCTTAGATACATTTATGGGGCTGTGTGAGACACATTTACCAAGCGAGGAACGCATTTTCCAATTTTGTTGAGTTTAATTTCAGAAAGTCAAAGTGTCACTGCTTATATTTAATGGTAAACTTATGATTACCTTGTAAATTAGCCGCATTTATTAGCATGTAGTGCTACAAACATTTAGCACTACTGTTAAATCCTCAGATGGCTTGAACACCTCACAGACCTCTGAGAAATTGGAGTTAAGCTTTGAGCCTTCTTAGAGTATGTGTCATGTCCTACCCTGTGGGTTTAGTTTATCTTTTTATTATCAGCATTTTGTTTGTTTCCTGTTTTATTTTGAAGTTACTTACTCTGCGTCTCGTTTCAGATTTACTTCCTGTCCTCCTGTGTTCCCGCCTCTGTGATTACATGCTGTTTTATTCTAATCCTGCTGATCCTCTCATGCTGTGAGTGGAGCTGGGACAGAGCTGCTCTGATTGGTTTAGAGTTTAGAGCAGACACCGCCTTTGAACTTGTGCCAGTCGCAAGTTCAGCCTCTTTAGACCAAGTCCTGCGCCGTCGGGGAGAATCTGTTTGGACACGTCCCTAGGTGTGCCGACATCTGCAAAACTTGCCAAGATAGCGCCCTAAAAGTTAAAACCATTATACAGTGGGGCAAAAAAAGTATTTAGTCAGCCACCAATTGTGCATGTTCTCCCACTTAAAAAGATGAGAGAGGCCTGTAATTTTCATCATAGGTATACCTCAACTATGAGAGACAAAATGAGAAAAAAAAAAATCCAGAAAATCTCGCAAGATCTCACTCCGTGGGGTCAAAATAATCACAAGAACAGTGAGCAAAAATCCCAGAACCACACGGGGGGGACTTAGTGAATGACCTGCAGAGAGCTGGGACCAAAGTAACAAAGGCTACCATCAGTAACACACTACGCCGCCAGGGACTCAATTCCTGCAGTGCCAGACGTGTCCCCCTGCTAAAGCCAGTACATGTGCAGGCCCGTCTGAAGTTTGCTAGAGAGCATTTGGATGATCCAGAAGAGGATTGGGAGAATGTCATATGGTCAGATGAAACCAAAATAGAACTCTTTGGTAAAAACTCTACTCGTCGTGTTTGGAGGAGAAAGAATGCTGAGTTGCATCCAAAGAACACCATACCTACTGTAAAGCATGGGGGTGGGAACATCATGCTTTGAGGCTGTTTTTCAGCAAAGGGACCAGGACGACTGATCCGCGTAAAGGAAAGAATTAATGGGGCCATGTATCGTCAGATTTTGAGTGAAAACCTCCTTCCATCAGCAAGGGCATTGAAGATGAAACGTGGCTGGGTCTTTCAGCATGACAATGATCCCAAACACACTGCCCGGGTAGCGAAGGAGTGGCTTCGTAAGAAGCATTTCAAGGTCCTGGAGTGGCCTAGCCAGTCTCCAGATCTCAACCCCATAGAAAATCTTTGGAGGGAGTTGAAAGTCCGTGTTGCCCAGCGACAGCCCCAAAACATCACTGCTCTAGAGGAGATCTGCATGGAGGAATGGGCAAAAATACCAGCAACAGTTTGTGAAAACCTTGTGAAGACTTACAGAAAATGTTTGACCTCTGTCATTGCCAACAAAGGGTATATAACAAAGTATTGAGATTAACTTTTGTTATTTACCAAATACTTATTTTCCACCATAATTTGCAAATAAATTCTTTAAAAATTTAAAAATGTGATTTTCTGGATTTTTTTTTTTTTCTCATTTTGTCTCTCATAGTTGAGGTATACCTATGATTAAAAATACAGGCCTCTCTCATCTTTTTAAGTGGGAGAACTTGGACAATTGGTGGCTGACTAAATACTTTTTTGCCCCACTTTATATAGTGGTCATTAATAATTTTATTATGATGACACTAACTGTCAAAACAATAGACAGTAATTATCTCTAGTGAAACCAGAGGTCCCACTGGAGGGGTCAGGAGCTATATTAGAGCTCGATGAGTCAGTGTCTCTGATGATGGAGGCTGCAGAGTCAGAACTCTGCTTCCCACATCTCCTCAACAGCTCCTGCAGAAAGCCTCAGACCGACACATCTGAGGCTCCTCTTGTTTATGCTCTGCTATCTCTCATCTCTCTGCTCACTGCTACACTCAACCTGCTGGTCATTGTCTCCATCTCACACTTCAGGTAATTACACGACTCCAAACAAGGAAAATGTTTCATGCTAATGAATTTTGTGGCCCTAATATAGTGAACTCCTCATGACATGGTTTTAATAGAGTAATACTTCAATGTGCTATCACTCCTAAACATATGAAGGATGTTAATGCAGAGTGACATTTATTACACAGAAGTAGTAAACGTGTGAAATAAAAAAGATTTTATTGATTATGAGAGATGTTTGAAGTTAAATGTTACCTTATGTATTCTCTCTCTCTTGCAGACAGCTCCACTCCTCCACTAACCTCATCCTCCTCTCTTTGGCTGTCTCTGACTTCCTCATTGGCCTTGTGGTGATACCAGTTTTGGGATACATGTGGAGGACCTGCTGGTTTTTCGGGGACATTCTGTGTGCTCTCTATTATCTCGTGCCATCTACTTTAATCATGGCTTCAGTGGGAAGTGTAGTTCTTATTTCAGTGGATCGTTTCTTAGCCATTACTGACCCGTTGCATTACCAAACCAGAATGACTGATAAAGTAATCAGCATCAGTATTTCTGTATGTTGGATATATGCACTTATTTATGCATTTTTTGCTTCATTTGACAACTTGAAAAACCCAGGCAAATATAAATCCTGCCAAGGAGAGTGTATGGTTTACTTCTCAAAAGAAGCTGACATTATTTCTGACATTATTTTGTCTTTTGTTATTCCAATTTCAATCATTATCGTCCTGTATATGAGAGTCTTTGTAGTAGCTGTGTCTCAGGCCAGAGCTGTGCGTTCTCATGTTACAGCCATAACTGCCAAGACCTCCATGAAATCTGAGCTCAAAGCTGCCAGGAACCTTGGTATTGTTGTGCTTGTGTATCTTGGGTGTTATTGCCCGTACTATTGTGTAGCCTACTCAGGGACCAACATATTCATACTTGGTGCTCCAATTGAAATTGTGATGATTTTTCTGATGTTTCTAAACTCCTGCATGAATCCACTTATCTATGCCTTTCTCTATCCTTGGTTCAGAAAAGCTATTAAACTCATTGTCACTTTGCAGATACTGAGGCATGGATCATGTGACTTTAAAATCCTGTAGTCTGTCATTCATATAACAAAATTGTGTAAATGCAATAGTGCACATTGACATGATTTCAAGGAGACCTGGCTCTATATTATGCAACACATTAGGAAAATGAAGACTTTCCGGTCACAAATGGTGACTTGGACTTAAGCTCACCAAAGCATTTTGACATGGACATTTCTCTGAACCACTGACAAAAATGATATTAGACACTACATCTGACTACATGCACATATACAAGGATGCAATCAGTAGTCCAGCAAAAGGATCTTTTTTAAGTTCTACCAAAATGGTGAACTGTAACACAAACGTATTGATGTATTTATTTAATGTACAAATTGCATAAAAATATAAGATACCGTATAATAATCTACAAATTAACAAGGCTCAAACCTGCAGAAAATCAATGTGTATTTGCAATTCTTTGCTCTGTCTTGTGAAGTGCTAAGACAAACTACTTATAAGGCGTACACAAATGCCAGCATTCTGAGAGAAACTTGAAAAAAAGCAGTATGAAATGGGATATAATTTGTTTTTATTTATATTTTTAAACCACTTCTACAACAGCAGTGCATGTTTTATAATCTTTAAAAACAATGACTTAAAAAAAACATTTTCAAAAATTACTTTGCTTCTATAATAAAGAAAGGGATAAAGAGACCAGCAGTTGGCAGCAGAGTGCAGAGCTGTTACACTATTTTGAACAGAACCATAGAAAAAGCTTTTTATTGCCTTAAACTTTTAGTGTGATGCCATTACACTACAAAAGGAAAAATAGTTGTGAGGAATCAGTGGAAGCAGAGCTATACACCGTGTTTGGATAAATGAATGAGAGCAGACTGGATGTAGACGCCTTGTTGATTGGTCAGTGCCTCCTGGAGTGGGCAGGGGTTTATGGGAGAGGAAGAGGTTTGTGGCCCTCAGAGAGGCCATGCCAGGGAATATAGAATTGCTTAAACATGTGTGAATAAAACAAAACACAACTCCAGGTAAGTTTTTGATGAGGGAACAACATTATAACATGGTTCAAAGCGCCAAAGAGTCAGTTTTGCATATTATTATATTCCCTTTCAGGTGACTGTACATGTATGTGTTTTACAACCTACTTAGGTTTGTAGTAGTTGCAGGGATAGGTACCATCCATTTTTTTTTCTTGATGCTACTGTTAGTGTGACCATCTCAAAAAGTGCTAAAAGTGGGACAAGTTGTGTGATTTGACTCGAGACATAAAAGCTTTACCTATACCTCATTTAAAGAAAAGATGCAGCTGCTAAAAACACATTTTGCAAAGTAATGTCTTTACTGAGACTTTACTCATAGAACTAAAAAAGCCCCATGGAAAGAGGCCTCTTTTGAAACACAGGGGCATCAGTACGCACCAACCATAACCCAGTGAGGGTTGGTGTGCCATTCTCTTAGTAAGTGGGACGGTGGGACAGATGCCTAAATGCCTGTGCAGTACAATGAAAAAGTGAAACAGGTGGTCACTCTAGCTGCTGTTACTTCTGTGTTCTAAGTGGATTTTATACAATTTGAACATCTGTCACTTATATACATATATACTTATATATACACATAGATATACACTTATATATACAGCCTCTCTACCAGACAACTTCAAAATGTTTAGATGTTGTGACTTATGTTAAATGTAAAATAAATCTCTCTTGCTTTTGAGGTTTTCCATCACCAAGTGTGACTGAGGACTGAATGAATAATGCGCCATCAGTAAAGATTAATGCATTATTATATTTATTAGGCATAGGACCATAATAGAATTTTAAGTCACGATTATCCTGGCCACAATAATTGTGATTAACGATAGTATCACAATAAATATGAAATTCAATCAATCAATCAATCAACCTTTATTTATATAGTGCTCCAGTGTTGCCCAAAGTGCTTTACATTATTTAAAACCATAAAAAGAATCCATAATTACATAGAAATAAAAAAGTACATTAAAATACACAAGTACATGTAGACAGACCTTAATACAGAAAATGTCACAATACTATGTGTTAAAGGCCAGCCTGTACAAATAGGTTTTAAGTTTGGCCTTGAACAGAGTCAGGTCTGTGATGGTACGCAACTCAATAGGTAGCGTGTTCCAGAGTTTAGGACCTGCCACTGCAAAAGAGCGATCACCCCACTGTTTACACCTGGAGCATGGGACTTCAAGCAGATGTTGTCCAGCAGAACGCAGGGCCCTGCTGGGTTGACAAAAGCTTAAAATCTCACATAAATACACAGGGGCATTGCCATTGATTGCATTAAAAACAAACAACAGAAACTTAAACTGAATTCTGAACTGCACTGGGAGCCAGTGGAGAGAGCTGAGGACGGGTGTGATGTGGTCGTGTTTGCGAGTGTTAGTAAGGAGGCGGGCAGCAGCATTTTGCACAAGTTGAAGATGGTGCAGAGAGGCCTGGTTAATTCCAACGTAGAGAACATTACAGTAGTCTAACCGGGAGCTAATGAAAGCATGGAGGGCTTTTTCAAGATCGCTGCGGCTCAGAAATTGCTTGACTTTATGCAGGAGGTGGAGTTGAAAAAAGCTAGCTCTAACAACAGAATTTACTTGCTTGTCTAGTTTCAGCTTACTGTCCAACCTCACCCCCAGATTCTTAACCACATTGTTAACATTAGGGACCAGTGCAGCAAGACCAGGAGCTGCACTGAGTGGGTTGGAGGAGCTGAAAAGGATGTATTCAGTCTTGCTCTCATTCAGACACAGAAAATTCTCTGACAGCCAAAAGTTAATGTCACCTAGACATCTGTGAATGGATTCAACTGAGTTCGGCAAGTTTAGAATGATGGGCAGATAGATTTGAATGTCATCTGCATATAGATGAAAAGAGACATTGTGGTTTGAAATTACTGACCCCAGTGGCAACATGTACAGAGAGTAGAGGTCGGGGCCAAGAATGGAACCCTGAGGCACACCGGAGGTGAGTGGAGCTGAGGAGGAGGAGGAGAGGTCACCAATCCTTCCAGAAAAACTTCTATCTGTAAGATAGGATCTGAACCACTGCAGCACAGGTCCCTGAAGGCCGACCTGTTGAGCCAGATGGGTCAGGAGGATGGAGTGGTCAACAGTATCAAATGCTGCAGTGAGGTCGAGCATCACCAACAGCACAGGTTTTTTATTGTCAAGGGATAGGAGAATGTCATTTTGTACCTTCAGCAGCGCAGACTCAGTGCTGTGACAACTTCTGAAACCAGATTGAAATTTTTCATAAATATGATTATTTGTCAAAAATAAAGGCAACTGAGTGAAAACTATTTTTTCTAAGATCTTAGAAAGGAAGGGAAAATGGGAGACAGGTCTGAAGTTTGACAGAACAGCAGGGTCAAGATTGGGTTTCTTAAGAAGTGGCCTAAAGACAGCATGCTTAAAAATGGTTGGGACAGACCCTAACCTCAGGCAGTTGTTAATAAATGAGAGGAGACATGGCCCGATTGTGTTAAAAACCTGTTTGAGCAGCGTGAATGGAATAATGTCCAGTGGGCAGCTGGTTGGTCTCAACCCCTGGACCACCTTAGAGAGGAAAAAGAGTGACACTGGATCAAACACAACAGAGGGCACAGCAGAAAAATGCATGTCAGGCACATTAGACATGTTGTTAATACTCTGTCTAACAGAGGCAACTTTGTCAACAAAGTAAAGGAGTAACTCATCACAAGTTGAATTTGACACATTTTTCTGAACATCATTGAACTGACTGGATTGTGTTAAATAACACCTGAGGACAGTTGCTACTGGAAGAAATGACATTAGACAGATATCAACATTTAGCTTCCCTGACAGCAATTTGATAATCGGAGCAGCAGTCTCTCAGGCTACCCAGCGACGCATGCAGTTTATCTTTCTTCCACCTGCGCTCGGCCTGTCACAGACAGGTGGTGTCAATCAGCCAAGAGTCTGGTTTGGGTTTGGTGGATCTGAGCTTGAGAGGTGCGATGGAGTCTAAAATGCCCGAGCAGGTGGAGTGGAACAATGAGATAAACTCCTCAGGGCATAGACAGGAGGCAAGCTCAGCCTGAGTATAAAGTTCACGAAAAATGAAGGCAGACACAAATTCTCCAGCTGTGGTGGATGTGGTGGATGTGATGGTGCGACGACGACACGCTGGAGTAGGAGATTTAGTTGCAGGAAGAGGAACTGAGAATTCAATTATGACAGGGAGATGGTCAGAAATACAAGTGTCACATATTTCTGAGATGGATACTGGAGGGCCGTGGGAGATAATGAGGTCCAGTGTGTGACCATGCTGGTGTGTGGGGAAATTCACTGATTGCGTCAGGTCAAACAAGGATAAAAGGCCTTGAAACTCATTGGCTGGACGGACAGCAAACATGGATATTAAAATCACCACAAATTAGAAAACTGTCAAATTTTGGTTTTATTTCAGCAAGTAAATCCAAAAACTCTGGAATAAAATCCTTATTGTATTTGGGTGGACGGTATAAGACAGCACACAGCACAGGACATGAGAATTGTACCAGAAATAAGTGTATTTCAAAGCTGCTATAGCTTTTGCATGACAGAGAGCGACACATGAAGTTCTGATTGAACACTGAAGCCACACCTCCTCCACGGCTGCACTGTCGTGGCATGCTCAGGAAGGAAAAACCAGGGGGGAGGAGCTTGGAAAAGGCGCTGTTATCACCTGGTTTAAGCCAGGTCTCCATGAGCAAGAGGAAATCCAAGTTGTGGGTGGAAATAAAGTCGTTCAGGACAAAGGTCTTATTTGTGAGCGGCCGAGTGTTCAACAGGGCTGCACAAATGGACTTATAGCTGACAGGCCGCTGCGCAACATGGCACAGCGGGCGGAGATTCCCTTTCACGCAGCCCTGCTGTTGGATCCTCGCAGGGCAGCGACATGGAAAGGGAGACCCGGAGTCAGGGATAGCCGGTCGGAGCCACCGATAACAGTGCACCAGAGAGTGGCGCAGTTCAGAGATCCTGTATTCCAAGGGTATTTTATTCATGAAACAGTCCAGATCGTTCCAACTGAAAGAAGCCAGGTAAGCTCTGATTCTGACACAGACTCCTCCTCTCTTTCCACGTCTCCTGTGTTTCTTGTTGCGAGGCAACACGCAGACACTGACAGACACCGTAGATAGGCTGGTACAGACGCTGTGAGAGGCGGCGGCAATTTAGAATGGCTGTTTTTAGCACAATCAGGCAAATTGTTCATGGAGTCACGGATATTCAACAGTGCCAAACGATCATACATGAGCAGAGATGACACATCGTGAATGACAAACAGAGCTAACATCAAAATCGATAGCAAGCTCAGCAGACGAAGACGGCGGACTAAACACAACAGCACCATCTTGAATCCTGCAAATTATTCTTGTAGTTTGAAAATGTAGCTAAAAGATACTGGAATTACTTTACAGTTACACAACAAACTTAAGGTTATGATTTTATTATAAATTATTGCAAACATACAGCTCCTCCTTGTGGCCAAAATTTAGAAAAACATAAACAATAGCTGTAGTGACCTGGATAGCGTGGTGACTGTTGGACTGCTGCAGTGAGTACAGTGCACTTTAATGAAGGTAGGAGTGGCATTCAAACAGCACTCAGTACTACAGACAGAACAATGCATATAGATCACAAAAATATGCATTTTAGATCATTGTGTTGTAAAAGTTTAAAAGTGAAAGCATGTTAGTTGTAGCTTAGATACATTTATGGGGCTGTGTGAGACACATTTACCAAGCGAGGAACGCATTTTCCAATTTTGTTGAGTTTAATTTCGGAAAGTCAAAGTGTCACTGCTTATATTTAATGGTAAACTTATGATTACCTTGTAAATTAGCCGCATTTATTAGCATGTAGTGCTACAAACATTTAGCACTACTGTTAAATCCTCAGATGGCTTGAACACCTCACAGACCTCTGAGAAATTGGAGTTAAGCTTTGAGCCTTCTTAGAGTATGTGTCATGTCCTACCCTGTGGGTTTAGTTTATCTTTTTATTATCAGCATTTTGTTTGTTTCCTGTTTTATTTTGAAGTTACTTACTCTGCGTCTCGTTTCAGATTTACTTCCTGTCCTCCTGTGTTCCCGCCTCTGTGATTACATGCTGTTTTATTCTAATCCTGCTGATCCTCTCATGCTGTGAGTGGAGCTGGGACAGAGCTGCTCTGATTGGTTTAGAGTTTAGAGCAGACACCGCCTTTGAACTTGTGCCAGTCGCAAGTTCAGCCTCTTTAGACCAAGTCCTGCGCCGTCGGGGAGAATCTGTTTGGACACGTCCCTAGGTGTGCCGACATCTGCAAAACTTGCCAAGATAGCGCCCTAAAAGTTAAAACCATTATACAGTGGGGCAAAAAAAGTATTTAGTCAGCCACCAATTGTGCATGTTCTCCCACTTAAAAAGATGAGAGAGGCCTGTAATTTTCATCATAGGTATACCTCAACTATGAGAGACAAAATGAGAAAAAAAAAATCCAGAAAATCTCGCAAGATCTCACTCCGTGGGGTCAAAATGATCACAAGAACGGTGAGCAAAAATCCCAGAACCACACGGGGGGGACTTAGTGAATGACCTGCAGAGAGCTGGGACCAAAGTAACAAAGGCTACCATCAGTAACACACTACGCCGCCAGGGACTCAAATCCTGCAGTGCCAGATGTGTCCCCCTGCTAAAGCCAGTACATGTGCAGGCCCGTCTGAAGTTTGCTAGAGAGCATTTGGATGATCCAGAAGAGGATTGGGAGAATGTCATATGGTCAGATGAAACCAAAATAGAACTTTTTGGTAAAAACTCTACTCGTCGTGTTTGGAGGAGAAAGAATGCTGAGTTGCATCCAAAGAACACCATACCTACTGTAAAGCATGGGGGTGGGAACATCATGCTTTGAGGCTGTTTTTCAGCAAAGGGACCAGGACGACTGATCCGCGTAAAGCAGGGGTGTCAAACTTATTTTGGGTGGGGGGCCGCATGAGACTTTTTTTGGACTCCAGGGGGCCGGACCAGAAAATGCACCGCATAAATATGCAAAAATAGCAGGAAGTTAAAAAATATGCAGAGAAAAGTGCAATATATAGTCTTTTTTTATTCAAAAAGCCATTGAATAATTATTATTCAATAAAATACATTATGAACTACCCAAGTTCTTGAACGTGAACTCCTTTCTGCTCAGTTAAAGAATAAACTCACAACAAAAATAACGAACAGGCAGCAGCAGATTTCTTTTTCAAAATATGAACATAGCACAGTCAAAGTCCTTGCATGTGTAATCAAACATATATAAAAAAACATACACAGTGGAAATATAAATAAATAATAAAAAATAAAAATATAATATACAATATTCTTCCCAACCAAACTCTTGGGCTATAAATCTTACTAAAAGTTGAAACGTATTTTAACAGTAGAAGTCAGTTGTTTTTCTAACATTGTTTATTAATTGTGAACATAACTTTTCAACTGGGATTTAGCAGTATTTATTCCTGCTTTGATTTTGCTCCAGAAACTTGGCATCTTTTAGCCTGCACAAGTGCTTCAATATCAGGTTCCATGTCCTGAGTAGCTGCCACTTTCAGTATCTCATTTAAGTGCTTGTGTGTTAGTTTTGAGCGAAGCTTAGTTTTATTAAGGTTCATTACAGAGAAAACCTGCTCACAAAGGTAGGTAGTACCAAACATGCACAGCATTTTTGCAGCTAGCGCTGTTAATTTAGGGTACCCTGGCAGAAGACACTTATAAAATGTGTCCAAGTCCACAGAAGAAAATTTGTTCATCAATGTTGAATCACACTGCAAATCTATAATTTCAAGCTGCATGTCAGTGGGTACATCAGAACCTTTGACTGTGAATGGATTACGAAAAACTGCCAGTTCTGTCTCAAGATTGCCAAAGACCTGAAATCGTCTCTCAAACTCCCTCAGCAATCCAGCAATCTTGTTTTTATAAGGACTCATGTCAGCAGTAAGGTTTGCTTCACACACATGTCTCAGACAAGGAAAGTGAGCAGGGTCACTATTTGACAGTTGCGTCTCCCATAGTGTGAGCTTCACTTTGAATGCACAAATGTGATCATAATACTGTGTGACAATTTTTTTGCGCCCTTGCAAAATTTTGTTCAGATTATTCAAGTGCTCTGTAATATCAACCATAAATGCTAAATCTTGTACCCATTGTTCACACTGTAATTCCATCACAGGTTTCCCTTTTCTCGTCATGAACTGCCCAATTTCTTCACGTAGCTCAAAAAACCTCTTTAGCACCGCACCTCGACTTAACCATCTTACTTCAGTGTGGTAAGGAAGTCCGTGGGTGATGTTATTGTCACTGAGGAAGCAGTCAAATTGGCGATGATTCAGGCCCCTGGCTCTGATGAAATTAACAGTCCGGACAACAACATCCATAACGTGATCCATTTTTAAAGACTTGCAGCACAATGCCTCTTGGTGTAATATGCAGTGAAATGTCCAAAAAACATCTCCTCCATTTGCGCTTTGAACTTTCTCTCTGAACTTTGTCACAACACCTGACTTTTTTCCAAGCATTGAGGGCGCGCCATCGGTCGCCAGGCTGACAGCACGAGACCAGTCCACACCGACTCTATCCAGCGCACTGACTACAGCGCAGAAAATGTCCTCAGCTGTTGTAGTATCTAACATCGGCACCAACTCCAAAAACTCCTCTGTAATAGTCAAAGTCTCATCTATGCCACGGATGAATATGGCCAGCTGGCTGACGTCTGTCACATCTGTGCTCTCATCAATAGCAACAGAAAATGCCACAAACGACTCCACTTTGAGTCTTAATTGACTGTCCAAATCTGTTGCTATTTCTGAAATCCTCTCTGCCACGCAATTCCTGGACAGACTGATGTTGGCAAAAGTCCGTAGTTTCTCAGGACACACAATTTCAGCAGCCTTTAGCATGCAACTTTTAACAAACTCGCCCTCACAGTACGGCTTCGATGATACGGCTATTTTGCTAGCAATCATGTAGCTTGCTTTCACGGCGGCATCACTAACCTCTCGGCTCCGTGAGAAAATAGACTGCTGTTTCTTCAGGCCCAGGAGCAATTCATTTATCTTCTGTCTTCTCAGTTCTCCGTTCAAGTTGTTGAATTTCTCGTAATGACGAGTCTCATAGTGACGCTTAAGATTATATTCCTTCAGCACCGCTACTTGCTGCAAGCATACCAAGCACACTGGTTTGCCGTTCACCTCTGTGAATAAATAGGAATCAGTCCACTTTTCTTGAAATGTCCGACACTCGATGTCCACTTTTCTCTTCTTGGACATAGCCATTCTGAAGAGGGTATCACAAACAACTCGGCGCCTGTTACCTGCGTTCAAAAAAGCCAAGCCTGTTAGCGCCCGCTCTGCGCTTTGGTGGCAGGAGGCGCGGCAAACCTAAGCGCTGCGCTGCGCGTTGCGGATGCGGCGCGTTGCGGATGCGGCGCGTTGGCGAAGAAAAATAAAAAATGTAAATTTATATTTTTATTAAAAGTGAGCCGCGGGCCGGATTAAATCTTTTGGCGGGCCGGATCAGGCCCGCGGGCCGTATCTTTGACACCCCTGGCGTAAAGGAAAGAATTAATGGGGCCATGTATCGTCAGATTTTGAGTGAAAACCTCCTTCCATCAGCAAGGGCATTGAAGATGAAACGTGGCTGGGTCTTTCAGCATGACAATGATCCCAAACACACTGCCTGGGTAACGAAGGAGTGGCTTCGTAAGAAGCATTTCAAGGTCCTGGAGTGGCCTAGCCAGTCTCCAGATTTCAACCCCATAGAAAATCTTTGGAGGGAGTTGAAAGTCCGTGTTGCCCAGCGACAGCCCCAAAACATCACTGCTCTAGAGGAGATCTGCATGGAGGAATGGGCCAAAATACCAGCAACAGTTTGTGAAAACCTTGTGAAGACTTACAGAAAATGTTTGACCTCTGTCATTGCCAACAAAGGGTATATAACAAAGTATTGAGATTAACTTTTGTTATTTACCAAATACTTATTTTCCACCATAATTTGCAAATAAATTCTTTAAAAATTTAAAAATGTGATTTTCTGGATTTTTTTTTTTTTTCTCATTTTGTCTCTCATAGTTGAGGTATACCTATGATGAAAAATACAGGTCTCTCTCATCTTTTTAAGTGGGAGAACTTGGACAATTGGTGGCTGACTAAATACTTTTTTGCCCCACTTTATATAGTGGTCATTAATAATTTTATTATGATGACACTAACTGTCAAAACAATAGACAGTAATTATCTCTAGTGAAACCAGAGGTCCCACTGGAGGGGTCAGGAGCTATATTAGTGCTCGATGAGTCAGTGTCTCTGATGATGGAGGCTGCAGAGTCAGAACTCTGCTTCCCACATCTCCTCAACAGCTCCTGCAGAAAGCCTCAGACCGACACATCTGAGGCTCCTCTTGTTTATGCTCTGCTATCTCTCATCTCTCTGCTCACTGCTACACTCAACCTGCTGGTCATTGTCTCCATCTCACACTTCAGGTAATTACACGACTCCAAACAAGGAAAATGTTTCATGCTAATGAATTTTGTGGCCCTAATATAGTGAACTCCTCATGACATGGTTTTAATAGAGTAATACTTCAATGTGCTATCACTCCTAAACATATGAAGGATGTTAATGCAGAGTGACATTTATTACACAGAAGTAGTAAACGTGTGAAATGAAAAAGATTTTATTGATTATGAGAGATGTTTGAAGTTAAATGTTACCTTATGTATTCTCTCTCTCTTGCAGACAGCTCCACTCCTCCACTAACCTCATCCTCCTCTCTTTGGCTGTCTCTGACTTCCTCATTGGCCTTGTGGTGATACCAGTTTTGGGATACATGTGGAGGACCTGCTGGTTTTTCGGGGACATTCTGTGTGCTCTCTATTATCTCGTGCCATCTACTTTAATCATGGCTTCAGTGGGAAGTGTAGTTCTTATTTCAGTGGATCGTTTCTTAGCCATTACTGACCCGTTGCATTACCAAACCAGAATGACTGATAAAGTAATCAGCATCAGTATTTCTGTATGTTGGATATATGCACTTATTTATGCATTTTTTGCTTCATTTGACAACTTGAAAAACCCAGGCAAATATAAATCCTGCCAAGGAGAGTGTATGGTTTACTTCTCAAAAGAAGCTGACATTATTTCTGACATTATTTTGTCTTTTGTTATTCCAATTTCAATCATTATCGTCCTGTATATGAGAGTCTTTGTAGTAGCTGTGTCTCAGGCCAGAGCTGTGCGTTCTCATGTTACAGCCATAACTGCCAAGACCTCCATGAAATCTGAGCTCAAAGCTGCCAGGAACCTTGGTATTGTTGTGCTTGTGTATCTTGGGTGTTATTGCCCGTACTATTGTGTAGCCTACTCAGGGACCAACATATTCATACTTGGTGCTCCAATTGAAATTGTGATGATTTTTCTGATGTTTCTAAACTCCTGCATGAATCCACTTATCTATGCCTTTCTCTATCCTTGGTTCAGAAAAGCTATTAAACTCATTGTCACTTTGCAGATACTGAGGCATGGATCATGTGACTTTAAAATCCTGTAGTCTGTCATTCATATAACAAAATTGTGTAAATGCAATCGTGCACATTGACATGATTTCAAGGAGACCTGGCTCTATATTATGCAACACATTAGGAAAATGAAGACTTTCCGGTCACAAATGGTGACTTGGACTTAAGCTCACCAAAGCATTTTGACATGGACATTTCTCTGAACCACTGACAAAAATGATATTAGACACTACATCTGACTACATGCACATATACAAGGATGCAATCAGTAGTCCAGCAAAAGGATCTTTTTTAAGTTCTACCAAAATGGTGAACTGTAACACAAATGTATTGATGTATTTATTTAATGTACAAATTGCATAAAAATATAAGATACCGTATAATAATCTACAAATTAACAAGGCTCAAACCTGCAGAAAATCAATGTGTATTTGCAATTCTTTGCTCTGTCTTGTGAAGTGCTAAGACAAACTACTTATAAGGCGTACACAAATGCCAGCATTCTGAGAGAAACTTGAAAAAGAGCAGCATAACATGGGATATAATTTGTTTTTATTTATATTTTTAAACCACTTCTACAACAGCAGTGCATGTTTTATAATCTTTAAAAACAATGACTTAAAAAAAACATTTTCAAAAATTACTTTGCTTCTATAATAAAGAAAGGGATAAAGAGACCAGCAGCTGGCAGCAGAGTGCAGAGCTGTTACACTATTTTGAACAGAACCATAGAAAAAGCTTTTTATTGCCTTAAACTTTTAGTGTGATGCCATTACACTACAAAAGGAAAAATAGTTGTGAGGAATCAGTGGAAGCAGAGCTATACACCGTGTTTGGATAAATGAATGAGAGCAGACTGGATGTAGACGCCTTGTTGATTGGTCAGTGCCTCCTGGAGTGGGCAGGGGTTTGTGGGAGAGGAAGAGGTTTGTGGCCCTCAGAGAGGCCATGCCAGGGAATATAGAATTGCTTAAACATGTGTGAATAAAACAAAACACAACTCCAGGTAAGTTTTTGATGAGGGAACAACATTATAACATGGTTCAAAGCGCCAAAGAGTCAGTTTTGCATATTATTATATTCCCTTTCAGGTGACTGTACATGTATGTGTTTTACAACCTACTTAGGTTTGTAGTAGTTGCAGGGATAGGTACCATCCATTTTTTTTTCTTGATGCTACTGTTAGTGTGACCATCTCAAAAAGTGCTAAAAGTGGGACAAGTTGTGTGATTTGACTCGAGACATAAAAGCTTTACCTATACCTCATTTAAAGAAAAGATGCAGCTGCTAAAAACACATTTTGCAAAGTAATGTCTTTACTGAGACTTTACTCATAGAACTAAAAAAGCCCCATGGAA
Source organism: Bostrychus sinensis (assembly GCA_020698575.1). Lineage (NCBI taxonomy): Eukaryota > Metazoa > Chordata > Actinopteri > Gobiiformes > Eleotridae > Bostrychus > Bostrychus sinensis. The sequence goes on along the minus strand of CM036240.1, from coordinate 30,741,035 downwards.
AGAGGCCTCTTTTGAAACACAGGGGCATCAGTACACACCAACCATAACCCAGTGAGGGTTGGTGTGCCATTCTCTTAGTAAGTGGGACGGTGGGACAGATGCCTAAATGCCTGTGCAGTACAATGAAAAAGTGAAACAGGTGGTCACTCTAGCTGCTGTTACTTCTGTGTTCTAAGTGGATTTTATACAATTTGAACATCTGTCACTTATATACATATATACTTATATATACACATAGATATACACTTATATATACAGCCTCTCTACCAGACAACTTCAAAATGTTTAGATGTTGTGACTTATGTTAAATGTAAAATAAATCTCTCTTGCTTTTGAGGTTTTCCATCACCAAGTGTGACTGAGGACTGAATGAATAATGCACCATCAGTAAAGATTAATGCATTATTATATTTATTAGGCATAGGACCATAATAGAATTTTAAGTCACGATTATCCTGGCCACAATAATTGTGATTAACGATAGTATCACAATAAATATGAAATTCAATCAATCAATCAATCAACCTTTATTTATATAGTGCTCCAGTGTTGCCCAAAGTGCTTTACATTATTTAAAACCATAAAAAGAATCCATAATTACATAGAAATAAAAAAGTACATTAAAATACACAAGTACATGTAGACAGACCTTAATACAGAAAATGTCACAATACTATGTGTTAAAGGCCAGCCTGTACAAATAGGTTTTAAGTTTGGCCTTGAACAGAGTCAGGTCTGTGATGGTACGCAACTCAATAGGTAGCGTGTTCCAGAGTTTAGGACCTGCCACTGCAAAAGAGCGATCACCCCACTGTTTACACCTGGAGCATGGGACTTCAAGCAGATGTTGTCCAGCAGAACGCAGGGCCCTGCTGGGTTGACAAAAGCTTAAAATCTCACATAAATACACACGGGCATTGCCATTTATTTCATTAAAAACAAACAACTGAAACTTAAACTGAATTCTGAACTGCACTGGGAGCCAGTGGAGAGAGCTGAGGACGGGTGTGATGTGGTCGTGTTTGCGAGTGTTAGTAAGGAGGCGGGCAGCAGCATTTTGCACAAGTTGAAGATGGTGCAGAGAGGCCTGGTTAATTCCAACGTAGAGAACATTACAGTAGTCTAACCGGGAGCTAATGAAAGCATGGAGGGCTTTTTCAAGATCGCTGCGGCTCAGAAATTGCTTGACTTTATGCAGGAGGTGGAGTTGAAAAAAGCTAGCTCTAACAACAGAATTTACTTGCTTGTCTAGTTTCAGCTTACTGTCCAACCTCACCCCCAGATTCTTAACCACATTGTTAACATTAGGGACCAGTGCAGCAAGACCAGGAGCTGCACTGAGTGGGTTGGAGGAGCTGAAAAGGATGTATTCAGTCTTGCTCTCATTCAGACACAGAAAATTCTCTGACAGCCAAAAGTTAATGTCACCTAGACATCTGTGAATGGATTCAACTGAGTTCGGCAAGTTTAGAATGATGGGCAGATAGATTTGAATGTCATCTGCATATAGATGAAAAGAGACATTGTGGTTTGAAATTACTGACCCCAGTGGCAACATGTACAGAGAGTAGAGGTCGGGGCCAAGAATGGAACCCTGAGGCACACCGGAGGTGAGTGGAGCTGAGGAGGAGGAGGAGAGGTCACCAATCCTTCCAGAAAAACTTCTATCTGTAAGATAGGATCTGAACCACTGCAGCACAGGTCCCTGAAGGCCGACCTGTTGAGCCAGATGGGTCAGGAGGATGGAGTGGTCAACAGTATCAAATGCTGCAGTGAGGTCGAGCATCACCAACAGCACAGGTTTTTTATTGTCAAGGGATAGGAGAATGTCATTTTGTACCTTCAGCAGCGCAGACTCAGTGCTGTGACAACTTCTGAAACCAGATTGAAATTTTTCATAAATATGATTATTTGTCAAAAATAAAGGCAACTGAGTGAAAACTATTTTTTCTAAGATCTTAGAAAGGAAGGGAAAATGGGAGACAGGTCTGAAGTTTGACAGAACAGCAGGGTCAAGATTGGGTTTCTTAAGAAGTGGCCTAAAGACAGCATGCTTAAAAATGGTTGGGACAGACCCTAACCTCAGGCAGTTGTTAATAAATGAGAGGAGACATGGCCCGATTGTGTTAAAAACCTGTTTGAGCAGCGTGAATGGAATAATGTCCAGTGGGCAGCTGGTTGGTCTCAACCCCTGGACCACCTTAGAGAGGAAAAAGAGTGACACTGGATCAAACACAACAGAGGGCACAGCAGAAAAATGCATGTCAGGCACATTAGACATGTTGTTAATACTCTGTCTAACAGAGGCAACTTTGTCAACAAAGTAAAGGAGTAACTCATCACAAGTTGAATTTGACACATTTTTCTGAACATCATTGAACTGACTGGATTGTGTTAAATAACACCTGAGGACAGTTGCTACTGGAAGAAATGACATTAGACAGATATCAACATTTAGCTTCCCTGACAGCAATTTGATAATCGGAGCAGCAGTCTCTCAGGCTACCCAGCGACGCATGCAGTTTATCTTTCTTCCACCTGCGCTCGGCCTGTCACAGACAGGTGGTGTCAATCAGCCAAGAGTCTGGTTTGGGTTTGGTGGATCTGAGCTTGAGAGGTGCGATGGAGTCTAAAATGCCCGAGCAGGTGGAGTGGAACAATGAGATAAACTCCTCAGGGCATAGACAGGAGGCAAGCTCAGCCTGAGTATAAAGTTCACGAAAAATGAAGGCAGACACAAATTCTCCAGCTGTGGTGGATGTGGTGGATGTGATGGTGCGACGACGACACGCTGGAGTAGGAGATTTAGTTGCAGGAAGAGGAACTGAGAATTCAATTATGACAGGGAGATGGTCAGAAATACAAGTGTCACATATTTCTGAGATGGATACTGGAGGGCCGTGGGAGATAATGAGGTCCAGTGTGTGACCATGCTGGTGTGTGGGGAAATTCACTGATTGCGTCAGGTCAAACAAGGATAAAAGGCCTTGAAACTCATTGGCTGGACGGACAGCAAACATGGATATTAAAATCACCACAAATTAGAAAACTGTCAAATTTTGGTTTTATTTCAGCCAGTAAATCCAAAAACTCTGGAATAAAATCCTTATTGTATTTGGGTGGACGGTATAAGACAGCACACAGCACAGGACATGAGAATTGTACCAGAAATAAGTGTATTTCAAAGCTGCTATAGCTTTTGCATGACAGAGAGCGACACATGAAGTTCTGATTGAACACTGAAGCCACACCTCGTCCACGGCTGCACCGTCGTGGCATGCTCAGGAAGGAAAAACCAGGGGAGAGGAGCTTGGAAAAGGCGCTGTTATCACCTGGTTTAAGCCAGGTCTCCATGAGCAAGAGGAAATCCAAGTTGTGGGTGGAAATAAAGTCGTTCAGGACAAAGGTCTTATTTGTGAGCGGCCGAGTGTTCAACAGGGCTGCACAAATGGACTTATAGCTGACAGGCCGCTGCGCAACATGGCACAGCGGGCGGAGATTCCCTTTCACGCAGCCCTGCTGTTGGATCCTCGCAGGGCAGCGACATGGAAACGGAGACCCGGAGTCAGGGATAGCCGGTCGGAGCCACCGATAACAGTGCACCAGAGAGTGGCGCAGTTCAGAGATCCTGTATTCCAAGGGTATTTTATTCATGAAACAGTCCAGATCGTTCCAACTGAAAGAAGCCAGGTAAGCTCTGATTCTGACACAGACTCCTCCTCTCTTTCCACGTCTCCTGTGTTTCTTGTTGCGAGGCAACACGCAGACACCGACAGACACCGTAGATAGGCTGGTACAGACGCTGTGAGAGGCGGCGGCAATTTAGAATGGCTGTTTTTAGCACAATCAGGCAAATTGTTCATGGAGTCACGGATATTCAACAGTGCCAAACGATCATACACGAGCAGAGATGACACATCGTGAATGACAAACAGAGCTAACATCAAAATCGATAGCAAGCTCAGCAGACGAAGACGGCGGACTAAACACAACGGCACCATCTTGAATCCTGCAAATTATTCTTGTAGTTTGAAAATGTAGCTAAAAGATACTGGAATTACTTTACAGTTACACAACAAACTAAAGGTTATGATTTTATTATAAATTATTGCAAACATACAGCTCCTCCTTGTGGCCAAAATTTAGAAAAACATAAACAATAGCTGTAGTGACCTGGATAGCGTGGTGACTGTTGGACTGCTGCAGTGAGTACAGTGCACTTTAATGAAGGTAGGAGTGGCATTCAAACAGCACTCAGTACTACAGACAGAACAATGCATATAGATCACAAAAATATGCATTTTAGATCATTGTGTTGTAAAAGTTTAAAAGTGAAAGCATGTTAGTTGTAGCTTAGATACATTTATGGGGCTGTGTGAGACACATTTACCAAGCGAGGAACGCATTTTCCAATTTTGTTGAGTTTAATTTCGGAAAGTCAAAGTGTCACTGCTTATATTTAATGGTAAACTTATGATTACCTTGTAAATTAGCCGCATTTATTAGCATGTAGTGCTACAAACATTTAGCACTACTGTTAAATCCTCAGATGGCTTGAACACCTCACAGACCTCTGAGAAATTGGAGTTAAGCTTTGAGCCTTCTTAGAGTATGTGTCATGTCCTACCCTGTGGGTTTAGTTTATCTTTTTATTATCAGCATTTTGTTTGTTTCCTGTTTTATTTTGAAGTTACTTACTCTGCGTCTCGTTTCAGATTTACTTCCTGTCCTCCTGTGTTCCCGCCTCTGTGATTACATGCTGTTTTATTCTAATCCTGCTGATCCTCTCATGCTGTGAGTGGAGCTGGGACAGAGCTGCTCTGATTGGTTTAGAGTTTAGAGCAGACACCGCCTTTGAACTTGTGCCAGTCGCAAGTTCAGCCTCTTTAGACCAAGTCCTGCGCCGTCGGGGAGAATCTGTTTGGACACGTCCCTAGGTGTGCCGACATCTGCAAAACTTGCCAAGATAGCGCCCTAAAAGTTAAAACCATTATACAGTGGGGCAAAAAAAGTATTTAGTCAGCCACCAATTGTGCATGTTCTCCCACTTAAAAAGATGAGAGAGGCCTGTAATTTTCATCATAGGTATACCTCAACTATGAGAGACAAAATGAGAAAAAAAAAATCCAGAAAATCTCGCAAGATCTCACTCCGTGGGGTCAAAATGATCACAAGAACGGTGAGCAAAAATCCCAGAACCACACGGGGGGGACTTAGTGAATGACCTGCAGAGAGCTGGGACCAAAGTAACAAAGGCTACCATCAGTAACACACTACGCCGCCAGGGACTCAAATCCTGCAGTGCCAGATGTGTCCCCCTGCTAAAGCCAGTACATGTGCAGGCCCATCTGAAGTTTGCTAGAGAGCATTTGGATGATCCAGAAGAGGATTGGGAGAATGTCATATGGTCAGATGAAACCAAAATAGAACTTTTTGGTAAAAACTCTACTCGTCGTGTTTGGAGGAGAAAGAATGCTGAGTTGCATCCAAAGAACACCATACCTACTGTAAAGCATGGGGGTGGGAACATCATGCTTTGAGGCTGTTTTTCAGCAAAGGGACCAGGACGACTGATCCGCGTAAAGGAAAGAATTAATGGGGCCATGTATCGTCAGATTTTGAGTGAAAACCTCCTTCCATCAGCAAGGGCATTGAAGATGAAACGTGGCTGGGTCTTTCAGCATGACAATGATCCCAAACACACTGCCTGGGTAACGAAGGAGTGGCTTCGTAAGAAGCATTTCAAGGTCCTGGAGTGGCCTAGCCAGTCTCCAGATTTCAACCCCATAGAAAATCTTTGGAGGGAGTTGAAAGTCCGTGTTGCCCAGCGACAGCCCCAAAACATCACTGCTCTAGAGGAGATCTGCATGGAGGAATGGGCCAAAATACCAGCAACAGTTTGTGAAAACCTTGTGAAGACTTACAGAAAATGTTTGACCTCTGTCATTGCCAACAAAGGGTATATAACAAAGTATTGAGATTAACTTTTGTTATTTACCAAATACTTATTTTCCACCATAATTTGCAAATAAATTCTTTAAAAATTTAAAAATGTGATTTTCTGGATTTTTTTTTTTTTTCTCATTTTGTCTCTCATAGTTGAGGTATACCTATGATGAAAAATACAGGTCTCTCTCATCTTTTTAAGTGGGAGAACTTGGACAATTGGTGGCTGACTAAATACTTTTTTGCCCCACTTTATATAGTGGTCATTAATAATTTTATTATGATGACACTAACTGTCAAAACAATAGACAGTAATTATCTCTAGTGAAACCAGAGGTCCCACTGGAGGGGTCAGGAGCTATATTAGTGCTCGATGAGTCAGTGTCTCTGATGATGGAGGCTGCAGAGTCAGAACTCTGCTTCCCACATCTCCTCAACAGCTCCTGCAGAAAGCCTCAGACCGACACATCTGAGGCTCCTCTTGTTTATGCTCTGCTATCTCTCATCTCTCTGCTCACTGCTACACTCAACCTGCTGGTCATTGTCTCCATCTCACACTTCAGGTAATTACACGACTCCAAACAAGGAAAATGTTTCATGCTAATGAATTTTGTGGCCCTAATATAGTGAACTCCTCATGACATGGTTTTAATAGAGTAATACTTCAATGTGCTATCACTCCTAAACATATGAAGGATGTTAATGCAGAGTGACATTTATTACACAGAAGTAGTAAACGTGTGAAATGAAAAAGATTTTATTGATTATGAGAGATGTTTGAAGTTAAATGTTACCTTATGTATTCTCTCTCTCTTGCAGACAGCTCCACTCCTCCACTAACCTCATCCTCCTCTCTTTGGCTGTCTCTGACTTCCTCATTGGCCTTGTGGTGATACCAGTTTTGGGATACATGTGGAGGACCTGCTGGTTTTTCGGGGACATTCTGTGTGCTCTCTATTATCTCGTGCCATCTACTTTAATCATGGCTTCAGTGGGAAGTGTAGTTCTTATTTCAGTGGATCGTTTCTTAGCCATTACTGACCCGTTGCATTACCAAACCAGAATGACTGATAAAGTAATCAGCATCAGTATTTCTGTATGTTGGATATATGCACTTATTTATGCATTTTTTGCTTCATTTGACAACTTGAAAAACCCAGGCAAATATAAATCCTGCCAAGGAGAGTGTATGGTTTACTTCTCAAAAGAAGCTGACATTATTTCTGACATTATTTTGTCTTTTGTTATTCCAATTTCAATCATTATCGTCCTGTATATGAGAGTCTTTGTAGTAGCTGTGTCTCAGGCCAGAGCTGTGCGTTCTCATGTTACAGCCATAACTGCCAAGACCTCCATGAAATCTGAGCTCAAAGCTGCCAGAAACCTTGGTATTGTTGTGCTTGTGTATCTTGGGTGTTATTGCCCGTACTATTGTGTAGCCTACTCAGGGACCAACATATTCATACTTGGTGCTCCAATTGAAATTGTGATGATTTTTCTGATGTTTCTAAATTCCTGCATGAATCCACTTATCTATGCCTTTCTCTATCCTTGGTTCAGAAAAGCTATTAAACTCATTGTCACTTTGCAGATACTGAGGCATGGATCATGTGACTTTAAAATCCTGTAGTCTGTCATTCATATAACAAAATTGTGTAAATGCAATAGTGCACATTGACATGATTTCAAGGAGACCTGGCTCTATATTATGCAACACATTAGGAAAATGAAGACTTTCCGGTCACAAATGGTGTTTCATGTATTCACTTATTTGGACTTAAGCTCACCAAAGCATTGGTGATTGACATGGACATGGACATTTCTCTGAACCACTGACAAAAATGATATTAGACACTACATCTGACTACATGCACATATACAAGGATGCAATCAGTAGTCCAGCAAAAGGATCTTTTTTAAGTTCTACCAAAATGGTGAACTGTAACACAAATGTATTGATGTATTTATTTAATGTACAAATTGCATAAAAATATAAGATACTGTATAATAATCTACAAATTAACAAGGCTCAAACCTGCAGAAAATCAATGTGTATTTGCAATTCTTTGCTCTGTCTTGTGAAGTGCTAAGACAAACTACTTATAAGGCATACACAAATGCCAGCATTCTGAGAGAAACTTGAAAAAAAGCAGCATAACATGGGATATAATTTGTTTTTATTTATATTTTTAAACCACTTCTACAACAGCAGTGCATGTTTTACAATCATTAAAAACAATGACTTAAAAAAACATTTTCAAAAATTACTTTGCTTCTATAATAAAGAAAGGGATAAAGAGACCAGCAGTTGGCAGCAGAGTGCAGAGCTGTTACACTATTTTGAACAGAACCATAGAAAAAGCTTTTTATTGCCTTAAACTTTTAGTGTGATGCCATTACACTACAAAAGGAAAAATAGTTGTGAGGAATCAGTGGAAGCAGAGCTATACACCGTGTTTGGATAAATGAATGAGAGCAGACTGGATGTAGACGCCTTGTTGATTGGTCAGTGCCTCCTGGAGTGGGCAGGGGTTTGTGGGAGAGGAAGAGGTTTGTGGCCCTCAGAGAGGCCATGCCAGAGAATATAGAATTGCTTAAACATGTGTGAATAAAACAAAACACAACTCCAGGTAAGTTTTTGATGAGGGAACAACATTATAACATGGTTCAAAGCGCCAAAGAGTCAGTTTTGCATATTATTATATTCCCTTTCAGGTGACTGTACATGTATGCATTTTACAATCTGCTTAGGTTTGTAGTAGTTGCAGGAATAGGCACCATCCCTTGTTTTTTTATTTTTTTTTATTTTTTGATGCTACTGTTAGTGTGACCATCTCAAAAAGTGCTAAAAGTGGGACAAGTTGTGTGATTTGACTCGAGACATAAAAGCTTTACCTATACCTCATTTAAAGAAAAGATGCAGCTGCTAAAAACACATTTTGCAAAGTAATGTCTTTACTGAGACTTTACTCATAGAACTAAAAAAGCCCCATGGAAAGAGGCCTCTTTTGAAACACAGGGGCATCAGTACACACCAACCATAACCCAGTGAGGGTTGGTGTGCCATTCTCTTAGTAAGTGGGACGGTGGGACAGATGCCTAAATACCTGTGCAGTACAATGAAAAAGTGAAACAGGTGGTCACTCTAGCTGCTGTTACTTCTGTGTTCTAAGTGGATTTTATACAATTTGAACATCTGTCACTTATATACATATATACTTATATATACACATAGATATACACTTATATATACAGCCTCTCTACCAGACAACTTCAAAATGTTTAGATGTTGTGACTTATGTTAAATGTAAAATAAATCTCTCTTGCTTTTGAGGTTTTCCATCACCAAGTGTGACTGAGGACTGAATGAATAATGCACCATCAGTAAAGATTAATGCATTATTATATTTATTAGGCATAGGACCATAATAGAATTTTAAGTCACGATTATCCTGGCCACAATAATTGTGAGTAACGATTGTAGCATACATTTATTAATTATGCTTTTAGGACACAGATGTTTAGCTTAACGAACAATACCTGATAGGTGACAATTAATCAGGTCTGGAGTTTAACCACAACAGTGTATGTCCCTGAGGGAAAAGAGGTTAACCAGCAGTGACTTTGATAACAGATAAAGACCACCAAACTCAACGTAAAGTGAATTAAGTATGGGTTTATTATTAGAATGAGCAAACAATATAATGAAAAACAGGACCTAGGGCTAGATAACTTTATGAAACGTTGTAAATGGATTATTGCAGAATATCTAATTAATTGTAGTGGAGTATTATGGCAATGGGATTTACGTGAGATTATGGGGACACAGAAAGATAAACGCTAGAATTAGGGCACTTAAGGAGTTTGACGCTGAACTCAATAGATGTCATATACACTGCGCTTACTGTGGAGGATCGAGCGGAGGTCAGGATGACGAGGACCACGGGCTCAGCAGGCCACCGGCTGTCGGGCTGGGGTCCGCTGCGCTGGGTTGCAGGTTCACGAAGTGTCGCTGGCTGGCCGGTCCAGTTACTACTCCGTCCTGGTTTCGTCCTCTGAAGCTCGTCCGGATATCAGCGTCAGTGATGTATGCAGCGGTCGTGGATGCCGCTTTGAGTTATTGCCGTGGCTCGGCAGAGAGGCAGCGTCAAGCCTTAACTACAGCAGCAGTCCATATAGGTGAAAGCTTGAAACCAGCTTTCACTGCGGCTTATAAAAACTTAAAGATGGACTTCTGAGAAAACCGCTATGGTCAATTCAGCGGTTACATTGAAGACTGGGACAAAGTTTGCCGTGCGAAGTTTCAAAGTACGCTATAAACGCAACTACTTGCAAAAACGAAAGTTAACTAGTGTCTTGCAGGACACTAATACAAAAACGAAAGTATAAGTAGCAAAAGAGAAAATAAAAATTCGTCGACGAAAAGAAAAGCGTTAAGAACACACGAGAGCGTGTAAAAGGTTTTGCGTTTTAGCACGTAAGAGAGAGAACAAAGAGAAAACGAGAGTTTTTACTTTCGCCGTCTCTGGGGGAGGTCTTTCGCGTTAAGGCGTCAGATATCACTTTCCCCAATCAGACGCCTTACATGGCTAATCATTTTAACACTCCACTTCAATTACACCAGATATTTAAGTAACTTTACGTTTATACTAAATAAGACTATCATGATGATACCACACAGACTGATGACATGACATGAAATAAACACATGTTCAACCAATATTAAACATGATAAATTCAACAGTTTGCACAGAGGATCATAATGTTAATGTCCTGTGAAGAGACATGTATATGCATGAAGTCAGTCTCCTAAACAGATGGCTGTTGCATGAGAACCTTAATATACATACTTTTATTGGAGTGAATAATGAGTAGTGACCACAGTCCGTCTTGAACACTAGATGGCAGAGTGTCTGTACGTTTCTCCTCAAACGTACACAGTTTCGATTTAAACAAAGGGAGTGATTTATCTGGGCCCTAAACCGATAGTACCGTCCCGTACCAGGTTTCTGGTCCATATCAAAGAAGAGCGGGGACCCCCTTCTGGCATATTTATTGCAGTAAGTCAGTAAAGTCCAGTCATGCAGTTCGTATGGATAGATATACGTCTTTGCTTAAGTCCTTCGGTGTGATAAGAGTCAGACTCCTGACTCCGAGCAGGAACACCTGTGGAGCTCCATTAGAGGTCAACAAGGGTTCAGCGTGAAGTCTTCCTACATATCCCCCCTTTGGCTTGAAGATCTCAGGTGGAAGAACTTAAAGCCAATCCAGGAAGCAGATGTCTGAACCAACACACAGTGAATATGACAACAGAGTTGGCGTCATTAAGCTAAGTAGGAAACTACAAAGTTGAGGGTAGCATTGGGATGTTGATGGCTTTAATTGGGTAAAATTTTTCAGCTAAGCCAGAAGGACATGACGTTAATTCCTTTGGAGTGGGTCTATGTTGTGCCTTTATTACAACGTAGATATAAGACTTATTGGAAGATTGAATGAGGTTCAGGGACAAGTATATAATGCAATCTTTATTTGATTGCAACTACAAGGGTTACAGGTGTGTTCATATATAAGGAAAAGGAAACCTTTTGTGTAACACTTATGAGCTTATTATATAATGCGTGAAGTTGTGACTACTAATTTTCTAAGCTAAAGTTTCTAGGTGCTATTAGAACTATCTAACTACTATGGTAATATTTCATGCATGCAGTAATACATAACCCCTATTAGAGAGGAGTTAATCTCTCTCTAGAGGGCGTCGGTCACTGTAAAGACCACGACCTCGTCATTGTTTTGCAAGTCTTCAACATCATAACTCACAGTCTCTCCTATTTGTTTTATGCGCGTCAGATTGGGAGAATCATATCGAGGCTGGTTCCTCCTCATTAGGCGAGACATACCTTGGGAGCATTGTCTCAACTTACTCCTCATCTTACTCACGCGTCTGCTGAGGATGACTGTAATGATTATTGCCATGACGTAGCCAAGAGCAACAGTGCTAGCGAGCAGAGTGTCCGGTGTGGACCAGGTATACTGGATGGGTTGAATGAGATCATGTGATTGGGTTTCTATTTCCCTGAGCACCCCGTCTATTGGTGTTATATCGATGCTCCGGGTGCCTTCAACTTGGACTTGGGCGATGGTCGCTGACTGCAGCTCAAGAGCCCGTTTTGAGAAAAACTCAGAGACCTCAATCTCCGTCTCGTATTGGTCCGGATTGAGATGGTACAGTGCAACGTCCCCAACATGAAGGATGGCGTTTACCGGGACATCTGCCCAGAACGTTTGATCTGGCAACACCACTTTAGAGGACGTGTCATGCTGGTCATAGGTCAAGATGCCCGTTCGGGCGGGAGTATTGACTAGCCAGCGCCCTCCTACTATCTCCGCTTGGGTCACAGTGACTCGGTTACGAGCAGTGACAGTTGTGGGACATTTGGCCTGGGGTGCCATGGGCTTTAGACCACACATCCCGTCGGTGTTGTCACGCACAAATGGCTTACTAGGACAGAGGTAGTGGATATCCTTAGTGAGCGTGCACATGCGGAGGTTTGGTGCTAAGTAAAGTTCTGGGTTACTGTCATGGTAGGCCACCACGCTAGGGGTTTGCACTTTGACATGCATGTCTCCATGCCAGGAACCTACGTTAATCACGTCTCTCAACCGATAGATATTGTCTGAGGCCACAACAGGCAGGTTGATTATAAACGCTATTTCCCGATCTTCTGGGTTGACAAAGATGGGAATAGCACTACCTAGTGTATAGGCCAAGTGGGCCTGTAGTGGCGTAACAATATCTCGGGTGGCGGAGGTGAGTATATCTTGTACCAGCGATACTGGGACAAGATAGGGCGGTATCCTATTCATGGCCAGGCTGTCCACTGAAGAACTGGTATCACGAAGCATGTCATGCATGAGCATGGTCACGAGCTGTGTATGGGCATAATCCACTTGAAGGACTGACAGCAGAGAGTTTACTGCGCGTATGGTTTTGTTCAAGGAGACACTGTGTGTGTTTACCACTAGCACAGTGCCTTGGAGCGTCTTACCCACGGTCTGTAGCTCTTGTTGCTGTTGGTTGATTTGGGCCCTGATGCTAGGGATTTCTGCCTGCAGCTCGCTGACGTGCCTCTTCACAGTGGACAACGTGACCATATTGACAGTAGACATTCCTAGATTGAACAAGGTGCCCACTGCCGCGGCTGCCGCGAGGATCCCACCCACGAAACGTTTTGATTTCTTACCGGCCCCACTGAGTTCTGCCTGTGTAACTGTGAACTTTTGCAGCTGCTCCAGCATATGTGAAATGTCCGATTCTGCGTGTCGTATTACCTCCCTATTCCAGCTGGTGCCTGCCCAGCTAGTGAGGTCGGCTGTAATTGGCACATTCTTTCTGCATACTTCCCTGGGGTTCAGTCTAACAAAAATCTTTTGTGTATGCAAACGACAGTTTGTTATCAGCAGTCCTGGTTGATCTTTCAGGACAATGCCGGAGGTCGGTCCGGGTTCTGTTACTTCGGGGCTTCCCAGGCTGATCAGGCTGCCCAACAAGAGGAGCCACAGCGACATCATCCTGGCAAAAGAAAGGATTCTTTTAGGAATTTTGGTCGGCAGGGAATGTTTGTTTAAATTTTAGAAGTTAGCAAGTTAGAAGACGTTAGAGGAGTGTTACAACGGTCTGTAGGAGAGAAATAGTGATCAGGAGGCAAGCTATCTCCTGACCGTGGGTTAGTAGATTGTTTAGGGTGACTTTGGGACGCTGTCGTCCCCTGCAAGTCCCATGGGGGTTTTATGTGGTTTTATTTGGTTGCGATGCACCCATTTCAGGGTTGGCTCTTTGCGTCCCTTGGTGATTTTGATCTGATACACCACGGAGGACAGTTTGTTGACAATGACGTATGGGCCGGCCCAGTGCGGAAGGAGTTTCCGGGTCAGTCGGCTCACACCCGTCCTTGTCTGTCCTGTGGGTTGCGCAAAGATATAGTACCATACCTTATCTCCCACCTGCAGTTCGTCCTGTGATGCCTTTTGGTCATAGTAGGCTTTGCGCCCTTCCACGCTCTTACCTAGTTTCTCCTGGGCAAAAGCGAAGGTAGCTTTGAGGTGTTCTTGGAGATCAGACATGTACTGGTGGGTAGTGTAGGCAGTGGCGACACTAGCCTCCCCTGGTTGATAGAGCAAGTGCAGAGGAAGGGTCATTTGTCTGCCGGTCATGAGTTCAAAAGGTGAGACACCGGTCGCTCTGTGTGGCGTGGCCCTTATTGCCATCAAGGCTAAGGGCAACTTTATGTCCCAATCTTTGTGATTTGAGGCCACATACTTTTTCAATATGTCGATCAGAGTTCTGTTTGCTCTTTCAACCTGTCCAGATGACTGTGGATGGTGGCTTATGTGAAAGGTTGCCTTCACACCCAGTATTTGCCACAGTTCTGCCATCACTTCAGCAGTGAAGTGAGTTCCTCGGTCTGAGTTTACTCTGCATGGCAGACCGAACCTGGAGAAGACATGGTTCATGAGTAAGCATGCGGTGGTTTGGGCTGTGTCGTTTGGGGCTGGCAGCCCTTCTACCCACTTAGTGAAAGCACAAGTGACCATGAGAATGTACTTGTTGCCTCTCGTTGATTTGGTTAAGGGTCCCATCCAGTCAATCTGGAGGTCTGACCACGGAAATGAAATGCCTCTCCCTTGCAAAGGTGCGCGATGGAGAGGTCTTGCCGGCTGAAACTGGCAGCAGACTAGACAGCCTCTGATGTATTCTGCTATATCTTTCCGCATGTGTGGCCAGTAAGCCACTTGTCGCAATGCCTGGTATGTTGCTTGAACACCTCTGTGGCCGGACGCTGGGGTGTCATGTGCGTGCATGAGCATTACCCCCCTTAGGCTCCGGGGCACAACGAAAGAAGGAGAAGTTTGTGCCTCGGAGACATAGACAAGCAAGCCATGATGGAGACGGAGGCAACTGCGGACGTGCCACAGGTGCGCAGAAGAGGGGTCAGAGGCAATGGCGGCCTCCATTATGGGGTCTGACACAGGATTGGAAAGATGAGACACCAGTTTGTGAATTGCGGCATCGGAGGCCTGAAGTGAGATAAGGTCGGAGTCAGTAAAAGCAGGTGCCGAGGAGGCCGTCACGGCGGGAGGTGATGTCGCCGTGGCAGACGAGGCACCAGAGCGGGTTGTCACAAAGATAGAAGGGGCGGGCTGGGTGGGAAGGGGCTCAGTGGGTGAGGGTGCAGGTTCCAGTTGCCATGGTGTGCCCTCTATCGCCCCCTGTTTGGCCAAGGCATCGGCCAAGTCATTCAGGTCCTTGTCAGGACCTGGTTCGCGTGAGTGACCTCTAACTTTCTTCCAGTATATTTGCATGTCCTGGTCCTCAACCAGGCGATCGCAGGCCATGAACAACTCTCTGTGTTTGACAGGCTTCTTTGCAGAAGTAAGATAGCCATTGATTTTCCATAACGGTAAGTGGCAAGAAAAGCTGAGTCGAGCATAGTTGGAGTCTGTGCAGATGACCAGTGACGTGACCCGTCGGGCAGCCGCTAGCTGAAGAGTTATGAGCACAGCAGCAATCTCAGCGTATTGAGACGTCTGAGAGCCCAGTTGGAAGCTTTGTGGGTCGTAAGGCGTGTTGTGAAGCCAGGTCACCCCTGCACCTGCTCGGAGCACGGTGTCATGGTGAAATGAGCAGCCGTCCACATAGGCGGTAGCCATATTTTGGCACAAGTTTGCATCAAAGTAGTGATGTCTTGTTGGTTCTGGAGGAGGAGGCTCAAGAACCGGTGTGATGACAGCAGGGACATCATTTTTGCAACTTTGACATGCCGCAAGCTCCATGCCCAAGTATGACTTGTGATTTTGAGCATAGCGCACTTCCACGTCGAAGCTCTGAAGAGCCATGAGCCATGATGCCACCCGAGCATTAGTGACCACGCCGTCTCTGATGCGTTGGCTTGTCAAGAAGGTCACCGGTTGGTGGTTGGTATTGACAACCACCTTTTGACCCCCCATATAGTTGGAGAAATGTTTTATGGCCCAGACTGTGGCCAGGAGGGCTTTTTCGCAGTTTGTGTACTTTATTTCGGGGCCTGACAGAGTTTTGCTCGCGTATGCCACTACTCTTTTGTCTGAGTCGTGGATTTGGTACAAGCCAGCGCTAAGACTGTGTTCCGAGAAGCCTACCTCTAGGTGGAAGGGCTTGGTGGAGTCAGGGTAGGCCAAGCATGGAGCAGTGCCTAGTCTCTGCTTTAGGGTTTGCATGGCACCTTCTTGGCTTGGGCCCCAGAGGAAAGGTGTGTCCTTTTTAAGGAGGTCCGTTAGCGGTTTGGCCAGCTCTGCATAATTTTCAACAAACTGTCGAGAGTAATTGCAGACGCCTAGAAAGCTGCGGAGTTCCGACACATTTGAGGCTGTCTTCAAATGTGCAATGCCTTGTACCCTACTTACCTGTGGTTCTACTCCGTCAGAACTCACCAACAGACCGACATAATTAACCTTCTTCTTAACCCATTGACATTTGGCAAGCGAGATTTTTGCTCCAGCATCGGTGAGTTGCTGCAGTACATGATCAAGCTCTTGTAGATGAGTTTGAAAGGTAGTTGTGCGAATCAAGATATCGTCCACATAGATTAGTGTGCCTCGACTGGCTGCGTCAGGACAAGCCTTGTTGAGAAAGATGTTGAATTCTGCAGGTGAGTTTGCTAGTCCAAAAGGACAGCGTGTCCAACAGAATTGTTTATTTGCAAATTGGAAAGCCAATTTGTGTTGGTCGTCTGGGTGTACTGGGATGGTCCAGAATCCAGATGCTACATCCAATGTGGAGAAGTATTTAGCATTTCTTACCTTGGGAAGGTCTTGAGAGAGCTGTGTCATAGGCCACCTTGACAAAGGAACCTGTTTATTAAGTTGACGATAGTCAACTGTCAAGCGCCATTTGCCATTTGGCTTCATGACTGGCCAGATTGGAGCGGAATATGTGCTGTTGCACGGGCGAATTACCCCCTTCTTGAGCAAGTCCTCTATGATTTCTTGAATTGGTTCATAAGATGCCAACGGTATTTTATATTGACGGACGTACGTGGGTTGTGCGTTTGGGTGTGTTGGGATACGCATAGTATGAATGTCCGTCAAACCACAGTCGGTTGGGTCTCTTGCAAAAGAGTCCCTGTATTTGAGGAGGACCTCTCGGAGGCTGTTGCGCTCCTGGTCATTGGTCAGAGCATCAGCTTCAGCTAATACTTGTTCTAACTGACTGTCAAGATCAAATGTGTTGTTTGGTTGGCCTTGTGCCATTTTATCAGGTACGCTTTCAGCCTGAATGGTGCTTTTAGACCCTTTGGAGTCTATGGCAAGAAGTGAGATTGTTTGCAGTATCATTTCTTCTTGGTTTGTCAAGTCAATCCGGCAGACATTGTCAGTGTCCGCGGGAAGAGATGGGCAAATGGCAATGGCCCTTGTAGGGTTAGTGTAGATCACTGTGGGTTTTGTCTCATTGAGTAAGAGTGATGGAGGAACGCGACCTATCACCGGGATCTTAAGTTCGAAGTCATGGAACTTTGTGTCAATCAACCAGCCGAGAGGAGTGGCTTTCGGAATGAGGATGTTTTCTGCAGTGCGATTGCCCACTATAATGCGTGTTGACCGAGAATCTAGAGTTAATAGCGGTGTGGCCTGGACAGCGAGTCCCAGGTCAAAGAACAAGGGAGAAGGTTGAAAGAAAGCTTGAGTGTAGTCGGCCTGTTGTCCAGGACAGACACTCAATGTTACAACCGTCGTGGTGTGGGCTGGCACAGTGAGGTGGTTTTGGTTAGTGACCTGACACACCTCTGGGATGGTTTGTCCTGCTTACATGGCCTCTTGTGAAAGTTCCCAGTGACTTTGCACGTCGGTGAGGGACCAAAGAATGTTGTTGACAGTGTCCACTTGGACGTCTAGTCGGATCAATATGTCACCGCCAATGTAGACAGACTGGGGAAGGTCTGGAATGACCAAGAAGGTGTGGGTCAACTTCTTTTTGTTCCATTGTACTGGGATTGAGCAGAGGCCAATGGCTGTGAGACTGTGGGTTGGTGTAGGGCCGGCTGGAAACCGGACAGTCTTTTTTGCAAACGTCAGGCTTGAGTTAGCCTGACTTAAAGTGTGGAACAGCTCCAGGCTAACAGCAGATTTGTCAGCCCATAGGGCTAAGACTGCATCATCGACTTGGGTGGTTCCCAAGACTACACCATTCACCACTTTTGGGCATTGAGCCTCTAAAGGAGAAGTTATGGCACATAGGAAGTTGTCCCTTAAAGTCAAAGGATCCTGTTCTGAATTAGATGTAGCAGTCTCAGTAGTTGATCCATCAGTGTCAAGAACATAGCATTGTGCATCGGGAAGAGAAAGAGGGCGAGCGATGGGCAGTGGTTGGCGCACTTGTGCCCAAATTTTCAACTTTTTGAAATTTATAAGTGGTTCGAAACGGTCCATGAGATCGTTGCCGATAAGGAGGGGCACCATGTTAAGAGGTGACACATACACTGGGTGAATCAGTGTCATTGGACCAATGGTCAGTTGCACTAGCGCCACTTCCTTGAGAGTGGTTTGACTATTTGAATAGGGTTGGACTTCAAGAAAGCAGGGGAGTGACTTCAAGTCACGATGAGAGCGTCGCGCTGTTGCTTGTAAGGATTTGAAGAGGTTGGCTGACATCAGACTGATGTCTGCAGCAGTGTCAAGAAGTGCATCGTGGACAAGCTTGTCCTCCAGTGTGACCGAGAGATAAGGTTTACGAGCTACTCCCTTCTTGGAGAGGTTACACAAGAATTGCCGAAACGGTGGTTCATATTCAATTATTGAGGGATCATCCTCGCGTGGATCAGTGACAGAACTTACCTGTACTACCAGGACAGCGCTAGGCGGCGTTGGGTCATCTTCTTTTGGATCACCTGTGGGAGTAATGTTCTGGGCCACTGAATTGTGGGCCGGAGTTAAGTTTGGCTGTGGTTCTTCAGTGTCCACGCAGGGGCTTTCGTCTGACCTTTCTCCTTGTTGAGAACTGGGTTCTCTGTAATCTCTCAGGTTTGCAGAAGTCAAAGTGAATAACTCAGCCTTATCTTTGTCTCTTTTCCGTGCCCGATTCAGGATCTGTTGGATTGCCTCCAAATCTTCCTTGCTCAGCTCAGGCTGACCGGCTGAGCTTGTTGGGTCCTTATTATGGGTCACTCGCTTAGCCGGGACTTGCTTACCTGAGGGCTCTTGCCTTGAGTCTTTTCGTTGAGGCCGTTCTTTTGAGCCCTCCCGGTACGGCAAGGACTTGCCTTGGGGCTGGAAGTAGTTATTCTTTCTTCCCTTGTGATAGATGGGAGGACCCCCCTTTTTTGAGCTAAATTCAGCATGGGGTTTACTAGCAATCCGAGAATCTCGTTCAGAGTACGGCTGATGGTTCTTACCTGTTCTGAAAGGCTTTTGGTTTCTTTCATGCCTTTTAGGTTGAAAGGAGTGAGTCTCCACTTTTTCATAGCTGTAGCCGGAGGCTCCTTCCAGTTCTAAAGGTTGGGTCACAGTCAAGACTGAGGGCGGCTCCTGAGACTTGGTCGTTGTTGACTTTTGTTTGGTGAAGGCTCTCACAGCTAGTTCCCGAAGTTGTCGGCTAGTCTGTGTGAGCGGGCAAGCTGCAACACCGAGATGGTGGCTAGTAGTAGGGTGGAGGTTTTGGATGAAAAGTGTTTTAAAGTTTATATCCTCCTCCATGTCAGGTTCATTTCGCGAACCAAAGTAAGCTTTTCGTAGGCGATGGTAGTAAGCTTGAGGGGTCTCCTGGCGTGCCTGTTTCACTGCCAGGGCGGAAGTCAGACCCGAAATGACAGTGGCATCTGAATACTCTTCGATGAGTGATTGACGAAGAAGCTCATGGTCTTTGCGGACGTATGCAGGTTGGCGCTCGATAAAGCTACTAACGTCTCGACTCGACGTTAGTTTGATTAGAAAGATCCAGTCATCCAAAGATGCGTCTGGGATTCTTTCTAGATAGAAGTCAATGTCTCTAAGATAGGTGCTGGTATCATTAGCGCCACCAGGCTTGGGTTCAAAGCGCAAAATGTGTCGAGCTATTTTGTCGAAATCCCGATCTGAAGGGCCATGGCTGCTGTACCTACCTGGAGAAGGACTTGGCCGGGTCGGAGCTGTATCTCTGTAACCCAAGCGTAGTCTGTCAGAGTCTCTGTAGTCCGAGCGCAGTCTGTCAGAGTCTCTGTAGTCTGAGCGCAGTCTGTCAGAGTCTCTGTGGTCAAAGCCTGGTTTGTCAGAGTCTCTGTGGTCCAAGCCTAGTCGGTCAGAGTCTCTGTGGTCCAAGCCTGGTTTGTCCCGTGTGTGTTGTCGCTCGGAGTCTCCATAGTCTGTGCGTCTGTCTGTATCACCAAAGTGTAATTGTCTAGGACTAAACGCTGGAGTGGTGAGCGAGGAAGGACCCTCTAAAGGGGTTTCCCTCCTGTTTAGTGGGACGACAGTTGAGTAGCCTTTATCAGTCTTAGGTTTGTACTCTATTTCCTTACCTGAGCACTCTTCTTTCGCAGCAGCGAGTGGTTGTTTTCCACTTCCTGTGGAATCCTTGAGAAGCTCTCTCCGAAGGCGAGCTATATAATTTTGATCTTCATCTTTTTGTCGCATCAAGCTTTTCACTTGGTCTGTGAGGTCTCGTATCTCTCGAGTGGTCTCCTGGCAGCGCAGGGAAAGAGATTTCTTTGTGTCATTGAGCTCAGTGCGGACGGCAGCTAGCTCTTGCTCCTTGTCTGTTAGAGCTTGCTGTGTCTTAGCCAGATCTGTGTTTGCAGTTGTTAGCTGCCTTTCTTGTTCGGACAAATTTGCTTTTGCCTCTTGTAGGTCACTTCTCAGTGTAGAAGTTTCTTCATCTCCTGAACCAGCGGAAGAGACATCGTCTTCTTCCAGTGTTTTGATGCGGGTCTCAAGTTCTTCTTTCTGCCTTTGTGACTCCGCTAAGGACGCTTTTGTTGCATCATTTCCAGCCCTGAGGGCTTTATTCTCTTCTTGGAGGCTCATGATTTCATGGCGGAGTTGGTTGGTACTACGCTCTAGTAAGCTTTCCGTTCGTTTTTGCCGGAAATTCATCAAGATGGCCATCTGACCAAGCCATCTGGTTAGCTCTTTATCCTTTGGTGCTGTGGTTAGGCCTATACTTACCAGAGAGGCCATAGAGTCTTCAAGTTCAGAGCGTTTCATCCTCTGAGCTTGGTTTGAATAGTTTGACAGCAGCTTTTCGGTTAGCTCTCCCAGGACAGCATCCAAATGAATAAGAGGGTCTACTGGGACAAGTTCCTCATGTGAGGCAGGGTTTTCCATATTTGTTTGCGGTTGTGAGACAACCAAAGACAAGAAGAGAATTCTTGTTATTAGGTTATAGGAGAATGTCCTTTAAAATGTGTTGGTTATATGTCACGGATGATTGAAATATTGTTGTTTTGTTTTGTTTTATTTGTTTTTTTGTTTTTGTTTTTTTTGAAAAATGTATTATTATTAATTTTTTTATGAATGTGTGGTTGTAGTAAAGTTTGCGTTTTGTTTATTGTTGTTATTATTTGGTAATTAAGTAGTGAGGGAAGATAGTTGGTTAGTAACAGTAGCAATCTTTGCAGTTAAGTGTTAAACAGATGATCAATCAATTAACAGGGTGTAGGACAAGGTTATTAGATGTCATTAGTGAGTGAGCAGGGCCTGGTATTGTAACAGCAGTCATACAGTTATGTGAGATGCAGAGGTACAAAACTTTTCAGCAAAGCAAATGAAACCAAAGCAGCTCAGAGTGACAAGTATTAGTACTAGCACTTATAGTTTGAGGCTACAAGTGTTAAACATCAGCATGTGAGACTCAAGTTACACATCATACACAAGGCCAAAGCTGGACATTGCAGTGTAACGACATCAAAGCTACAGTATGCAGAGTAGGAGAAGTTAATCAGGTGATTAGCAAATTGAAGTTATAGCAATGAGTCAAAATAGAGCAATTTAGCAGCAGCAGAATTGACCAGCACAGCAGATAGTGGACAGGGAAAATAACAAGAATTTGTAATGGTAGCTAACTTTTAACTGAAATGGCTAAATGACAAGGTCAACAATTTAAATGTTATTGAGTTGTTTGTAAATTAAAGAATTTTTTTTATTTTGAATCAGCGTTTAGCATTTATTAGCTGAGCTCTGCGGTTACGCAGAGTAGCCACTAGATGGAGGCAGAACCCGTTGAGAGCGGTTCGCTTTGCCCGTCCCTCTAGTAGGTGGGCGTCGTACGTCACCAGACGTTTACGGCTTTGGGTCCGCCCTTTGGAAGGGGATTCCCCCCTTGGCGGAAATGGAGTCAGTTGAGTTCGGCGACTCAGGTCAAGCAACAAGTTGCACAAACAGTTAACTCAATAGAACTTTCAAACAGTTGTTTCACACAAGAACAGCAGTTGTGGACTTTTGCTCCGCGGAGCACTGGGTATAGTCCACAGGTTACACAGACAGCGTTAGGGCACCTATTTTACACAGGCAGCGTTAAGGACGTCTATTTAGCCTTAACCTAGCTTAGCTTAGCTTAGCTTAGCATGCAGCTGTCATTTGGTTGTTCAGCGCACAGTTACGCCTGAACAAATCGGGATAAAGCTTTAAGCCCCGGAACCTCGCGGCAGCTCAGCAATCACCGATATTAGAGACTAAGTTTGCACCACTGGCACAGCGCAGCTGGGAACTTTAACGTCTCCACAAGGCCTTTTAACAGTTTAAAACACGGACCGGTCCTAGCATTAGCAATGGCAATAGCAACGCATGCGCACTTCAAGCACGAGTATCACAGCTTTACTTACAGTCATCAACAACAAAAAATCCCAGCAGATAGCGTTTATTTGTGTTTACTTAATTTGAGTAGTTTGGTTGATCTTGCTCTATTAACCAAGTTTAGCTGGTCCCCGTTCGGGCGCCAAAATATGTAGCATACATTTATTAATTATGCTTTTAGGACACAGATGTTTAGCTTAACGAACAATACCTGATAGGTGACAATTAATCAGGTCTGGAGTTTAACCACAACAGTGTATGTCCCTGAGGGAAAAGAGGTTAACCAGCAGTGACTTTGATAACAGATAAAGACCACCAAACTCAACGTAAAGTGAATTAAGTATGGGTTTATTATTAGAATGAGCAAACAATATAATGAAAAACGGGACCTAGGGCTAGATAACTTTATGAAACGTTGTAAATGGATTATTGCAGAATATCTAATTAATTGTAGTGGAGTATTATGGCAATGGGATTTACGTGAGATTATGGGGACACAGAAAGATAAACGCTAGAATTAGGGCACTTAAGGAGTTTGACGCTGAACTCAATAGATGTCATATACACTGCGCTTACTGTGGAGGATCAAGCGGAGGTCAGGATGACGAGGACCACGGGCTCAGCAGGCCACCGGCTGTCGGGCTGGGGTCCGCTGCGCTGGGTTGCAGGTTCACGAAGTGTCGCTGGCTGGCCGGTCCAGTTACTACTCCGTCCTGGTCTCGTCCTCTGAAGCTCGTCCGGATCTCAGCATCAGTGATGTATGCAGCGGTCGTGGATGCCGCTTTGAGTTATTGCCGTGGCTCGGCAGAGAGGCAGCGTCAAGCCTTAAGCACAGCAGCAGTCCATATAGGTGAAAGCTTGAAACCAGCTTTCACTGCGGCTTATAAAAACTTAAAGATGGACTTCTGAGAAAACCGCTATGGTCAATTCAGCGGTTATATTGAAGACTGGGACAAAGTTTGCCGTGCGAAGTTTCAAAGTACGCTATAAACGCAACTACTTGCAAAAACGAAAGTTAACTAGTGTCTTGCAGGACACTAATACAAAAACGAAAGTATAAGTAGCAAAAGAGAAAATAAAAATTCGTCGACGAAAAGAAAAGCGTAAGAACACACGAGAGCGTGTAAAAGGTTTTGCGTTTTAGCACGTAAGAGAGAGAACAAAGAGAAAACGAGAGTTTTTACTTTCGCCGTCTCTGGGGGAGGTCTTTCGCGTTAAGGCGTCAGATATCACTTTCCCCAATCAGACGCCTTACATGGCTAATCATTTTAACACTCCACTTCAATTACACCAGATATTTAAGTAACTTTACGTTTATACTAAATAAGACTATCATGATGATACCACACAGACTGATGACATGACATGAAATAAACACATGTTCAACCAATATTAAACATGATAAATTCAACAGTTTGCACAGAGGATCATAATGTTAATGTCCTGTGAAGAGACATGTATATGCATGAAGTCAGTCTCCTAAACAGATGGCTGTTGCATGAGAACCTTAATATACATACTTTTATTGGAGTGAATAATGAGTAGTGACCACAGTCCATCTTGAACACTAGATGGCAGAGTGTCTGTACGTTTCTCCTCAAACGTACACAGTTTCGATTTAAACAAAGGGAGTGATTTATCTGGGCCCTAAACCGATAGTACCGTCCCGTACCAGGTTTCTGGTCCATATCAAAGAAGAGCGGGGACCCCCTTCTGGCATATTTATTGCAGTAAGTCAGTAAAGTCCAGTCATGCAGTTCGTATGGATAGATATACGTCTTTGCTTAAGTCCTTCGGTGTGATAAGAGTCAGACTCCTGACTCCGAGCAGGAACACCTGTGGAGCTCCATTAGAGGTCAACAAGGGTTCAGCGTGAAGTCTTCCTACACGATATTATCACAATAAATATGAAATTCAATCAATCAATCAATCAACCTTTATTTATATAGTGCTCCAGTGTTGCCCAAAGTGCTTTACATTATTTAAAACCATAAAAAGAATCCATAATTACATAGAAATAAAAAAGTACATTAAAATACACAAGTACATGTAGACAGACCTTAATACAGAAAATGTCACAATACTATGTGTTAAAGGCCAGCCTGTACAAATAGGTTTTAAGTTTGGCCTTGAACAGAGTCAGGTCTGTGATGGTACGCAACTCAATAGGTAGCGTGTTCCAGAGTTTAGGACCTGCCACTGCAAAAGAGCGATCACCCCACTGTTTACACCTGGAGCATGGGACTTCAAGCAGATGTTGTCCAGCAGAACGCAGGGCCCTGCTGGGTTGACAAATGCTTAAAATCTCACATAAATACACAGGGGCATTGCCATTGATTGCATTAAAAACAAACAACAGAAACTTAAACTGAATTCTGAACTGCACTGGGAGCCAGTGGAGAGAGCTGAGGACGGGTGTGATGTGGTCGTGTTTGCGAGTGTTAGTAAGGAGGCGGGCAGCAGCATTTTGCACAAGTTGAAGATGGTGCAGAGAGGCCTGGTTAATTCCAACGTAGAGAACATTACAGTAGTCTAACCGGGAGCTAATGAAAGCATGGAGGGCTTTTTCAAGATCGCTGCGGCTCAGAAATTGCTTGACTTTATGCAGGAGGTGGAGTTGAAAAAAGCTAGCTCTAACAACAGAATTTACTTGCTTGTCTAGTTTCAGCTTACTGTCCAACCTCACCCCCAGATTCTTAACCACATTGTTAACATTAGGGACCAGTGCAGCAAGACCAGGAGCTGCACTGAGTGGGTTGGAGGAGCTGAAAAGGATGTATTCAGTCTTGCTCTCATTCAGACACAGAAAATTCTCTGACAGCCAAAAGTTAATGTCACCTAGACATCTGTGAATGGATTCAACTGAGTTCGGCAAGTTTAGAATGATGGGCAGATAGATTTGAATGTCATCTGCATATAGATGAAAAGAGACATTGTGGTTTGAAATTACTGACCCCAGTGGCAACATGTACAGAGAGTAGAGGTCGGGGCCAAGAATGGAACCCTGAGGCACACCGGAGGTGAGTGGAGCTGAGGAGGAGGAGGAGAGGTCACCAATCCTTCCAGAAAAACTTCTATCTGTAAGATAGGATCTGAACCACTGCAGCACAGGTCCCTGAAGGCCGACCTGTTGAGCCAGATGGGTCAGGAGGATGGAGTGGTCAACAGTATCAAATGCTGCAGTGAGGTCGAGCATCACCAACAGCACAGGTTTTTTATTGTCAAGGGATAGGAGAATGTCATTTTGTACCTTCAGCAGCGCAGACTCAGTGCTGTGACAACTTCTGAAACCAGATTGAAATTTTTCATAAATATGATTATTTGTCAAAAATAAAGGCAACTGAGTGAAAACTATTTTTTCTAAGATCTTAGAAAGGAAGGGAAAATGGGAGACAGGTCTGAAGTTTGACAGAACAGCAGGGTCAAGATTGGGTTTCTTAAGAAGTGGCCTAAAGACAGCATGCTTAAAAATGGTTGGGACAGACCCTAACCTCAGGCAGTTGTTAATAAATGAGAGGAGACATGGCCCGATTGTGTTAAAAACCTGTTTGAGCAGCGTGAATGGAATAATGTCCAGTGGGCAGCTGGTTGGTCTCAACCCCTGGACCACCTTAGAGAGGAAAAAGAGTGACACTGGATCAAACACAACAGAGGGCACAGCAGAAAAATGCATGTCAGGCACATTAGACATGTTGTTAATACTCTGTCTAACAGAGGCAACTTTGTCAACAAAGTAAAGGAGGAACTCATCACAAGTTGAATTTGACACATTTTTCTGAACATCATTGAACTGACTGGATTGTGTTAAATAACACCTGAGGACAGTTGCTACTGGAAGAAATGACATTAGACAGATATCAACATTTAGCTTCCCTGACAGCAATTTGATAATCGGAGAAGCAGTCTCTCAGGATACCCAGCGACGCATGCAGTTTATCTTTCTTCCACCTGCGCTCGGCCTGTCACAGACAGGTGGTGTCAATCAGCCAAGAGTCTGGTTTGGGTTTGGTGGATCTGAGCTTGAGAGGTGCGATGGAGTCTAAAATGCCCGAGCAGGTGGAGTGGAACAATGAGATAAACTCCTCAGGGCATAGACAGGAGGCAAGCTCAGCCTGAGTATAAAGTTCACGAAAAATGAAGGCAGACGCAAATTCTCCAGCTGTGGTGGATGTGGTGGATGTGATGGTGCGACGACGACACGCTGGAGTAGGAGATTTAGTTGCAGGAAGAGGAACTGAGAATTCAATTATGACAGGGAGATGGTCAGAAATACAAGTGTCACATATTTCTGAGATGGATACTGGAGGGCCGTGGGAGATAATGAGGTCCAGTGTGTGACCATGCTGGTGTGTGGGGACATTCACTGATTGCGTCAGGTCAAACAAGGATAAAAGGCCTTGAAACTCATTGGCTGGACGGACAGCAAACATGGATATTAAAATCACCACAAATTAGAAAACTGTCAAATTTTGGTTTTATTTCAGCTAGTAAATCCAAAAACTCTGGAATAAAATCCTTATTGTATTTGGGTGGACAGTATAAGACAGCACACAGCACAGGACATGAGAATTGTACCAGAAATAAGTGTATTTCAAAGCTGCTATAGCTTTTGCATGACAGAGAGCGACACATGAAGTTCTGAACACTGAAGCCACACCTCCTCCATGGCTGCACCGTCGTGGCATGCTCAGGAAGGAAAAACCAGGGGGGAGGAGCTTGGAAAAGGCGCTGTTATCACCTGGTTTAAGCCAGGTCTCCATGAGCAAGAGGAAATCCAAGTTGTGGGTGGAAATAAAGTCGTTCAGGACAAAGGTCTTATTTGTGAGCGGCCGAGTGTTCAACAGGGCTGCACAAATGGACTTATAGCTGACAGGCTGCTGAGCAGCACAGTACAGCGGGCAGAGATTCCTTTTCACGCAGCCCTGCTGTTGGATCCTCGCAGGGCAGCGACATGGAAACGGAGACCCGGAGTCAGGGATAGCCGGTCGGAGCCACCGATAACAGTGCACCAGAGAGTGGCGCAGTTCAGAGATCCTGTATTCCAAGGGTATTTTATTCATGAAACAGTCCAGATCGTTCCAACTGAAAGAAGCCAGGTAAGCTCTGATTCTGACACAGACTCCTCCTCTCTTTTCACGTCTCCTGTGTTTCTTGTTGCGAGGCAACACGCAGACACCGACAGACACCGTAGATAGGCTGGTACAGACGCTGTGAGAGGCGGCGGCAATTTAGAATGGCTGTTTTTAGCACAATCAGGCAAATTGTTCATGGAGTCACGGATATTCAACAGTGCCAAACGTGAATGACAAACAGAGCTAACATCAAAATCGATAGCAAGCTCAGCAGACGAAGACGGCGGACTAAACACAACGGCACCATCTTGAATCCTGCAAATTATTCTTGTAGTTTGAAAATGTAGCTAAAAGATACTGGAATTACTTTACAGTTACACAACAAACTTAAGGTTATGATTTTATTATAAATTATTGCAAACATACAGCTCCTCCTTGTGGCCAAAATTTAGAAAAACATAAACAATAGCTGTAGTGACCTGGATAGCGTGGTGACTGTTGGACTGCTGCAGTGAGTACAGTGCACTTTAATGAAGGTAGGAGTGGCATTCAAACAGCACTCAGTACTACAGACAGAACAATGCATATAGATCACAAAAATATGCATTTTAGATCATTGTGTTGTAAAAGTTTAAAAGTGAAAGCATGTTAGTTGTAGCTTAGATACATTTATGGGGCTGTGTGAGACACATTTACCAAGCGAGGAACGCATTTTCCAATTTTGTTGAGTTTAATTTCGGAAAGTCAAAGTGTCACTGCTTATATTTAATGGTAAACTTATGATTACCTTGTAAATTAGCCGCATTTATTAGCATGTAGTGCTACAAACATTTAGCACTACTGTTAAATCCTCAGATGGCTTGAACACCTCACAGACCTCTGAGAAATTGGAGTTAAGCTTTGAGCCTTCTTAGAGTATGTGTCATGTCCTACCCTGTGGGTTTAGTTTATCTTTTTATTATCAGCATTTTGTTTGTTTCCTGTTTTATTTTGAAGTTACTTACTCTGCGTCTCGTTTCAGATTTACTTCCTGTCCTCCTGTGTTCCCGCCTCTGTGATTACATGCCTCACCCTAATGCGCTGCACCTGTGTCTCATTGTCTTCCCCATATAGTCTGTGTGTTTTTCCACTGTCCCTTGCCAGATTGTCTCTACCCTTGTGAGCTTTCCAGCCTCTTCTTGTGTTTTTTGTATTGGAACCCTCGTGTTTGAACTTTTGCCTGTTTTTGGATTTCATGTTTGGATTGTGATTTTGTACTTTTGCCTGGAACCCCATTAAACCATTACCAGTGTAATCCTGTTAGGGTCTGCTTTGTGAGCCATCAACTTTGAGCCTGACAGTATGCTTTATAACGTAGTGGTTAGCAGAGGACACAAGCTCTGTCATATGATGATAATGGCAATTATCTCAATGAAAGATTATCTCGATAATTAAAAATTGCCACAACTAATTAACCTTTACTGATTTTATTGTGATTAGCGATGTAATTATTTATCGTCGCACTCCGAATTATTATTAAAATGTAAACATCGATCAATATTGTGCATTTTTACTGTAATATACAGGTTGTGCTTTTATTTTGAAATTTGCTTTATTTTGAAACTGGCGCACACCATTTCTCTATGTCTGCTGGCATTAACATACAAAGTGTAAACAAAAGTAAGTGAGTTAGTGAGAGAAATGTCCACAAAATTAGTTGCCTTGTGTTTTTAAAGTTTAGAGTAATATGGTCCAATTGGTCTATTATTTGCTGTGACAGAGATCTGGACTATTTCAGATAAAATACTCACCAACTAAACATCAAACCTGGCACAATACAACCTGTGTGAAGTGATGAGGATAAACTTCTCAAAACGCAAGAAAAAGATTAGATTTGCCCAAGACCTGCTGCTGGAGGAAGTGATAGCCAAGTCACCAGACCCACTGACAAGATGCGAATGTGAGATGTGAGTCAAGTTGCTGGACTGTGCGACCCAATCAGCCAGACAACCCCTACAAAACACAAAGGGGCCATTTTGGTTCGAAGGGCCTTCCAAGAAGCAAAGCCATGCAATGTTAACAACACGTGGGATCTAGCCCTGTCAGATGAGCTCCGCAGAGATGCCATTGACCTGTTTAAAGAATATGTCTAGCTAAGCAAAGTAAAGTTCTCCAGAGCCTTGACCCAGCCAGATGCTACTACTGAACCTTTTGCAGTGACATTCTCAGATGGAAGTGAACGTTCCGGACAGCTCAACATAGCCGATATCATAACCCGAGGAGCAGGACCAGAAGAGTTTGTGGAAGATTCAGAGTGGCAAAATAAGCCAGATTTCGTGAGTCTCCCGGTAAACAACTGGCCAATCATGTCAGCAAATGATGTGACCGAAACTGCAAGAGAGAGCATCTGTAAATTGCAGAAGAAGTCCTTTTTGGCAGCGCTAACGAAAGTCCAAGACAACAAAGGACTACCCGATCCAACACCTACACATCGCACACCACCAGAACCAAGTCATAGTCCTGAGAGGGTCCAAAGACCACCTGCCAGTGAAGCTGTAAAAAACCTGTTGGAAGAGAAACGATTCAGTAGTTTGACTCGCCTGGTGAAAACTGTTGCCTGGATCTGGAGAGCAGCCAAAACATTTGCAGCATCGTGCAAGTCCCTGAAAGTTCCAAAGTGGGAGGCAGTTCCAGCAGAGGGAGTCATCACTGCCTTGGAATGCCAAGACACTCTACGAGACATCTTTCTTGTTGCACAAAAGGGAGTGACTTTCCCAACCACCACCACCACAGACCGCCTAGTAGTTTACTGAGAACCACGATCTGGGCTACTGGTCTGTTGTGGAAGGATCCAAGGCTTTGAAGAGGACAAAGCCTGTGTTTCCCTCCTACCTCTCAATGCGAGGGTCTCAACTCTGTTGGCTCATGAGGCACACAGTGAGGGTCAAGAGGGAGTGGCTGCAACCCTGCTGAAGATGAGGAGGAAAACCTGGGTCGTCCAAGGAAGAAGAATTGCCCAAAAAATCATTGATAGCTGCATCTACTGCAAGAAGTCCAGAGAAAGAAGATGCCAGCAAGTGATAGGTGACCTACTTAAAAAAAGATTCAGACCTGCAGCTCCATTTAAGTTCACCGCTGTCAACCTCTTCGGACAATATCTTGATAAAGACAAAGTCAAAAAGTGAGTTATGATGAAGGTGTGGGGCATCGTCTTCAGCTGTTTAGCCAGCAGAGCTTTTCACTAAGGGTGCTCCGATCGATCGGCCGCCGATCATGATCTGCCGATCATGGCTAAAAATAGAGTGATCGGTGATCGGTAAAATGGGCCGATCAGAAGGGCCGATCAAATTACAATAAACACGCGAGGCTCTCACATTTACTGTCCTGCAACTCCGGTTTGATTAAACAGCAGTAGCGTTATTTTAGCAGTGTTTTTAAGTTAAGCCCTGGTTATAACTAACACAAACCTGCCCTGGAGGCGCTGCTTTGTGTCCCCGCTGTGTCCCCGCCTGCTTTAGGAGCGCACGGGACAGAATCGAGGCGCAGCAGTGCGTGTATTTGCAAACACCAACGTAAACAGAGCTACAGCTAACCCGCTAACAGTTACGTTAAAAGGATTAAGAAAGTTCAGAGTCTGCCTGTGTCTTGTTGCGCGGAGAAAACTGTGCGTTTTGTGGCTTAAACTGCACCAAATGGCTGCTAATGGAAAGAGAAAGTAAAAAGGCAGCCCATGTGTCCGTGAGTCTGAGAGGAGCACCTTTCATCGTTGTCTTCTCTGCTCTCTTTGCACGTTTTCTTCATTCAGACGTTGTCAAAACTGGCAGCAGGAGCTGTCTGCTCTTTAGTCCACTGTGTTTCAACCTGGTTTGGCTGCGCGTTACGCGGACACAGGCGCTGCACCCGCAGACTCGCATTAAAGGAACCAATTAAGAACAGCTGATTTTTACATCAGCGGAGCATTCAAACAAAGCCACACAGACACTGGGCACACATTAAAGACCAATAATGCAACAAAACCTCTTCTAAAACAAAAATAAGTAGTATTTTGTTGTTCTTTTATATTTACAAAGGCTACAGTATTTTTCAAATGGAACTAATAATAGCCTGCATACAATACATTACTACATTGAAGACCACGTGATCGGTATCGGCCATGATCGGTATCGGCCGATCACAGCAGAGGCTGATCGGTGATCGGTGATCGGCCTCAAAAACCCTGATCGGAGCACCCTTACTTTTCACACAGACCTGGTCAGCACATTATCCACTGAGAGCTTCTTGATGGTGTAAAAGCAGTTTACTGCTTTTAGAGGTCACCCAAGAAAGATCTGGTCTGACCCTGGAACCAACTTTATTGGCACCAAACCTGTCCCGCAAGAGCTGTAGCAGTTCCTGAATGAGCAAGACAAAGCTGCTGTCGAGGAAGCATCTGGACAGAATGGGAGGGGAAAGTCCAACCAGCCAACTCACCTCACTGCAATGTGGCAGCTAAGAATGTGGTTCGCTTAGTAACGAAAGCACTTCAAAGCCTGGGTAAAGAGACTGGCCTCTGCTATAATGAGCTCCTGAAAACTGTGCAACTTGCCGCCAACCTTGCCAACGAACGCCCAATAGATGCCACGGTGCAAAGCTGTGAAGACTCCATATACTATGTGGTGCCCAACTCTCTTCTCCTGGGACGTGTATCTCAAAATGGTTATGTCAGAACATTTGACATTGCAGGCTACCCCTATAAAAGACTCCAAGAAATTCAATACCAGGTCAGCAAGTTCTGGAGAGCCTGGAGCCAACTTGCTGGTCTCAACCTGTTCGTAAGAAACAAGTGGCACACTTTGCAAAGAACCATCGCAGTCGGTGACATTGACTGGTTATGCGACCAGAATGCGGTAAGAGACCAATTCAAGCTTTGACAAGTCATAAGTGTCAACCCTGACGCCTGAGGCATAGTGCGGTATGTCAACATCAGGACCATCTCCAGCTATTGTGTTCCAGGAACACTGT
This sequence comes from Bostrychus sinensis, assembly GCA_020698575.1. Lineage (NCBI taxonomy): Eukaryota > Metazoa > Chordata > Actinopteri > Gobiiformes > Eleotridae > Bostrychus > Bostrychus sinensis. Next base: position 30,708,240 of record CM036240.1, on the reverse strand, counting down.
ACCTGTTCTGAATACTGTATGCTGTACCAGTGCATCCAAGTAGAGTTCTGAGGGGAGATGTTCAATCGGCCATCCTGCACAGAGATGTCCGGCATCTGGTCGCCTTGCTCCCAGCTGAGGAACAGGTGTGAAGCTGCTGAATCCTGACCGGCAGTGTGTGGAGGTTCGTGCGATCCTCCCAGCGGTTACCGAGAGACAATCGAGTGGGAGGTGTTCTGGCAATCCGCTGGTCTGCCCTCCTTCTCTTCTGGTCATCCTGCCTTTCCTCATGAGAGGACAGGTGCAGCACATCACCAATTAGCAGCGCGCCCCGGGACTGTGTAAAATGGCGCATGGTGTCACTCTGGTTGTGCAGCAGAAGCCATCAGGACACTGAAGGAAGCTGCGAGCATTCCAAAGACTTTAAATGAACTGTGTGGGAGTGGGTACTCACGTAAAAACTGAAGGGACAGCAATTTTTTCACCTGCTGCTGCTTCTTCTTCTACTGCTACCACCTCCAAAAAGTGATAAAATAAAATTCAAGTAGTAAAGTAGAAGTAATTTTTTGCGAAATCCTGTCTTCATTTTTAAGTAGTGAGTCCGTCCCATTCAAGTGTGGGAAAGCACAGTTAACCCTAGATACACTTGACAGGAGCAGCAGTGGGGTGCATACTCTCTGTGTCATCTTTAGTCCCACAGGCTTTTGGTCTTTGAAAGACACCCAGAAGCAGTTCAGTTTACCTGGTTCTTCCTTTTTTTTATTTCCAACTACGCACATCAATGCAAACATATGGCGGCCCCTGGAACACACTGTTCTCTACCCATCCCTTTCACAGATTTTGACTAGTCCTGGCAGAATGGTGTCTACAATGTATTCCATATTTTGTTAAGGCTGCTGACGACAAGCCATTTTGTCCTGATAAATCATGGATAGTAGATCTACCTTCAAATACACAATTAAATTGGAGTTAAATTTGGCAAAACTTTTTTTATCCTGGAGAAATCCTAAACACCAAATTGTTCAGTATAATTTTATACACAGGACTTATTTTTACCCTAAGATATTACACAAAATAAAAAATGCTTTCATCCCCTCTGCACTTTTTTCATATTGTGTGGGAATGTCCAGGGGTCGCTGCCTTTTGGAAAGATGTCTCACAAATGCTTTCTTGTATCTTGAAGATAACAGTACCTTACTCTCTAAATATTCTCTTACTGAATGACAGTACTCATTTGCCACTATCTGTTCAGCAACAATGTATTTGGCTGTCAGGTCTCACTGCAGCAAAACACCTTATTGCATGCAGATGGAAAAAATCCACACCATCTTACTTTACACTTTTGTAAAGCTCCTTGATTTTCTTGACATAGCAGATATAGAACAGTGGCTTGCTGAACTGCACGACTTTAATAATTAAATCTTTGTTGTAATTGGGTGTAATTGTAACGGGTCGGGGGGGTCCTAAATGGGTGGGTTGGGAAGAAAAGGGGATAGGAGTCAAGGGAGAATTGGTGGGGTGTGCTTTTAGCTATAATAAGCTTTTGTTTGTATCTGTATCTCTATATTATATAATGTAATATTGACAGCAATCTTTAATATCTAAATGTTTTTTATCTGCATCATAATTTTTATTTTCTGATTGCTGTGATGATCCTATGTATGGAGGACCAAAAATAACTTAATTGTTTCATCTGCAGAGCGGTGGCTATGAGCACAGAGAGAGTGGTTCAGGACAGGTGTGGTCCTCCTGGTTTAGTGCTGGGTGTGGTCCAGGTGTAGTCCAGGTATAGTCCTGGCCTAATGTGGAGCTGTATCACACAAAAGTCGTGGACTGTTGCTAAGAATTGAACTTTAGTGGTGACTTTGGTGTGGTTCACTCAGTGCTCAGGCTTTAATGTAAAACAAGATAGACTTTCAGAAACTACCTAACACATTCATGTTTTGTAAATGTGTATTTGGATAAGTAATGTTTGGCATGAGAGCTGGAGTAAACTCTGACCACACAAAATGCAGAGTACTACAGATATTCAGCAGCAGGTGCTTTCTGAGGCCTTCGAAGAATCAGGCATGGATTTGAATTTAAAATGGGTGCACTCTTTTTGGTTTAGGAACTTTATTTTTTCAGCCACAAAAGAGAAAGAGAAAAGCAAGATTTCATTACTTAGTGAACTTCTTATTCTTTTAAGTTATTCTCATGTGCTGAGTCATTGATTTAATCTGCAAAATGAAGTTGCAGAGTTGTTTTGGTTCATGATGCAAGTGGTTTGGGAGGTCCACTGTCCATCTGGGAGCAGGCAGAGGTGGAGGGAGATGAGAGATAAAGCGTCTGGATGAAGTCACTTCTTCCCCCTCCCATCTCCTTCCTCCAACATGAGCAGTGAGCAATGATACCAGTGCTACCCAGAACTTGGTAATCTGTCCTGCAACAAGCAGGTTCCTGATCAGAACATCTACATCTATCTGATCGTGCTTTACATCTTCGCCATCTGCACCGGCATCCTCAACCTTATGGTCATCATCGCTATCTCGCATTTTAGGCAAGTTGCAAGCGGTCAAATCAGGTTTATTGTAATGTATATACTCATTTTGTTTCTTTTCTCAGGCAGCTGCACTCCTCTACTAACTTCATCCTCCTCAACCTGGCTGTCTCAGACCTCCTGGTGTGCTGCACGGTGATCCCAGTCCAATTTTCCTTCCCTTACTCTTGCTGGCGTCTCGGTGACATCATGTGCATCCTGCTTGTGATCTCTGACTTCACACTGATTTCTGTATCAGTTGGAGGCATGATCCTTATCTCCATAGATCGCTATGTAGCCATTTGTGACCCCATGCACTACTCCACCCAGATGTGCAGGAGATCTGTTAGCATCGCCCTGATTGCATGCTGGGTCATCTCCGTCCTGTACGGCTTTGGGTATTTCCACAACAATTTCATTATTCCAGGGAGGTATAACAGGTGTGAAGGGGCCTGCTTCATAGCAGTGACCTATATTGCAGGTTACTTTGACCTGGTGGTGAACGTCTGTGTGCCCTTTGTGCTCATAGTGTTACTGTACTTCTTTGTGGCAGTGTCGCAGGCCCGTGCCATGCGTTCTCAGGTTGCAGCCACCGCACAGCAGCCAGCGGTGAACTCCAGAAAATCAGAGCTGAAAGCAGCGCGGAATCTGGGCTTTGTTGTGTTACTCTTTCTCCTCTGCTACACACCGCCCTACGTGGTTGATCTGGAAGAGAATATGAACTTTTATTTAAGGGATTTCCTATTTAATTTGCTGTATCTGAACTCATGTTTTAACCCCTTACTCTATGCACTCATGTATCCCTGGTTTAGGAGATCTGTGAAGCAGATAGTGACGTTTAGGATTTTGCAAAGTGGTTCACGTGATGCAAATGTGCTATGATGCCTTCAAATGCAGTGGTAATATATGAAAAAGCATGTTACTGATAATCCATGTGCAATGAATTTGAAATAGCACTGTACACATTTAATATGACATTTGTAAACACTGAGGCATAGGATTGAGAACCAAAAGGGCGCAAGTGACATTCTGGGTTTTCTGAGATTTACAAGACTTACAAATCAAATGAATGTTCTTGTTTTTACTGCCAAAAGATCACAATAAAAACAACTGGCTATCTCTGAATTTAGGATTCAGACAGTGTCATAAATGGATATAAATGCTTGGTTTGGTTTAGTCCCAGTTTTAGTCCATGTCTTGTCCTTATGTAGTGTTGCTCCTTTAGTTTATTGAAGATGAAACTTGTAAAGCCAAATATTTCCTGAGGTGGTGGTCTGTGATCTGTGTGTTTGAATATTTAGCATTTATAAATTGAAATTTGATAAAGTCAGTACTGTGTCATTTTTCTTCTCTTGAAAATGTTACTTACAGCCTTTGGTTCTCCCTCAGTATAGAGGTAAGATCGGGCCTAAAAAATCCAGCCCGACCCGACCCAGGCCCGCGGGCATTAAAGCCCAACCCAGCCCGAGCCCGACCAATTAACTTGATTTGCAGGCCCGAGCTCGAAGCAAACCCGAAATTTCAATTTATCCCATAGTATTTTTGGCAGAAAAAAACGCAAGATTTCTTAAGGTTAAAATAATCTACATATTTTTATGATCATGATAAATGCATTTGCACAACGAAATAACGCTGGAACACAGAATAAGAGGCCAGACAAAGAGAGTGAAAGAGAGATCTTGATGCGAACTCGCTTAAATACGCGGAGAAATACTGCAGCCTCACTCTTACCGGCGGTGCGTGTTTGCCTTTTCAGTTCCCCTGTCTTAAGTTTATCCTTGACTTCTTGCTGCTCCATATCAGGGATACCTAAACAAAATAGATGCGGACTTGCGGAGGGAAGATTACATTCACGACACGTGCGCAAAGCGTGCCCTGGCTCTGCGCTTCCTGTTTAGTAGTAGTTATATAGCAATTACCTTACAGCGCCTTCTCTGTTTTAACCAAATTATTTATTTATAACAAGTATTCCTTAGTTTAGTATCCACACATCGTTTTAGTATACATTTTTATAAACATATATTTATTAAAAAAGTCAGCGAGAGAGAAGCCCGGCCCGACCCGAACGTAATGATTGTCATTTTAGTCCCTACCCGACCCGAATCGGGCCGGGTCGGGTTCGTACTCGGGCTCGGGCTTAAGATCTTACCTCTACCTCAGTATACAAAAACGATTTGCATGTATATCACATAACTCCCTGTCTATAACCCACACACTATAAGCTCAGACTACTTCAGAGATAACTCACATTTAGAAGCTTTGCCAGGACAAATATTTCCGATCAGAGAATATAAAACATATGTGAGCTAACGCTAGCATGCTAACGCTAACACTACCTCAGGTAGCACTGGTATGACTGATCAATAATTTGTCCAAACGGCCTTCAATACTCAAACCTCTGTGGTGACAACAGCTCGTCAGTGTAAATATGACATAATATTCATAAATGTGTGACAGTACAAACCTGTAAATGCAGAAAAGAGAAGAGTTGAAGTGATTATTTTCAGTCGATGTCTTGCCTGAGTATCCCTGAGCTCGCCATCAAACCTGGCCTGTATAAAGGACAGGACCAATAAATCAACAAATCCATGTGTACACAAAAAAAAATCACAGTATAAATCCCAATAAATAATGCACATGGTATTATAAATGGTTTAGATCCCTATTCAAGTTTTCATGTTATAAAATGTAATTAGTATTAATACTCCAGAAATATTAAACTATTTAGAAGATATAAAATATTTGCTATATTATAATATTAATTATTTATTATTAATTCTAGTGCAAATATATAAAAAATCCTAAACTCATTAATAAATAGCAGTGCATAGTACAAACACAATGAAAATATTAATGTAGAGCAGCATTAGTTCTAACCCAACACTCAAAGTATATTGTAATGCATTGATTCCCGAGCACAACCAAAAGTTTGGGCATTAAAGTGCCTCAAACAACATGTGATAGACAACAGTACATAGTATTGAGTTAATAAAACATATCACATTAATCCCATTTTGTTTAGTTAAGAATATTCAGAGACAACGGGTTTAATAGCCAAGGCTAACCATCCAATGTAAATCAATGAAAGCGGCTAGGCTACGCTAACCATAGAAATTAATGAGACATGAAGCTAACAGTAGCAAGACTCACCAATTCCGTCGTTCAAATGCGTGCTTCGGTAGTCGGCTCCTATAAGTTGACATTCAGTACATTTAATATGATATGTTGACAAAGTGAAAAAACTATAAAATGACTTCTAAACCTACCTGCAGCAAACTTTCCCCAGCGTGTCCCCCGCACACCTTCAGCTGAATGGCACTACCGAGTTATATCATGATCTGATTCGCTGCGCTCAGTCATGTGACCACGTGACTTACACAACGTAATGACGCAACACGCAAAGTCACGCCAAATTAATGGGTTTTTGACCCGGGTTACAATTAGAACCATGCCATGTGAATGTGAGTGGGGACTACGGATGGAAATTAGCTCTGAGCTATAATCCGATGTATTTACGGCACTAGCTGCTGTTCATTAATATACGCTGTCCGATATAAATAAATAAAAAAATAAAAATAAAAAAATGCATTTTGTATTAAGCAAAGCTGTTTCAATTGCTAAATAAACCATGTAAATTTACAGTAGATATACACATAAATCTTTTTTGTATACTGAGGGCTGAGAACCAAAGGCTGTAAGTAACATTTACATGAGAAGAAAAAAAAAATGACACAGTACTGACTTTTTGTCAAATTTCAATTAGGGCTGGGCGATAAATCGATTTTTTTCGATTAATTCAAATTTGTAGTGCAGGTCGATTTGTTTTAATAAAAATCAATAAAAAAAAAAAAAGTCCAGTGCTCTGGGCTCTCATAGTTCATAGTGGGCTAGGCCCGTGCGCCCTCCCACCGCACGCTAGAGGTACACAAACATGGTAGCGAGCAGGGAAGAACTCGTTCCTAAGAAAGGCACAGTGTCGTCAGTTGTGTGGAATTGGTTCGGGTTTGCGGCGTCAGATGAAGCACAAACAGCGCCCCGCTGCAAAGTCATTCCCTGTTCTGAGAGGAGCAGCAGCGCTGCGGTAGTGTGCGCCGGAGGTCGGGCTGAAGGCTGATTTATACTTCCGCGTCAAATCAACGGCGTAGCCCCGCGGACCCCTTTGCGTCGCCGGGAGCCCTCTCAAAGCCCTGACGTGCACCTGGTCAAAAATGTAACTACGCATCAAGGCGACGCAGACCGCAAGCGCTGTGATTGGTTGCTTGGTTTCGCAATGAATTGGCACTGCATGAAACGACGCAGAGGAGCAACGCAGAAGTATGAAGGGTTTTCAACGCAACGGCGAGCCAATGGCAGTAGTTTGGCATCAAGAAGACGCAGAATTATAAATCAGCCTTGAGCCACAGACAAAGCGGCGCAGAGGTTGCAGATGCTCAGCAGCAGCAGTGGTGTGGATGGGACTGAAGGAGGAGACGAATGGGTACTTTCTAGTTTTGTCTGGTGTCACTCTGAAAAGCCCGTCTGCGTTGCCATGGTGATATAGTTGCCTAAAAAGTTGAATGGGCAGCGTATTTGGACAACAATTAAGTTTGAGATTATTGTTCTTTAAACGTTAATGTTGCAGGCTAATAACCTTCCTGAAAACCTAGCACAGCAAACTTCCTCTGTTTTTAATGATGTTCTACAGCACACAACAGGAATCACCAGAGAAGATCTGAGAGGAATCAGTGCCAGTGTAATAGCCCAAAAAACAGCCTAATAACAGCAATATCATTTAAAAATGTAGTACGCTTGGCCTGTTCAAATACAGGTATTTTTAATTAGATTAATTACCACCTCACATATGTTTACAAACAGATTTAGTTAGTTTTTACAGGTCTAGCTAATATTTTTAAGAAAAAGCTCCTGTGAAGGAACCTGTGAATTATAGACAAAAAAAAGAAATCACAACTTTTAGCGCAACTTTTAAGAAAATCTCCCGCAAAATCTCTTCAATTGTAAAAAAAAATAGTTTTGGACAATTTCTCTGTTGTCTTCAGTTTGATGTTAAGTAAATGGGGAAAAAAAATAGTTTTTAAATCGTAAATCAAATTTTTTGTGAAAAAATTGGAGATTTTTTTTTTTAGGCCATATCGCCCAGCTCTAATTTCAGTTCATAAATTGGTACTAAACCAAATCTAAGCCAGGACTAAAACTGGACTAAAACTGGAACTGATCCAGGTTCAAGCCAGGACTAAACAAGCTCTAAGCCAGCACATAACCAGGACTAATTCAGGACAAATCTAGAACTAAACCAGGACTAAACTGGGCCTAAACAAGGACCAAGCAGTGGTCTTGATATTTAAAGCTCTCCTCACCGGTTTCTCTTCCTCAATTGCGCCACCTCCTGTTCGGCCTCAAAGTACAGGTGGCCAGCAAGCAGAGCAACAGCGACCTGATTCTTTATTATCAAAACTTTCTAACAATGTATTTTTAAAGATTTGCCTACAAATCCTCAACAAAAAGGTATACTTTATTGATCCCCGTAGGGGAAATTCATTCTCTGCATTTGACCCATCCCTCAATGCCACTGGGGCAACCTGTCAGGAGCAGTGGGCTGCTGCTGCGGTGCAGCGCCCGGGAACCCTTCTCCAGATCTTGAGCCAGGATCCTGGCTAACTGAGCTCTAATATAACTCCTGACTCCTCAACGGTTCAACCCCATCATCCAATCCCATGCTACGTCAGACCAGCATTAGGGATCTGTACAATCAAGTTCAATTTTTTGGTGTGTGTCTTAACCATTATGCCCTGATTTTAAAAAGTTAGGTTGTTTCTGTTAAAGCGGAACTCAGTAACTCTGCCTTATTTCCCTCTATAGAGCTTCCCCTACATTTTGTCCATCAAGTCCAGTTGACTCCTATTGTGAGTCCTCGCTCAGCAAAGAATCCACTTTGCATTGAGAATATTGAAATGATTTCATTGTTTTTGTTGTTTGTTTGTTTTTTTACAAAAAAACTGAGATGCAATGAAATACACTGGCATAAAAAAGGTTACAATTCTGAAAATAATTAAATATTTGGAATTTATGATCAGGGCAGAAGTTGATGATGAAGTTGATTTATGTAAACCAAAAAAGGTATAAAAAAAATATGAATTATACTTTTTTAAATTATTTGTTGTTTGTCACTTAACAGGAGCAACACAACAAATTTAGAGTGTAAAAATGAAGTAATTTCAGATTTGTGTTAAAATATCAAAATTAGTGATAAAACACACACTTGAGCCACATTTCATAGAAAACGTTAGAACCACTGCAAAGTTATCAAAAAAATATAATTTGAAAAGGACACTTTTGTCCTCATTGTGTCATAGATAAGGGGGGAACAGGGGAAAAAAGGAACCAAAAGCAGGATTAAACCAACAAAGGAACAAGTCCAAAAATAAATAAATAATAAAAAATACCAAAACACAAAAAAAAATACAAAGGTCAAAATCCAAAAGCAAAAGAACAAAATCCGAAATCAATCTTACAAGAAACAGTTAACACAGGGAAGTCAGGGAATGCGGGAGACACAGACATGGACTGACATGAAGTCTGTGGGAGTTTTACATAGATGTTGTTGTAGATGTTACATAGATATTTTTTCTGTTAAACGTTTGAGCTTTTAATCATGTTATAATTGCACCTCAAAAACATACCTGGAGTAGTGTTTTGTTTCTTTCACGTTTGAGTAATCCTGTATCCTGAGCCGCTGACCTTTTCAAGAGCTGGAAACACTCACTCTCACAGCTCTACGTAGACATATGACACCAGGAAGTGCTCCTGCGCATTTCTAACGCCCATACACCATCACTGGACTCATTCTGATCATTTCAACACTTAAATAGCCATCACTACAAAGCAGCCAGCTCATTTATTATTTATGTTGCTAATATCCGCACTACATAGTCAATTTATGCTCTTTTTAGAGCAGACAGGAGTTTTTTGGTGCAAGTGGAGGTGGATTTAAGACACTCATATTTATTCATATTTATTCATAGTAAAACTGCTGCCAAGTGACATGGGTTAGAGTGCTTACGCAAGAAGGAGAGTCTGGTGTCAGAGGTCCCATAGAAAAGTATAGGGGGGGTCATTGCTGTCACACAGTTTTCCAACTCCAACACAATAAGGCAACGTTTTTATTTATTTTTATTTTTTTATGAAAAAGCATATAAAATGTAACAAAACTCTCTGTTGAATGAGATTTTTCTTTGTGGTAACAAGATTGTAAACTGACACTGGCTGCTTTGGTTCGACACATACTTAGATTTTCTGCAAGCTTCAGTGCTGATGTTGATTTAATGGTTATTATACAGTATATTAACAACAATCTGATACAATCTATACATACAGTAGATACATCAATACATTTAGGAGTTGCAGCTATATCCGCATTGAGCCTCATATTCTCCATTACTGTCCTCCCAAAGGCTACTTACACAGGCAAATCTGCATTTTTTGAACAATGTTACATGATTCGGTAATATTGATATTAGTCCTCAGTATCTGCAAAGTGACAAAGAGTTTAATAGCTTTTCTGAACCAGGGATAAAGCAGAGTATACATGAGAGGATTCATGAAAGAGTTTAGAAAAAGTAGAAAATTACAACAAGTTATATAGATACACCAAGTATGAGAATGTTGGTCTCATTGTAGGCAATAAAATAGTACAGGGAGTAACACATGAGATACACAAACACAACAATACCCAGGTTCAACGGACAATGATGGTGCTAACTGGGATGAGAAAATGCATAATAAAGTTGACATCTCACAGCATGTGAACTACACACACTCCTTGGCATAATCTATATTTGTCTCCATTGATGAAAGGGTCAACTGAAACAAAAATGGAATACAAAAGTGCATATATCCAACAAAATGAAATACTGACACTAACCACCTTTTCTGTCATTCTGGTTGGATAATGTAAGGGGTTGCAGATTCCCAAATAGCGGTACACTGAAATTAGAACAAGAGTTCCAACTTTGTTAGAATTCTCTGTGTTGTTGTGCACCAGGGCAACTCTTGTGTTTGCGCAGTGTTTTAAATGAATAATGTTATACTAAAAAGGAGGACGATATACAGTATTTGTATTCTTATAATCGCTGCTCATTTGGGCATTTTATTACTTTTATTTGACTTGTTTAATTCTGGGGAGAACAAGTGAGAATGGTGTGTGCTCTGGGCACTAGTGCAAGGTGACATAAATACTGAGGATGGATGTTTAATTAAGCTACAGTGCACTAACCTCAAGATTGTTTTAGCACAAGAAGAATCCAACATAGAACAGAAGTGGCTCCATGGATCCATGACCCTATCCAGTTCTTACGCAATTACTCCATTGTCTCACGTTGCCGCAAAGTCCATGCAAAACAGCTCCTCTATAGCAGCATCAGTGCTAGTCTTAGCTCTCAAGCTGAATGAGCTGTGGTGCGTATTGGAGACTGAAGGCACATCCTTCCGGGCACCGCACAGCGCTTCACGAGCGAGAGGTGCATTTGTTCCATAACCGCCTCCCTTTGTTGAGGCACAAGAAACTCTGAAGTAAAAATGTAGAAACTGTGAAGCAATTAAAAAAAACAATCTTTTAAAAAAACTGACTCAGCATAGACAGTGAAAACAGGAATGAACCTGAGAAGGAGCCTTGAAAAAAAAACTAAAACAAAAAACACGCAGGGCTGGAACCAACTGAGCGCTAAGGTCAATAGTATTGAATGCCACAGGTAAAGGTAAATCAACTGTACCTTGCACTAAATAGTGAACAGCTTTAAACAACACGTGATTTATGTGCCACAGCACTCATGAGTGTTATAAAATTAGCACACTCATGGAACTGGAGTTACTGGGCACATACAGTTACACTCATATCACGCAGCCTCTCCATGAATCAACTGTGCCTCAAAATATAGCCATATTACTCACTTTTATTGGTTAAACTACTGTCCTCATCGCTCTGTCTTCTGTGGTGACTTTCCGCAGAGTTCATTTAGATGAGTTTTTGTGTGAGTTAGCTGTTCTATTCATTGTGTAACAAAGGAGCGGTCGAGAGCTAAATGACGCATGCACAAGAGAGATGAAAGAAGAGGAGCAGTGCCTGTTTTATTAACCGTTTATATTTGGTGGCGTCACTACCGCTCCCATTCAAAACTCCCTAGTGCTAGCCGCTTGGCTAAAACTATCTTCTTGCGCTTGGGGTATGAAAAACATTGCTTCTACTGGCAAAGTAGATGTTGTAGATATAAATGTAATCTACAAAAACCTTTAATTTACCTTTAATTTATTCCAGTGTTTTGAGTTGGTTTCATGTGTCTGGGACACTTTCTATGGTTAACAGTTAAACGGTGAATGAGCTTCTTTCATAGTAGCAAATGAATGGAATGAAGGGCTACGTTTTTTATTGATTGTTGCGCATCTTTAAAAGTAATCGAGTATCTGCTTAAGTATTTTTATTACTGCTTAAATATTTTGATTCATACTTGATTATTTTGACTACAGAATAATTGAATTAAGTGCACTTATTGAATTTGTTAAATATTGCTTAGTTTATTGAAACTTTTGGTGTCTGACTAACTGTATTTAATGGTTATGGTGAATGGTCTGGTGAATTTAAGTATGGCTGTCTGTAAAATAGCCATGGATATAATATGTAATGACTTGTATATTGGTATAATGTATTTTATAATGGATGGGTGTATTTACATATGTATATATGTACATATTATACATATGTAGGTGTCCTAAATATTTAGTTTGCAGAATGCAATGCTCATTTGTGTCTTTTTAACCTTCTTTAGGTTAGGTTTTTTTTGGACTTGGGTATTTGGATCTGTCAACTCATCCACAAGATGGTGAGCTACCAAACACGACCAACTCTACAGACTACAGAGCCCAGAGACAGCGCTGCATTGCAAACAACAACACAATGTATACAGAGTCTTTTACAGTATTTCTTTACCATTTTTTATGACAGCCCGTCAGGCAGGGGCTGTCAGATTTTGGTAGCCCAAGTGGAAAAAGTAATTGCCCCAGGATGTCAGGCTAGTGATTTTGCAAGCCCTGTGTCTAGAACAAAAAATGAAGGCTGGTGAGTGGCCTGTGTATGGACAGAAAAGAAGAGAACAGGTTATGCCCATCCATTTTCTACCGCTTATTCCCGTTAGGGGTCGCGGGTGACTGGAGCCTATCCCAGTAACTTTGTGCCGAAGGCGGGGTACACCCTGGACAGGGGCCAGCTTGTCGCAGGGCTGACACAGAGACGAACACAGACAGACAACCATTCACTCTCACATTCATTCACTAGGGTCAATTTAGAGTCACCAATTCACCTAACACATGCATGTCTTTGGACGGTGGGAGGAAGCCGGAGAACCCGGAGAGAACCCACGGTAACACGGAGAGGACATGCAGACTCCACCCAGAGAGTTCGTGTGATGGTGTGTATTGGTCCGCCCGGGGCTCGAACCCACGACCTCCTTGCTGGGAGGCGAGAACGCTAACCGCTCTGCCACCGACAAGTTTCATAGCAACCTATATACAGACAATTTTTTTGTGTGTTTGTTTGTTTTTATTAGGATCTCCATTAGGGGTCCTCATAAAAAAACAAACAAACAAAAAATTTAATACAATTAACCACCACAGGTTACAAAACAGTGGTTACAAAAAGATAGTCACTTTTAGAATTTTAAAAAATGTACAGAATTATGAATATATGCACATATACATATACACATACACACACACACACATATATATAGGACACCTATAAAAAAAGTATTTTTTTTTTTTTTCAGTGCAGCCTAAATTATAATCTTTTAAAGGTCAGTAAAGACAATTTTGAGTATTAAAAAAAAAGGATTTTCTAAACAACCTCCATGATACCTTTAAGGCAGAGATTGCAAGGGGTCCACAGAGCTCTGTCTACTCTGAGGTTGACATTATCAAAATTATATTTATGCAAAATGAATTCTAAAATTCCCACAATCCAAACTGAAAACAGATAAAATAGGAACAAAAATCGACTACTACTGCTGATTAGTTTTAAAAATATTATGTTGTGTAGCTAGCCACTATATGATTGTGATGCATTTGTGAGAGCCAGGTTAGGGCTGGGGGTGCCCGGCTTTTTTTGGATACAAGCAGGGGGGCTTCAGGGAAAAAAGTTTGGGAACCACTGACGAAGTGCATCAAAGCGTGGCCTTGTGCTTACATTCATTCAAAATCATGGCAGTGTTTGGTCAAAAATGCAGATGTATCCAAAAAAAAAAAAAAAAAAACAGGACCAAAGTTAACCAGAGCATGGGAATATTTTTTTGTGTGCATGCTGTGTAGATGTGAAATTGCATATCACAGCAGCTCTACTGCAATGCATGAGCTTTTGAAAAGAATACACCTGTCAGCTAACGTCACGCAATAAAGCATCAGCGTGAATATTGGGCTAACTCTGACCACCAGGAGTTTCATCTCCAGTGTTTTTACAAGTTATTCTTTAACCTGTGCTAAAGGTAAAGCATAGTGTTTTAGTGCATTTGCATTATGTAATATATGATCTGTTTACGCCATGGCTCATCTTGGTAACAGTGGATACAAAGCCTATTAAAGCAAATAGCCTTCAACCTCACTGCAATAATACTTTTTATTTTAATAAAATTAATTTGAGGAAGAAAAAAGGGAACATGGTCCACCACCTCACAAACTGGGACCAAGACTCATTTGACAGGATCCCCCCACCTTTTTGTCTTCTTTAATAAAATTTATGGAACGCCTAAAATCCATAACTAAATAAAAGCAGTAACACAATTTTGCCAATTCAAAGCCATCATAGACTTTCCCTGACCTTTTCTTCCTGCCTAGTGTTGAGGGAACAAGACAAAAAAATCCTCTGTGTTTCTACCTCTGGCTTTACAAATTAATTCCTGAGTGCTAAGATCTATGTGCTACACACAAACCCTTTATATAACAATTTATTTCAAACAAACGACCAGCTGCAAAAAAAGCTACAGCCTCATTCCTTCAAAGAAAGAATACATTTATTTGTGTATATATCTGCTATACCAACAGAGAGAACATCAGCAACAAACTCCAAAGTAAAAATATGTATTTATTTATTTTTATTCTTTTCTTTACAATTACACATAAACATTCCTCTTTTCTGGGCAGGTGACACAGCTCTTATTAATAATCAGCCAGGTAATGACATATTGGGGGCTTGTTGTGAGCTATTCAGTCTATTGCATTTACACAATTTTGTTAAATTGGGGAATAACAGACTACAGGACATTAAAATCACATGATCCATGCCTCAGTATCTGCAAAGTGACAATGAGTTTAATAGCTTTTTTAAACCAGGGGTAAAGTAGGGCATACATAAGTGGATTCATGCAGGAGTTTAGACACACCAGAAAAATCATTACAATTTCAATAGGAGCATCAAGTATGAATATGTTGGTCGCTGAGTAGGCTACACAATAGTACGGGCAATAACACCCAAGATACACAAGCACAACAATACCAAGGTTTCTGGCAGCTTTGATCTCAGATTTCATGGAGGTCTTGACAGTTATGGCTGTAACATGAGAACGCACAGCTCTGGCCTGAGACACAGCTACTACAAAGACTCTCATATACAGGACGATAATGACTGAAACTGGAATAACAAAAGCTAAAATGATGTCAGCTTCTTTTGAAAAGTAAACCATACACTCTCCTTGGCAGGATTTATATTTGCCTGGGTTTTTCAAGCTGTCAAACAAAATGAAAATTGAAAAAAAGAGTGCATATGTCCAACATACAGAAATACTGATGCTGACTACTTTATCAGTTATTCTGGTTTGGTAATGCAACGGGTCAGTAATGGCTAAGTAACGATCCACTGAAATGAGAACAACACTTCCCACTGAAGCCATCATTAAAGTAGATGACAAGAGATAATAGAGAGCACACAAAATGTCCCCGAAAAACCAGCAGGTCCTCCACATGTATCCCAAAACTGGTATCACCACAAGGCCAATGAGGAAGTCAGAGACAGCCAAAGAGAGGAGGATGAGGTTAGTGGAGGAGTGGAGCTGTCTGCAAGAGAGAGAGAGCATACGGTACTAGTCAACTTTGAACATCTCTGATATTCAATAAAATCTTTTTCATTTCTCACGTGTATGTGTATATACATGTTTATATTTATATATAGATGTATATGTGTGTGTGTCACTCTGCAGGTCTTGAGGTCAAGAGTGATAACACATTGATGTATTGTTCAACAATAGATTTTTTAGTCTATATTAAAACTACATATGTCATTCCATTATATTAGGACCACAAAATTGACTAGCATTAAGCATTTTCCTTGTTTGGAGTCGTGTAATTACCTGAAGTGTGAGATGGAGACAATGACCAGCAGGTTGAGTGTAGCAGTGAGCAGAGAGATGAGAGATAGCAGAGCATAAACAAGAGGAGCCTCAGATGTGTTGGTCTGAGGCTTTCTGCAGGAGCTGTTGAGGAGATGTGGGAAGCAGAGTTCTGACTCTGCAGCCTCCATCATCAGAGACACTGACTCATCGAGCTCTAATATAGCTCCTGACCCCTCCAGTGGGACCTCTGGTTTTGCGAGAGATAATTACTGTCTGTTGTTTTGACGGTCAGGGTTCTCAGTGTATACATGCATATTAATATAATTAATTATTAATGACCACTATACAATTTTATTAATAAGAATACTAAAAATAAAAATGCCACAGCAATTTATTAATGAATGTGTCCTGAAACATTTGAAATATACAATTGCACGCTCATGCTCTACACTGAGGGCCAGATTTATCAAAGGTCTGCGCGCACGCTAAATGAATAAGACGTGCTAAAAGTGGAGCAAACCCAGGCGCAGCTGAGATTTGTGTCTTTCACGGGAGCAAAATGAGCCCAGCGCAGATTTTGCTCCTGTGACTTAATGAATATGTAAAACAAGGCATACTCACCAGAATGCGCAAAATTTAAGGTGTGGAAAATGCAAATGAAATCGTTTTGCAATCGCTATTTCATTTATGACGACTACGGGAGCTGCATGAAAATTTAGCACATAGAAGGAGCAGGTGCAAGCCGGAAATACACACACGATTGGTGCAACAGGTCACAGAGTGGTTTGACAGGCAAGCGTGACAAGTGTTTATTATAAAATGACACTGGAATAGTCGTTACTTGAGATCCAGTGTCAAGTAGACACTGACAGTTCTGACCAGCAAGGCTCACTTGAGCAGTACACCTGGACCCGATCAGCCCT
Source organism: Bostrychus sinensis (assembly GCA_020698575.1). Classification (NCBI taxonomy): domain Eukaryota; kingdom Metazoa; phylum Chordata; class Actinopteri; order Gobiiformes; family Eleotridae; genus Bostrychus; species Bostrychus sinensis. The sequence goes on along the minus strand of CM036240.1, from coordinate 30,691,459 downwards.
TTAGGAAGGCGAGATCTGTATGACTTGGTGGACTGGCCCAACTTGCACTTCACGAAGCTTGAACTTGTGGGACATTGTGGGTCCTCTTCAGTTCCTGATCGTCCCTCCACAGGAACCCCTTCTAGTTTAAAGACTGGTCACTTGCGTTTGATTTTTGCCACTTCTGCTGCTTTTGATGAAACTGCTTCTTCTTGGCAGCCACGAGCGCTGGATTTGGATTGTTGTCACAATTGGATTTGATGTGACCATCTTCACCACATTGAAAACAATAGCCCGGACGGGGGTTTCGATTTGACGGTCGACCTGTTGACTTGCCACTCCTCTGATCTTCTCCCGGCTTACGGACACTTGGGGTCTTAAATGGAACAGATTGTCTGGAACTGGCCTGAGCAGCAGTTAAAGACGCTAGCTGCTTCTGGATGTCTGCTAACTGCTTGGCAAGCTGCTGCGTTATAGTTGTAAAATCATTGGAAACTTTCTCGTCAGCAGTTGTGTAGGCATACTGAGCGTGAGTGGCGACTCTGGGTTTTACTGAGCCGAGATGTTGTTTCATTCGCAACGCTTTAGTAGCTTCTCGATCTTCTTCAGTGCGGAGCAGTAGCAGGAAATCAGAAAATGTAGGTGGATTTGACTTACGCTGCTTTAGCTGTAACTCTGAAATTAATGTATTGTCCCAGCAGCCGCGACAGAATTGGTTGAGCAGGAACCGGTCCATAGCAGCCTCTGAAACTCCCCCCCTCTTCACTGCAAGGGTCAATGCTACTTGCAGGCGCTGCAGATACATAGAGGGCTTCTCACCGGCGTCTTGGAAAGTGTCCATAAACTTTGCATATAATTCGTCACCGTCCTGGACTGTCCCATAAGCTGAATCAAGGATTTGCAGGTAAGTCCCAGGAAGTGTTTCAGCTCTCAGATGTTTCACCATATCAGCTGCCGGTGGAAGGAGACTCTCGACGATTTTACGAGACCGCTGCAGATCGGACACGGAGGGGTCTGTCAGAAGGAGATCGACACCGGAACGCCATGTATCATAATCAGATTCATGCTGAGGTCTTGGTGACTTCCCGGAGAATGCTCTGAGGCGATGGCTGGACAGATGCATAGAAGAGTCATTATTTTTAACAATGTGTTCGACAACATAGTGTGGCACATTACGTGGGTTGAACTCTGGAGCAGAAGCTGATGGAAAAGAGGGATTTAATTTTGGCTCATGTTCACTAGTGAAATCAGACTGGAAGGTTGACTGCTCTCCAGCTGAAAATGGAGCTGGAGCACCATCTTTATGAGCAGTGGGTACATTTGGACCTCTTACACCAGTAGACTGCACAGCCTCTCTATCATCATCATCATCATCATCATCATCATCCTCCTCACGTGGTGTTTTCATGTGACCTGGATTTGGACAGAGCTCGATCACAGACTGCTCAAGTAGAGACATCACCCCATTTAAAACTGCAGCGTAATCCTGACCAGTGAGTTTGGCTAACTTTTGTAATTCAGTGAGATAGGTTTGGGTTTGTACTCTACCTACCTCATCAGCACACACAGTAGCTAAATCAAAGATATCATATGTCATATTAGCAGAATCACAAACATATTTATATGGCAATACTTTGCGCAATGCTGCAACTGCAACACCAGATTCATATTCAACGATGAGCACACGACGCAGAGTAGGAGTCAGTTCATCGCAATATTCACTTTTTGAAATTTTGCCATACTGTGCCAAAAATTCAACAACCTCATCTGCTGTTTTATTTTTTGTAATATCTTTGATTAATACAGAGTTTGGTATTTTAATACCTCGTTCCTCCAATATGTCCATGGTGTCCACAATATTTAGGGTTTCCTGTTATTAACCAAATTTAGGGAAAGTGGAAAAAAAAATGGATTTCTAAAGACAGTTCTGTACACTCTCTCCTGGCTAGCTCGCCATAAGTTTGTAGCATATGTGTTGCTGAATTATAATACAATGGCTAGTAATTATATTGGAATCTTATGGACTAGTGATCAGAAGTCTAGGAGTCAGCTACGGAGAGAGAGACAGAGACGGAAGTCTGCAATTGGTGTGACACCTTGTATTAACAATGATTAAAAATGACAATGTAATGAATACACCCTGTGCGAATGGCCATTCAAAGTGATAATGAGGACAAATCGTTATTTCAAGATTCATTAAATAATAAAAGTGGACAAAATCTTCTGCAAAGCTGATCCTCAGCGATGCGATTATCAATACATGTAAATTGAATCAGAGTCCATAACAAGCCCACCCACAGTTCACTGAAATACCCACGTCTGGGTTATAAAGTTCGTCCAACAGAATTTAAATGTAAAATAGAGTTCCAGCAGTTCATATAGCAGTAAATGTAGAAGTGAATAAGTGAACGTGTGTGGGGTGAGAAATTCTCTGGGCTACAGGAGCCCCCTACTGGCCCGGCAGAGAGGTAGTGGCTCTTCCACAATTCAAAACTCTTTTGGCTTTAAGCCCACTCCTTAGCTCGCCATCGGGTTACTGGGAAACCTGGCAAGTGCTAAGGAATTGTGACAGTTAATATTGTTGTGCGCACAGTCCAACTCATAGCACTAATTGCACTGGAAGTTCTTCAGTACACAGTCAAAAAAAAAAATATAAATACAATTCATGTTAAATATCATTTCGATTATTCAATAAAATGCATTATTTGCATGGAATAGCAGCAAATCAATGAACAACAGTTAAGTGCTAAGAAAGTGCATAATTGATAAATACTAATTAGCTAAGCTTAGCTTCAATACAAACATTCAGTGAAAGAATCACTTAAAATGACAATAAGTTTTACATGATTATATCTCCATATAAATAACATTTATACATTTAATATTTGGTGTCACTTAGAGGAAGTTATATTTGAGAAACGAGATACAACTCTGCGATAAAACAGTAGGCTAACCGCTCCTATCCAAACGCATGGGAGCGGCTAGGCCACGTGAACACAACTTTTCACTCACCAATTCCGCAGATAGCACCGCACATAGACGCCCTTTCGATCGAGTTTTGGACACGGTAGCCGACGGCTCCTACGAGTTAAATGAACCATAAGTATCAGGTAAAAATAGCAGTATTTAACAAGCGAAAGAGTGAAAACCGACCTGCAGCCTAGCTCTCCTCTGGCGTCCCCACGGTGTCTGCCCTGACTGAATCTCCGCAGCCGGAAATACACACACGATTGGCGCGGCAGGTCACATGACCGCATGACATCACCGAAAGCTAACGCACTGATTGGCTAAACTGACGGTGGGATACTACGTGATTACGTCAGACGCAAAGTGGGCCTAATTGAGGATTTGACACCTGGGTTACAATTAGTGCAGCTTTTAGTGCACAGATTGGGCGTTGAAAATAAGTTAACATGCTTTAACAGGGCTTATTTACAAAGATACAACAGTAATGTGTTTTTATATATATATATATATATATATATATATATATATATATATATATATATATATATATATATATATATATATATGAGCTGGGTAGCTCAGCAAGTTAGTCAACCGACACCAACTCCCCATCCAGAGATTTTGGGTACGAAGCCCCAATAAGCACTATCACGCTGAGCGAGGCAGCAACTGACCTGAGAGATAAGATCATGGCTAAAATGAACACCAGGCAACCCCGACACCATTTACAGAGGCTGAGTGAAGTACCTTCAGAAAGTCTCCTGGAAGATGTGAATGCAGCTTTGGGAACAATACCTACCATGACCGTCACTGAAACCAATGAGCTGATACACACTTCTGCAGCAGTGGCTATCAACCACAGAGCAACCATAAAGATCCATATCCACCATGGAAAAGAAGGCTAGATGCTAAATCAAGGCAACTCAAATAGAAGTGAGCCAACTGTCAGAGCTCCAGGAAGGTGCAATGAAAAAACAAGCACCCAAGAGGTACAGCGAGATGTCCAGACCTGAAGCATTGGAAACTGCCAAACAAAGACTCCAAGCCTTGACCACCTGACTAAAGAGGTACACGAGAGAATAACTCACGAGGTGAATAACTCAACTCAGCCAGCTAAAGTGTACTCTCAGTGGCATATGGGAGAAGGAGGCATCACACAACAACAGTGCACAGTGGCTGGAGGATCTAAGAGCACACCACAGCAACCAGAACCAGTAACCATCACAGTAGTAGACATCCAGAAAGTGTCTCAGGTATGAAAAACTGGACAGCACCAGGGCCTGACATGATCCACACCTACTGGCTGAAAAAGCTAACTTCACTCCATGAGCGACTGGCAACACAAATGAACCAGCTGCTAAAGAATGAGACCCACCCTGACTGGCTCACTGAAGGCCGGACAATCCTGATCCACACTAGAGGAGCTAAACACCAGCTGCTGGTAAATAGAACAGTCGCTTGGGACTGCAAAGCCAGACGCACTAATCTCTGCACCACCTGGATTGATTACAAGAAAGCCTACGACTCAATGCCACACACATGGATCATGGAATGCTTGGAGATGTATAACATCAACAGGACTGTAAGAGCCTTCATTGCAAACTCGATGGGTGGAAGACCACCCTTGAGGCCAACTGCAAGCCAACTGCACAAGTGTCCATCAAATGTGGGCTATACCAAGGAGATGCTCTGTCCCTGCTGCTGTTCTGCATAGGTCTGAACCCCCTCAGCCAGATAATCACCAAGACTGGTTATGGGTACCAACTCAGGAACGGGGCCACCATCAGTCACCTCCTCTACATGGATGATATCAAGCTGTTCGCCAAGAGCAAGAGAGATATTGACTCACTGATCCACACAACCAGGATCTACAGCAATGACATCGGAATGTCATTCAGACTTGAGAAGTGTGGGCGGATGGTGACAAAGAGAGGGAAGGTAGTCCATACAGTAGCGGTCCCACTCCCAGACGGCAGAATAGCAGACATTGAGGACAGCTACAAGTACCATGGAATCCAACAAGCAAATGGCTACCTGGACCAGGCCACAAGAAAAGCAGCCACAGCCAAATACCTCCAACGAGTAAGGCAAGTCCTAAGGAGTCAGCTCAATGACAAGAACAAAGTTCGGGCAATCAACAGCTATGCCCTGCCGGTCATCAGGTATCCTGCAGGAATAATAAGTTGGCCAAAGGAAGAGAGGAGCAGGCCTTGAGCACCAGAGCAAAAGAGGCCCAGATCTACCATACAAGACAAGACCCCAGGTGCAGACTGTGCAAAGAGGCCCCTGAGACAATCCAGCACATAACTGCAGGGTGTAAGATGCTGGCAGGGAAAGCATACATGGTGCGTCATAACCAAGTGGCTGGTATAGTGTACAGGAACATCTGTGCAGAGTACAGTCTGGAAGTAACGAGGTCAAGATGGGAAACACCTCCAAAGGTGATAGAGAATGACCGAGCTAAGATCCTGTGGGACTCCCAGATCCAGACAGACAAAATGGTAGTGGCAAACCAACCGGACATTGTGGTGATGGACAAACAGCAGAGGAAAGCCGTTGTGGTTGACATCGCAATACCAACCAATTGCAACATCAGGAAAAAGGAACAGGAGAAACTGGAGAAGTACCAAGTCCTCAAAGAAGAACTTGAGAAGGCCTGGAAAGTGAAGGCAACAGTGGTGCCCGTGGGCACTCGGGGCAGTAACATCTCAGTCCAGAAGAGTGCAGTCCTAGCAACAGCAAAGATACTGCGCAGAGCCCTCAAGCTCCCAGGCCTCTGGTAGAGGACCCGAGCTTGGATGCATGAGACCGCCCACGGAGGGCAAGAGGACAATTTATGTTTGCCTTTATTATTAATTAAAGTTTGCAAAAAAATAAAGTGGAAAATTCCACAGGTGCATTCTTTGTGAATTAACCAAATTGAGGAGACGAGTTCTGCAGGACATGGGGGATTTAAGCATTTGGAACAGCACTTGGCGAGGCACTGATCAGCCACAAAGGATCCTGGCAAATGAGAAACACCCAGAAAGACAGGCACAGTAGGGAGGGGGAGATAAAACAGTGGAACACAGAGAAAAGACAAGGATCCTGACAAAAGTTACTCAACTGAAGGTAGCAGAGTAAATATAACTCATTACTAATAACTTCTGAGGAAGTGTTGTTAGTGCTTGATATAATTTGAAACAAGGGAAAGGGTGCACTTTTACATTTTAACAACAATAATTATGTATTAACCATAAACCCTTTTTTGTACCATTGCTTTACAATGCGTACCAAAAGGCAATATAAGTAAAATGTAACCTAGGTGTTAAATCCACTCATTCACTCATTCAACTCTGCTTCTACATGTTCCCGCTGTTAATTATCATGGTATGTACACCTGTTGGCACGAGAGTAGAATCACGTGTGTGTACTTGGGTAGAGTCAGGTAGTCACATGGGCTGGCTCAGTCAATCTTGTAGCTTTATTACCCTGCGGCACATCACTGCAGGTAGATGTAGTGGGGACACTGAGGGGAAAGCTGCTGCAGGCTGGTATTTATTGCTGTTTTGTACTTTTATTGTGCCTGCCACTTACTGGTTCAATTGTCAACTTGTAGGAGCCGTCCACCGTGACTTGGCCGAGTCAAAACGAGCTTGTGTGTGTGTCGTAGAGAGCAGAATTGGTGAGTTCAACTGTTGCGCTAGCGTTAGCCTAGCCACCTCCATTCATTTGTATGCACGCGGTTAGCCCGTTTGTTTGAAGATTGTGCCCGTTTCTGTTAAATGTTTATGCTGTTTAAAGACCAACTTAAAAGCCTACTGTCTGGACAAGCCTTCTATTGAAGTAGACAGACTACTGATGTATTTCATGACCTTTTGGAAGTGCTTTTACCAAAGTGTGTGTATTGAATGTAATGCTAGCCTACGGTTTAGCATTTAGCACTCTGTATTTTGACTTGGCTTGTGCTATATTGTATTTTGGACCCTGTGTATTTATTCTTATACAATTGAAGTATATATCTAATAAATAATATAGCAAATATTATTTAGGATTTATAATGAATATATTGAATAAATATATTATTTATAATTCCGTATGATTAATAATATTCAGACTATTTATAATACAACTAGTATTTAAATATGGATTTAGGGATAGAATAATGAATTGTGTGATGTGCACGCTAGACTTATTGAACTTGGTCCTGCTTTTATACAGGTCAGGCTTTGAACCTGATGGCGAGCTAACGGAGCAGCCCTTGAGCCTAAAGACTGTACCACGAGCTGAAGACTGCTGCTTCTCCTGCCGGGTCGGTAGGGGGCTCCTTGCAGCCTGCAAACCTTTTTGCCCCACTCTTCTCATTTGCCAATGGCCCACTCTTCACACATTACCCTCATACAAACTTTTGCACAATCCCCCTGGACGCAACTCTGTCATGACTCAGTCGTGGGTCAAATAAACTTTGGGTGGGCTGGGTTTTGTTATTGATTTGCTTGTGTACTGCTGTTGTGAGTTGAAATGGTATGTTCTCTCACTAGCTCTTTGTTTATATGAATGGCCATTCTTATTATCGTTCATACATGGTACCAGCAAAAAAAAAACAAACAACCTTTCAGTCTCTGTCCACTCACTCCTTGAGCCAAACTCAAGTCTTTTGGTTACAAGCTTATGTGAATTCTATTCGCATTATATTATTACTGTTGCTGTTGCAACGATGCAATTTCCCCACTGAGGGACTAATAAAGGTTTTCTTATTCTTATTATTCTTATTCTTATTACATAGACACTTGGTTCCTTGCCATAACTTATCTTATAAGTCTTTGTAAAATAAATATATATTGCGAATTATGCTACAAAAACATTCAAATTAACAATAATAAAATAAAGATAAATATATCTTTACACTTTGGATTGTATTTTCATTGAAATAAAATTACAACGCTTCAAATTAGCATCACAAATCCTTAAATGCTTGTAGTGTTTAGTTTACAGAGCAAAAGCAGCGCCTGGGGGAGACTATAGCGCTGCAGTGACGTCATGCATCTCTTTACACTAGCATCATTCTTTTTTTCTAGTACAAATACACTTGGAGGGTCCTTTCCTCCAAGTGGCGGAGATTATTCTTGTTCAATTCCACTTATTTCAGATATTTTGCAACTAACTTTTTCTCCGGTGAAGTCAAATTACAGCCTCCAGTGCATTCTTTTTGCTTCTGTCGAACATCTGTGAGAGTTTGATTGTCAGGAGCTGAAGGGGTGGTAGCTTAGCGTTAACATCCAATAAGGTTACGGCATCACTTTTTGGGCCTATTACGGGTTGGCATGGGGAGTACATGGGTGATTGACATTAAAAACAATGGCTGTGTCCGATCATCCTCCCTAATCCCTATTTCCCACAGTGCATTTTGAAAAGTAGTGGACATCGATGGTCACTAGATGGTCAATATATACCAGAATGCTTTGCGAGTTTCGGATGAGAACAGTGGGACTGACAAGACAAGACTAGACAAGACTTTAAATTGTACACAACAAGTCTGAATGAAACCACTTAGAAACCATGTTTTCACTTTTTTCAGGTCGTATTATGAATAAATAGTTCTTAAAATGCTAACATTAGCTTATTTCAGCCTGTACAGGTGACAGCTTCCCCTCATAAGGCACAGAGCTGCAATAATCCAGTCCGTTTTATTTGTTTTTGTTTTTTTTATTAAAGTGATATTTCATATTAAATATGACACGTATGATTATCATTTATTTATAAATAACTAAAACATCGCTAAAGTCTGGTCGGGCTATATCACAGAAAACCATTATCAGCGGAGCTCGGCAAACTTTTTTTATACAGACACCAGAGTCACGTGATTAACGGCGAGTTAAAAATAGTGAGCGAGTGTCCGAATCATTCACAAAATGAGTGCAGTATATTGTCCGCTATATATTGCAGGGCTACATAGGGACTGAGGGATTGGGGCTAGGGGTGACGTTCAGACACAGCCAATAAATGAAGTTTGACAGTAACAACAGTAGTGCATTACTGGGTCCTAAAACCCGCTGGGTTACATATATTAAACATTATGTTACAAATAATCACATAAAAATATATATTTTAGGCTATCAAACTCATACCCATCATATGTAATAGAACATACACGCACTTGTGAAATTATTTTTATAAACCCAGTTTTCATTATTTTGTTTAATTTTGTTTAAAGTACAGCATCAATTTGTAAAATAGCTTTGTTATTTTTTTGTATTTTCAAAAATAACTGACTAAAAATATAAATTTTACAACTTGACAATGTAAACTTAACAAAAAGATATTGCAATGAGTCTTCATTTATTTCTCTGTTTTTATTATTGCAGTTTGTAATTTTAAGAAATAATGTGATTATAGTCCCATTTTTTACTCTAATTTTAACTGACAAATTTTGTTAGCGTTTCCAAAATTTTACAGTGATTTTAATATTGGTTTATTGTTTTCTTGTTTACATTATTATTCTGTTGTAGTTTTACATCAATATTCTAGAAATTTCAAAGCCTTTTTTTTTTTACAGCGTAGTTATGGATATGCTTCTCTTGCCGGAGTTATATTCAGTAACAACTACTATTTATCTAGGACTCACAAATTTACTACAAAAGGTTCTAATGGCAGGTTTTAATTCAGTTTTACAATTTATTACATAATATTTTTTATAGTTTATTAGCAGTCATGACGAGGTAAAAGGGGGTCATCCAATAACCTGAAGTTTGGTGGGTCGCTCTGTGCTCCTCCTGTTCAGACTGTCAAATGTTCGAAGGCAAGACAAAGAACTCACTTTTACTGGTATTAGGTACTAGAAAAATGCAGTTAATTACCACTCATTTGTCTCAATTTATTCATGTGTAGTTTATGAAATAATAGTTAAGATGAAACATGATTTAACAAAAAAGTTTATTCGGAATTATTAAAGCCCCTAAAACATATCAGGATTCAGTATATGACCTTTAAGTATACCATGGTGTGTGTTGAATGAAACTGAATGGAACAACTCACCAACAGACAAAGGTTTAGGTAGAAAAGACATGGGACTTTCTCTACATTATCTTTGTGTTACATGATCCAGGTCTCAGAATCTGCAAAGTGACAATGAATTTAATTGCTTTTCTAAACCAGGGATAGAGCAAGACATAGACAAGAGGGTTTAGACAGGAGTTTAGATAAAGCAGTGAAATCACAATGACAATGAGAGGAGTACCTTGTATTGTGATACTGGTCCCAGAAAAAACAGCACAGTAGAACGGACAGTAACACATAAGATACAGAAGCACAACAGAACCCAGGTTCTTGGCAGCTTTAATCTCAGATCTCCTGGATGTCCGAGAAGTCGTGTCTGTAACCTGAGAACGCATGGCTCGGGCCTGGGAGACAGCTACAATAAAGACTCTTGTATAAAGCACAACAATGACACTAACTGGGAGAATGAAAGACATAATTATGTCGACTTCTGCTAAAAAGTGAGGCACACACTCTCCATGACAAGATTTGTATTTTCCTAAATTTCGGAAGTTTTCTAAAAAATTTAAACTTGAATATATAAATGTGCATGACCAACATAGACAAATGCTGATGTTGGCTACTTTTACAGTCATTCGTGTTGGATAACGCAGTGGGTCACATATGGCCATGTACCGATCCACTGAAATAAGAACTACAGTTCCTATTGAGGCCACTAAAAAAAGATTACTAAGTAAATAATACAGAGCACACAGGAAATCACCCAATGTCCAGCATATTCTCCATCTGAGGCCCTCGACTGGTATCACCACAAGGCCAACGAGGAAGTCTGACACAGCCAGAGAGAGGAGGATGAGGTTAGTGGAGGTGTGGAGCTGTCTGCAGTAAGATTAAACACATGAAGAAAATGTAAAGAAAACTTAAAATGGTTTTAGGCATGTTGCTTTAAACAGACAAGAGACATTATGAGATGTTGGAACATGCAGGTGGATGACAGAAACTGTGGTAACACTGTTGGAGAGTAGTCTTATTTCAGTACCAAGGGCTACCAAGGTTTCAGCGAAATTTAACATACTAGACATTGCTTTGACTGTCAACATGTACTGCAGTAAATTTTCTATCATGGTTGCACTATGTTGGACAGCTAGTGGGTCTAAGCATGGCTGGAACAATAGTGCGAGCCTGTTAGAAAATCCAGACAATAGTATCTACATACCATACTATGTTAATTGTGCTTTTGCACCCCATTAGAATAAACAAAATGTTTTAATTAATTGTCTTCTTAGGCTTTGTATATGCAGAAGTAGGACTATAATGTAATGTCTAGACTGATTATTGGAGTGTTGCATTAAAGATCACCACAGAAGTAAGCCATAAAACACAGAGAAAACTGCTAGAGCTGATATTCTCTTCCTCCACACTGAAGTCACTACACAAAAAATGACTTACTAAATCAAAGTTAATGGAAACACATATGAGAATGACTAAGCAGCTTTCATTTACATCCTTGTGAATGGATTACTCTCATACACAATAACGCAGAGAAAAACAGAGTATTAAGCATTTTTGTGAAGAGTTATATCTACCTGAAGTGTGCAATTGCTATGATGACCAACAAGTTGAGTGAGCTAGTGAGTATAGAGGCAATAGAAAGCAGGATATCAGAAATAAGACGCCCAGTTGGATTGATCTGTTGCTTTCTACAGGAGCTGTTGAGGAGATATGGGAAGCAAAGTTCTTCCTCCACAGTCTCCTCCATCCCCACAGCAGTCAGGTCGTCCCGCTTCAATATATCTGCTCATGTTCTCTATGGACCATCGTTTTTATCAAATCTCACAGGCCCTTTTGACTTCAAACAGGGACTATTACAAAACAAGAGAGGTTTACAACTTTCTAAACTTGTTTGTTTTTAAATTCTAAAGTAAAAAGGACCTCCTCATTTTGTAATATATTTTGTCCTTTACAGAACTAGTCCTGTAGACATGCACTTTTTATGCTCATCATTTTCTTGTCAACCTAAAACTCTTCATTTAGACAGCAGGTCAGCTAATTGCTGCAGTACTTTGTGCCAAGTTACCTTTGCAGAGAAGTAGGTCTGTGTAAAAGGCATCAAACTCATTACATAACCTGTTGATGTAAATGTACTGTTGTGGTTTTACCTAAATTACATTCACATATTTATCCACTTGTGTCACATGGGGAAAAGCCATGTCCCATCCAGTATACAGTAAATAACAAAGTAATAACTTTCACGACAATTTGCTGTAAAGCTTGGAATGCCTCTTCAATTATACTGTTTATAAGATTTATTTTGCTAAAAATTGGGTAACTGATTAATAGATAGGGATGGGTTCTACTCTTATTGATACTGCTTATGGGTACGGTATTTTAATGATGGTCCAAATGACACTTTTTGAGAAAATGATCATTAAAATGTATTAATTTAACTTAAAGATGCTATGAGCAGTATATATATATTTTTATATTTCATAAAAATTACCTACATGTGTGCCAAAATACTGTATAGTACTTACAATATTAATTAGAGCTAGGCAATGATTAAAATTTTTAATTGCGATTAATCACATGATTTTTTTGCGATTAATCGCAAAGTGTCCCCTCCTTCCTCTCCTGCTGTCCCCCTGCTGCAGCTGCTGCTTACTCTCCCTTATATGACTATCAAAAAAGTTCTGATGAGTAAATAACTCGTTTTTGGTCATTTTAAAAGTAAAACATCATTAATACAATCTGAAAACACTGCGTGTTGTCGCCGATAGCATTAATTAGCCGTGCATATTTTTAACATCATTAATTGTTGTAAGACATAAGTGGTTTGTATCTCAGTGAGTCCTAACACTGTTAGGAAGCGAAAAGTCTGCTCTGTCAAGACCATCAGGTCTCTGTACTCTTCCTCTGTCCTGTATGCCCCGCCCCCTGCCAGGTTTCACAGCTGCACTTTACACAGAAAGAGAGAGTGAGAGACAAACTCACGGTTGCTGACAGGACCAAGATTTGTGAACTGCTTCTTTTGTGACTGACCCATAGCTTGCATTACGTGCATTAAAATAATTATCAGCATTAATTAATTAATGCGTTAACGTGATTATAATGAGTTAACATGCCCAGTCCCAATATTAATGATAGTCATTATTTTAATAATAATTACTATAATGTTTACCTTAAATAAAGGGATCAAAAAACAAAACAGTAGGATATCTATAAATACCAAAAACAGAATAATATCTAAACGGATCTAAAAATAAGTCATCCTCATTTATAAGGTCTTATATATAAATCTTGTGTATGCTAAAAACGAGGGCTGCTCTCTGCATCCACTCTCGGCAAGTTGGTACACTATATTTCCAAAAGTATTCACTCACCCACCAAATAACTGAATTGAGATTATAGTGTGGGCTTGTTTATCAGGAGCTGGGCTTGGCCCCTTAGCTCCAGTGAAAGGAACACTGAATGCTTCAGCATACCAAGAGATTTTGGACAATTCCATGCTCCCTTGTGGGAACAGTTTGAGGATGTCCTGACTTCAACCTGACAGAACACCTTTGTGATGAATGAGAGTGAAGACTGCGAGCCAGACTTTTTTGTCCATCGTTAGACACTGAAGTTGAACGAGAACTTAGATAGATAGTTTGGGGTCAAAAGTGGGATCCCAAGTTCAATCATCCAGGACTAGCGGCACAGTGGCCTGATCACCCCAGGGTTGTCATAAAAAATCTTGTCTTCTCGATTACATTGAGAAAGGAGGATCCAACAAATTCAAAATTGCATTTGAACACAGTGAGGAAAGAAATTAGGCTACAAGACTTAGATACAGCGTAGATTGTTTTAATACTTTGACTTTGTCACTATGGCTCATTTGTAGGCCATAACTGTGAATACAATAAAATCCTATGTAGGCCCAGGTCCTAGGCAGGCACACAGGCCGTAACTGTGGTAAAGGCTTATTTGTAGGCTGTGACTACTAACACTATAGGATCTGGTGAAAGTAAGGAGACTAATGAAAGTTCCTCTTGTGCTTGTTGTAAGAATATGCAAGCTAAATACAGTACAAAATCTTTAATTTGTTCCTATAAGTGGATGGATATGGGTTTTTCCAGAACAAGGGACTTTTAGTGAGGCACAGTTTGAAAAAAATAAAGAGAATTTGGATAAAGAGTTGAAGGATAAAAAAGCAAGTAAAAGTAAAGGATTTACAGAAAGTAGAAGAACACAAAAAAGTGGATAGACAAAAGTGAACTGTGGGAGATAAAGCAAGTGAGAGAACGTTTGCTAACCCTTGTCACATGCACACACAACCACACCCCACTCACCCTTCTGCACCCTCTCTGTCTCCACATGCTGCACCAATGAGAGAACTACATGCACATCAGGCTCTTGAGACCACCTGCTACAAACCTGAGGGTCACTGTCCACCTGGATGCCAAAGAAGATCAACAGTCCCAAACTCACTGATCTGCAGATCCATACAGCAGTTGGCTGACAACTCTCCAACAGACTCTGAAAACCAACTTCCCTGTTCAAGTCAAGTGCATGATAACTGACTCCTAGCAGGGCACAGATGTAACTCTTGCTGCCTACTGCTATCGTCTGTTTGGTATGTACAAGTTTAATTGTGGCTTCAGCGAACCAAGGAATATGAACACCAAAGCTAAAGCTGGCACCTTATGAAGTGAGTGACCCCCCCCAAGGCAGTGCAGTGGCAGAGGCTGGTCGTGAGCAGCAGAAGGAGGGAGGTAACACATCACACGGCACACACAACAAAGAAATACTAAGGCAGACCTCAGACACTACACCTGCACTGATTCACTTTACCAAATAATACATGATGCTGTTACTTATTAAAATACACACACGCACACACACGCACACACACACGCGCGCACACACACACACACACACACATAAACTTTTCTTTAGGACATTTTAGTCTTAATCTCCCTATGTCTGTAGTCTAAATGTATAATGCATAATGGTCAATATGTCTTTTATGTGTGCCTTGGGAATTAAAAAGTTTTTTTTTTTTTTTTTTTTTTTTTTTTTTTAAATCTTTCTGTATTGTCATATTATTTTGCTTGGCCGAGACCTCGTGCTTTAGTTCTGACCTCAGGACCAGCTGGATTGCAGATCGTCAGACTCCCCAGTCTGCTGTCTGCTGTCCACACATACTTCTCTGCGCAGCTTTCATGCTGGACCAATCCTCTTTCTGAATCTTGTTTGTGCCATGAGTTCAAAACCTGAGAAATAAAATTATGTTTTAGAACAAAGAACAGACTTTCTCTTCAAAATTCCAAATTTATTGCCAAATGCAAACTTTAACTTTTTTAAACAATGGAAAAACCTTGGTTAATTTGCACGCGCATGCAAACTTGACTGGACCCTGGACTCGGACTCCTCTGATGTGTGATACTTTAATTTGGACTTGGTCAATTTTACAAATTTTGTGTGAATGTGGATATGTGAACTTTAACCATTTTGGGATGGATCTTCCACATTTTAGCGCAGGAGGTGTATCAGAGAATGGTGCAGAAAGGGGCACTCTTTGCTCTTTAGGCTGGGTGCAAAACCTAGTGTAAAGAGGTTGGACGTGGGCTAGGCTTGGGCCAAAGAGGCTGAACTTGAACTTGCACAAATCTAAGCTGGGTGACAGCTGTTCATTTGGAAAAAGGTTGGATTTGAGTGTGTTTCAAACAATTAACAAACCAGAGAGAAGACTCACAGAGCCCCAGTCCATCAGTCGTGTCCTTACTAGGAAAAAAAGGACAAACGATGATCCTGGCTGGCTTTTCAGCCCAGCGGACAGTGGCATCAGTGGGGAAAGGAGTGTTTCGGATGGGGGTGGGGTCACCAACGAATGTTGGAGTCGTGATTCCAGGTCGAGAACCAAATGAACCCGACTCGAGATTCTGGCTGGGCCAGGCCCATAATTACACGTAATGTTCGGGTCCAGGTCGGGCCAGGCCTAGACTGTAACATTGAGCTGTGCATTCATACACAGGAAGCATTCCTTTCCAGCTACAGGAGAACCAGTGCTCATGTGAATAAAAGCCTGTGCCCAATGGGCGCTGTTAAGAACAAGCCCACGGAGCAGATAAGTTTACCTGAGTTGAGAAAGGCAGTCAGAGGGGTTGGTTACTACAGAATCAAAATGTAGAGTGCAGTACAGCAATAAAGCCTCAAACCCAGTGAAAGAGGTCTGCTGTGTGCACAACTGCTTCAGTAAACAAAGAGTGAAGGGAGTGAGAGAGTTAACCCTGAAGGACAAGGCCTTCTGTCTTGGATCTCCCGTGTCCCCCCAGGGTTACGAGACCAAAACAGGAATAAGTATAGCAGGTAGCACACGCTGTCAATCAAATAACTCTGGATCATGATTAGAAATGTCACTTAGAATGTGCATGGGCTCAGCTTGGGCCCATAATACATTTAATGATTTGGACAAAACGTGAACGGGCTTGGGTCGGGCTGGATTCTTTAAGCCCGATCTGAGCTCTAAAAAGTAGACAGGACAGTAGCCAGTGGAGTGGATCACTGAGGCACACGCCCTGGCCCTCATCTGTCTGCAGCTCTGAGACAGAGTTCTCTGCCGGACACGGACCCCGCGCCTTTTTCAATCTCACTCACTCTTAAAAATAAATGAGTTTAATGAAAATTATTTGAGTTACAATTATATGACTACAATAGTGTTTATTGCTGTATGAGTGCTTTGCTGACACCAGCTCCATTCCCATCTGTGCCATGCCACCCCTGGCTTTCAGACCAGTCCTCCCCTTTATTGTAGACTGACATGCACTGTGGTGGTGGCGGCACGTCCTGGCAGAGACATTCTGAACACAGGCACAAAAAGCTGCGTCACTGTCACCTCCAGCTTTGCACCAAGCATAAGATCGGGCCCTTTATGTCTTGTTTATGAGTCCAACATTTACCTATTTATGAAAACCAATGCAAAAATAATATCTAATTTATTGCATTCATGGATGGGTTCTTATTGTCTTAAATTGACAATAAGAACAGGTAAATTAATAGAAACTGAAAGCCAGAGCTACAACAGACAACTCTGGGAAATTGTTGTTGTGTGTATATGTTGGCATCTCTCACCAAAGGCTAAATTATGACCTATGAGCAAAATTAACCAAAATGGATATGAAATCCAATAAAACAAAATGGAATATGGAACAAGCACACTTCTGACTGACATTGACTTTTGTTGGTTTGGTGATTGTTGTTCATTGACTGTATACTTTTGAATGATCATGAATGATCAAAAAGGAAATTTGGTTGACAAATATATTTTAACATACATAACTTTTAGTCACATACACCTGAGCAGCTTTTTTAGAGGAACTATGTTTACAGATACAAGAGAATAAAAGACAACTGTTTGACTTAAGACCTATTATTTCTTACTCACATGATTATACAATCTACTAAAATTTCCATGACAATAGATGCAAAGGGTGGGCCGACGTCATATTAAACCCTATGGATTAAGAATGGGATGTCACTTAAGTTCATATGCATGTAAAGGCAGGTGAGCTAATACTTTTGGAAATATATTGTATTTTTGAAAATCAAAGTAGATGTGAAATCTTGCATAACTCCAGGCAAACTTTCAACCTGGCGTAACTCATGCACACCTTTCAGGGACACAGCACAAAGGCGAGGAGAGAAGTGAAGGGAAGCAAGTTTAATGTTTGGTGTGTTTGATAGTTTCAGGCAGGTTTAATCAATTAATCATTAACAGTGTCTGAAATGAAGATAATGTTTTGTTGTTGTTGTTTTTATCAACTTTACTGATTGTTTGTGACATTAGGGGTGTGCTGACGCGCACTGGTTTTGCTTAAAAAGTCTGGTTGGAGCCTTTAAAAGAAAGCAGAAATGATCCCTGAAGAATAAAAGGGTGCTTTTATGAATGATGATGATGATCACTGGACATAAGTCTGACTGGCAAATGGTTAATTCACAGTTGTTTGATTTTTACGAAGCATTGTCAAAATGCTGCTCAATAGTAAAAGCTTTATTACTCACTTTTATTACATATGACATGCAACTACACATCGTGGCTCTCACTGCTCCATCCCTTCACACACACACATCACAGATTCATATCTTGCAGTCATCTAAACAACTCAACTTTGCCTGTGTCCTTCCATTTCCTGATTACCACCTTAAATACCATAGGTGAGAGTAGGAACGTAGATCGACCGGTAAATCGAGAGCTTCGCCTTTCGGCTCAGCTCCTTCTTCACCACGACAGACCGATACAACGACCGCATTACTGCAGACGCTGCACCGATCCGTCTGTCAATCTCATACTCCATCCTTCCCTCACTCGTGAACAAGACCCCGAGATACTTGAACTCCTCCACTTGAGGCAGGAGCTCTTCCCCAACCCGGAGAGGGCAAACCACCCTTTTCCGGTCGAGAACCATGGCCTCGGACTTGGAGGTGCTGATTCTCATCCCAGCCACTTCACACTCGGCTGCAATCCGCCCCAGCACATGCTGAAGGTCTTGGCTTGATGAAGCCAACAGGACATCATCTGCAAAAAGCAGAGATGAAATCCTGTGGTTCCCAAACCAGACTCCCTCCAGCCCCTGGCTGCGCCTAGAAATTCTGTCCATAATTTTTATGAACAGAACCAGTGACAAAGGGCAGCCCTGTTGGAGTCCAACATGCACTGGGAACAGGTCTGACTTACAACCAGCAATGCGGACCAAACTCCTGCTCTGTTCGTACAGGGACCGGACAGCCCTTAGCAGAGGGCCTCGGACCCCATACTCCCAGAGCACCCCGCACAGAATACCACGAGGGACGGTCGAATGCCTTCTCTAAATCCACAAAGCACATGTGGACAGGTTGGGCAAACTCCCACGAACCCTCAAGCACCCTATGGAGGGTATAGAGCTGGTCCACTGTTCCACGACCGGGGTGAAAACCGCATTGTTCCTCCTGAATCCGAGGTTCGACTATCGGATGAATTCTCCTCTCCAGTACCCTGGAATAGACTTTCCCGGGGAGGCTGAGAAGTGTGATCCCCCTGTGGTTGGAACACACCCTCCGGTCCCCCTTCTTAAAAAGAGGAACCACCACCCCGGTCTGCCAGTCCAGAGGTACTGTCCCCGACCGCCACGCAATGCTGCAGAGACGTGTCAGCCACAACAGCCCTACAACATCCAGAGACTTGAGGTACTCAGGGCGGATCTCATCCACCCCCGGTGCCTTGCCACCGAGGAGCTTTTTAACCACCTCGGTGACTTCAGCCCGGGTGATGAACGAGTCCACCTCTGAGTCCCCTGCCTCTGCCTCCTCAACGGAAGACGTGTCATTGGGATTGAGGAGATCCTCGAAGTATTCCTTCCACCGCCCGACAACATCCCCAGTCGAGGTCAGCAACTCCCCACCTCCACTGTAAACAGCGTTGGCGAAGCACTGCTTCCCCCTCCTGAGGCGCCGGACAGTTTGCCAGAATTTCTTCGAGGCCGACCGATAGTCCTCCTCCATGGCTTCCCCGAACTCCTCCCAGACCTGAGTTTTTGCCTCCACAACTGTCCGGGCAGCGGCACACTTGGCCTGCCGGTACCGGTCGGCTGCCTCAGGAGTCCCATGAGCCAGCCAAACTCGGTAGGACTCCTTCTTCAGCCTGACGGCATCCCTTACTTCCAGTGTCCACCACCGGGTTCCGCCGCCATGACAGGCAACAGAGACCTTACGGCCACAGCTCCGAACAGCCGCATCGACATTAGAGGTGGAGAACATGGTCCACTCGGACTCAATGTCTCCAACCTCCCCCAGGATCTGGTTGAAGCTCTCCCGGAGGTGGGAGTAGAAGACCTCTCTGACAGGAGGCTCAGCCAGATGTTCCCAACAGACCCTCACAATACGTTTGGGCCTGCCGAGTCTGTCCGGCCATGGTGTTTGTTGTGGACAAACTGTGACTAGCACAGAAGTCCAACAACAGAACACCACTCAGGTTCAGATCGGGGAGGCTGTTCCTCCCAATCACGCCCCCTCCAGGTATCACTGTCAACTGAACAACGGAGTCCCCAGTCGGGGCACCTTCCAGTACTCCTCCCATGGACTCTAAGAAGGCCGGGTACTCTGCACTGCTGTTTGGCCACAGGTGGGACACCTGTCCCCCACCCGCAGAGGGTCCAACACATGGCGGCTGAGCTGGGTGGCTATAAGCAAGCCCACACCAGCCCGCCGCCTCTCACCACGGGCAGCACCAGAGTGGTGGAGAGTCCAGCCCCTCTCAAGGAGCTGGGTTTCAGAGCCCAAGCCGTGTGTGGAGGCAAGCCCGACTATATCTAGCCAATACTGCTCAACCTCCCGCATAAGCCCAGAGCTAGTTTCTGCCTCCATGAATTGGGCCGTCGAGGCACCCGCCTCTGACTGGGGCCCAAATCACACAGCCCCCCCGGCCCCTTATGGTCCTTCCTGCGGGTGGTGGCCCTACGGGTAAGGCGGTCCCACGTAGCCTTTTCGGGCTTGGCCCAGCCGGGTCCCGTGGGAGGAGACCTGGCCACCAGGTGCTCGCCTGCGAGCCCCAACCCCAGGCCTGGCTCCAGGGTGGGGCCTCGGTGACGCCAATTCGGGCAACATAACGGACCTTGCTTTGGAACTCATCATAATGGGCTTCTGACATTTTTTCACATTTCATTAAATTTCATAGCCCTAAATACCGCTACACTAAAAATTGTCAGGAAAACATCCTAGAACTCAGATGTCACTAGAAAATGAATGACATACCATTGCATTTGGTATTTAGGAATGCATTTGAAATAGAAATGGTAGTTACACTTCTAATCGTCACGTCAACCCGTCTATGGCCCCTCCCACCACCACAAGGTCCTGTCACACTGACACATTCATGCATCGGCAAGGTGGGTGAAATGTCTTGCCCAAAGACACAACGACAGTATGTAATATTGGTAGCGGGGCTTGAACTGCCAACCTTCAGGTTAGTAGGTTGGTGAATATCTTTACCAACTGGGCTACTGCCACCCATAAAAGTTATAATACTTGTATATAATTTCTTGTCTTGTAATGGCAATGTTTTAAATTTGACTGCTTATTTATTTCTTGTACAATGCTTTGAACTGTCTCTAAAAGTAGAACTGCCCTTTATAAATGCAGCCAATTATATTTATTGACTTTCACTTGTCAAACACACTTTTATTGATGTGCATTTTACAAACTCTTTGACAAAAGTTTATGAATTCTTATTTAGAAATGCTCCTACAATGAATCATACAAACAATGACTGTAAAATATAACTGTGTGCACTGAGAAAAGAAGACACAGCGATGCTAGCCCTGCTACTTGTGAGGAGTTTGTTTACAACATTGATGTTTCTTACCTAGAGTCAGCCTCCTCTTTCTTTGGTTTCATGATTGTTGCTGCTTTATTTTTCTCTGCTGCATCTGTTTTAAATACATTCAAGTTTTGTTTCGGATTTTGTGTGTGTAGGGAATTGATGTGTGAATGTGTACAAAATTTCATTGCGATTTTATTGCATGCCTAATGGCAGTGGTAAGTTTCAATGCCTTCATTGCGGGACAGCAAGGTTTCAACTCCCGAAGTCCCAAGTCCAGGTAAATTAAGAGGTTTGCATTGGAGAGTGGCAAACGCTAGAGAAGTGGACTGTCAACAGGTAAAATTAGGAGTCACAAGTTGCATTTTTGTGAATTTGTGAACTCTTATATCTCGCAAGGTAAACAAACAAGCCACAACTAGTTCTTCAAGGGCAACTCACCCGAAGGCAGACGGTGGAACTGAAGCAAACCTTCTTTAGAAGATTTTTAAATCACTTGATCCAGGCCTAAGTATCTGCAGAGTAACAATGAGTTTAATAGCTTTTCTAAACCAAGGATAGAGCAGGGCATAGAGTAGAGGGTTTAGACAGGAGTTCAGGCAAGCTACTAAAATCACAGTGACGATGAGAGGAGAGCCCAGTATTGTGATGTTGGACCCAGAGTTTCCCACACACTGGAACGGACAATAACACGCCAGATACATGATCACTATTACACCCAGGTTCTTGGCAGCTTTAATCTCAGATTTCCTGGACATCCGAGAAGTCGTGTCTGTAACCTGAGAACGCATGGCTTGGGCCTGAGAGACCGCTACAATAAAGACTCTTGTATAAAGCACAACAATAATGCTAACTGGGAGAATAAAAGCCAAAATTAGGTTGACTTCTGGTGAGTAGTGAAGCACACACTCTCCTTGGCAAGATTTGTATTTTCCTATATTTTGGAAGTTTTCAAATAAAAAGATAATGCAATATATAAAAGCATACAACCAACATGCACAAACACTGATGCTGGCAACTTTTACAGTCATTCTTGTTGGATAATGCAGCGGGTCACAAATGGCTATGTATCGATCCACGGAAATGAGGACTATAGTTCCCAGTGAGGCCTGTATAGTAATAGAAGGAAGCATAAAATACAGAGTACACAAGAGGTCTCCTAATGTCCAGCATATTCTCCATATGAGGCCCTCGACTGGTATCACCACAAGGCCAACGAGGAAGTCTGACACAGCCAGAGAGAGGAGGATGAGGTTAGTGGAGGTGTGGAGCTGTCTGCAAGATTAAACATACATTTTTTAAAATTTATTTTTTAGGGTTAGTTTTTAAAAGTGGCTGACAGATACAGAGTTGTGTTTTTCTAGTAAAGCTGTACAAGATTTTAGTATAATTGACACACAGTAACTACACCTACATTGACAATGTAATAGTTTTTAAATTGGTGGTTTTGGCAGCCCATGAAATAATATTTAATAGTAACTATGAAAAACTGTTGAAACATTTTCTGAGGCTACACATTAAGGTGAGACAGTACAGGCATTTTATTTTTCAATTTTAAGATTTTGGGCCAGTTTGCTCCCTTAACATATAAGCTTTAACACTGAAACAAAGGCAAACTACATACTAAGGTGTTTGGTTAATACATTTAGTCAGCTTGTGTCCATAGAACTTTATTTTCTGAGGACATTCTTTCAAAATGGGTTAGGGTTAAGTTTTACTCATATAATGCCTAATTTGTATATGAAAACATGAAATGACTCAAATGTTGGAACACATTTTTTCAGTATATTTATGCCAGTAAACAAGGCTGCCACACTAAAGACTAAGCCACTGAACACAAGGAAATCTGCTAAATCTGCGAGCAGTGTCTTCTAAACTGTATTCTTTCAATACTTACAAAATCACAAGTAATAGACATACACTCACCAGTGACTAAACAGCTTGCTTACGTAGCTCACTTAAAGCATTTTTAGGGCATTGAGTTATTTTGCAACCGAAACAGTTTAAAATATACAACAAGTATCATATACTTATACATATTATATGTACCTGAAGTGAGCAATAGCAATGATGACCAACAAGTTGAGTGAGCTAGTGAGCATAGAGACAATAGAAAGAAGGACATCAGAAATCAGACGCTCAGTTGGGTCCATCTGGTGCTTTCTGCATGAGCTGTTGAGGAGATGTGGGAAGCAAAGTTCTGCCTCTATTGTCTCCTCCATCTTCACACAGATCAAGTTGCCCTGCTCTAATATATCTCCTTATGATCTCAATGGACCAACCGCTTTTTCATATCTCACTGTCCCATTAGACTAACAATAGTGATTATAACAGTACAAGTATACACCATTCTAAACTAAAGTAAAAAATAAAATTAAAAAGGGCCTTAACATTCTGTAATACATTTTATCCTTTACAGACCAAGTCCTGTATACATGCACCTTTTATGCTCATATTTCTTGTCATCCAAAATTTCTTTCAGACAGGTCAGTTACTACTTCGGAGTCATACTAACTTCGCAGGGAGAAATAGGTCCATGTAAACAACCAAAATGATAATGGAGTGAGCATAAACATAAAGTGTAGTTACATGGTAAGTTCTCAAGTTCCCCCTTTTCCACGCTGTACCCCCTTGTTCCCAGTACTTGCTGGAAATAAGCAACAAACTCCTAAACTCCTGCTGTAAATTACAGCCCTATGCAGTATATATTATATATATTTCTAATAATTATCCACGTGTCCTGAGTTATTCAGAATTTTAAAAACACATAATGGCCAAGTTGTTTATGTTTACATTTTTGGTTTTGGTTCTGTACCCTGCATTGTTGATTGCCCAATCAGAAAAGCGAAAAGACTGGCAACCCACAGACTATTGTTTTGATTTAGACTGTAGTACTGTTTTCAGACCAGTACAAGAGCATGCTGCTTACTGTACTTTAAAAGTGTTGTTACATGATACGTTGCTGCATGTTCCACTTTATTCCACCTGGTTCCCTCCTTGTTCCTCTCTGTACTCCCTTATCCCCAGTCATTACTGGAAATAAGTAAGTCCTGATTTAGATTACAGCCCTCACACATGTACACATTAATTTAAGTGTAGTTTTATGGTAAGTCCAACCTTGTTCCATTCCGCACTTCCTCTTTCCCCTGATTTATGGTTTGTTCCCTGCACCTGTGGAAGAAAAAGACCACTTTTGTTCCACTCTTTCTTCTGATTATCTCTTCTGTACCCCTTGTCCCTCTTTGTTCCCCTTTGTTCCACTCTGTACACCTCTTGTTCCACATTGTACCTCCTTGTCCCATGCTGTACACTCTTGCTCCACTCTTGTTCCAGTACTTGTTGGAACTAGATTACAGCCCCTTTACACACATGCTTACTGTGTACCCCCCGCCTTATTATTAGACTGTTTTAACTCTGTTACATCTGTTACTGCCTTTGTATAGTTGTGCATTATAGAGCACTTGCCTGTGAACCCACGAGGCACCTTACACGTTCACTTTTCAGGGATAATGATGTGTACCTTGCTGAGTTTGTTTATATCAACTATAAGAGAGTACTTATTTATGTCCTGTTGTTAATTAATCACTACTGCAGGGGGCTTCCTAGAGGCTGCCTACATTAAGTACATTAAAACAAATGGAGTTTGAAATGAATTACAATCGTATACTTGCTTAAACATATTACTTTAAACATTTTTTTAGCCAACAGCCTGTGTTTTTGTAATATTATTATAGTGGTGTATGGTGGTAAACATCGATAGGGCCAGATTTATCAAATGTTTGCGTGCATGAATAAGACGTGCTAAAATTGGAGCAAACATCGGTGCAGCTGAGGAGAAGCTAAGGAGCAGCTAAATGAGCGCAGCACAGATTTTGCTCCAGTGACTCAATGAATCTGTAATCTCAATATTACGTGTTCTGGTGGAAACACCAGAACACGTAATATTGAAGGCAGAGAAAATGCAAATTCGCTTTGTGGTCATTATTTGATTTATCTAAAGTATGGGAGATGTAAGTGCTGTAAATTGAACACATTAGAGGAGCAGTTTAAAAATAAGTTATAATGCTTTAAAAAGGCTCATTTAGAAAGTCCCACTCCTAGAGTTGTCCCACTCCGCCCCTGCCTCTTCCTGTCTCACACCTACAGTATAAATAACATCCAGTCTGATTCATCGCTGTTCTCGTTTATGTGCAGCCACGGTACACACCTGGACACAAGACTGCCCACCTGAATGCTGTAATTAACTCTCTTACCTCGCATTAGTGCTGTAGTCTTAAGTTTGTCCATTCATAGCATGCTCCTTGTCTGATTCCACTCTGACTCTGAACGCCATCAGGCCGTGTTCAGCACAGCAGAATCCCAGCAACTATGAGTATCCCAACATGCTACAAGAGTTAGCGTGTCGCTCTCAAACACTTCAGCTTCCTGGTTCTTGTGCTTGGTCGTCCTGTATCGCGCTGATACGCTTCTACAAGTAACCCTCCCAGCTCGAATCTTGGCGCTGACATCTCACACCATGGGTTATTGGTGATGTCCTCTCGTTTGTCTCCTCCTTCGTCGCCTCCTTCGCCCCTTTTTTCGTTTCCTCCTTCGCTCCTTTCTTCGCCCCCTCCTTTGTTCCTCTCTTCACCTCCGCCCTCTCCTTCATTGCCTTCTTTGTTTCTCTCTTCGGCCTCCTTTCCTGCCCCCCCCCCATCTCCTCCTTCGCCCCTCGTTTGCCGCCCCCTTCATTCCTCTCATCGCCCCTTCGTTGCCTTTATACCCTGTCCTTCACCCTCTCCTTCACCGCCTCCTTCGTTCCTCTCTTCGCTCTCCTTCATCACTTCCTTCACCCCTCCTTTGACCCTTTTCTTGCCGCCTCCTTTGCCCCTCATTTGCTGCCTCCTTCCGTCCTGTCTTTTCCTTTGCCTCTGCCTTTGCCTCCACCTTCGCCTCCGTCTTCACCCTTTTCTTTTTCTCCTCTATTTTCCCACCTTTGCCTCCTTCTTCACCTTCTCCTTTGCCCCCTCATTTGCCTCCGCCTTTGCTCCTCTCTTGGCTTCTTCTATCACCCCTCCTTCGCTCCTCTCTTTGCCACTCCTTCGCTGCCTCCTTTGCCCCCTTCTTTGCCTCCTCCTTCACTTCTCTCTTTGCCCACATTCGCCTAGACAGCAGCTTCTTATGCCCTAAATTAGGTTTACACATTGGCTGCTCCTATGTCCTTGCAGCGTCTCCAAGTCGTCAGCTCCACGTCCACCCTCAAGTGCCTCCTCCACTTCCTCTTAGGTAGAATCTTCATTAATCTACTCCTGTTACATTTACTTCTAGCATCATTCCTGTAACTTCACCTCTTCTCACCGAGATACCTGCTCCTGTGTTGCTCTAACGCTCCCAGCACTAAGATGCCCAACTTTCCCTGCACAGAGATGCCTGCTGCTTCATCACAATCAGCCCTGAGACGCCTGCTGCTTCCCCTCTGCTCCTTTAACCTCCAAGAAGATATGTATGGCACCAATTGCCCTCCACTCCTGTCTCCAAGACGTCCATTGCTTTGCAACTCATGCTGCTTCAAGATGCCCACCGCACTTCTAACAACAAAATGTCTGCTGCTTTGTGTCCCATGCTTCAATGTCCTTCTTCTTCACTCCTGGCACTGAGATGCCTGCCTCTTCCTGTCTTTTTTGGATCGTTCCATGCTCCTGCAGCATGTCCTCACATCTATATATGTTTGTTGTCCACTTCCAATGCAACCACCATGCTCTAATTCCGAACCTGGCATTCTCAATGATGTTCAGCTGATTTGGGGGATCCAGATCCTTCAGGAGTCCCAGTTTTCATAGGTCCTTTAGCCTGTCCCCCATCCAGCATGGTCATCAGGTGGCCTGTTCTATTTCAATCTCCTGCTGCCTCATTGTGATAATCGTATTCTCCCAGTTGTGCTAGTTTGTGCTTCTCCCACTAGCCCACAATGCCAATGCCATTTTTGTTGCAGTCCCTCAGAAGACCTAACCGATTTAAGAGTACCTACATTCATGAGTACCTACAGCTAAAAGTTCCCAAAGCTCCATTTCAGCTCACTCTGATTAGTTGTGCTCTTTTGGGGGTTAACCACATTCGATGCCTGAGAGCTACTCATCCCCAAGAAGCCCCAAACCGCCTCACATTCAACCAAGCACACACTATTCTCTTATTTCGTATCATACATTGTATGTTTCAGGTTGTGGGAACTCGCTAATAGGCTATGTGTTTGAAGGATTACTGGCTCTGACAGACAGTGAATAGGACTTTTCCTTTCCTGTCTGTCTCTGTCCTGAGAGAAACTAAAGTCATGTGACTGTGGTCAGTGCCAGAATCATATGAGACAAGGATTTAACAAAGACAGACTATGCAAATAGAAGAAAGTGACATGCATTGCAAAAATTATTATTCCTCAAAGACAACTACAGTCCTACAAACTACAGTCAGCATAGTCCTGTTATGAGGCTGGACTCTCATATTGACTTCTGCATTGCATCACTGTAGAGAAAGATGCAGTTGGAGTTGCTCCCGTTATTGGTGCGTCTTATGCTCCTGCAAAATTCTTATTTACATATCAGACTTGCAGCTGCAATTACTTGTGCAGTTTCTCTTTGTATATCACAGGCAACACGTCCTCAAATAGCAGACGCTATTTTTCAATCTGCACTCATAATTTAGCAGCTGTCTTGTGGCCCTTAGTGTTTTGAAAAGAGGGGGGTCCGTGGGGGAAATTTAAGTTGGCCTCAATATTCTTGACTTTGGGAATGGCTGGGGAAAAAAATCAAAGTCATACACTGTTGATGTTTTCCTCTCTCTGAACTTGTTTGTTTGAAGAGTTGGCAGTTGTTGCATCAGGTGTCTCTCAGTGCTCACACCCGGATCACAGCTTTTGGTTACCGTGGCGACCATAAGGCCTCTGTTGCTGCAGCTGCACAAACAACACATGCGGCAGTCATGAGCTTCCATTAATGTGACGCTACCACTCTGTCACGGGACAAATTACAGGTGTGAACGGCTAATGATAAACACTGTGACCTAAAGTGCACTTTTCATTTTCCCTCACTTCACGACCATCAAAACATCAAAACTTTAAGCCATATCAACTTTAGGGCTTTTACCCAAAACTAAATTGTAATGACATATGATTTTTAACATTAAATTGGTCAAAACTAAGACTTTCTGTAAACCAAAGACTAGCATTTGTATATTTTAACAGTAAACCAAGACACAGATAGTTGTGCAGTATGCACAATCAAAAAATTGTGTTGTAAAGGGAAAATTCATCATTCATGCCATTCATTTGTAACAAATGCAAACATGGTGGAGTGAAATTAAATATCTCTTTCTTAAAGGAGATATATTATGCTTTTACTAATATTTTTAAACCAATATTGGTCAGCTCTAGAACAGCAGCACATTTTACATTATCATTATTATCATTACATTATCTGACTAAAAGAGAAATATAATAATAATAATAAGTACTCTACTTGTGCCAAAAAAGAAACAGGTGAAGACGGCTGCACAGTTGCTATGCTCTGCTGAACAGAACCATAGAAAAAGAGCTTTTTAATTAAACTTTTTGTATGGTGCAATTTTTCTACAAAATTAAAAATAGCTGTGAAGAAATGATAGAAACAGAGCTGTACACCATTTTTTGGATAAATGAATGAGAGAAGACTGGATGTAGAGGGCTTGTTGATTGGTCAGTGCTTCCTGGAGTGGGCGGGGGTTCATGGGAAAGGTGGAGATTTGTGGAACCGAGCGTTCTGAGGGCTCAGAAACTCAGTGACACAGAAAAGAGGATTACTGAAAAATGTGTGAATGATGGAAAACACAACTTCAAGTATGTTTTTGACGAGGAAACAATAATATAACATGGCAGAAAGCTTTAAAGAGTAAATTTTGCAGAATATAGCCCCTTTAATAATACAGCCACAAAGGCCTGTGCTCATCTCCAGAGCGGTGGATATGAGCAGAGAGAGAGTGGTCCAGGTGTAGTCCTGGTTTAGTCCTGGCCTAAAGTGGAGCTGTATCACACAAAAGTTGCGGACTGTTGCTAAGAAAGGAACTTTGGCGACGTTAGCTTGTGTGATGCTAATCCTTTAGCACGTCTCCTCTCAGCCCCGCTCCGCTCTGCAGCTCTTCGTCCCGCTGCTGTAGCGAGCGGAGCTGGGACTATGAGCCCAGAGCTGGATCTGGTACAGTCTGAGCCACGCGCTGCAAGTCCATTCTCTGGTGTCACCACTGACAACAAAGACCCAGCGGAGTTAGCACCGTTCAACGTAAAACTAGGTTAAGAACAGCAAAAAGGCCCAGTGTGGGATTTAAACCAATCACGTTTCAGACTGAAGTCAGTGCCTCCCACTTCATTTGCATTTATACATTTCACAGACCACGGACACAAGAAATAGATAAATAAATAAATATACAAATGTAGAAAAGTGATAAATAAATAAACATGCAGAAATACAGAAATAACTAAGAGTGGACATGTCAAAGTAAATAGAGAATTTTTACTTTTTTATGTATGCATTTATGTATAAATGTATTTATTTCTTTATACATTTCTACATTTATTCTTTATTTACAATTAAGTCATTTTTAGTCCTCCTTAGCCTGATACGTTGGGCCCATCTGGCATTATTTACACAAATAATACAAATCTAGTTTTTAACTGCACAAAATAGCAAAGAGTAATTATACTGTCGTTCAACTGAGCATAAACAGCTGCTTCATAACATGAACATGTCTTTATTATTGCTGCACAGAGACAGACTGTATTATCCTGCTCTGTCAGTCTTTAAAGGGATTATATTATGCTTTTATTTATATTTTTAAGCCAATCTTGGTCACCTCTAGAACAGCATTGCACGTTTTACAACATTTAAAAAGGTCATTTGACTAAAATAAGTTTTTTTTTTTCAATAATAACTTTACTACTGCCATAAAGAACCAGATAAAGAGACCAGAGAGCTTTTTATTACCTTAAACTTTTTGTTTGATACCATTTTGTTACAAAATGAAATCAGTGGAAACAGAGCTGTACATTGTTTTAATGATAAATGAAAGTGAGCAGACTGGATGTAGAGGCCTTGTTGATTGGTCAGTGCTTCCTGGATTTGAGTTTTCTGTGAAAAAAGCAAAACATAACTCCAGGTGTGTTTTTGATGAGGGAACAACATAACATGGTGTCTGAGAAGACTTTCACTCATCCAGGCTAATTGAATCACAACAAAAGGTTTAAAAAGCAGTCATCTGGACTTGGTCTTTAAAGTTGAAGATGTCTTCAGCTTTTCTACCTGAGACTTTGTCAAAAAGTTGTTATATGATTCCAGTCTTTGGTGTGGTTCACTCAGTGCTCAGGCTTTAATGTAAAACAAGATAGAATTTCAGAAACTAACAAACGCATTCAAGTTTTGTAATTCAGTATTTGGATAAGTAATGTTTGACATGAGAGCTGGAGTAAACTCTGACCACACAAAATGCAGAGTACTACAGATATTCAGCAGCAGGTGCTTTCTGAGACCTTTGAAAATCAGGCATGGATTTGTATTTAAAATGGGTGCACTCTTTTTGGTTTAGGAACTTTATTTTTTCAGCCACAAAACAGAAAAAGCTAAATTTATCATTTAGTGAACTTCACCAAAGTTATTGTAGTGTGCTGAGTCATTGATTTGATCACTGTTATCCAAAGTGAAGTTGTGGAGTTGTTTTGTCTCATGATGCAAGTGGCTTGGGAGGTCCAGTGTCCATCTGGGAGCAGGCGGAGGATGAGGGAGATGAGAGATAAAGCGTCTGGATGAAGTCATTTCTTCCCCCTTCCTTGTCTTTCCTCCAACATGAGCAGTGCACAGCAGCACCAGTGCTACCCAGAACTGGGCAATCTGTCCTGCACCATGCGACTTCCTGATCAGAACATCACCATCTATCTGATTGTGCTTTACATCTTCGCCATCTGCACCGGCATCCTCAACCTTATGGTCATCATCTCTATCTCGCATTTTAGGCGAGTTGCAAGTGGTCACATCAGGTTTATTGTAATGCATTTACTCATTTTGTGTCTTTTCTCAGGCAGCTGCACTCCTCTACTAACTTCATCCTCCTCAGCCTGGCTGTCTCAGACTTCCTGGTGTGCTGGGTGGTGATCCCAGCCAAAGGTTCCTACCCATACATTTGCTGGCGACTTGGCGACATCATGTGCGTCCTGTATCTCATCTTAGTCTGCACGCTAATTTCCGTATCGGTCGGAGGCATGATCCTGATCTCCATAGACCGCTACGTAGCCATTTGTGACCCCATGCACTACTCCACCCGAATGTGCAGGAGATCTGTTAGCATTGCCCTGACTGCATGCTGGATCATCTCTGTCCTATACAGCTTTGGGTATTACCACAACAACTTCATTATTCCGGGGCGGTATAAGAGCTGCGAAGGAGACTGCTCCACAGTGGTGACCCCTATTACAAGTTACGTTGACCTGGCAGTGAATCTCTTTGGGCCTATTGTGCTCATAGTGATACTGTACTTGCGAGTTTTCTTTGTGGCAGTGTCCCAGGCCCGTGCCATGCGTTCTCAGGTTGCAGCCACCACACAGCAGCCAGCGGTGAACTCCAGGAAATCAGAGCTGAAAGCAGCGCGGAATCTGGGCTTTGTTGTGTTACTCTTTCTCCTCTGCTACACACCGTTCTACGTGGTCGATGTGGGAGCGAATATGAACTATTATTTAAAGGTCTTCGTGTTTCATTTGATGTATCTGAACTCATGTTTTAACCCCTTACTCTATGCGCTCCAGTATCCCTGGTTTAGGAGATCTGTGAAGCAGATAGTGACGTTTAGGATTTTGCAAAGTGGTTCACGAGATGCAAAAGTACTATGACGACTTTAAGTGCAGTGTTAATATATGAAAAAGCATGCTACTGATAATGCATGTGCAATGAATTTGAAATAGCTCTGTACACATTTAATATGACATGGCGCAAGTGACATCCTGGGTTTTCTATGATTTACAAAGACTTACAAATCAAATGAATGCTCTTGTGTTTACTGCCAAAAGATCACAATAAAAACAACTGGCTATCTCTGAACATAGGATTCAGACAGTGTCATAAATGGATATAAATGCTACACTGTTATGTCATATAGAAAAAGACAAACTGCTGGAGCCCAAAAAGGTGAATTTTCTATTATTACGAATAAAAAATAAATAAAATTCATTGGTTCTCAAGCTGTGGTACGGGTTCCACTGGTGATACTTGGGAGTCTTTTGCTATTTTAGTACTGCTCTGGTTGGCGTACAAATATGATGTGCAGACCACTGCTTGGTCCGTGTTTAGGCCCAGCTTAGTTCTGGTTTAGTTCTAGATTTGTCCTGATTTAGTCCTGGCTTGGACCTGGATTGTTTCCAATTTCAGTCGAGTTTTAGTCCTGATTTAGTCCTGGTTTAGTCCTGGTTTAGTCTTGGATTTGTTCTAATTTAGTTTGTTTTTTGTTCTTGTTTAGTCCTGGCTTAGGTTTGGTTTAGATTTGATTTCGTCCCATATTAGTTCCAGTTCTGTCCAGTTTTAGTTGTTTTTTAGTCCTTGCTTAGATTTGGTTTAGTCCTGGTATAGTCCAGTTTAAGTCCTTGATTAGTCCTGATTTAGATTTGGTTTAGTCCCAGTTTTAGTTCATGTCTTGTCCTTATGTAGTATTGCTCCTTTAGTTTATTAAAGATGAAACTTGGAAAGCCAAATATTTCCTGAGGTGATGGTCTGTGATCTGTGTGTTTGAATATTTAGCATTTATGAATTGAAATTTGACAAAAGTCTGTACAGTGCCTTTTTTTTTCTTCTCTTGTAAATGTTACCTACAGCCTTTGGTTCTCAGCCCTCAGTATACAAAAAAGATTTATGTGTATATCTACTGTAAATTGACATGGTTTATTTAGCAACTGAAACATCTATACTATACCAACAGAAAAGTCTCTCCGTGTGTACAGAGCTCATGTGGGAGTCAAAGATACCAAACTCAGTATTAGTGGATGGGAAATTTAGTCTACACAAAAGCACTTTTATCACCACATGGGATTTTTTTATATGGAAAATATAATTAATACTAATGAAAAAGAGCAAAGATTATTAGTTTTATTAATACATTCATTGATGAATAACATAAAACACTGTATGAAGTCTTTTGTGAGTATTTCTATAAACTGTCACAGCAGCTCCACAAGCTGTCCAGCCCTCTTCTTCTGCCACTCCCTGAGTGGCTGCCTCCTGCCCCTCCCCCTAATGTTTCAGGAGTAAAGACAGGTGTGCTGGAGCTCTGGCAGACTCACCAGCTGAATTCCCTCCAATCAAGACAGATACAAAGGCCACTCCAGCCAGAAGGTAATACTCACTTCTGTTAGTGCTACATTCCTGTGCCAAGAAATTCTCTGTACATACTTCCCTAGATTACTGCATTTTCTTACCTTTATCTCCTGTTTTGCTCCAGATTCCACACGCTCCAGTCACCTGTCCTCCTTGTCGGCTCCGCTTACACCTGCTCCTGGGGAAAAGACCAGTTTTTTGACCTGCAAATCTCTTGTTAATAAATACTCAACCTTCTCATCTGTGTCTGCCTTTGGGTTCCTTGCCTGAGTCGTAACATAACCTTATTCATAGCAATCCACTGTCCATGAATGTAAATGGTATACACTTTTTTATTAAATAAAATGTAGTTTGTCTCTAAATGTCTTGGATTGTTTATTGCACATATGCAAAGATAAAATACAAGATAAATTAATGTCTAAACAAAAAAATATTTAAAAAAGGTACTGTAAACCAGCATGCGTGGTTTGAATGATGTGTAGATATGTGGCAGACTCTATAGAGACTTATCTCACACACAAAAGTACACTTTTATTCTGAAAATACTGGGAGAGGGAAGTGAGTGACCAGGGGGCAGAAGCAGGTTGTCTCGTACTATGAAGCTGCTGAGTATCGCAAAAATGTTGCTTTGCAGTTCTTGTTGGAAGTTTCAACGTAAAATAAAGCAGACACTCAAATAC
Organism: Bostrychus sinensis; assembly: GCA_020698575.1. Classification (NCBI taxonomy): domain Eukaryota; kingdom Metazoa; phylum Chordata; class Actinopteri; order Gobiiformes; family Eleotridae; genus Bostrychus; species Bostrychus sinensis. The sequence continues at coordinate 30,657,179 of CM036240.1, read as the reverse complement.
CTCTTTCCGTCTGATTTGTCAACTTCCACAAAGCTCTTGAACACTCAAACACTTGTCCTCACATACTGCAGGTGAGGAAATCACCTCACAGCCACGAGGGAAACTTAGTATTAGCTACAGCATACCTGAGCGGCTACTGACAGGCACTATGTACATACAGAGTGTGTAAAAGATGCTACTGTATTTTCAATTTCATTTCAGGTTTATTTGTATAGCCCAGTATCACAACAAAAGTCACCTCCAAAGGGCTTCACAAACAGTTGATCAAACATAAACACACACTCAGACTTAACACACAATCAGCACAAACAATAACTACACTAAACTAAACAGACCCAGGACACTCCTGTCCTTAGTCCCTCCTTCTCGGTAAGGAAAAACTCCCAAAAAAAACCAGCTACGGGAAAAAAGAAGAAACCTTATGGAGCCCATATTGAAGGAGAGATCCTCTCCCAGGACGGACAGGCAATGCGTCTAGGACTGTTAGTTCATTAGTTCATCTATAGGATCATAGATCAGCTCTGTAAGGATTCATCCAGATGAGAGTGGGTGAGGTAGGTTGAGGAAGTCCATAGGATGCAGCAGGGGCCTCATCCAGACAGGTGAGTAAGGTGAGGGAGATCCGGGAAATCTCTAGAGGTGAGGCCGAGGGCCCACAGCTTGGGACAGGAGCACAGATGGGGTCAGCTAAGATCCAATCGTCACTGGGACATCTGCCAGCAGCCAGGCATCTGAAACAGTCCCCACTCCCCCAGAGGGGAGCGGGAGAGAAGGACAACTTGTGAATAGCAATGAACTGATTGGAGATATAGAGTATTTCATTATATTAATAAGTGATAGAAGAGGAGCAGCAGATGAAACCAGAGGACAGAGGCTCAGTGCACCATACTTCCCCCAGCTTCTAGCTCCTAGAGCAGCCTAGCTTCAGCTGTGAAGTTAACCCTGTTCCTAGCTGCCCTGACCATAAGCTTTCTTGAAGAGGAACATTTTAAGCTTAACCTTAAATGTAGAGACTGTGTCTGCCTCTCTAACATGAGCTGGAAGCTGATTCCATAAAACAGGAGCTTGGTAACTAAATGCTCTACCTCCAACTGTAGTTTGTAGGAGTATTGGACCACTGCTGAAATTCTATCAAAAATGGACATTCCTTTAGGAGACGAGAAGTCTGCTCTTACCAACCAAGGACGCAAAACAAAGACATATATCTGTCCTATACGAACTGCAGACCAATAAAAATGCCAGAAGAGGTCTCCTCTCTTCTCTGATAAGAACCAGAGACCTGGCACATCTCATCTGTTTAAAAGACTATATGCATTAACATGTTACTTTACAGGAAAATGTCATAGCTATGTTTTGTGCAAACTGTTGAATTTAACATGTTTTTAAAGGTACGTAAATTGAAGTGGAGTAAGACACATTTCTTTTTATGACATTTACTTAGGTAATTCGAATCCTCTCCACTATCAGTACAGAGGGGGCCATAGCAGAGACACCCCCTTACTCCAGTCTTATCTTGGGGTGCGGTCCACATTCCTCAGTCTTGTTTAGCCTTGTCTTGTCTTCGTCTTGGTCTCGTCTTTGTCTTGTCTCGTCTCTGTCTCTCCTTCGTCTTTTAAGTCTAATTTTTCCTTTCTTCTCGTCATTTTTGTTGCGTTAAGTTCACCTTGCCGGTTAGTTCAGTGTATATATTTTCATATATGTACGCTACAAGTTTTAGAAACCCTGGGAACCACTAATAGCCTTGCATTTTGTGAGCGCAGTACTCTGCTTGGTTGGTATGGCACTATAACATCATTAATGTAGGATGGCGCCGTACCATTTACTGGCCTTGTAAGTCAGGAGAAGGATTTTAAACCTAATTCTGAATTCAACTGGAAGCCAATGAAGTGAAGCTAGCACAGGAGTAATATGTTCTCTCTGTTAGTTCCTGTTAATAATCTTGCTGCTGTGTTTTGAACAAGCTGAAAACATTATGAGTTTTTAGGGCACGCTGCCAGCAGAGAGTTACAGTAATCCAACCTAGATGTAACAAACGCATGGACAAGTTTTTCAGCATCATTTTTACATAAAATATTTCTGATTTTGGCTATGTTACGTAAGTGAAAGAATGCTGTTTTACAGGCTTGGTTTATATGAGCCTTAAGTGATAAATCTTGGTCAAATAAAACTCCTAAGTTTCTCACAGTAGAACTTGAGGCTACACTGACACCGTCCAGGGAGACTATCTGGTCAGACAGAGCATCTCTCAGCTTTTTGGGGCCTAGTGTAATGACCTCTGTTTTTTCTGGGTTTAGGATGAGATAATTAATTGTCATCCAGGTCTTTATGTCTCTCACAGGTGCTAGGTTTCTCAACGCAGTCATTCTGATCAGGTTTAATTGATAAATACAACTGTGTATCATCTGCGTAACAGTGAAAATTAATGCCATGTTTTCTGATTATGTTTCCTAAAGGCAGCATGTAAAGCATGAACAGAATGGGTCTAAGTACTGAACCTTGAGGCACTCCATAGCTAACTTTACTGCACTGTGAGGAATGTTCATTTACTGTAGAAGGCTATCTTTAGCTGTCGACAATCTGTTGATTGTTTTGGTTAATCAGTTAATGGAATGCTGAAGTGTGTGTCTTTAAAGTGTTTAAAAACTTGCAGTGTTTTAGATCCTGTTACACATATAACAAAGAATAACAGAATTTTAACACAATTTGAAGCAGACAAAGCTACAACTATGTCACTTGAAGACTTTTGTATAGAGCAGAGGTCATTGATAGGCGGACCACGGTCCGATTCCGGACCCAGATGCCCTCCCATCCGGACCCGAACCTCTGTCCCACTCTGCGGACCCGAACCCGTTCAGCCTGTTCACTCCCCAGGAGCGCAGCGGCACCTTTCTCAGAGCGCGTCAACAGCATCGTATCCTGGTGCATTAAAACTTTAACATGAACAGTGCGGGGGTTAAATCAGCTGTGTTTTCTGTTACTGTCCAACAAAATGAGAGGAGTAGATCCAGACTGAGTGTGGAGGGACAGGACTGTTCCGTTTACAACAGACTTAAGTTTTGTTTTTACGGAGCAGCGAGAGAGGAGGTGACACAGGCTGTGAGCGGCTCTCCCCTCTCGGTGTCCTTCTGTCCCACAGCTCACCCCTCTCCTCTCGGTGTCTGTCCCTCTGTTCCACAGAAGACAGAGCTGCCTCATATTCACCAGAGAATTAAGAGGAAACCTGTTTTGAGGCACAGTACGTTCCACTTTAGTTTTAATGGGTGAATCGTCTCCTGCGTAAAAGCAGACAGAAAATCTTGCGTGTGACGTTTCACCAATTGGACCTCGGTGAATTTTAATTGGTGACCCCTGGTATAGAGCATATATACACAGCAAGATCTTATGAATCAAAAACACAAAATGTACATTGTTTTTAACAGAACAACAGAACAACAGAACTGGCGATAAGATATCTGGCAATACCTCAGAGACCGCCACGATATGATCACAATATGATCACGATATGATGCATTTTAAGAGCCCACGATGGATATATTTATAGATTAACCAATTACTTAGTCTAAATAAAAAGCTATTGTGTATATATTATATTTATTTTATTACAATAATGCTGAACATTCAAATTAAATTTAAATGATATTTATTGGTGTTTATAACATTTTAAATGGTTCAGATTCAATTAAAATATAATTAGACTTAGATTTAGACTGACTTTATTCATCCCTACTAGGAGAAATTCACATTGTCCGGTAAGCACACATCAAACAAAACACACAAATCTAAGAATCATTCAAAAACCATCATAAAAATACATTTACAATAAATAAGTGAATAAATAGTTAAAAAGTTACTATCGATAGTAATAAAGTCCACATTAGCAAGAGCTGTTAAACAGTCTGATAGCAGCAGAATTAAACAATCTCCTGAACCTCTCAGTCCTGCATCGCAGAGACTGGAGCCTATCACTGCCATTACTTTTCTGAGCAGCCACAGTCTTGTGGAGAGGATGTCTGCTATTATTGAGGATGGACTGGATCATGCTCCTCATCCTCCTCTCAACAATGGCCCCCACTGAGTCCACATTCATCCCCATCACAGAAACACATTTTCTGATCAGCTTGTCAAGCCTGCTACTATCCCTTACAGCAAGACTGCTGCCCCAACACACAACTCCAAAGAAAAGAGCACCTGCCACAACTGACTGATAAAAGACATGTAACATCTCACTGCAGACATTAAAAGATTTCAGTCTTCTAAGAAAGAAGAGTCTGCTCTGTCCTTTTTTGTACACTTCTCTTGTGTGTACCGCCCAGTCCAGTTTGTTGTCCAGATGGACTCCAAGATATTTATACGACTGCACCATTTTAATTGTCTTTCCTCCTATTGAGACAGGCAGATGATCACGTTTCTTCCTGCTAAAGTCCACTTTCATCTCCTTGGTCTTAGATGTGTTTAAGATTAGACCATTGCTCTTACTCCAGGCTGTGAATGCGCTGATGACCTCCCTGTATTCCACTTTGTCCCCTCCCCTCACACACGCCACAACTGCTGTATCATCAGAGTACTTCTGAATGTGACAAGATGCAGATTTATATGAAAAATCTGCAGTGTACAGGGCATAGAGGAATGGCGATAGTACTGTCCCCTGAGGGGCCCCAGTGTTGCTCACCAGCGTCTTTGACAAGCACTCCCCTAGTCTGACATATTGTGGCCGCTCGGTCAGATAGCTGTAGGTCCAAGAAACAAGAACAGGATCCACTCCCATCCTCTCCATTTTCTCCCTCAAAATCAGCGGCTGTATTGTGTTGAACGCACTTGTAAAGTCAAAAAACATCACCCGCACGTAACAACCCGTCTCATCTAAGTAAGACAGAGACTGGTGCAGCAGGTAGAGCACGGCATCATCCACCCCCACCTGCTCCTGATAGGCATAACTGTAATGGATCTAGCACATGCAGCACCTGCGGTCTGAAAAGCCAAAGTACTATCCTTTCAAAGGTCTTCATAATAACAGACGTAAGGGCTACTGGTCTGTAGTCGTTAACCCCTAACGGTCGCCTTATTTTAGGGACTGGCACAAGGCATGATGTTTTCCACTGGGCAGGCACCCGCCCAGTTTGAAGACTCTGATTGAAAAGGCTTTGAAAAGGCACAGCTAACTCAGATGCACACTCCTTCAAGATCCTTGGAGGCACACCATCAGGACCAGCTGTCTTCCCAGGTCGCACCCTTCTCAGCTCAGCGCACACCTCATCAACCGAAATGTGCAAGCTGGTCGTTGTTCCAGCAGCAAAGGTAAAACAGCCGCTGGGTGGAGCCGAGCAGGAGGAGGTCACAGCAGCAAAGGTAGAACAGCCGCTGGATGGAGCAAAGCAGGAGGTCGACCTGGCTGTCTCAGACTTCCTGGTGTGCTGGGTGGTGATCCCAGTCGAAAGTTCTTCCCTGTACACTTGCTGGCAAATCGGCGACATCATGTGCATTTTGTATGATGTTTTGGCCTTCACAGTGATTTCTGTGTCAGTTGGAGACATGATCCTGATCTCCATAGACCGCTATGTAGCCATTTGTGACCCCATGCATTACTCCACCTGCATGTGCCGGAGATCTGTTAGCATTGCCCTGATTGCATGCTGGGTTGTCGACCTCCTGTACAGCTTTGGTTATTTCCACAACAATATCATTATTCCGGGGCGGTATAAGTGGTGCGAAGGGACCTGCTTTTACATGGTGACCCATATTGCAGATTACGTTGACCTGGCAGTGAACTTCTGTGGGCCCTTTGTGCTCATAGTGCTACTGTACTTGCGAGTTTTCTTTGTGGCAGTGTCCCAGGCCCGTGCCATGCATTCTCAGGTTGCAGCCACCACACAGAAGCCAGCGGTGAACTCCAGGAAATCAGAGCTGAAAGCAGCGCGGAATCTGGGCTTTGTTGTATTTCTTTTTCTCTTCTGTTAACGCCATTCTACGTGATTGATGTGGGAGTGAATATGAACCTTTATTTTAGCAGCTTCCTGTTTGGTTTGATGTATCTGAACTCATGTTTTAACCCCTTACTCTATGCGCTCCAGTATCCCTGGTTTAGGAGATCTGTGAAGCAGATAGTGACGTTTAGGATTTTGCAAAGTGGTTCACGTGATGCAAATGTACTATGATGACTTTTAAATGAAGTGTTAATTTTTTAGCTTAGTAAAAAGACATGTTGCTGATAACCCATGTGCAATTTAAATAGCATTTTATCCATTTAAAATTTTATGTGTAATCACCGAGGCAAACCGTTGAGAACAAAAAGGGTGCAAATGACATTTCAAGCAATTATGTGATTTACAATTAAATGAATGCTTTTGTTTTTACTGCCTTATTTGTTGGTATACAACTTTCTCAAGGACTTTACCTAAAAATGTCAGGTAGATGTGGGCCGATAGTTGTTCAGTACTGTGGCATCAAGACTGCTCTTCTTTAGGAGAGGTTTGATGACAGCAGTTTTCAAAGTCCTTGGAAATGTCCCAGGCTGTAATGAGATGTTAACTAAATGAGAAAGTTGGGGTAACAAACTGCTCAGCACAGATTTTAGAAATCTAGTGGGTACCACATTGAGGCAGCATGTGGATGAACTTAGACTGGAGATGATCTCTTGGACTGTTTTGTCAGTGACAGGGGTGAAGTGTGTCAGCTCTGAGTGTCTGGATGGCTGCAGAGTAGTTATCTGTGTTGTGGAGTTTATAGCTTGTTTAATACTCTGAACCTTGTCATTAAAAAATCTTGCAAACTCATTGCATTTTAATGTGGAAATGGGTTCTGAAGGCAGTGGAGCTGGGAGGTTTGTTAACCTGTTTACTGTAGCAAACAGGACACGTGAGTTGTTACTGCAGTTGGTAATGATTTCAGAAAAATGTCTTTCCCTTGTTCTACACAGAATTTGATTGAAAACATTAAACACTTTTCTGTATATGTCATAATGAACCTGGAGCTTTGACTTGTGCCATTTTCATTCTGCTCTTCAGCACTCCCTTTTCTGTGCCCTGACCGAGTCCGCATTTCTCCATGGCGCCTTCTGCCTATTTCTAACCATTTTAACCTTAATAGGAGCAATGGTGTCCAGAACATTAACAACACTAGAAGTATAGGAGTCCAACAACTGATCAACATTAGAACATGAGGTATTTTCAAATTATTTCCATAAACAGTCACAGTCACTGTGCTATAATTTATGTGTCTTCTCTGGACAACTGCAGGACCAGCAGCTGGTTTGGGAATAATGTGTCAAAGAAGACACAAAAATGATCAGACAAAGCAACGTCAGCCACAGTAACATTTGAAATATTAGCACCTTTAGTAATAAGCAGGTTCAGAGTGTGGCTTTTGGTGTGAGTGGGCACAATCGCATGGTGAATCAGGCCAAAGGCCTATATTTTATAATTGCACCCCTACTGTTTACCGAATCTATAATATTCTGTATATGCATTTCTCTTTTTGAATTGAACTTGTCAGGATTTGTTCTGTGTATCTATTTCATGTTTTATTTTGACAGATTATTGACTTCTCCTGTGTCTCCAGCTTGACTTCCTGCTACTGTTTTTTCCCGCCCTTCTGATTACCTGCTCCGCCCCTAATGTGTTCCACCTGTGCCTTGTTGTCTCCCCTATATAGTCTGTGTGCTTTCCCCAGTCCTGTGCCTGATTGTCTTGTTCCTTTGTGTTGAGCATTCCAGTGTTTTTCCTAGTGTTTTCTCTGGATTATTGTGTATCTTACCGGACTATTTTTTGAACCCTGATATTGCTTCTTCCTTTTGGATTTGTCATTTTGGATTTCAGACGGATTTTTTGTGTATGACCTATTTCTGGATTAAAAGACCTTGTCTTGGATTTTGTGTTGAGCTTTTGAGTCCACACCTAGCCGTACAGCTGCACAGTACAATCTGGCCAGTATGGACTCAACTCACAGCTCAGTGCTGCCCTGCGTTCTCAGGGAGTGCATCTTTCTGAGCATGAAGATCAACTTGCTGCCTGGGACATCTCCACCGAAGGGTCGCCTGTACTCCCTCTCAGCTCCTGAAAGGGAGGCTATGGAGAAATGCATCTTTTCTGCTCTGGAGGCTGGAATCATTTGTCCATCCTCATCTCCAGCTGGAGCTGTTTTTTTTTCTTTGTTGATAAGAAGGACAAGACTCTTGGTCCATGTATCGACTACAGAGGACTGAATGATATCACCGTTAAAAACAGGTACCCCCTCCCACTTATTTCCTCAGCTTTTGAACTTTTACAAGGGGCTAAGGTGTTCACTAAACTTGACCTCAGGAATGCCTATCACCTAGTACGGATAAGGGAGGGGGATGAGTGGAAGACTGCTTTTAACACACTCAGCGGACATTATGAGTATCTCGTAATGCCTTTTGGTCTCACTAATGTACAAGTCTCTCCATGGCTTAGCACCAAAGTACATCTGACATGTTGGTCCCATATGAACCATCTGGGACTCTGAGAACCTCAGGGACAGGTCTTCTGCTGGTGCCCAGAGTCCAGACTAAACTCAGTGAAGCAGCGTTTCAGTTTTATGCAGCTAAACTCTGGAACAGTCTCCCTGACGATGTTAGACAGGCCTCTACTCTGACAATGTTCAAGTCCAGACTTAAGACTGTTCTTTTTAACTGTGCATATGCCAACTGAAAGTGTTTTATCTGCACTCTTCTCTTTTAATTTAATTTTAAATTCTTAATTCTTAATTATACTCTTTAAATTTGATTTTATTGTTTTAATTGTGTTTTGTACTTTTAAATTTGCCTTTTTTTTTTCTTTCTGTAAAGCACTTTGAATTTCTCTGTGTATGAATTGTGCTATACAAATAAACCTAGCCTTGCCTTGCCTAATGCCCCTGCTGTGTTCCAGGCCCTAGTCAATGATGTCCTCCGGGACATGCTCAACAAGCTTGTATTTGTCTACCTAGACAATATACTGATATTTTCTCCAGACGAACAGACACATGTACGACAAGTTCTGCAGTGACTCCTCCAGAACCAACTTTTTGTTAAAACTGAGAAGTGTGAATTTCACTCACCATCCGTTTCCTCGGGTTTGTCATCGGTCACATCTACATTCAGATGGACCTGGAAAAGGTCAGTGCAGTCACAGAATGGTCTGTCCCCTCTGATAGACAATTACAAAGGTTCCTGGGGTTTGCTAATTTCTAGAGAAGATTTAATTGTAATTTTAGCACGATTGCTGCTCCCCTACATGTATTAACCTCTGCAAAGTCCAAGTGTCAGTGGAACTCTCAAGCCCAGCAAGCCTTTCAAAAACTGAAGACTTGTTTCACCACTGCTCCTGTCTTGGTTCTGCCTGACCCCACGCAGCAGTTCATTGTGGAGGTGGATGCTTCAGAGGTGGGGGTAGGAGCTGTCCTCTCTCAGCGCTCAGCAGTCGACAACAAAGTCCATCCATGTGCCTTCCTTTCCCGGAAGCTCTCCCCAGCCAAAAGGAATTACAATGTTGGCAACCGGGAACTCCTGGCAGTTAAGGTGGCACTAGAGGAATGGTGTCACTGGCTTGAGGGATCTGAGGTTCCTTTTCTTGTATGGACGGACCACAAGAACCTGGAGTACATCCGCACGGCAAGGAGATTTAATGCACGACAAGCCAGGTGGGCCTTATTTTTTTACCAGATTTTACTTTTACTTTATTATATCGTCCTGGCTCAAAGAACGTAAAACCCGATGCCCTGTCTCGCCAGTTTGATTCTGCTTTCACAGAACCTACTCTGTCCACCATTCTGCCATCTTCCTGCATGATGGGGGCCATCTCATGGGAGGTAGAAAGACAAGTCAAAGAGGCGTCTACTAATGTTCCCACTCCAGCCAGTTGCCCCCTGAACCGGCTATTTGTCCCAGATAACCTGCATGCCAAGGTAATTCACTGGGCCCATGACTCTCTGTTTTCCTGTCATCCTGGTGTTCGTCGAACCTGTTTTGTGCTGAGACAACGGTTTTGGTGGCCTTCTATGGAGGAGGATGTTTCTGAGTATGTGGCTGCCTGGCCAACTTGCTCCCACAACAAGGCCTCCCATCGCCCTCCTGCTGGTCTTCTGCAGCCTTTGCCAGTTCCCCATCGCCCTTGGTCCGACATCCCTCTCGACTTTGTCACTGGACTTCCAGCATCTGAAGGTAACACCACTGTCCTTACTGTGGTAGACAGATTCTCATTCTTCATTCCATTACCAAAGCTTCCTACTGCAAAAGAAATGGCAGAAGTGATGCTCACAAGTTTTCAGACTGCATGGATTCCCTAAAGATGTGGTGTCGGATCGAGGGCCACAATTTGTCTCCAGGTTCTGGAAAGCCTTTTGCTCACTCATTGGGACTTCTGTCAGTCTGTCTTCCGGCTATCACCCACAGTCTAATGGCCGAACTGAAGAATCAAGATCTGGAAACCTCCCTTCGCTGCCTGGCTTCTCAACATCCATCATCCTGGAACAAGTATGTTATGTGGATAGAATATGCACACAATACCTTACCATCTTCTGCTTCTGGCTTGTCCCCTTTTTAGTGTTGCTACGGTTACCAACCTCCATTGTTTCCCGAGCTTGAAGAGGAGGTGGGTGTCCCTTCTGCTCAGGCCCTTATCCGCCGCTGCCGGCGTATTTGGCGTCGGGCCCGTCTCCAGCTTCAATAGTCACCTGAACAATATAAAAGGAGGGCTGACCATAGGCGTGCTCCTGCTTACCAGCCAGGCCAACGGGTCTGGCTTTCTTCTTGAGACCTGCCTCTTCGAGTGGCCTCCAAGAAGTTGGCTCCATGCTTTGTTGGCCCATTTCTTGTTTCTAAGGTTGTGAATCCTGTGGCTGTGCAACTGAGGCTCCCCAGATCCTGGCGCATCCATCCAACCTTTCATGTCAGCCAACTCAAACCTGTTAAAGAGAGCCCCCTTGTTCCCTCCTCCAGGCCTCCACCACCGCCTGAAGTTGAAGTTGTGACTGTGATGGAGCCATTTTTTGTTTCCAGTTTAAGAGAATCAATCTACGAGCCAGCAGACAGACAAAAGACACACCATACTGCATATTATTCTACGCAGCATCTTGTTTGTGTCCACAATTACAAACAGATAGCAATGGGTCTAACTGGATTGGTCTGTGTAACCATAGTATTTTAATTTATTAGGCATGTTTAAGAAGCTACTGTATCTTGTCTAACCAATGAGCAAAAGAGTAGTTATATACTATATTAACCATAGCAGTAATACCAATATTACATTAACAGTAAATGTATAGTAGTTAGCGGCATATTTTATGTTAAAACTTAAAGGTTCTGTTTGACTCTGATGCACTGGGTTCAAACCAAACTGAGTTCACTGTGTGTTATTACTTTCACCTCCAAACATACTCTAACCCTGTACAAAGTTACGTAATGTTTCCAAAGTTGTTGTGACCAGGTGGGTGACCCAGTGTTTGCATCATGTGGAAGTTTGTCAAAGTCATACACTGATGTTTTCCTCTCTCTGAACTTGTTTGTTTGAAGAGTTGGCAGTTGTTGCATCAGGTGTCTCTCAGTGCTCACACCCGTATCACAGCTTTTGGTTACCATGGTGACCATAAGGCCTCTGGTGCTGCAACTGCACAAACAACACATGCGGCAGTCATGAACTTCCATTAATGTGACGCTACCACTCTGTCACGGGACAAATTACAGGTGTGAACAGCTAATGATAAACACTGTGACCTAAAGTGCACTTTTCCTTTTCCCTCACTTCACTACCATAAAAACACCAAAACTTTAAGCCATACTTTAGGGCTGTTTACCCAAAACTAAATTGTAATGACATATGATTTTTAACGTTAAATTGGTCAAAACTAAGACCTCCTGTAAACCAGACTAGCATTTGTATATTTTAACAGTAAACCGAGACACAGATAGTTGTGCAGAAAACACAACTTCAGGTATGTTTTTGACGAGGAAACAATATAACATTGCAGAAAGCTTTAAAAAGTAAATTTTGCAGAATATAGCCCCTTTAATAATACAGCCACAAAGGCCTGTGCTCATCTCCAGAGCGGTGGATATGAGCAGAGAGAGAGTGGTCCAGGTGTAGTCCTAGTTTAGTCCTGGCCTAAAGTGGAGCTGTATCACACAAAAGTTGCGGACTGTTGCTAAGAAAGGAACTTTGGTGACGTTAGCTTGTGTGATGCTAATCCTTTAGTACTTCTCCTCTCAGCCCACTATGAGCCCAGAGCTGGATCTGGTACAGTCTGAGCCTCGCGCTGCAAGTCCATTCTCTGGTGTCACCACTGACAACAAAGACCCAGCGGAGTTAGCACCGTTCAACGTAAAACTAGGTTAAGAACAGCAAACAGGACCAGTCTGGGATTTAAACCAATCACGTTTCAGACTGAAGTCAGCGCCTCCCACTTCATTTGCATTTATACATTTCACAGACCACGGACACAAGAAATAGATAAATAAATATAAAAATGTAGAAAAATGATAAATAAATAAATGTAGATATGCAGAAATGCAGAAATAACTAAGAGTGGACATGTCAAAGTAAAAAGAGAATTTTTACTTTATGTATGCATTAATGTATAAATGTATTATGTCTTTATATATTTCTACATTTATTCTTTATTTACAATTAAGTCATTTTTAGTCCTCCTTAGCCTGATACGTTGGGCCCATCTGGCATTATTTACACAAATAATACAAATCTAGTTATTAACTGCACAAAATAGCAAAGAGTAATTATACTGTTGTTCAACTGAGCATAAACAGCTGCTTAATAACATGAACATGTCTTTATTATTGCTGCACAGAGACAGACTGTATTATCCTGCTCTGTCAGTCTTTAAAGGGATTATATTATGCTTTTATTTATATTTTTAAGCCAATCTTGGTCACCTCTAGAACAGCATTGCACGTTTTACAACATTTAAAAAGGTCATTTGACTAAAATAAGTTTTTTTTTTCAATAATAACTTTACTACTGCCATAAAGAACCAGATAAAGAAACCAGAGAGCTTTTTATTACCTTAAACTTTTTGTTTGATACCATTTTGTTACAAAATGAAATCAGTGGAAACAGAACTGTACATTGTTTTAATGACAAATTAAAGTGAGCAGACTGGATGTAGAGGCCTTGTTGATTGGTCAGTGCTTCCTGGATTTGAGTTTTCTGTGAAAAAAGCAAAACATAACTCCAGGTGTGTTTTTGATGAGGGAACAACATAACATGGTGTCTGAGAAGACTTTCACTCATCCAGGCTAATTGAATCACAACAAAAGGTTTAAACAGCAGTCATCTGGACTTGGTCTTTAAAGTTGAAGATGTCTGCAGCTTTAAAAACCTACAACTTTAAACACCTAGTCCAGGTGTCTGCTTTTTAAACCTTTTGTTGTGATTATACCATGGTGGACAGCTTAAAAAACATACATTTAGCATAATATACCTCCTTTAACAATTGGTGACATGAATATATCAACACAACAGTGATCCTGGCAGTGATATGCAGCTCTGTACATCAAACCTCCAAAAAATATCACAGTTTTACACAACTCAAAAAAAAAAGCAAAAAGGTCTACCTGAGACTTTGTCAAAAAGTTGTTATATGATTCCAGTCTTTGGTGTGGTTCACTCAGTGCTCAGGCTTTAATGTAAAACAAGATAGAATTTCAGAAACGAACAAACACATTCAAGTTTTGTAATTCAGTATTTGGATAAGTAATGTTTGACATGAGAGCTGGAGTAAACTCTGACCACACAAAATGCAGAGTACTACAGATATTCAGCAGCAGGTGCTTTCTGAGGCCTTTGAAAATCAGGCATGGATTTGTATTTAAGATGAGTGCACTCTTTTTGGTTTAGGAACTTTATTTTTTCAGCCACAAAATATAAAAAGCAAAATTTATTACTTAGTGAATTTCACCAAAGTTATTCTAGTTTGCTGAATCATTGATTTGATCACTGCTATCCAAAGTGAAGTTGCAGAGTTGTTTTGGTTCATGATGCAAGTGGCTTGGGAGGTCCAGTGTCCATCTGGGAGCAGGCGGAGGTGGAAGGAGACGAGAGATAAAGCGTCTGGATGAAGTCACTTCTTCCCCCTCCCATCTCCTTCCTCCAACATGAGCAGTGAGCAGCTGTACCAGTGCTACCCAGAACTGGGCAATCTGTCCTGCACCAAGCTGATCCCCGATCATAACATCACCATCTATCTGATCGTGCTTTTCACTTTCGCCATCTGCACCGGCATCCTCAACCTTATGGTCATCATCGCTATCTCGCATTTCAGGCGAGTCACAAGTGGTCACATCAGGTTTATTGTAATGAAATGTACTCATTTTGTTTCTTTTCTCAGGCAGCTGCACTCTTCTCCTAACTTCATCCTCCTCAGCCTGGCTGTCTCAGACTTCCTGGTGTGCTGGGTGGTGATCCCAGTCGTAGGTTCTCACCCGTACACTTGCTGGCGAATCGGCGACATCATGTGCATCCTGTATCTCATCTTAGTCTGCACGCTGATTTCTGTATCGGTCGGAGGCATGCTTCTGATCTCCATAGACCGCTACGTAGCCATTTGCGACCCCATGCACTACCCCACCCGGATGTGTAGGAGATCTGTTAGCATCGCTCTGATGGCATGCTGGATCGTCTCTGTCCTGTATGGCTTTGGGTATTACCACAACATTGTCATTATTCCGGGGCGGTATAGGAGCTGCGAAGGAGATTGCTCCCCGGTGGTGACCCATATTGCCATTTACATTGACCTGGTGGTGAACTTCTTTGGGCCTATTGTGCTCATAGTGATACTGTACTTGCGAGTTTTCTTTGTGGCAGTGTCACAGGCCCGTGCCATGCGTTCTCAGGTTGCAGCCACCGCACAGCAGCCGGCAGTGAACTCCAGGAAATCAGAGCTGAAAGCAGCGCGGAATCTGGGCTTTGTTGTGTTACTCTTTCTCCTCTGCTACACACCGTTCTACGTGGGCGATCTGGGAGCGATTATGAACTATTATTTCAAGGTCTTCATGTTTCATTTGATGTATCTGAACTCATGTTTTAACCCCTTACTCTATGCGCTCCAGTATCCCTGGTTTAGGAGATCTGTGAAGCAGATAGTGACATTTAGGATTTTGCAAAGTGGTTCACGAGATGCAAAAGTACTATGACGACTTCAAGTGCAGTGTTAATATATGAAAAAGCATGTTACTGATAATGCGCATGCTGATAATGTGCAATGAATTTAAAATAGCACTGTACACATTTAATATGACATTTGTAAACACTGAAGCTTAGGGTTGAGAACCAAAAGGGCGCAAGTGACATTCTGGGTTTTCTGAGATTCACAAGACTGACAAATCAAAAGATTGCTCTTGTTTTTACTGCCAAAAGATCACAATAAAAACAACTGGCTGAACATAGGATTCAGACAGTGTGATAAATGGATATAAATGCTACACTTATGTTATGTCATATAGAAAAAGACAAACTGCTGGAGCCCAAAAAGGTGAAATTACTATTATTACGAATAAAAATCCCGTACCAAGCTGTGGTACGGGTTCCACTGGTGATACTTGGGAGTCTTTTGCTGTTTTAGTCCTGCTCTGGTTGGGGTACAAATATGATGTGCAGACGACTGCTTCGTCCGTGTTTAGGCCCAGCTTAGTTCTGGTTTAGTTCTAGATTTGTCCCGATTTAGTCCTGGCTTGGACCTGGATTGTTTCCAATTTCAGTCGAGTTTTAGTCCTGATGTAGTCCTGGCTCAGATTTGGTTTAGTCCTGGATTATTTCCAGTTTAGTCAGGTTTTAGTCCTTCTTTAGTCCTGGTTTAGTCTTGGATCAGTTCTAATTGAGTTTGTTTTTTGTTCTTATTTAGTCCTGGCTTAGGTTTGGTTTAGATTTGATTTAGTCCCTTATTAGTTCCAGTTCAGTCCAGTTTTAGTTGTTTTTTAGTCCTGGCTTAGATTTCGTTTAGTCCTGGTATAGTCCAGTTTAAGTCCTTGATTAGTCCTGATTTAGATTTGGTTTAGTCCCAGTTTTAGTCCATGTCTTGTCCTTATGTAGTATTGCTCCTTTAGTTTATTAAAGATGAAACTTGGAAAGCCAACTATTTCCTGAGGTGATGGTCTGTGATCTGTGTGTTTGAATATTTAGCATTTATGAATTGAAATTTGACAAAAAGTCTGTACTGTGCCTTTTTTTTCTTCTCTTGTAAATGTTACGTACAGCCTTTGGTTGTCCGCCCTCAGTATACAAAAAAGATTTATGTGTATATCTACTGTAAATTGACATGGTTTATTTAGCAACTGAAACATCTATACTATACCAACAGAAAAGTCTCTCCGTGTGTACAGAGCTCATGTGGGAGTCAAAGATACCAAACTCAGTATTAGTGGATGGGAAATTTAGTCTACACAAAAGCACTTTTGTGCTACCACATGGGATTTTTTTATATGGAAAATATAATTAATACTAATGAAAAAGAGCAAAGATTATTAGTTTTATTAATACATTCATTGACGAATAACATAAAACACTGTATGAAGTTTTTTTTGAGTATTTCTATAACCTTATTCATAGCAATCCACTGTCCATGAATGTAAATGGTATACACTATTTTACTAAATAAAATGTATTTTGTTTCTAAATGTCTTGGATTGTTTATTGCACATATGCAAAGATAAGATACAAGATAACTTAATGTCTAAATAAAAAAAAAAATTAATAAATAAAAAAAAAAAAACACTGTATTGTAAACCAGCATGCACTCATACTGGTTTGAATGATGTGTAGATGTGTGGCGGACTCTATAGAGACTGATCTCACACACAAAAGTACACTTTTATTCTGAAAAAACTGGGAGAGGGAAGTGAGTGACTGGGGGCAGAAGCAGTTTGTCTCGTACTACGAAGCTGTTGATTACCGCAAAAATGTTGCTTTGCAGTTCTTGTTCTTGTTAAAGCAGACACTCAAATACCACTTTCCGTCTCATTTGTGAACTTCCACAAAGCTCTTGAACACTCAAACACTTGTCCTCACATACTGCAGGTGTGGAAATCACCTCACAGCCACGAGGGAAACTTAGTATTAGCTACAGCATACCTGAGCAGCTACTGACAGGCACTATGTACATACAGAGTGTGTAAAAGATGCTACTGTAGACGGCTATCTTTAGCTGTCAACAATCTGTTGATAGTTTCGGTTAATCAGTCAATGGAATAGTGAAGTGTGTGTCTTTAAAGTGGTTAAAAACTTGCAGTGTTTTAGTTCCTGTTTATTATTTTTTTTCAATTCTGCCAAAAATAACTGAATTTTAACACAATTTGAAGCAGACAAAGCTACAACTATGTCACTTGAAGACTGTTGTATAGAGCATATATACACAGAAAGATATTATGAATCAAAAACACAAAATGTACATTGTTTTTAACAGTTTTTGTTGCTTTACTGCTCTGTTTGGGTATTAAACCTCCCTCTCTCAGCACATGTCATGTTTCAGAGTCTATGAACACTAGGGGTGTAAATCACCACTTTTATCATAATACAATATTAAATCAATACAGTGAACTGGCGATAAGATATCTGGCAATACCTCAGAGACCGCCACGATATGATCATGATATGATCACGATATGATCACGATATGATGCAATTTAAGAGCCCACGATGGATATATATAGATTAACCAATTACTTAGTCTAAATAAAAAGCTATTGTGTATATATTATATTTATTTTATTACAATAATGCTGAACATTCAAATTAAATTTAAATGATATTTATTGGTGTTTATAACATTTTAAATGGTTCAGATTCAATTAAAATATAATTAGACTTAGATTTAGACTGACTTTATTCATCCCTACTAGGAGAAATTCACATTGTCCGGTAAGCACACATCAAATAAAACACACAAATCGAAGAATCATTCAAAAACCATCATAAAAATACATTTACAATAAATAAGTGAATAAATAGTTAAAAAGTTACTATCGATAGTAATAAAGTCCACATTAGCAAGAGCTGTTAAACAGTCTGATAGCAGCAGAATTAAACAATCTCCTGAACCTCTCAGTCCTGCATCGCAGAGACTGGAGCCTATCACTGCTATTACTTTTCTGAGCAGCCACAGTCTTTTGGAGAGGATGTCTGCTATTATTGAGGATGGACTGGATCATGCTCCTCATCCTCCTTTCAACAATGGCCCCCACTGAGTCCACATTCATCCCCATCACAGAAACACATTTTCTGATCAGCTTGTCAAGCCTGCTACTATCCCTTACAGCAAGACTGCTGCCCCAACACACAACTCCAAAGAAAAGAGCACCTGCCACAACTGACTGATAAAAGACATGTAACATCTCACTGCAGACATTAAAAGATTTCAGTCTTCTAAGAAAGAAGAGTCTGCTCTGTCCTTTTTTGTACACTTCTCTTGTGTGTACCGCCCAGTCCAGTTTGTTGTCCAGATGGACTCCAAGATATTTATACGACTGCACCATCTTAATTGTCTTTCCTCCTATTGAGACAGGCAGATGATCACGTTTCTTCTTGCTAAAGTCCACTATCATCTCCTTGGTCTTAGATGTGTTTAAGATTAGACCATTGCTCTTACTCCAGGCTGTGAATGCGCTGATGACCTCCCTGTATTCCACTTCGTCCCCTCCCCTCACACACGCCACAACTGCTGTATCATCAGAGTACTTCTGAATGTGACAAGATGCAGATTTATATGAAAAATCTGCAGTGAACAGGGTATAGATTAACAGCGATAGTACTGTCCCCTGAGGGGCCCCAGTGTTGCTCACCAGCGTCTTTGACAAGCACTCCCCTAGTCTGACATATTGTGGCCGCTCGGTCAGATAGCTGTAGGTCCAAGAAACAAGAACAGGATCCACTCCCATCCTCTCCATTTTCTCCCTCAAAATCAGCGGCTGTATTGTGTTGAACGCACTTGTAAAGTCAAAAAACATCACCCGCACGTAACAACCCGTCTCATCTAAGTAAGACAGAGACTGCTGCAGCAGGTAGAGCACGGCATCATCCACCCCCACCTGCTCCTGATAGGCATAACTGTAATGGATCTAGCACATGCAGCACCTGCGGTCTGAAAAGCCAAAGTACTATCCTTTCAAAGGTCTTCATAATAACAGACGTAAGGGCTACTGATCTGTAGTCCTTAACCCATAACAGTCGCCCTATTTTAGGGACTGGCACAAGGCATGATGTTTTCCACTGGGCAGGCACCCGCCCAGTTTGAAGACTCCGATTGAAAAGGCTTTGAAAAGGCACAGTTAACTCAGATGCACACTCCTTCAAGATCCTTGGAGGCACACCATCAGGACCAGCTGTCTTCCCAGGTCGCACCCTTCTCAGCTCAGCGCACACCTCATCAACCGAAATGTGCAAGCTGGTCGTTGTTCCAGCAGCAAAGGTAAAACAGCCGCTGAGTGGAGCCGAGTAGGAGGAGGTCACAGCAGCAGAGGTGAAACAGCCGCTGGGTGGAGCAGAGCAGGAGGAGGTCACAGCAGCAGAGGTGAAACAGCCGCTGGGTGGAGCAGAGCAGGAGGAGGTCACAGCAGCAGAGGTGAAACAGCCGCTGGGTGGACATAACACAGGGACTGGGGCCAAGTCAAACCTATCATAAAAATGGTTGAACTGGTCGGCCCAGTCAGTATCGCCCGATGCCACACTTCTCTTCTCTTTATAGCCCGTAATGTTTCTCATACCCCGCCACACTTCTTGGGTACTGTTGTTCTGCAGTTTCCTCTCCAGTTTCTCTTTGTATTCTCTTCTTGCCTGCCTCAATCTCTTTTTAAGGTCACGTTGCACACTCCTCACCCTGTTCCGGTCCCAGACTTAAAAGCCTGTTTTTTCAGGTTCAGAAGGCCCTTGATGCTGCTTGTGATCCACGGCTTATTATTAGGAAAGCAGCGGACTGTTCTAACGGGCACAACCACATCTGTGCAAAAATTGATGTGCTCAGTTACACAGTCCACCCTTCCTTTCAGGGTCATTATTGGGCCCCTGTGCATCTAGAAGCACATCCAGTCAGTAGACTGGAAGCAGTCCCTCAAAGTTTCACTGGCCTCTGGAGACCACTTCCTGAAAGACCGACTGGTTGTGGGTAGTCTCATCACGCAGGGTCTATAAAAGGGCCTGTGGTAAATCAAGCTGTAGTCCGATTTACCTAGCGGTGGACAAGATACCACATTGTATGCATCTTTCACATTGACATAACACAGATCCAGAATATTGTCGAGTCTTGTAGGACAGTTGACATACTGCGTGAAGCCGGATAGATGAGAGCCCATGTCCACATGGTTAAAATCCCCTGATATGACAATGAATGGGTCAGAGTGTGAAGACTGTATCCTCGAGACAGCTTCCTGAATTACATCACACACAACTCAGCGCGAGGGGGAACGTAAACAACAATGACAGCGATGACAGCGAACTCTCGTGGAACATAATAAGGCCTTAACCCTACAGCCACAAGCTCCACATCCGGACAACACGTCTGAAACTTAATAGTTATGTGTCTGGGATTACATCATTTGTCATTTACCAGAAACGCCACACTCCCGCCCTTACTTTTCCCACACGTTTTCATGTCCCTGTCCATACACACCATGGTAAAGCCAGGTATGCTAACACAGGAGTCTGTGACGCTCTCCGTCAGCCACGTCTCAGTAAAACAATAGAGGCTGCACTCCCGATAGGTCAGATCATTTTTCATTAAGGTGTCAAGCTCCTCACATTTGTTCATAAGAGAGTTCACATTACCCCTAATAACAGAGGGGATGAACGGCTTATATCCTTTTTAGCAGCACTCCGGCTCAGCATCCTCGAAAGGCTTTCTTTATCTCGGGTGGGATCGGGTGTTTAATCCCACTGGATTTACGTTGTAGTCGAAGGAGCTCCTCCCTTGTGTATTTAAACCAACACATCCATTATGTCTAATGCCAACTCACATAACAAACAATAAAAAAAAAACACGAAACGAGAGTTACTCGGACTGCTGCCACCATAGTTAGGGCATGCGCAATACAGACAAGAACACATAAAGAAATTGCTGTGAAACATATTCATGTTTGTAAAGTTGAACTATAACAATACAACAATTTGTTCAGTTATAGTTCTTGCTTTAATGG
Source organism: Bostrychus sinensis (assembly GCA_020698575.1). Lineage (NCBI taxonomy): Eukaryota > Metazoa > Chordata > Actinopteri > Gobiiformes > Eleotridae > Bostrychus > Bostrychus sinensis. The sequence goes on along the minus strand of CM036240.1, from coordinate 30,636,058 downwards.
GGTAACTCCGACAAAAGCTGCCATTTCTCGTCTGTAACTAATGTCAACAGAAGCACATGCTTGGTGCATCCCTGTGCTTTGCCAGGCTTGTCCTTTAGTTTCTGGGTATTTTATCATGAAACAGTCCAGATTTCTGTCACAGCAGATGAATTAACTCTGAACTATGTTGCTCTAAACTTTATAAACACACGGGAACAAAAAGTTTTAGTGGACATTTCCCCCGCCAATTATTTTACTGCTCTGTTTGTTTACATCCTGTAAAGTTAGGCAAGGGAAGTAGATAGAGGCGGTGCACCAGTTTCAAAATAAAGGAAATTTCAAAATGAAAGCGTGACTTGTATATTATAGTAAGAACACATGATATTGATCGATGTTTACAATTTGCATCAATACGTGTTTGTAGGTTTACAATTACATCAATGCATCAATGCAAATCCATGTACTGTTACACCCCTAATGAATACCCCAGTTAATGATTAAATGAATATTAGATTAGTTGACAATTGTTTTAATAATTGATTATATCTTCCTCCGCAGGGTGGCTGGGCACTCCCTTAGAGATAGGGTGAGGAGCTCAGTTACACGGGAGGAGCTCGGAGTAGAGCCGTTGCTCCTCCACATTGAGAGGAGTCAGCTGAGGTGGCTTGGGCATCTGTTTCGGATGCCTCCTGGACGCCTTCCTGGGGAGGTGTTCCGGGCATGTCCCACTGGGAGGAGGCCCCGGGGAAGACCTAGGACACGCTGGAGGGACTACGTCTCTCAGCTGGCCTGGGAACGCCTTGGGGTGCCCCCGGTAGAGCTGGAGGAAGTGTCTGTGGAGAGGGAAGTTTGGGCATCTCTGCTTAGACTGCTGCCCCCGCGACCCGGCCCCAGATAAAGCAGAAGAAGATGGATGGATATAATTGATTAATCAGATTAGTTGTTGCAGCTCTAGAAAACTGTCTCTGAAATAAGATGTGGATTTATGCCATTAAACAAGTCACTCTTCCCATGGAGGGTGAACAGTTGCAGCCGTTTAAATACACATGCCATTGCAGCAAAAATATTTTAAAGAAATTGTCTTAAGCTAGTGTTAGCTAACAGCAGGATGTGTTTGTCTGTTAGTCGTACACACCTTTAATGATGAAAAAATAATGCCCTGCCCATACGCCAGGTTGACCCATCCCAACTGAAAAAATAAGTTAACAGTTTTATGCTACTCCCCCTTGAACTGCCACCATATCGTGGTGGAGGAGTTTGAGTGCCTGAATGATTCTAGGAGCTATGGTGCCTGTGGCATTGTGCCCCTGGTAGGGTCTCCCATGGCAAACAGGTCCTAGGTGACGGGCCAGACTAAGAGCAGTTCATAAATCCCCTATAAATGAGTTGTATATCAAGGACCGTGACGTCGCCCGGTATGGCGCAGCCAGGGCCCCACCCTGGAGCCAGGCCTGGGGTTGGGGCTCGAATGCGAGTGCCTGGTGGCCAGGCCTTTGCCCATGGGGCCCGGCCGGGTACAACCCGAAAGAGCGACTTGGGCCTGACCTCCTGTGGGCTCACCACCTGCAGAGGTAACCGTAGGGGACCGGTGCAGTGTGGATCGGGCAGCAGTCGAAGGTGGGTGCCTCGACCACCCGGTCTCCGGACACAGCTTCTAGCTGTAGGGACATGGAATGGGGGGGGGCTGAGCTTGTGCGGGAGGTTGTGAGATACCAGCTGCATATAGTCAGGCTCACCTCCACGCACAGCTTGGGCTCTGAAACCCAGCTCCTCGAGAGGGGTTGGACTCTCCACCACTCTGGCGTTGCCCGCAGTGAGAGGCGGCGGGCCGGTCTGGGCTTGCTCATAGCCCCCCAGCTCAGCCGCCATGTGTTGGAGTTTACCCCAGTAAACGAGAGGGTCGCGTCCCTGCGCCTTCGGGTTGGGGACAGGTCTCTTACTGTTGTTTGTGACTATGCGCCAAATAGCAGTACAGAGTACCTGGCCTTCTTGGAGTCCCTGGGAGGTGTACTGGAGGGTGCACCGACTGGGGACTCCATTGTTTTGCTGGGAGACTTCAATGCCCACGTGGGCGGCGACAGTGATACCTGGAGGGGTGTGATTGGGAAGAACGGCCTCCCTGATTTGAACTCGAGTGGTGTTTTGTTATTGGACTTCTGTGCTAGTCACAGTTTGTCCATAACAAACACCATGTTCGAGCACAGGGTGTCCATCAGTGCACGTGGCACCAGGACACCCTAGGCCGGAGGTCGATGATCGACTTTGTAGTCGTGTCATCTGACCTTCGGCCATGTGTTTTGGACACTCAGGTGAAGAGAGGGGCTGAGCTGTCAACCGATCACCATCTGGTGGTGAGTTGGATCCGCTGGCGGGGAAGGAGGCCGGACAGACTCGGCAGGCCTAAACGTATTGTGAGGGTCTGTTGGGAACGTCTGGCTGAGCCCTCTGTCAGAGGGGTCTTCAACTCCCACCTCCGGGAGAGCTTTGACCAGATCCCGAGGGAGGTCGGAGACATGGAGTCCGAGTGGACCATGTTCTCCACCTCTTTTGTCGATGCAGCCGTTCGAAGCTGTGGCCGTAAGGCCTCTGGTGCTTGTCATGGCGGCAATCCCCGAACCCAGTGGTGGACACCGGAAGTAAGGGATGCCGTCAGGCTGAACAAGGAGTCCTATCGAGCCTGGTTGGCTTGTGGGACTCCTGAAGCAGCTGATGGGTACCGGCAGGGCAAGCGTGCTGCAGCCCGGGTGGTTGTAGAGGCAAAAACTTGGGTCTGGAAAAAGTTCGGGGAGGCCATGGAGGAGGACTATCAGTTGGCCTCAAAGAAATTCTGGCAAACCGTCCGGCACCTCAGGAGGGGGAAGCAGTGCTTCACCAACACTGTTTACAGTCGAGGTGGGGAGCTGTTGACCTCGACTGGGGATGTTGTCGGGCGGTGGAAGGAATACTTCGAGGATCTCCTCAATCCCACCGACACGCCTTCCATTGAGGAGGCAGAGGCTGGGGACTCAGAGGTGGACTCATCCATCACCCAAGCTGAAGTCACTGAGGTGGTTGGAAAGCTCCTCAGTGGCAAGGCTCCGGGGGTGGATGAGATTTGTCCTGAGTACCTCAAGTCTCTGGATGTTGTGGGGCTGTTGTGGCTGACACGTCTCTGCAGCATCGCGTGGCGGTCGGGGACGGTGCCTCTGGACTGGGAGACCGGGGTGGTGGTCCCTCTTTTTAAGAAGGGGGGAGGGTGTGTTCCAACTACAGGGAGATCACACTCCTCAGCCTCCCTGGGAAAGTCTATTCCAGGGTACTGGAGAGGATAATTCGGCTGATAGTCGAACCTCGGATTCAGGAGGAACAATGCGGTTTTCGTCCTGGCCATGGAACAGTGGACCAGCTCTACACCCTCTATCGGGTGCTCGAGGGTTCATGGCAGTTCGCCCATCCAGTCCACATGTGTTTTGTGGATTTGGAGAAAGCGTTCGTCCGTGTCCCTCGTAGCATCCTTTGGGGAGTGCTCTGGGAGTATGGGGTCCGAGGCCCTTTGTTAAGGGCTGTCCGGTCCCTGTATGACCGGAGCAGGAGTTTGGTTCGCATTGCCGGTTGTAAGTCGGACCTGTTTCCAGTGCATGTTGGACTCCGGCAGGGCTGCCCTTTGTCACCGGTTCTGTTCATAATTTTTATGGACAGAATTTTTAGGCGCAGCCAGGGGCCGGAGGGTGTCAGGTTTGGGGACCACAGGATTTCATCTCTGCTTTTTGCGGATGATGTTGTCCTGTTGGCTTCATCAGGCCAGGACCTTCAGTGTGCACTGGGACAGTTTTCAGCCGAATGTGAAGCAGCTGGGATGAGAATCAGCACCTCCAAGTCCGAGGCCATGGTTCTCGACCGGAAAAGGGTGTTTGCCCTCTCCAGGTTGGGGGGGAGTTCCTGCCTCAAGTGGAGGAGTTTAAGTATCTCGGGGTCTTGTTCACGAGAGAGGGAAGAATGGAACGGGAGATTGACAGACGGAATGGTGCAGCATCTGCAGTAATGCAGTCATTGTATCGGTCTGTTGTGAAGAAAGAGCTGAGTCGAAAGCCAAAGCTCTCGATTTACCGGTCGATCTACGTTCCTATTCTCACCTATGGTCATGAGCTTTGGGTCACGACCGAAAGATCCCGGATACAAGCGGCCGAAATGAGTTTCCTCCGCAGGGTGGCTGGGCGCTCCCTTAGAGATAGGGTGAGGAGCTCGGTTACCCGGGAGGAGCTCGGAATAGAGCCGCTGCTCCTCCACATCAAGAGGAGCCAGCTGAGGTGGCTTGGGCATCTGTTCCGGATGCCTCCTGGACAGAAGCGGAAGAAGATGGATGGATGGATGGATGGAGGGATGGACATCACTTTCTGGAACTTTCCCCTACTGGGACTTTCCACTAACCTTATTTGTACTTCCTCTGTTTCCTGTGCAGACTTCCTCTTACAGCCTCTTCACTTTTACTCTTAATTCTGCTATAGGCCACAATTGTATTTGACACACTTAAAACAATTTGTTTTTTAACTTTTAACTTACATTTTGTAAACCCAAATATCACATAATATCACATAACAGGTATAACATTACATTAGTATCCCCTTGTACAAAAGCATTAATGTAAAACAAATGATTAAATGAGTAACATAATAAAACATAGTAATAAGCATTCATAGCAGTTTAGCTTTTAGCAAATTAATGCTTTAAGCAATTAAATCTTTTAGCTTCTTGTAACGCGCTAAGGGCTATGTACTGACTGTATGTAAATAGTAACAGAAGTAGATTCAGTAGGGGAGCCAATGGGTGTAAATAAAGACACAACATAAAAGAATATATAGTTCAATGATTAATATATTAAAGATATAGTATAATGAATTACTAATAATACATACTAATATATATATATATATATATATATATATATATATATATATATATATATATACAGTGAGGAAAATAAGTATTTGAACACCCTGCTATTTTGCAAGTTCTCCCACTTGGAAATCATGGAGGGGTCTGAAATTTTCATTGTAGGTGCATGTCCACTGTGAGAGACATAATCTAAAAAAAAATCCTGAAATCACAATGTATGATTTTTTAACAATTTATTTGTGTGATGCAGCTGCAAATAAGTATTTGAACACCTGAGAAAATCAATGTTAATATTTGGTACAGTAGCCTTTGTTTGCAATTACAGAGGTCAAACGTTTCCTGTAGTTTTTCATCAGGTTTGCACACACTGCAGGAGGGATTTTGGCCCACTCTTCCACACAGATCTTCTCTAGATCAGTCAGGTTTCTGGGCTGTTGCTGAGAAACACAGAGTTTGAGCTCCCTCCAAAGATTTTTTATTGGGTTTAGGTCTGGAGACTGGCTAGGCCACTCCAGAACCTTGATATGCTTTTTACAGAGCCACTCCTTGGTTATCTTGGCTGTGTGCTTCGGGTCATTGTCATGTTGGAAGACCCAGCCACGACCCATCTTCAGTGCTCTAACTGAGGGAAGGAGGTTGTTCTCCAAAATCTCGCAATACATGACCCCGGTCATCCTCTCCTTAATACAGTACAGTCGCCCTGTCCCCTGTGCAGAAAAACACCCCCAAAGCATGAGGCTACACTGTAACAGATTGTTGTAATATCAACAGTATTTTACTGTAATATGCACAGTAGATTACTGTAAAAAGTTTATACAGTAGACTACTGTAATGTGCACTGAATTGTGGGGGGAAAATAATGTTACAGTAACTTACTGTAAAAATTACAGTAGTGAATTTAGGCGGGAAAATCTGACCAATAGGAAGAGAGATTTGGTAAATTTGTGTGAGATGACATTTTCTTCAGTCGGAGGAAGAGAACCACACAGAGACCTGCAGATTTATTCCAACTCACACTTTAACAAAAGTAAGTACCTATATTATATTTTATATTATTATTATTACATGTTTAACATTGTTTAGCTTGTACAAATTTATACTCACTTTTATACCTATGAGATAATTCAGCAGAGTCAACTGATATTTCTAATGTCAGTTACATGTGCTAGCTACCCCATAAACTAAAATAATAAACTGTATTTTTTGTCTGTTTATGCTGTTAACAGATGTAATATAATTTTTTTACAAAGTTTTAAACTAAATTAAACTTAAAAGAATCAAATAATAACCCAGCACCTAATGACAACTGACAACATTGACTTCATACTGTGTCCAATCAATGAAAAATATTTATTTTATACTTTCAGACGGTTTCTCTAAATGAACAAGAAACATGGATCTTTCAGGAAGCAGGAGGTGCATTCAGGTAACGCCCAACTCTGTTAATACAACTGACTATTGTTTCACTCTGTTACATCAAGAATATACTGTACTAAATATAAAAATACATTTTGTTCTTTTTTTCTGTTCTTTCTAAATCTAGGTCAATTTTTTCCAAGTCCAAGGCTGAACTGGAACTTTTTCTCCTGGACTGTAACTCTTCAGCTGATAAAACTTCTAACAGGAGGAGCACCAGGGTGCTACAGATTGTGTGAGTCACAGATGTTCCCAGCCCAGACCTCCTCACAGTCCTCTGTGTAACTCTGGATATGTCCCGGCCCATTACAGCACTGGACCTGGGAGCCACTAAAGTGGATTTTTTTCACTTAAGGTCCGCTGATTATTTTAAAACAGTGTATTGGAAATCTACATATGTGATGTTTTAGTAAAAGACCAAAGTAACAGTGAGGAAGTAAATTGTTAAATTGTTTTTGGGTAATGCATAATAAGAAGTTATGTAGTCTACTTCATCCTACAGATAATACACACACTGTGCACAAGGAAAACATTCAGTGTTTAATGAGACCACACAAGTTTTTTTATTACAGAGAATGTTATATTCATTTTGATGTTCTACATCTTTAGTGATTCTGTTTATGGCACACTTTTTATGTATTTTTATCCAATCAACTGTGTAAGACGAAAATGTTTGTGTGTTTTTAATAAACTGACAGAAATCAAGACAGACTTGTTGTATTTTTACTGTAAGTAATATTACAATAGTTGGAGTAATTACTGTAAAACATAATACAGTAATAATATTGTATTTTATATTACAGTACTACTGTAAAATAATTTTACAGTAGAACTACTGTGATTGCTATTACAGTAATACTGTAAAATCAGTCTACAGTATCACTACCGTAATTAATTTTACAGTAACTTACTGGCAACCAGCTTCCAGTAAGTTACTGTAAAATCTACAATAAAATTTTAACAGTGTACCACCCCCATGCTTCACAGTAGGGATGGTGTTCTTGGGATGGTACTCATCATTCTTCTTCCTCCAAACACGGTGAGTGGAATTAAGACCAAAAGTTCTATTTTGGTCTCATCTGACCACATGACTTTCTCTCATGGCTCCTCTGGATCATCCAAATGGTCATTGGCAAACTTAAGACGGGCCTTGACATGTGCTGGTTTAAGCAGGGGAACCTTCCGTGCCATGCATGATTTGAAACCATGACGTCTTAGTGTATTACCAACAGTAACCTTGGAAACGGTGGTCCCAGCTCTTTTCAGGTCATTGACCAGATCCTCCCGTGTAGTTCTGGGCTGATTCCTCGCCTTTCTTAGGATCATTGAGACCCCACAAGGTGAGATCTTGCATGGAGCCCCAGTCTGAGGGAGATTGACAGTCATGTTTAGCTTCTTCCATTTTCTAATAATTGCTCCAACAGTGGATCTTTTTTCACCAAGCTGCTTGGCAATTGCCCCGTAGCCCTTTCCAGCCTTGTGGAGGTCTACAATTTTGTCTCTGGTGTCTTTGGACAGCTCTTTGGTCTTGGCCATATTAGTAGTTGGAGTCTTACTGATTGTATGGGGTGGACAGGTGTCTTTATGCAGCTAACAACCTCAAATAGGTGTTTCTAATTTATGATAAGTGGAGTGGAGGTGGACTTTTTAAACGCGCACTAACAGGTCTCTGAGGGTCAGAATTCTAGTTGATAGACAGGTGTTCAAATACTTATTTGCAGCTGTATCATACAAATAAATTGTTAAAAAATCATACATTGTGATTTCTGGATTTTTTTTAAAAATTATGTCTCTCACAGTGGACATGCACCTACGATGAAAATTTCAGACCTCTCCTTGATTTCCAAGTGGGAGAACTTGCAAAATAGGGTGTTTAAATACTTATTTTCCTCACTGTATATTATACCAATAGTAGATTACGATAAAGTAGTATAGATATATATGGGAATGTATATATACACATATATAAAAGGTATGAACAATAAAAGAAAAAAAAAAACAAAGAATTGCACAATGTCCCAGATTACTTCAAGTTTTGATTTGCAATCCAAATTTGTGGTATTTTTTTAGGGTGTAATATGAAGTCTGTATGCGTTGGAAAAAACAATTGTCCAGGTAATCCAATTTGGGCTTGATTGGGGGAAAAAAAATGGTTCACTGTATCCTACCAGGATACGGTGTGTAGGTGGGTCTTAGCTCGCCATCTGAAGTTGAATTCGAATCAGGAATGGAAAAAAACTTGACCTAAACAAAGTCAAGAAAAATACAAATTAGTATTTCAACTTAGCATTAGCTTATTAAACGGTAAACCACTGCTACTCAACATAAATTACATAAATGAAGTACTAATGCCACATTTCACAATAGTCATCAATAACCACAAAAGTAAATCACATTCAATGGTTACAAGTTAAGTGCACTTAAATGAAATCAAATATACAAAAACACTCAAATTTGTTTAGGCTTCTGTTGCGCAACAGGTTTCAATTGAGTACACAGCCAATTCAAAACCACATTGCCGCTTGGGCAAATAGTTGGAAAAGTCTCAGAAAACATATTTAACAGCCGAGATTACAAAAATTAAAGTGCTTTTTAAACATTGCAGCTTTAGGCAAAAAGTTTGGCTCCTATATTAACTAAAATAGTACAAGCATTAAAGAAAAAACACGTCTATTAGTCGCGCTGACCGGATTGTTTGTCATTCGCTGCATTAGCATGGGTTTGCCATGCGTTTGACTAAGGATCCGCGGCATGACAGGGGTTAGGCAAAAGTGTGGAGTAGAGTTATTTATGTCTATTCAGTCGGTTTGGTCAACCACGCCGTCCAGAGCACGCCAACCACAACGAGAGCAGCAGAGGAGCAAGAGGAGGAAGTGTGACGGGGACCACCGGAACTTAAAGAAACCTGTCCAGCCACAATAACCTTGTGACCAGAAGTGGCCTACATATATTATAAGCATTAAGTGTTGTGTGACGTCACGTTCACGCACCCTTAGGCGGCCTCTGCTGGTGGGCAGCCAGATCCTTCGACACATGGTCAAAGGCAAAGTCTCTGTCTTAGTTCTGCTGGATCTGTGTCGAAGTTCAGGCAGATGTCATTAGTCACCTTGATAAGAGCAGTCTCAGTGCTGTGATGAGGCCTAAAACCTGACTGAAAATCATCAAAGCAGTTTTTCCACAGAAGAAAGTCAGTAAGTTGTTGGTATACAACTTTCTCAAGGACTTTACCTAAAAACGTCAGGTTTGATATGGGCTGATAGTTGTTCAGTACTGTGGCATCAAGACTGCTCTTCTTTAGGAGAGGTTTGATGACAGCAGTTTTCAAGGCCCATGAAATGTCCCAGACTGCAATGAGATGTTAACTAAATGAGAAAGTTGGGGTAACAAACTGCTCAGCACAGATTTTAGAAATCTAGTGGGTACCACATTGAGGCAGCATGTGGATGAACTTAGACTGGAGATGATCTCTTGGACTGTTTTGTCAGTGACAGGGGTGAAGTGTGTCAGCTCTGAGTGTCTGGATGGCTGCAGAGTTGTTATCTGTGTTGTGGAGTTTATAGCATGTTTAATACTCTGAACCTTGTCATTAAAAAATCTTGCAAACTCATTGCACTTTGGAAATGAGTTCTGAAGGCAGTGGAGCTGGGGGGTTTGTTAACATGTTCACTGTAGCAAACAGGACACGAGTTGTTACTGCAGTTTGTAATGATTTCAGAAAAATATCTTTCCTTTGTTCTACACAGAATTTGATTGAAAACATTAAACATTTCTTTGTATATGTCATAATGAACCTGGAGCTTTGACTTGTGCCATTTTCATTCGGCTCTTCAGCACTCCCTTTTCTGTGCCCTGACCGAGTCCACATTTCTCCATGGCGCCTTCTGGCTGTTTCTAACCATCTTAACCTTAATAGGAGCAATGGTGTCCAGAACATTTACAACCCTAGAATAGGTTGTATAGTAGTATAGGAGTTCAACAACTGATCAACATTAGAACATGAGGTATTTTCAAACCTAATTATCACTGTGCTATAATTTATGGGTCTTTTTTGGAAAACTGCAGGTCCAGCAGCTGGTTTGGGAATAACAGACAGGTCAAAGAAGACACAAAAATGATCAGATAAAGCAACATCAGCCACAGTAACATTTGAAATATTAACACCCTTAGTAATAAGCAGGTCCAGAGTATGGCCTCTGGTGTGGGTGGGCACACTTCCTTGGTGAATAAGGCCAAAGGTTTCAAGGACAGTGCAAAGTTCTTTACCATTTCTGTCACCCACATTATCCACATTGTGATAAGAGTGTGTCTTGCCTGGAAATTCCAGACTCACCGCTGTACCAGCGGATGAGTCTGGGCGCCATAGAATCAATTCGATTTCTAGTGCGGAGCAAACGGGCAGCGGAGTTAGCCAATCAGAAAATGGCGGACGTGACGTTAACAAAGCGACAAGAAAGTAAGCAACGCGAAAACATTTTTTTTTTAAAATAAAGGCTTCTAGTGCTGCAAGCTGCTGTGGTTTAAAACGGAATTTACCGCTGAATGAAACAAACTCGGCTCCTCAGTGCGCCACCTTGATTGTTGTTGTTGCGGACGCTGCTCGCAAAGAACACGTGATTTAAATAAGCGAATCAAAATGCACGGTACGGTTGGGATTTGAGGAAACCACTGCGGACGGCGTGGTGACCAGACTGATATTTCTCTGTATAATAATACAGAGACATATCAGTCTGGATTTTCCAGGCAAGAGTGTGTCACTCTGGAAGAAAAGACTCTCCGACACACATGTACATTAAAATCACCTGTAACGACTATACAGTCAAAGTCTGTGCAGACAACTGAAAGCATTTGAGTAAAATCATCAATAAAACTTTCACAGTGTTGGGGTGTTGTATATAATTATATAGATTATGGATGGAGATACCTTTAGCACCATTTTGAAAAAAAAAAATACTCAAATGATGGAAACACCCTAAATGACAGCCTGTGGGTAACTACATCATCCTTAACCCTTGTGCGTCCCAAAAATGGGCCGTGCGGTAACGGACAAACAGAACAGGGAAGGGGTCCCGCGGTACCCCCTCTCTCTCTCTCTCTCTCTCTCTCTCTCATCCCAGAGGGGTGGGGTGATGTGGACTCCGCTATCAGAACAGGGAAGGGGTCCTGCGGTACCCCCCTCACCCCCTCTCTCTCTCTCATCCCAGAGGGGTGGGGTGATGTGGACCCCGCTATCAGAACAGGGAAGGGGATCCCGCGGTACCCCTCGGGGAGAGGGTGACTCCGCTATCAGAACAAACAGAACAGGGAAACAACCCCAGAGGTGGCACCAGATGGTTGAAGGGAAGCCAGTCCCAAGGCCTCCCTGAACCCCGATGGAAGCCCCCGCTGCACCTCCCCCAAGAGTCCATCCAGCACCCGTAGTGATCTAATTCCAGTCTCCTGGCTCAGCTGGACTGCAGACTTCCAGCCCCTGCCAGTCCTCAAATCTGCCAGCCTGGTCAGTTTGGCTGCCACAAATGCTCGCCTCACGTTGGCAGACTCCAGAAGGTGGCCCCTGACCAGCGAATTGTAAAACAGGGGCTCCTCCGCCCCCTGGCCAAACGGTTGCTCCCTGGAAAAAGTTAACAGTCCCAGTTAGATCCATACCGTCTAAATTCAGGAAGAACAAGTGTTATTGTAGCCTAGTCCCTCCACTCCACGAAGCAGAACCAATGTTGTCCCCATCCATAGCTGCCTCTGCCCATACAATAGGCGCTGCAGAGTTCGCAAGCGAAGGGCTGCCACTCTACTGGCAATGTCCACAAGTGCTTGTCCTCCCTCAGCTGTGGGCAGGTACAACACAGCAGCCCTCACTCAGTGGAATCCTCCCCAAAAGAAGTCCACCAGCCGCTTCTGAATGTCTGCCACCACTGTGTCAGGAGGCTGCAGCACGGTGAAACGGTGCCACAAGGAGGAGGCAGCCAGGCTGTTAGCCACCAAAGCCCTCCCCCTATAAGACAGCTGAGGCTGGACCCAGGTCCATCGAGACAATCGGGCACTTACTTTTTCCACAATACCCTCCCAGTTCTTAGCCTGGAACTGCTCGCTCCCCAGGTACACTCCAAGGCACTTCATCCCCACTGTGCTCCACTGAAGTCTAGCTTGGAGTGTGGGTACTGTCCGCTGCACCCACCGACCGAGCAGGAGACCCTCGCACTTCTGCCAGTTCACCTTTGCAGAGGAGGCGTGTTCATACAGATCCAGCTGTTGTTGAAGTGTTTGTATGTCTATGGTGATGTCATCCACGTAGGTCGACAGGTGTAAGGTGTCCTGCTCCAACGTGAGCCCCTGAAGGCTCCCCCTCAGCCGATGGAGCAGAGGTTTGATGGCTAAAGAGTACAGCATCCCTGACAGAGGGCAGCCCTGGTCCCAGTGGAGGTCAGAGGCCAGACCTCCTCCCACCCTCAGCAGCACTGCAGCTCCTGAGTACAGCAGTCTAATCCATGATGTAAAACCCCTGGGAAAACCAAACGCTGCCATTGTCTTAAAGAGGTAGGAGTGGTCCACCCTGTCAAAAGCCTTCTCCTGATTGATAGAAAGCAACCCCAGATTCATGTCCTTCCGTTTTGAAACTTCAATAATGTCCCTGGTCAGGAAGAGGTTGTCCATGATTGTGCGTCCTGGAATACAATATGTTTGTGTGTGGTGGATTATTGAGTCCAAGCAGTCCTTTAGTCTGTTTGAGAGGACTTTTGCAAAAATTTTATAATCAGAACAGAGTAATGAGATGGGCCTTCAATTTTTCAACAATGTCAGGTCCCCCTTTTTGGGCAACAGAGCCAAAACCGCTCTCGTGCAGCTCAGAGGAAATGTCCCCAGCTCCAAGCCAGTTGTAAAAACCTGGTGCAGGTCCTCCCCAATCAGCGACCAAAACCTTCTGTAAAAATCTGGAGGGAGTCCATCTATCCCTGGGACCCGGCCAGTGTTAAGCTGCTGCACTGCCGTGGTCACCTCCTCCATCTGGATTGCACCATCAAGCAACAATGCCTGGGATACCTCCAACTGGGGTAGGCCCTCAAAAATCTGGTCCCGACAGCCCTCAACACACACCCCAGCATTAAATAGATCTGTAAAGAAGGCAATGGCCTCATCCCTCATCAGTGAATGGTCAGATGTTATGTCACCATTCCTAAGCTTGAGATGCATGAATTCTGTGTGAGTCCCAGGCTTTCTCTCTAGGTTGAAGAAAAAGCGAGTGGGTGCATCTATGTCATTCAGAGAGGTAACTCTGCCTTTCAGTAGTGCCCCCTTCGCCCTCTCATTCATAAAAGTCCTTACTGCTCCTTTTTTGTTCGCCCATGTGCTGTTGCTCCCTGTCCCACTAATGACCCCCTCCTCCACACCGGCTACCTCCCTCTCCAGCTGCTCCAGACGCTCCCTCTCTGTGCTGTGTATGTGCAACGTGTATTGTTGAACAAACAACTTAATTTGAGCCTTCCCCACCTCCCACCATTTCAGAATGGCTTCAAACTCTGCTTTCCTCAACCTCCACTGCTCCCAAAACACACCAAACACCTGGCAGAAGGAAACGTCCTCCAACAGCTTTGTGTTGAGGCGCCAGTAGGGGCAGCGTAGAGCACAAGGTGGTACTGAACAGTCTAGTGTCACCAAATGGTGGTCTGAGAAAGCTACCGGAAAGATCTGCACTCTCTTGAGCCGATTGTTGTGGGTTTGGTTAATGTATATTCTGTCCAGCCGAGCTGCACTCACCCTCCCCCCACTGGCTTGGACCCAGGTGTACTGACATGATGTGGGGTGGCACTGCCTATATGCATCAACAAGATCATTCTGCCGCACTATACTGGCCAGCAGTGAGGCTGATGCCAGGTGGGGCTCCTCTGAGTTCCTGTCCTGTGGGTGTGTTGCACTGTTCCAGTCCCCGCCCACTAGCACTACAGAGTTACTGGTGTAATTTTTCAGATGTGTACCAGGGTGTGGAGCAGCTGCACACGGTTCCCTGGTGAGTTGGGTGCATAGATGTTAATAAAAGCAAAGCAACCTTTCTCTGAAGGTTCTGTGTACAACATGTAGCCTGCCCCTCTCCACCTCCACATGAGCCACATTGCTCAAAGCCAAGCGCTCAGAGAAGACCACTGCTGTCCCTGCACTGACATTTGTACAGTGGCTCAGAAACACTGCTCCTGGGCAGACCCTGCTCCAGTCTGTCTCATTGTCTGCAGTGCTGTGCGTCTCCTGTAGGAGTAACACATCTATGTGCAACAACAACAAGAAAACCTTACCTTCTCCCTGAAGAGTGGCAGCGTGGAAACAGAAAATGTGCTCAAAAACTCACTCAGTCAGCTCCATTCCTCCTCAACCAAACAACCCGCCACACTCACACATGCACACCCGGAAGTGACAAGAGAGAGAGAGAGAGAGAGAGAGAGAGCAGAATGTCTCCTTACTAAGTGTCCCGCGTCACCGCCGGTAACAGCAGTAACCCTCCAAGTTGTCACATCTCGATCCAAAACAGCTCATTAGGCCGCATTTACTCGGCATAGCTTAGACAGACAACACGCCTAATTGATAATTTAACTAAAAACTAGCATAATACATGAAGCTAATATCACTTTGAATGTTGTGCTATGTTACCACAATTAGTAACCAAACTAAACAATAGCATTTAAAAGATAAATATTCATGCACTGCATACATAGGCAATGGCTATTGAAATGAATTTCAATATATTTAAAAAGTATAATCTTTGTTTACATAATCATACTGTGAAATATTTTTGTTCAACCACAATTTTTTTATTAGAATTATTTATTTGTTATTATTTGTTATTTATGATCATTTTCCGTACTGTAATAAGACATTTATATTGCATGCTAAATTTTTGCCTAATTTTTCATGTGTGACCCAAAAATGGGTCGGTCTTGGCCATTAAACTCCCGGGCTGAAAAGTTGTCCCACTCCGCCCCTGCCTCTTCCTGTCTCACACCTACAGTATAAATAACATCCAGTCTGATTCATCGCTGTTCTCGTTTATGTGCAGCCACGGTACACACCTGGACACAGGACTGCCCACCTGAATGCTGTAATTAACTCTCTTACCTCGCATTAGTGCTGTAGCCTTAAGTTTGTCCATTCATAGCATGCTCCTTGTCTGATTCCACTCTAACTCTGAACACCATCAGGCCATGTTCAGCACAGCAGAATCCCAGCAACTATGAGTATCCCAACATGCTACAAGAGTTAGCGTGTCGCTCTCAAACACTTCAGCTTCCTGGTTCTTGTGCTTGGTCGTCCTGTATCGCGCTGATACGCTTCTACAAGTAACCCTCCCAGCTCGAATCTTGGCGCTGACATCTCACACCATGGGTTATTGGTGATGTCCTCTCCTTTGTCTCCTCCTCCTCCTTCACTTCTCTCTTCGCCCACATTCGCCTAGACAGCAGCTTCTTATGCCCTAAATTAGGTTTCCACATTGGCTGCTCCTATGTCCTTGCAGCGTCTCCAAGTCGTCAGCTCCACGTCCACCCTCAAGTGCCTCCTCCACTTCCTCTTAGGTAGAATCTTCATTATTCTACTCCTGTTACATTTACTTCTAGCATCATTCCTGTAACTTCACCTCTTCTCACCGAGATACCTGCTCCTGTGTTGCTCTAACGCTCCCAGCACTAAGATGCCCAACTCTCCCAGCACAGAGATGCCTGCTGATTCATCACAATCAGCCCTGAGACGCCTGCTGCTCTTTAAGCTCCAAGAAGATGTGCAGGGCACCAATTGCCCTCCACTCCTGTCTCCAAGACGTCCATTGCTTTGCAACTCATGCTGCTTCAAGATGCCCACCGCACTTCTAACAACGAAATGTCTGCTGCTTTGTGTCCCATGCTTCAATGTCTTTCTTCTTCACTCCTGGCACTGAGATGCCTGCTGCTTCCTGTTTTTTTGGATTGTTCCATGCTTCTGCAGCATGTCCTCACATCTACATATGTTTGTTGTCTACTTCCAATGCAACCACCATGCTCTAATTCCAAACCTGGCATTCTTAATGATGTCCAGCTGATTTGGGGGATCCACATCCTTCAGCAGTCCCAATTTTCATAGGTCCTTTAGCCTGTCCCCCATCCAGCATGGTCATCAGGTGGCCTGTTCTATTTCAATCTCCTGCTGCCTCGTTGTGATAATCGTATTCTCCCAGTTGTGCTAGTTTGTGCTTCTCCCACTAGCCCACAATGCCAATGCCATTTTTGTTGCAGTCCCTCAGAAGACCTAACCGATTTAAGAGTACCTACATTCATGAGTACCTACAGGTAAAAGTTCCCAAAGTCAATTTAGACCAAACATTGGCAGTATTCACAGACCTTCAAGAAGTTCATCTACAGAAAGCTTCATTTCAACTCACTCTGATTAGTTGTGCTCTTTTGGGGGTTAACCACATTCGATGCCTGAGAGCTACTCATCCCCAAGAAGCCCCAAACCTGCCTCACATTCAACCAAGCACACACTATTCTCTTATTTCGTATCATACATTGTATGTTTCAGGTTGTGGGAACTTGCTAATAGGCTATATGTTTGAAGGGTTACTGGCTCTGACAGACAGTGAATAGGACTTTTCCTTTCCTCTCTGCCTCTGTCCTGAGAGAAACTAAAGTCATGTGACTGTGGTCAGTGCCAGAATCATATGAGACAAGGATTTAACAACGACAGACTATGCAAATAGAAGAAAGTGACATGCATTGCAAAAATTATTATTCCTCAAAGACAACTCCAGTCCCACAAACTACAGTCAGCATAGTCCTGTTATGAGGCTGGACTCTCATATTGACTTCTGCATTGCATCACTGTAGAGAAAGATGCAGTCGGAGTTACTCCCGTTATTGGTGCGTCTTATGCTCCTGCAAAATTCTCATTTACATATCAGACTTGCAGCTGCAATTACTTGTGCAGTTTCTCTTTGTATATCACAGGCAACACGTCCTCAAATAGCAGACGCTATTTTTCAATCTGCACTCATAATTTAGCAGCTGTCTTGTGGCTCTTAGTGTTTTGAATAGAGGGGGGTCTGCGGGGGAAATTTAGGTGGCCCTCAATATTCTTGACTTTGGGAATGGCTGGGGAAAAAAAAAAAATCTTCATCGCAACTGAAGGATGCCAGATATAAATTAGACCAATTGTCACTTAAGGCAGAAGGAGCTCTACAATTTATTAATCAAAATTACTATGAAAAGGGCAACAAAGCAAGTAAGCAACTAGTGCTCCAACTTCAGAAAAAACACTTGGGTCACTGCACTGAGTGATTACAAAAGTATGACATCCTAACTCAGAATAAATTAAGATGAAACCAACAGATGTTGCAAATCTATATGACGATCAAGAGCCATTATCCTTAGAAACAAAAATGTATGAACAAATTTAATTTACCAACACTGACCAGAACAAGTGTTGGAAATTTCAGAAGCAATCTCCATTAAGAAAATATTAGACACACTTAAAAGCTTGAAAAACAATAAGAGCCCAGAAACAGATGGGTTCCTGGGGGAAATATTATAAATGTTTTGTGGTGGAGATTGCAAAAAGTATTCAATTTAGATTCAGAGAATCTTCCAATATCATCATCAGAAGCTATAATTTTTGTCTTTCACAAGAGGAGCAAAGACCCCAGTCTGTGTGAAAGTTACCGTCCTGTCAGTCTACTTTGTAAATAATAAAAATACTGACAATCATAATGGCACACAGAATAGAGAACACATTACAAAGTTAATTAAAGCTGATCAAACAGGTTTCATGCCTGATGCCAAGCTTGCTCATTTACCAGGTGGCATCAAGCAATATTACATTAACAGTAAATGTATAGTAGTTAGTGGCATGTTTTAAGTTAAAACTTAAAGGTTCTGTTTGACTCTGATGGACTGGGTCCAAACCAAACTAAGTTCACTGTGTGTTATTACTTTCATCTCCAAACATTGTTGTGACCAGGTGGGTGACCCAGTGTTTGCATCATGTAGAAGTTTGTCAAAGTCATGTCACTGTTGATGTTTTCCTCTCTCTGAACTTGTTTGTTTGAAGAGTTGGCAGTTGTTGCATCAGGTGTCTCTCAGTGCTCACACCCCGATCACAGCTTTTGGTTACCGTGGCGAACATAAGGCCTCTGGTGCTGCAGGTGCACAAACAACATACACGGCAGTCGTTAGCTTCCATTAATGTGATGCTACGACTCTGTCATGGGACAAATTACAGGTGTGAACGGCTAATGATAAACACTGTGACCTAAAGTGCACTTTTCCTTTTCCCTCACTTCACGACCATCAAAACACCAAAATTTTAAGCCATATCAACTTTAGGGCTGTTTACCCAAAACTAAATTGTAATGACATATAATTTTTAACATTAAATTGGTCAAAACTAAGACCTTCTGTAAACCAAAGACTAGCATTTGTATATTTTAACAGTAAACCAAGACACAGATAGTTGTGCAGTATGCACAATCAAAAAATTGTGATGTAATGGGAAAATTCATCATTTATAAAATCATTTGTAACAAATGCAAACATGGTGGAGTGAAATCAAATATCATCTCTTTCTTAAAGGAGATATATTGTGCTTTTACTAATATTTTTAAACCAATATTGGTCAGCTCTAAAACAGCAGCACATTTTACATTATCATTATTATCATTACATTATCTGACTAAAAGAGAAATATAATAATAATAATAATAAGTATTCTACTGGTGCCAAAAAAGAAAAAGGTGAAGACGGCTGCACAGGTGCTATGCTCTGTTGAACAAAACCATAGAAAAAGCGCTTTTTACTTAAACTTTTTGTATGGTGCCATTTTTCTACAAAATTAAAAATAGCTGTGACGAAATGATGGAAACAGAGCTGTACACCATTTTTTGGATAAATGAATGAGAGAAGACTGGATGTAGAGGGCTTGTTGATTGGTCAGTGCTTCCTGGAGTGGGCGGGGGTTCATGGGAAAGGTGGAGATTTGTGGAACCGAGCGTTCTGAGTGCTCAGAAACTCAGTGACACAAAAAAGAGGATTACTGAAAAATGCGTGAATGATGGAAAACACAACTTCAAGTATGTTTTTGACGAGGAAACAATAATATAACATGGCAGAAAGCTTTAAAAAGTAAATTTTGCAGAATATTGCCCCTTTAATAATACAGCCACAAAGGCCTGTGCTCATCTCCAGAGCGGTGGATATGAGCAGAGAGAGAGTGGTCCAGGTGTAGTCCTGGTTTAGTCCTGGCCTAAAGTGGAGCTGTATCACACAAAAGTTGTGGACTGTTGCTTAGAAAGTAACTTTAGCAACATTAGCTTGTGTGATGCTAATCCTTTAGCACGTCTCCTCTCAGCCCCGCTCCGCTCTGCAGCTCTTCGTCCCGCTGCTGTAGCGAGCGGAGCTGGGACTATGAGCCCAGAGCTGGATCTGGTACAGTCTGAGCCTCGCGCTGCAAGTCCATTCTCTGGTGTCACCACTGACAACAAAGACCCAGCGGAGTTAGCACCGTTCAACGTAAAACTAGGTTAAGAACAGCAAAAAGGCCCAGTGTGGGATTTAAACCAATCACGTTTCAGACTGAAGTCAGCGCCTCCCACTTCATTTGCATTTATACATTTCACAGACTACTGACACAAGAAATAGATAAATAAATATAAAAATGTAGAAAAATGATTGTGTGGAAATGTCAAAGTAAATAGAGAATTTTTACTTTTTTATATATGCATTTATGTATAAATGTATTTCTTTCTTTCTACATTTTCTACATTTATTCTTTATTTATAATTAAGTCATTATATATTATAGCCTGATACGTTGGGAAACAAGTTTTTATCTGTGTGCCCTTTTTGAAGCTTGAGCCCCTGCCCCCCAGTAGCTCTCTGCACGGCCCTGATACTATGTAACAGCTCACCTTTATGAGTGGTGATAGACACCTGCCCATCTGGCATTATTTACACAAATAATACAAATCTAGTTTTTAACTGCACAAAATAGCAAAGAGTAATTATACTGTTGTTCAACTGAGCATAAACAGCAGCTTCATAACATGAACATGTCTTTATTATTGCTGCAAATTTTACAGAGACAGACTGTATTATCCTGCTCTGTCAGTCTTTAAAGATTATATTATGTTTTATTTATATTTTTAAGCCAATCTTGGTCACCTCTAGAACAGCATTGCATGTTTTACAACATTTAAAAAGGTCATTTGACTAAAAAAGTTTTTTTTCAATAATAACTTTACTACTGCCATAAAGAACCAGATAAAGAGACCAGAGAGCTTTTTATTACCTTAAACTTTTTGTTTGATACCATTTTGTTACAAAATGAAATCAGTGGAAACAGAGCTGTACATTGTTTTAATGATAAATGAAAGTGAGCAGACGTGGATGTAGAGGCCTTGTTGATTGGTCAGTGCTTCCTGGATTTGAGTTTTCTGTGAAAAAAGCAAAACATAACTCCAGGTGTGTTTTTGATGAGGGAACAACATAACATGGTGTCTGAGAAGACTTTCACTCATCCAGGCTAATTGAATCACAACATAAGGTTTAAACAGCAGTCATCTGGACTTGGTCTTTATGTTGAAGATGTCTGCAGCTTTAAAAACCTACAACTTTAAAGATCTAGTCCAGGTGTCTGCATTTTAAACCTTTTGTTGTGATTATACCATGGTGGACAGCTTCAAAAACATACATTTAGCATAATATACCTCCTTTAACAATTGGTGACATGAATCCATCAACACAACAGTGATCCTGGCAGTGATATGCAGCTCTGTACATCAAACCTCCAAAAAATATCACAGTTTTACACAACTCAAAAAAAAAGCAAAAAGGTCTACCTGAGACTTTGTCAAAAAGTTGTTATATGATTCCAGTCTTTGGTGTGGTTCACTCAGTGCTCAGGCTTTAATGTAAAACAAGATAGAATTTCAGAAACTGAAAAACACATTCAAGTTTTGTAATTCAGTATTTGGATAAGTAATGTTTGGCATGAGAGCTGGAGTAAACTCTGACCACACAAAATGCAGAGTACTACAGATATTCAGCAGCAGGTGCTTTCTGAGGCCTTTGAAAATCAGGCATGGATTTGTATTTAAAATGAGTGCACTCTTTTTGGTTTAGGAACTTTATTTTTTCAGCCACAAAATAGAAAAAGCAAAATTTATTACTTAGTGAATTTCATCAATTCAATTCATATTCTAGTGTGCTGAGTCATTGATTTGATCACTGCTATCCAAAGTAAAGTTGTGGAGTTGTTTGGTTCATGATGCAAGTGGCTTGGGAGGTCCAGTGTCCATCTGGGAGCAGGCGGAGGTGGAGGGAGATGAGAGATAAAGCGTTTGGATGAAGTCACTTCTTCCCCCTCCCATCTCCTTCCTCTAACATGAGCAGTGAGCAGCTGTACCAGTGCTACCCAGAACTGGGCAATCTGTCCTGCACCAGGCGACTCCCTGATCAGAACATCACCATCTATCTGATTGTGCTTTACATCTTCGCCATCTGCACCGGCATCCTCAACCTTATGGTCATCATTGCTATCTCGCATTTCAGGCGAGTCGCAAGCGGTCACATCAGGTTTATTGTAATGAAATGTACTCATTTTGTTTCTTTTCTCAGGCAGCTGCACTCCTCTCCTAACTTCATCCTCCTCAACCTGGCTGTCTCAGACTTCCTGGTGTGCTGGGTGGTGATCCCAGTCGTTGGTTCCTTACCGTACACTTGCTGGCGACTTGGCGACATCATGTGCGTCCTGTATCTCATCTTAGTCTGCACGCTTATTTCTGTATCGGTCGGAGGCATGATCCTGATCTCCCTAGACCGCTACGTAGCCATTTGCGACCCCATGCACTACCCCACCCGGATGTGCAGGAGATTTGTTAGCATTGCCCTGACTGCATGCTGGATCATCTCTGTCCTATACAGCTTTGGGTATTACCACAACAATTTCATTATTCCGGGGCAATATAAGAGCTGCGAAGGAGACTGCTCCACAGTGGTGACCCCTATTACAAGTTACGTTGACCTGGCAGTGAACCTCTGTGGGCCTATTGTGCTCATAGTGATACTGTACTTGCGAGTTTTCTTTGTGGCAGTGTCGCAGGCCCGTGCCATGCGTTCTCAGGTTGCAGCCACCGCACAGCAGCCAGCGGTGAACTCCAGGAAATCAGAGCTGAAAGCAGCACGGAATCTGGGCTTTGTTGTCTTACTCTTTCTCCTCTGCTACACACCGTTCTACGTGGGCGATGTGGGAGCGATTATGAACTATTATTTAAAGGTCTTTATGTTTCATTTGATGTATCTGAACTCGTGTTTTAACCCCTTACTCTATGCGCTCCAGTATCCCTGGTTTAGGAGATCTGTGAAGCAGATAGTGACGTTTAGGATTTTGCAAAGTGGTTCACGAGATACAAATGTGCTATGACGACTTCAAGTGTAGTGTTAATATATGAAAAAGCATGTTACTGATAATGCATGTGCAATGAATTTGAAATAGCACTGTACACATTTAATATGACATTTGTAAACACTGAGGCTTAGGGTTGAGAACCAAAAGGGCGCAAGTGACATTCTGGGTTTTCTATGATTTACAAGACTTACAAATCAAAAGATTGCTCTTGTTTTTACTGCCAAAAGATCACAATAAAAACAACTGGCTGAACATAGGATTCAGACAGTGTGATAAATGGATAAAAATACTATACTGTTATGTCATATAGAAAAAGACAAACTGCTGGAGCCCAAAAAGGTGAAATTACCATTATTATGAATTAAAAAAATTAAAATTCATTGGTTCTCAAGCTGTGGTACGGGTTCCACTGGTGATACTTGGGAGTCTTTTGCTGTTTTAGTCCTGCTCTGGTTGGGGTACAAATACGATGTGCAGACCACTGCTTGGTCCGTGTTTAGGCCCAGCTTAGTTCTGGTTTAGTTCTAGATTTGTCCCGATTTAGTCCTGTTTAATCCTGGCTTGGACTTGGATTGTTTCCAATTTCAGGCCAGGTTTAGTCCTGATTTAGTCCTGGCTCAGATTTGGTTTAGTCCTGGATTATTTCCAGTTTATTCTGGTTTTAGTCCTTCTTTAGTCCTGGTTTAGTCTTGGATCAGTTCTAATTTAGTTTGTTTTTTGTTCTTATTTAGTCCTGGCTTAGGTTTGGTTTAGATTTGATTTCATCCCGTATTAGTTCCAGTTCAGTCCAGTTTTATTTGTTTTTTAGTCCTGATTTAGATTTGGTTTAGTCCCAGTTTTAGTTCATGTCTTGTCCTTATGTAGTATTGCTCCTTTAGTTTATTAAAGATGAAACTTGGAAAGACAAATATTTCCTGAGGTGGTGGTCTGTGATCTGTGTGTTTGAATATTTAACATTTATGAATTGAAATTTGACAAAAAGTATGTACTGTGCCGTTTTTTTTTCTTCTCTTGTAAATGTTACTTACAGCCTTTGGTTCTCAGCCCTCAGTATACAAAAAAGATTTATGTGTATATCTACTGTAAATTGACATGGTTTATTTAGCAACTGAAACATCTATACTATACCAACAGAAAAGTCTCTCCGTGTGTACAGAGCTCATGTGGGAGTCAAAGATACCAAACTCAGTATTAGTGGATGGGAAATTTAGTCTACACAAAAGCACTTTTATCACCACAGGGGATTTTTTTTATATGGAAAATATGATTAATACTAATGAAAAAGAGCAAAAATTATTAGTTTTATTAATACATTCATTGATGAATAACAAAAAACACTGTATGAAGTCTTTTGTGAGTATTTCTATAAACTTATTCATAGCAATCCACTGTCCATTAATGTAAGTGTTATACACAATTTTATTAAATAAAATGTAGTTTGTCTCTAAATGTCGGATTGTTTATTGCACATATGCAAAGATAAGATACAAGATAAATTAATGTCTAAACAAAAAACAAAACAAAACAAAAAAAAGGTACTGTAAAACAGCATGCACTCATACTGGTTTGAATGATTCAATTCAATTCAGGTTTATTTGTATAGCCCAATATCACAACAAAAGTCACCTCAAAGGGCTTCACAAACAGTTGATCAAACATAAACACAAAATCAGACTTAACACACAATCAGCACAAACAATAACTACACTAAACTAAACAGACCCAAGACACTCCTGTCCTTAGACCCTTCTTCTCGCTAAGGAAAAACTCCTAAAAAAAAACAGCTACGGGAAAAAAGAAGAAACATTATGGAGCCCATATTGATGGAGAGATCCTCTCCCAGGACGGACAGGCAATGCATCTAGGACTGTTAGTTCATTAGTTCATCTATAGGATCATAGATCAGCTCTGTAAGGATTCATCCAGATGAGAGTGGGTGAGGTAGGTTGAGGAAGTCCATAGGATGCAGCAGGGGCCTCATCCAGACAGGTGAGTGGGGTGAGGGAGATTAGGGAAATCCTTAGAGGTGAGGTTGAGGGCACACATGTTGGGACAGGAGCACAGATGGGGTTAGCTAAGATCCAATCATCACTGTGACGTGTTCTTTTTCTAATCAATAAAGACTCCAATCAGTTTCTTTTATCTTTTTATTCACATAAGCCAAATTACAGAGCTCTGGGTTGGATCTGTCCCTACCGCCTACGTCTTACTCAGGGCTTACGCTGGGCGTCCAACAACGACTGTCCCTATCACACTGAATATATACCCAGGCTCAACTTCATACCACCCACTCCAGATATGGGCATAGTCCAGGATCTGAACCAGTTCTCAGGCAAAGCAGTGCGAGTTGTAAAGGAGGGGTTGTTATCGTTAGCAGAGTTGTAAGGGAGGGGCTATTATCACTTCTGCTCTCCCATGAAGGCCACATTTCCAGCACAGATTGTTCCCTTGCACTTGTTGTGGTGTCTTGAGTCTGGGTCAGATCCTGGTCACATGATTAGATACATTTCTTCACATTTCATTATAAACTTGATCATGTTAAAATCACATAAAACAACTGGGACATCTGCCAGCAGCCAGGCGTCTGAAACAGTCCCCACTCCCCCAGAGGGGAGCGGGAGAGAGGGACAACTTGTGAATAGCAATGAACTGATTGGAGATATAGAGTATTTCATTATAGTAATCACAGTGATAGAAGAGGAGCAGCAGATGAAACCAGAGGACAGAGGCTCAGTGCACCATACTTCCCCCAGCTTCTAGCTCCTAGAGCAGCCTAACTTCAACTGTGGAATTGACCCAGTTCCTAGCTGGCCTGACCATAAGCTTTCTCGAAGAGGAATGTTTTAAGCCTAACCTTAAATGTAGAGACTGTGTCTGCCTCTCTAACATGAGCTGGAAGCTGATTAAACAGGACATAAAACAGGAGCTTGGTAACTAAAGGCCCTACCTCCAACTGTACTTTTAGAAACCCTGGGAACCACTAATAGCCCTGCATTTTGTGAGTGCAGTACTCTGCTTGGTTGGTATGGCTCTATAACATCATTAATGTAGGATGGGGCCGCACCATTTACGGCCTTGTAAGTCAGGAGAAGGATTTTAAACCTAATTCTGAATTCAACTGGAAGCCAATGAAGTGAAGCTAGCACAGGAGTAATATGTTCTCTCCTGTTAGTTCCTGTTAATAATCTTGCTGCTGCGTTTTGAACAAGCTGAAAACATTTTAATGAGTTTATAGGGAAGGCTGCCAGCAGAGAGTTACAGTAATCCAACCTAGATGTAACAAACGCATGGACAAGTTTTTCAGCATCATTTTTAGATAAAATATTTCTGATTTTGGCTATGTTACATAAGTGAAAGAACACTGTTTTACAGGCTTGGTTTATATGAGCCTTAAATGATAAATCTTGGTCAAATAAAACTCCTAAGTTTCTCACAGTAGAACTTGAGGCTACACTGACACCGTCCAGGGAGACTATCTGGTCAGACAGAGCATCTCTCAGCTTTTTGGGGCCTAGTATAATGACCTCTGTTTTTTCTGGGTTTAGGAGGAGATAGTTAATTGTCATCCAGGTCTTTATGTCTCTCACAGGTGCTAGGTTTCTCAACGCGGTCATTCTGATCAGGTTTAATTGATAAATACAACTGTGTATCGTCTGCGTAACAGTGAAAATTAATGCCATGTTTTCTGATTATGTTTCCTAAAGGCAGCATGTAAAGCATGAACAGAATGGGTCCAAGTTCTGAACCTTGAGGCACTCCATAGCTAACTTTACTGCACTGTGAGGAATGTTCATTTACACTGACAAACTGGTACCTATCAGATAAGTAGGATTTAAACCAGCAGAGGGCGGCTCCTCTGACCCCTATGTCACAGTCTAATCTCTGGAGGAAGATGCTGTGGTCAATGGTGTCAAAGGCTGCACTGAGATCTAACAGAACTAGGATTGAGACCAGTCCATTGTCTGAACTTAATAACAAGTCATTTGTGACTCTGACTAATGCAGTTTCTGTGCTATGGTGGGGTCTAAAACCTGACTGAAAATCTTCAAATAAGCTATTGTCCTGTAGATGGCGACATAACTGTTTAACTACAACTCTTTCTGGGATTTTTGAAATAAAAGGGAGATTTGATATTGGTCTATAGTTGGCTAAAATGTCAGGATCTGTTTTTTTTTTTCAGAAGCGGTTTAATAACTGCATATTTAAAAGACTGTGGCACATAGCCTGTTTCTAGGGAGGTGTTTATTATGTTCAGTATAGAGTCATTAATTAGGGGAAGAGTTTCTTTAAAAAGTTTAGTAGGAATTGGGTCTAAAAGACAAGTTGAGGTTTTGGAGGACATAATGACTGATGTTATCTCAGCTTGGTCTACAGCGATGAAGCAGTCTAACGTTACAGATGGTTTTATAGTGGCCTCCATTTTTACAGCTTTGGCTTGCTCTGAGCTGATCGTAGGGAGAATATTATTTAAGTTGTCTCTGATAAATGTGATTTGGTTGTTAAAAAATGTAAGAAAGTTTTCACAGCTGAGAGTAACAGGGATACAGGGTTCTACTGAGCTGTGACTGGTGGTCAGCCTGGCTACAGTGCTGAACAGAAACCTAGGGTTGTTCCTATTTTCTTTTATTAAAGTTGAATAGTATCTGGTTTTGGCCTCACGCAGAGATTTTTTATAATTTAAAAGACTATATTTCCAGGCATTCAGAGACTGCTCTGAGCTGGAGTGACGCCATAGCCTTTCTAATTTACGGGTTGCTTGTTTAAGGGAACGTGTTTCAGCATTAAACCATGATAATAATAATAATAATAATTCATCGAATTTATATAGCGCTTTTTTGGACACTCAAAGACGCTTTACAATTGATCAATTATTCATTCACTCCTCAGTCACACTTGGTGGTGGTGAGCTACTTCTGTAGCCACAGCTGCCCTGGGGCAGACTGACGGATGATGATGCTACTCGATTTGGCCTAACAACCTTTTGTTTTAATGAAGCTACATTGTCTAGAGCTGTCTTTAAAGACTGCATGGCACTGTCAACAAACCGATCACTTTTACTGGGACTCAAGCTATGGGAGCTGTTCTCAACATACTCAACATTGTACTAAATATTGGCTTTATTATGTGTTTAAACTTTGACACAGATTGGTCTGATAATGTTCTTCTAATCTGAGTTTTGTTCATTGGGAAAGTAAAGTCTTTGAGTATAAACTGGAAGGTAATTAGAAAGTGATCTGAGAGTATGGGGTTATGAGGGAGGACAGTGAGCTCACTAATCTCTATACCATAGGTTAAAACAAGGTCCAGGGTGGGCTTGTGACAATGAGTGGGTTCATTTACGTTTTGAGTAAAACCTACGCTGTCTAATAAGACTGCAAATGCATTTCCTAGACAGTCGCTGCTTTCATCAACATGAATATTAAAGTCCCCTACTATTACAATCTTATCTGAGACTAACACTATACTGGATAGAAAGTCAGAGAATGCAATTAAAAATTCGGAATAGGGACCAGGAGGCCAATGGATGATTATAAACATAACTTGATTTTGTTTCTTACAGTTTGGGTGATTTATAGTTAGTATGAGGCTTTCAAAGGAATTATATGTGTGTTTAGATTTGGGGCTAAGAAGTAAACTAGACTGTGATATTACTGCCACTCCTCCACCTCCGCCTGTGCTCCTCGCAGTCTGAAAGTTTACATGACTCAGGGGAGTAGCTTCATTAAGTGTCACATAATCATCCTGTTGTAGCCAGGTTTCTGTTAAGGCCAGTAGGTTAAGTTTATTATCATTAATTAATTCATTAACTAACAGGGATTTAGAGGAAATTGACCTAATGTTTAGTAATCCATATTTAATTACGTCATTGTTTTGATCATTATTAATATTATTAATATTATTAATAGGTCTACAAGCTATTTTTATTAAATTAGTTAAATTTGTGGCTCTCACTCTTATTTGTCTTTTGCTGTTGGAGTTAGTGTTTAAGCGGGGGACAGACACAGTCTCTATTTGCTCTGCTAAAATACCTTAATACTGGGTTTGTACCAGCTCATAAGGAAGCTCAGAAGTGTTTTAAACTACTGCTCTGTGCCCGGGTCCTACCTCTGGTTCGTCAGGTTGAATGATGTGTAGATGTGTGGCGGACTCTATAGAGACTTATCTCACACACAAAAGTACACTTTTATTCTGAAAATACTGGGAGAGGGAAGTGAGTGACCAGGGGGCAGAAGCAGTTTGTCTCGTACTATGAAGCTGTTGAGTATCGCAAAAATGTTGCTTTGCAGTTCTTGTTGGAAGTTTCAACGTAAAATAAAGCAGACACTCAAATACCACTTTCCGTCTGATTTGTCAACTTCCACAAATCTCTTGAACACTCAAACACGTCCTCATATACTGCAGGTGTGGAAATCTCCTCACAGCCACGAGGGAAACTTAGTATTAGCTACAGCATACCTGAGCGGCTACTGACAGGCACTATGTACATACAGAGTGTGTAAAAGATGCTACTGTAGACGGCTATCTTTAGCTGTCAACAATCTGTTGATAGTTTCGGTTAATCAGTTAATGGAATAGTGAAGTGTGTGTCTTTAAAGTGGTTAAAAACTTGCAGTGTTTTAGTTCCTGTTTATTTTATTTTTTTTCAATTCTGCCAAAAATCACTGAATTTTAACACAATTTGAAGCAGACAAAGCTACAACTATGTCACTTGAAGACTTTTGTATAGAGCATATATACACAGAAAGATTATGAATCAAAAACACAAAATGTACATTGTTTTTAACAGTTTTTGTTGCTTTACTGCTCTGTTTTGGTATTAAACCTCCCTCTCTCAGCACATGTCATGTTTCAGAGTCTATGAACACTAGGGGTGTAAATCACCACTTTTATCATAATACAATATTAAATCAATACAGTGAATGGTGATAAGATATCTGGCAATACCTCAGAGACCGCCACGATATGATCACGATATGATCACGATATGATCACGATATGATGCAATTTAAGAGCCCACGATGGATATATATATATATATATATATATATATAGATAGATAGATAGATAGATAGATAGATAGATAGATAGATTTATAGAAATATATATAGATTAACCAATTCCATCCATCCATCCATCTTCTTCCGCTTTATCCGGGGCCAGGTCGCGGAGGCAGCAGTCTAAGCAGAGATGCCCAGACTTCCCTTTCCACAGACACTTCCTCCAGCTCTACCGGGGGCACCCCAAGGCGTTCCCAAGCCAGCCGAGAGACGTAGTCCTTCCAGCGTGTCCTAGGTCTTCCCCGGGGCCTCCTCCCAGTGGGACATGCCCGGAACACCTCCCCAGGGAGACGTCCAGGAGGCATCCGAAACAGATGCCCGAGCCACCTCAGCTGACTCCTCTCAATGTGGAGGAGCAGCGGCTCTACTCCGAGCTCCTCCCGTGTGACCGAGCTCCTCACCTTATCTCTAAGGGAGCGCCCAGCCACCCTGCGGAGGAAACTCATTTCGGCCGCTTGTATCCGGGATCTTGTCCTTTCGGTCATGACCCAAAGCTCATGACCATAGGTGAGAGTAGGAACGTAGATCGACCGGTAAATCGAGAGCTTCGCCTTTCGGCTCAGCTCCTTCTTCACCACAACAGACCGATACAACGACCGCATTACTGCAGACGCTGCACCAATCCGTCTGTCGATCTCACGCTCCATCCTTCCCTCACTCGTGAACAAGACCCCAAGATACTTGAACTCCTCCACTTGAGGCAGGAGCTCCCCCCCAACCTGGAGAGGGCAAACCACCCTTTTCCGGTCGAGAACCATGGCCTCGGACTTGGAGGTGCTGATTCTCATCCCAGCCGCTTCACACTCGGCTGCAAACCGCCCCAGCACATGCTGAAGGTCCTGGCTTGATGAAGCCAACAGGACAACATAATCCGCAAAAAGCAGAGATGAAATCCTGTGGTTCCCAAACCAGACTCCCTCCGGCCCCTGGCTGCGCCTAGAAATTCTGTCCATAAAAGTTATGAACAGAACCGGTGACAAAGGGCAGCCCTGCCGGAGTCCAACATGCACTGGGAACAGGTCTGACTTACAACCGGCAATGCGAACCAAACTCCTGCTCTGTTCGTACAGGGACTGGACAGCCCTTAGCAGAGGGCCTCGGACCCCATACTCCCAGAGCACCCCCCACAGGATACCACGAGGGACACGGTCGAATGCCTTCTCCAAATCCACAAAACACATGTGGACAGGTTGGGCGAACTCCCACGAACCCTCAAGCACCCTATGGAGGGTATAGAGTTGGTCCACTGTTCCACGACCGGGGCGAAAACCGCATTGTTCCTCCTGAATCCGATGTTCGACTATCGGCCGAATTCTCCTCTCCAGTACCCTGGAATAGACTTTCCCGGGGAGGCTGAGAAGTGTGATCCCCCTATAGTTGGAACACACCCTCCGGTCCCCCTTCTTAAAAAGAGGAACCACCACCCCGGTCTGCCAGTCCAGAGGTACTGTCCCCGACCGCCACGCGATGCTGCAAAAACGTGTCAGCCACGACAGCCCCACAACATCCAGAGACTTAAGGTACTCAGGGCGGATCTCATCCACCCCCGGTGCCTTGCCACCGAGGAGCTTTTTAACCACCTCGGTGACTTCAGCTTGGGTGATGAAAGAGTCCACCTCTGAGTCCCCAGCCTCTGCTTCCTCAACGGAAGACGTGTCGGTGGGATTGAGGAGATCCTCGAAAAATTCCTTCCACCGCCCGACAACATCCCCAGTCGAGGTCAGCAGCTCCCCACCTCCACTGTAAACAGTGTTAGCGAAGCACTGCTTCCCCCTCCTGAGGCGCCGGACAGTTTGCCAGAATTTCTTCGAGGCCGACCGATAGTCCTCCTCCATGGCCTCCCCGAACTCCTCCCAGACCCGAGTTTTTGCCTCCACAACTGCCCGGGCAGCAGCACGCTTGGCCTGCCGGTACCTGTCGGCTGCCTCAGGAGTCCCACGAGCCAGCCAAGCTCGGTAGGACTCCTTCTTCAGCCTGACGGCATCCCTTACTTCCGGTGTCCACCACCGGGTTCGGGGATTGCCGCCACGACAGGCACCAGAGACCTTACGGCCACAGCTCCGAACAGCCGCACCGACAATAGAGGTAGAGAACATGGCCCACTCGGACTCAATATCTCCAGCCTCCCCCGGAATCTGGTTGAAGCTCTCCCGGAGGTGGGAGTTGAAGACCCCTCTGACAGGAGGTTCAGCCAGACGTTCCCAACAGACCCTCACAATACGTTTGGGCCTGCCGAGTCTGTCCGGCCTCCTCCTCCGCCAGCGGATCCAACTCACCACCAGGTGGTGATCAGTTGACAGCTCAGCCCCTCTCTTCACCCGAGTGTCCAAGACACACGGCCGAAGGTCCGATGACACGACTACAAAGTCGATCATCGACCTCCGGCCTAGGGTGTCCTGGTGCCACGTGCACTGATGGACACCCTTGTGCTTGAACATGGTGTTCGTTATGGACAAACTGTGACTAGCACAGAAGTCCAATAACAAAACACCACTCGGGTTCAGATCGGGGAGGCCGTTCCTCCCAATCACGCCCCTCCAGGTATCACTGTCATTGCCCACGTGGGCATTGAAGTCCCCCAGTAGAACAATGGAGTCCCCAGTCGGAGCACCTTCCAGCACCCCTCCCAGGGACTCCAAGAAGGCCGGGTACTCTGCACTGCTGTTCGGGCCATAGGCCGAAACCACAGATTAACCAATTATTTAGTCTAAATAAAAAGCTGTTGTGTATATATTATATTTATTTTATTACAATAATGCTGAACATTCAAATTAAATTTAAATGATATTTATTGGTGTTTATAACATTTTAAATGGTTCAGATTCAATTAAAATATAATTAGACTTAGATTTAGACTGACTTTATTCATCCCTACTAGGAGAAATTCACATTGTCCGGTAAGCACACATCAAACAAAAAACACAAATCTAAGAATCATTCAAAAAACATCATAAAAATACATTTACAATAAATAAGTGAATAAATAGTTAAAAAGTTACTATCGATAGTAATAAAGTCCCATTAGCAAGAGCTGTTAAACAGTCTGATAGCAGCAGGAAAAAAAGGATCTCCTGAACCTCTCAGTCCTGCATCGCAGAGAGAGGAGCCTATCACTGCCACTACTTTTCTGAGCAGCCACAGTCTTTTGGAGAGGATGTCTGCTATTATTGAGGATGGACTGGATCATGCTCCTCATCCTCCTCTCAACAATGCCCCCCACTGAGTCCACATTCATCCCCATCACAGAAACACATTTTCTGATCAGCTTGTCAAGCCTGCTACTATCCCTTACAGCAAGACTGCTGCCCCAACACACAACTCCAAAGAAAAGAGCACCTGTCACAACTGACTGATAAAAGACATGTAACATCTCACTGCAGACATTAAAAGATTTCAGTCTTCTAAGAAAGAAGAGTCTGCTCTGTCCTTTTTTGTACACTTCTCTTGTGTGTACCGCCCAGTCCAGTTTGTTGTCCAGATGGATTCCAAGATATTTATACGACTGCACCATCTTAAT
Organism: Bostrychus sinensis; assembly: GCA_020698575.1. Taxonomy (NCBI): domain Eukaryota; kingdom Metazoa; phylum Chordata; class Actinopteri; order Gobiiformes; family Eleotridae; genus Bostrychus; species Bostrychus sinensis. The sequence goes on along the minus strand of CM036240.1, from coordinate 30,602,813 downwards.
TGTCTCTCCTCTTATTGAGACAGGCAGATGATCACGTTTCTTCCTGCTAAAGTCCACTATCATCTCCTTGGTCTTAGATGTGTTTAAGATTAGACCATTGCTCTTACTCCAGGCTGTGAATGCGCTGATGACCTCTCTGTATTCCACTTCGTCCCCTCCCCTCACACACGCCACAACTGCTGTATCATCAGAGTACTTCTGAATGTGACAAGATGCAGATTTATATGAAAAATCTGCAGTGTACAGGGTATAGAGGAACGGCTATAGTACTGTCCCCTGAGGGGCCCCTGTGTAGCTCACAAGCATTTTTGACAAGCGCTCCCCCAGTCTGACATATTGTGGCCGCTCGGTCAGATAGCTGTAAGTCCAAGAAACAAGAACAGGATCCACTCCCATCCTCTCCATTTTCTCCCTCAAAATCAGCGGCTGTATTGTGTTGAATGCAAAAAAGAAAAAGAAAAACAAAAAACATCACCCGCACGTAGCACCCAGTCTCATCTAAGTAAGACAGAGACTGGTGCAGCAGGTAGAGCACGGCATCATCCACCCCCACCTGCTCCTGATAGGCATAACTGTAATGGATCTAGCACATGCAGCACCTGCGGTCTGAGAAGCCAAAGTACTATCCTTTCAAAGGTCTTCATAATAACAGACGTAAGGGCTACTGGTCTGTAGTCCTTAACCCCTAACGGTCGCCTTATTTTAGGGACTGGCACAAGGCATGATGTTTTCCACTGGGCAGGCACCCGCCCAGTTTGAAGACTCCGATTGAAAAGGCTTTGAAAAGGCACAGCTAACTCAGATGCACACTCCTTCAAGATCCTCGGAGGCACACCATCAGGACCAGCTGTCTTCCCAGGTCGCACCCTTCTCAGCTCAGCACACACCTCATCAACCGAAATGTGCAAGCTGGTCGTTGTTCCAGCAGCAAAGGTAGAACAGCCGCTGGGTGGAGCCGAGCAGGAGGAGGTCACAGCAGCAAAGGTAGAACAGCCGCCGGGTGGAGCAGAGCAGGAGGCCACAGTAGCAGAGGTGAAAAAGCCGCTGGGTGGAGCAGAGCAGGAGGTCACAGCAGCAGAGGCAGAACAGTCGCTGGGTGGAGCAAAGCAGGAGGAGGTCACAGCAGCAGAGGTGGAACAGCCGCTGGGTGGAGCAGAGCAGGAGGTCACAGCAGCAGAGGTGGAACAGCCGCTGGGTGGAGCAGAGCAGGAGGTCACAGCAGCAGAGGTGGAACAGGATCACATGGTCAACTGTATCAAAAGCAGCACTCAGCTCCAGCAGTACTAAGACAGAGACTTTGCCTGTGTCAAAGTTCAGGCAGATGTCATTAGTCACCTTGATAAGAGCAGTCTCAGTGCTGTGATGGGGCCTAAAACCTGACTGAAAATCATCAAAGCAGTTTTTCCACAGAAGAAAGTCAGTAAGTTGTTGGCATACAACTTTCTCAAGGACTTTACTTAAAAACGTCAGGTTTGATATGGGCCGATAGTTGTTGAGTACTGTGGCATCAAGACTGCTCTTCTTTAGGAGAGGTTTGATGACAGCAGTTTTCAAGGCCCTTTGAAATGTCCCAGACTGCAATGAGATGTTAACTAAATGAGAAAGTTGGGGTAACAAACTGCTCAGCACAGATTTTATAAATCTAGTGGGTACCACATTGAGGCAGCATGTGGATGAACTTAGACTAGAGATGATCTCTTGGACTGTTTTGTCAGTGACAGGGGTGAAGTGTGTCAGCTCTGAGTGTCTGGAAGGCCGCAGAGTTGTTATCTGTGTTGTGGAGTTTATAGCTTGTTTAATACTCTGAACCTTGTCATTAAAAAATCTTGCAAACTCATTGCACTTTAATGTGGAAACGAGTTCTGAAGGCAGTGGAGCTGGGGGGTTTGTTAACCTGTTTACTGTAGCAAACAGGACACAAGTTGTTACTGCAGTTTGTAATGATTTCAGAAAAATATCTTTCCCTTGTTCTACACAGAATTTGATTGAAAACATTAAACATTTCTTTGTATATGTCATAATGAACCTGGAGCTTTGACTTGTGCCATTTTCATTCGGCTCTTCAGCACTCCCTTTTCTGTGCCCTGACCGAGTCCACATTTCTCCATGGCGCCTTCTGGCTGTTTCTAACCATCTTAACCTTAATAGGAGCAATGGTGTCCAGAACATTTACAACCCTAGTATAGGTTGTATAGTAGTATAGGAGTTCAACAACTGATCAACATTAGAACACGAGGTATTTTCAATCCTAATTATTTCCATAAACACTCACTGAGTCACTGTGCAACAATTTGTGTCTCCTCTGGACAACTGCAGGTCCAGCAGCTGGTTTGGGAATAACAGACAGGTCAAAAAAGACACAAAAATGATCAGGTAAAGCAACATCAGCCACAGTGACATTTGAAATATTAACACCCTTAGTAAAAAGCAGGTCCAGAGTATGGCCTCTGGTGTGGGTGGGCACACTCACATGGTGAATAAGGCCAAAGGTTTCAAGGGCAGCGCAAAGTTCTTTAGCATTCCTGTCACCCACATTATCCACATTGTGGAAAGAGTGTGTCACTCTGGAAGAAAAGACTTTCCGACACACATGTACATTAAAATCACCTGTAACGATTATACAGTCAAAGTCTGTGCAGACAACTGAAAGCATTTGAGGAAAATCATCAATAAAACTTTCACAGTGTTGGGGTGGTTTGTATATGATTATATAGATTATGGATGGAGATACTTTTAGCACCATTTTGAAAAAAAAAAAATACTCAAATGATGGAAAAACCCTAAATGACAGCCTGTGGGTAACTACATCATCCTTAAATAAGGCACACACACCACCTACCTTTTTGTTTTCCTGTGTTTCTGATACAAAAGTGAAGTTAGGTGGAGTGGATACAATAAGAACTGCATTACCTGATTTGCTGTCTAACCATGTCTCTGTTAAATACATCCAGGTTATAAGAGGAGATAAAATTATTGATTAAAAATGATTTGTTGCATAACGATCTGACATTGAGCACTGCAAGTTTCAGATCTGTCAGAGTAGAACCTGACATTATCTGCTTACAAGGAACTTGAATTAGATTTTTCTGATTGGACAGTCTGTCTTGCTCTTATCTAATCGACGACATTTGACAGTAGCTATAGCACTATGGGAGAAAGCTCTCTCCCAAGCCTTGGGCTGATAAGTTCTTTATCATGACTAAAAGTCCTGGAACAGCAGAGGCCCTGGGTGTTCTAGTCACTGATAGTGTTGACCTTAGTCGGGGGGTCTGACAGAGGTGGAGCTGGTGGTGTTTTGGTGGATGGAGCAGGAGAGGTGAAGCTCCTGGGGGGCATAGGGGGGTAGTGTTTGATGGGGGGAAGAATTCAGGATTGTTGATGATAGTGATGATAGAACCCGCGATCTTGCCATGTTTGGACTAAGGGGTACTATTTTAATTCCTGATTTCACCAAGCTTTCAAGGTGGTTGGGAAAGCCCATTGGTGAAGCTGGTGATGGGATGGATAGTGAAGAGTCTGCAGAGGGTGTGGATGCAGCAGGTGGAGTATCCCTTCGCAGCTGAGTCTTATTTTTGCCGCGGCGTGGAAGCGGCAAATCAGGACAGGAACCTCATTTCAGCTGATGTGGGTCGTGATGTAGCTAAATTGACCTGGGTTACAGGTCCCCCCCAATCTCATGTACGTACCTGTACATGGTGGTGGTGGGCTCTGGATCATAGATTGCTCAGTGATATCATGGGGGTGATCTTCTTCTTCCTCCAGGGAATGGCTGAAGGTGGTGGTCAGGCCATGGAACAGTGACTGAATGCTGTTCAGGATTGGCTGACCAAGCTTGGTGTACTGTGTTGTGTACTGACTTCTTGGTTGTTCTCACAGGTGTTGATTTGGCATCAGGCAAGAATCTCTCTCTCGAGGAGTACAGATCGGTTTGGCTTTGTTCTCTGGACAAACAGTGGAAACTGGTAGTGTTCCAGCCCGTTTTAGCACTACATAGACATCCGATTTCCATTCATATCCACAATTTTGTGTTTGCCTCTGATCTTAACATTACGGACCAGCACCCTGTCACCAATATCCAGCTCAGAGGAAGTTACATGTCGGTCAAAACAGGCCTTGTTCCTTTCCATGAGCTTCTCCACATTTTCAATGGCAAACTTGTAGCTCTTTTCTAAATTAGACTTCAGGTCTTGGACATACTGGGAATGACTGGGCTGATTGTTATCCACAGGCAGTTCAAAAACCAGGTCAATTTTGAGGCAAGATTGTTGACAAACCATGAGCTCATAGGGTGAGTAGCCAGTGACATCGTTTCGGGTGCAGTTGTAAGCATGGACCAGGGGCTTAACAAAATCCTTCCAGTGAGTCTTTTCTTCAGTAGTGAGTGTTCCAAGCATATTCAGGAGTGTTCTGTTAAAACACTCAACTGGATTACCTCGTGGATGGTATAGTGTAGTCCTGATTTTGTGGATTCCAGCCATTTTGCAGAATTTTTCTATGGTGTGCAACTCAAAATCTGGTCTTTGATTGCTATGAATCCAAATGGACACACAAATGCCGTCTTGCTCTTGTCTGCTTCCTCCATTTCAATCTGGTAGTATCCAGATTTAAGGTCAAGGACAGAAAACCACTCCAAACCAGTGAGAGCTGTAAAAGTGTCCTCCAACTTTGGAAGTGCATAAGCATCTTTGATGGTCTGCAGGTTCAATTTGTAGTAGTCAAAGCAGAGCCTCACACTCCTGTTCTTCTTCCGCACAACAGCTATGGGTTACGCAAAGGGTGAGTCCAACTCTCTGATCAGTCCAGATTCAAACAGCTCCTTCAGGTGTTGCCGCACTGCATCCAGATCTTGGGGGCGGATTGGTCTTGGGCGTTGTTTGAAGGGAGTACAGTTAGAGAGCTTTGTCAGTTTTCCCAAAGTCGAGGTCATGTTTGGTGAAGACATCAGGGAGGGTGTTTAATTTTCCAGTTATGCGACTCTTCCATTCCAGTGTTAATGGAGAATTTCCAAAGTTGAAGTCAAATACAGGGGTACAGCTCTGTATCGATATGGAGCTGGGTGGAAGAAGTAATGATCTGTGAAGGCTTGCTCATATGCCAGGTCCAGAAAGTCAGGAGGGAAAGTGATGTTTATCACCACATAGCCAAGATACGGAACAGCTTGATCATTGGCCCCTTCTATTTCCAGCATATCGTCCAGTGGTTTTATTCCTTGGTCAGACAGGTAAGTGTTGTAGAAGGAGTGAGAGATGTTGGTGACCTGGGATCCCTCCGATTGTGACCTGCGCTGTACTTTTGGCTCTGATAAGTCCTTAAGGCAGTGTGGGGGAATGTCCATGTGGCTTGTGATTGGGACATGGGTCAGTAGCAGCCTCTGTCTGTCCCCTTTCAGAGACTGCCTCTAGTTTGATAACTTGTTCAGGTCCCATGCCTGCTGTTTTTTTTTTTTTTTTCTTCTTTTTTTTTTCTTTTGAATAACCAGTGTCGGGTTAGGGGCATTGCTGCAACATGTGTCCATCCTCTCCACACTGGAAGCAGTATCCCAGTCTGGGCCTGGAAGTGTTTGTGCTGCTGCTGGGTTTTGGTCTTGCTGATCTTTGTTGAGCTGGTGTTGGCTGTGAGGAGCGAGATCTCTGTGACAGAAGAGCAGTCATTTAACTCTGCAGTTTCTGCATTTGTTGTTTCAGCTCATTAATAGCATTGGTGTCAGAGTGGCCACAAGCAAGGTGAAAGGTGAATAACTATTATTATGAAAAAATAAATAAATAAATTACAAATCACTACTTAGTCCATGTTTAGGCCCAGCTTAGACCTGGTTTCGTTCTAGATTTGTCCTGACTTTGCCCTGATGATGTTCTGGTTGATACCTTTTTTAGTTTTGGCTTAGACCTGGATTAGTTCTGATTTAGTCCGGTTTTCGTCCTTGTTTAGTCCTGGCTTAGATTTGGTTTAGTCCCCAGTTTAGTCCATGTCATGTCCTTATGTAGTATTGCTCCTTTAGTTTATTAAAGATAATACTTGGAAAAGCCAAATATTTCCTGAGGTGGTGGTCTGTGATCTGTGTGTTTGAATATTTAGCATTTATGAACTGAAATTTGACAAAAAGTCATTACTGTGCCTTTTTTTTTCTCTTGTAAATGTTACTTACAGCTTTTGGTTCTCAACCCTCAGAATATAAAACAAAAAAAAAAACAACAAAAAAACAATATATATATATATATATATATATATATATATATATATATATATATATATATATATATATATATATATGCATATCTACTGTAAATTGACATGGTTTATTTAGCTATTGAAACATCTATGCTTAATAGTAAATGCATGGTTCTAATTATTACAGTTCATTGTACACACTGCTAGTGTTGTTCTCTCTTGGCTATGAATGCAAATTGAATTTTCCAGAGTTAATAGATATTGCATTACACTTTTGAAATGAAAAGCTGTTTATCACCAACAGAAAAGTCCCCTCTGTGTGTACACCACTCATGTGGGAGTCAAAGATACCAAACCCAGTATTAGTGGATGGGAACAATTATTCTACACAAAACATTTTTATCACCTCATGGAATTTTTTTTTATTTTTTTTATGGAATATATAATCAATACTAATGAAAAAGAACAAAGGTTATTATTTTTATTAAAACATGTATTGATGAATATAGCATATGAACATAAAACACTGTATAAAATCTTTTGTGAGTATTTCTATAACCTTATTCATAGCAATCTACTGCCCATGATTATGATGTACAATATAATATAAATAAAATGTATTTTGTCTCTAAATGTCTTTGATTGTTTATTTTGCATATGCAAAAAATAAGATAAATTTATGTCTTCACTGCCATTACATGTTAAAGGTAGGCTACTGAAAGCAGCATGCACTCATACTGCTTTGAAAACAGTACTGCAGTCGAAATCAAAACAATGGTCTCTTTTCTAATTGGACAATTGGCACTGCAGTTTTAGAACCAAAACACAAAATGTAAACAAAAACAACTTCGCCATTATGTAAAACTTATTTTTAATTGTTAATAAATCAACTGCACCACTGTTATTAGTAAAAACTAATATTTGTTTTAAAGGTTGAATTTGTAAGATTTGACATGTCCAAAACAATTCCCCTTTTAAACACCAGAGGGTCGAGTGTTTTGCTCATTTTTCTGTATCACCATCAGGGAGACAGAGGCAGCAACAGTGACTGTAGTGAGAGCTGTGACCTGAACACTGGCCTCAGGAATAACCTGACACATACTCACTACTGTTGGAGACAGACTTCTGCTTCTGCCCTTTTACTTAGGTAGAAATGTGTAATTAATGTGTAACTAATGCAGAGGATAAAACATGCAAAATCTAAAAGCTGTCCTATTCTGCAATTGTTACTATGACTAAATCATTAGCTGGTAACTGTAGGAGTATTTTTTTTTCAATAGAAACAAATGTATATCTGCACATTTGTACAAATATCCTCACTATGCACTGTAGGGACCAAACACATTCTTTCAATGACTTTTTGCCCTTTATTGGAAAACAAAAGACTAACAATATTGGGTATAAAGCATACACATAGAAAAGAAACTAATGTTCAAAATAAATGACTAAATGTAAATGATGGACTAACAGAGGGAGTGGATATAGCTTCACATGTGGAAACATTATCACCTCACAGCACAGAAGTTCATGAGTAAATAAAAAAAAATTCCCGGTGGGACTCTATTAAAAAAAAAAATCTTATTAATTAATCGCATTTTTAACAGTTAGCAATATTTATATTTCAGAAATAAATATAGGAGCTTATTTGTATGTTCAAGCATATTTGAACATGATTTCAAACTAACATCGCAGTTAAACAGGAGCAGTATTCAGTGTTCGTGCATCACTCTATGCCTCTCAGTGCATGAAGTAAGACGGGAGCATGGCTCACCTCTCTCTTCTCTCTCTTCTTTGCATCTCAACCCAACGGACTGCTGTCTCGATGAGCGGCACCTTGAAGCAGGACAATTGAAAGTGAAAGAAAAGGAGTGAAGCCATGCGCTGGAATGCCCGGGGTGGGCCGGCCTCGGAGCAAAACATACAGTTACCTGTAGTCCACTCGTATAGACACATATATCTAACTGGGCACAGCTGAAGTACACTTACATTTGGCGTTTTGATCTGTGTGGATGTCTAGCCTTGGTTACTGTGCGCGAGAGTCTAGTAGGTCAGGAGCCAGACCCACCCCACATGATATTTTTGCTACCTTTTTCTTACTATTATTACTTTTATTATGATTGTTTTTTTGTTTTGTTTTTTTGTTTTTTGTTTTGATTAGTCTTTACCTTGGGCCAATACAAGTTCCATATCATTTGTTACGACTTGGCACTTTTTGGTCCCAGGACCCCAAAAAACACTTTTTCCCAACAAGCCTCAGAAAATAATTTTGTGAGTGTGTAGAAAGTAGTGCTACAGTTGCATGCAAAGTCACAGAGTCATGACATTTGGAACAAAGAATGCTGGCATGATGAGAAACATGGCAAAATAACATTGTAGGGCTTTATTCTTTTCCGTTTCAAAATATCAAACCAATTGGCAAAAATATTTAAAAAATGGCCACCTCAATGACACATTTTCTTTACAAACTGTTCTATTGTGACACTGTGTCATTGGGGTTACTGTCTCAAATGTAAATAGAAACCTTCCCCAATCCATTAGCTACTGATTGAGCCCAAGACAACCTCTGTATCTTCAACAGGTCTCCTGCTATAGAAGAAAATATGTTCCATACCCCCAGACCGAGGGATAGAAATCTCATTCATTTGCCCATAGAATCCTTATCAGACCATTCCACAGGAAAATTACCAATTTTGGGGAAAGAAATCCCACTTAATTTTTTGGGGAGTTGCTTCAAACTTGGCATACCCATTGTCCACAAACCAAGTATTATGTGAGTAAAATTTGTAGCCTGTATGATTTTATTTTATGAGATTTAGGGGGTTTCAAAAATGGCCAGGCTGTGTTCAAGTCCTAGCCCTAAAAATATATATAAAAAACATATGAAGTGTCTCCAGTAATGCTGTGGTGAAGGGCAGTGAGAGATGGATCCAGCTGCTCCAGCTGCACAGGAGAGGAGACTGGAGCTCTGCTTCTGATAAAAACATAGGACCCAACATTGTTAGACCAAACTCCAAAGTGTGTACAAGTTAAGTTATTGTCCCAACAGAAGCTCATGGAACTGTGACATTACATTTGACTTACTTTGTTTACACTGAGCCTCTCGGAGTGCTCCCACAGTTCAGGCTGAAGCATTATCTGAAACAGAATAAATAACATGAAGTGAATTGTTTCATTCAGCAGTAAGTCACTGCACAGATGTGTACAGATGTGAACCTGTCGCTAGTTTGATACTAACAGTATGTGTGAGGTGAGGAGTACAGAGGAATACCACACAGGTGTGATAACAGTGACGACAGAGGACAGTCTCAGAGTGACAGGAGTTACTAATGTAATGTTACATCAGAAGCTGAAAAACACAAACACAACAGAAGCACACAGAACTAGACCAGCAGTGTACACTTACCTGGTACAGAGGAGAGGAGCATCACTCTGCAGCTGCTCAGGAGAACAGTCACCTGTCCACTTCTCCAGATGTACTACAGTGCTGTTTATAAGCATAAATAAAACATCATGTAGCTGCACTAAGAGCATTTCATCACACACATGCTGTTCAGGCTACTCACTGGTTCCATAGGGTTCCATAGGGATCCACAGTCCACAGTCCTGTCTCTAGAGCATGTTGGGTAGGTCTCTGAATGAGACAGACCAGAGTGATTAGACAAAACTGTATAGAAATGTATCTCATACACGAATGTACACTTTTATTCTGAAAATATTGGGAGAGGGAAGTGAGTGTCCAGAGGGCGAAAGCAGTTTGTCTTGTACTGTGAAGCTGTTGAGTACTGCAAAAATGTTTCTTTGCAGTTCTTGTTGGAAGTTTCGACATAATAAAGGAGAGACTCAAATACTACTTCTCGTCTGATTTGTGAGCTTTCACAAAGCATATATAGCATAGCATTTATTCACAGTATATATATAAAAAATGTGTCCCCTTACCCTCCGTGGGCGGTCTCATCCTTCCAAGCTTGGGTCCTCTACCAGAGGCCTGGGAGCTTGAGGATTCTGCGCAGTATCTTTGCTGTTCCTAGGACTGCGCTCTTCTGGACTGAGATGTCTGATATTTTTCCTGGGATCTGCTGTAGCCACTCTTCCAGTTTGGGGGTTACTGCCCCGAGTGCTCCGACGACCACGGGCACCACTGTTGCCTTCACTTTCCAGGCCTCCTCAAGTTCTTCTTTGAGGCCTTGGTATTTCTCTAGTTTCTCATGTTCCTTTTTCCTATCTTAGCTCGGTCATTCTCTATCACTTTTGGAGGTGTTTCCCACCTTGACCTCGGGACCTCCAGACTGTACTCTGACTGATGCTCCATGTATGCTTTCCCTGCCAGCATCTTCATCCTGGACAGTGGTTCTGACACTCACCAGTCCTCTGTCTCCTTCCTTGTGCTTAGTGTACAGTCTCAGGGTGCTGGATTTGGGATGGAACCCTCCATGCATGGTCAGGAGTTTCTGTGTTTTCACATCTGTGGTCTGAATCTCTTCGTTTGGCCAACTTATTATTCCCGCAGGGCATCTGATGACTGGCAGGGCATAGCTGTTGATTTCCCGGACTTTGTTCTTGCCATTGAGCTGACTCATTAGGACTTGCCTTACTCGTTGGAGGTATTTGGCTGTGGCTGCTTTTCTTGTGGTCTGTTCCAGGTTGCCATTTGCTTGTGGGATTCCAAGGTACTTGTAGCTGTCCTCAGTAGTTGGATGGGACTGTTCCCTTCAGAGGATCCTTCTGGATCAGGATTGTCCGGCCTTCGGTCAGCCATTCAGGGTGGGTCCCATCCTTTAGCAGCTGGTTCATTTGTGCTGGCAGGCCCTCACGATTGTTGATTTTAGCCTCCAACCCTCTTTTTCCATGGTGAATATGGATCTTTATGGTTGCTCTTTGGTAGGTGTTCATTAAAAATATGAAAACCTATAAATCTTTGGGTGGTTTTAGTTAAAGCAGACACTGTTTTTTCATTTGTGTGATTTTGACAAAGATCAGATCACATTTGATGGTCATTTTATGCAGAAATGTGAGAAATTCCAAAGGCTTCAGATACTTTTTCATGCCATTGTAGTTGGTTAACCCATAGAAATCCTTGGTTCCTTTCCAAATCCTTGGAAATCCTTGTGGGTTTCAAAGTTGCCATATTTCCCACATTCTCTGCATGTAACCCCTCTGACTAGGGTTACTGGAGTAGTAGCATTCCAACAGAGCCTTGTTCTCGCATCTCGTCCATTTCCGTCTTGTTCCAGTAGCCCACTTCTCATCAAGGTGCTCTGGTTCCCCAGCACCTGACGCAGAAAAAATTGTTTGCCAGGAATCAGTGAAAACAGAGCTGTACACCGTTTTCTGGATAAATTATTGACAGCAGACTGGATGTAGAGGGCTTGTTGATTGGTCAGTGCTTCCTGGAGTGGACGGGGGTTCATGGGAAATGTGGAGATTTGTGGAACCGAGGGCTGGAATCTGAGGGCTCAGAAACTCAGTGACACAGAACAGAGGATTATTGAAAAATGCGTGAATGAAGCAAAACAGAACTCCAGGTATGTTTGTGATGAGGGAACATTATAACATGGGAGAAAGCATTAAAAAGTCAATTTTGCATAATATAGCCCCTTTAAATATGCCTAACCACAACCGTGATCCTGGCAGTTATATGCTGTCCTGCACATCAAACCTCCTGGAGACACATGGTGAAGGCATGTGCTTGTGCAATGGATACTATGTAGTAAAAAAAATAGCATAAGAAATTTCATGATATTACAATATTACATACACAACACTTATAGCATCAAGGCCAACCTGAGACTTTGTAAAAAAAAAAAAAGCATCAATTGTAGATGATTTCACTCTTTGATGTGGATCACTCAGAGCTCAGGCGTTAATGTAATGTAACAAAATGGAATTTCAAACACACATAACAAACACATTCAAGTTTTTTTTTATTCAGTATTGTTAAACTCTGTTGTAAACTCTGACCACAGAAAATGCAGAGTACTACAAATATTCGGCAGCAGGTGCTTTCTGAGGCCTTGGAAGAATCAGGCATGGATTTGTATTTAAAATGGGTGCACTCTTTTTGGTTTAGGGACTTTAATGTTTCAGCCACAACATAAAAAAGCAAGATTTTATTGCTTAGTTCAACAAAGTTATTCTAGTTTGCTGAGTCAGTGATTTGATCACTGCTATCCAAAGTGAAGTTGCAGAGTTGTTTTGGCTCATGATGCAAGTGGCTTGGGAGGTCCAGTGTCCAGCTGGGAGCAGGTGGAGGTGGAGGGAGACGAGAGATAAAGCGTCTGGATGAAGTCACTTCTTCCCTCACCCGTGTCCTTCCTCCAACATGAGCAGTGAGCAGCTGTACCAGTGCTACCCAGAACTGGGCAATCTGTCCTGCACCAGGCGGATCCTTGATCAGAATATCACCATCTTTCTGACTATGCTTTTCATCTTCACCATCTGCACCGGCATCCTCAACCTTATGGTCATCATTGCTATTTCGCATTTCAGGCAAGTCGCCAGTGGTCACATCAGGTTTATTGTACTGAAATGTACTGATTTTCTTTCTTTTCTCAGGCAGCTGCACTCCTCTCCTAACTTCATCCTCCTCAGCCTGGCTGTCTCAGACTTCCTGATGTGCTGGGTGGTGATCCCAGTTCAAGGTTCCTCCATGTACATTTGCTGGCGAGTTGGTGATATCATGTGCATCCTGTATGACATCTTTCTTATCACGTTGTTTTCCGTATCACTCGCAGACATGATCCTTATCTCAATAGACCGCTATTTAGCCATTTGCAACCCCATGCACTACCCCACCCTGATGTGCAGGAGATCTGTTAGCATCACCCTGATCGCATGCTGGATCATCTCCCTCCTGTACGGCTTTGGGTATTTCCACAACAACATCATTATTCCAGGGCGATATAAGAGGTGCGAAGGGGACTGCTTTAGCACAGTGACCCCTACTGCGAGTTTTGTTGACCTGGTGGTGAGTTTCTGTGGGCCTATTGTGCTCATAGTGATACTGTACTTGCGAATTTTCTTTGTGGCAGTGTCGCAGGCCCGTGCCATGCGTTCTCAGGTTGCAGCCACCACACAGCAGCCAGCGGTGAACTCCAGGAAATCAGAGCTGAAAGCAGCACGGAATCTGGGCTTTGTTGTGTTACTCTTTCTCCTCTGCTACACACCGAACTACGTGGACGATCTGGGAGGGAACTTTTATTTCAGGGTCTTCCTGTATAACTTGATATATCTGAACTCATGTTTTAACCCCTTACTCTATGCGCTCCAGTATCCCTGGTTTAGGAGATCTGTGAAGCAGATAGTGACGTTTAGGATTTTGCAAAGTGGTTCACGTGATGCGAATGTGCTATGAGGACTTCAAATGCAGTGTTAAATTCTCAGCTTGGTAATATACGACAAAGTGTGTTGCTGAGAAGTAATGTGCAATTAATTTGAAATAGGCATGGGGTGAGAATCAAAAGGGTGTAAGGGACATTTTGGGGAATTCTGAGACTAACATAGATCAATTGTCTCTTTACTGCCTAGAGATTACAATAAAAACAATAGGCTATCTCTGAACATAGGAGTTAGACAGTGTCATGAATCCACATTACTACTATACTGCTGCCCATATGAAAAAAGGAATAAAATGCTGGAGCACAAAAAGGCAAATGTAACTTTTATTACAAATTCTTTTGCAGTTCAAGACCTGCTTTAGTTTAATTTTAGTTCTGCTCTAGTTGGTGTTTAAATTTGATCTGAAGACCATTGCTTAGTCCTGGTTTAGCCCCAGCTAATTTCTGATTTAGTTCTAGATTTGTCCTGCTTTCGCCCTGGTTATGTGCTGGCTTAGACCTTGTTAAATCCTGGCCTGGACCTAGATTATTTCCTGTTTTAGTCCTTGTTTAGTCCAGTTTTAGTCCTGGCTTAGATTTGGTTTAGTCTTGGATTAGCCCCAATTTAGCCTGGTTTTAGTCATTCTTTATTTGGTTTAGTCCTGTATTAGTTCCAAATTAGTCTTTCTTTAGTCCTGGCTTAGATTTTGTTTAGTCCAGTTTCAGTCCTGATTTAGTGCTGGCTGATTTGGTTTAGTTCCAATTCAGTCCAGTTTTAGTCCTTGTTTTGTCCATATTTATCGTCATTTATGAATTGAAATTTGACTAAAAGTCAGTACTGCGCCATTTTTCTTCTCCTGTAAATGTTACTTACACCCTTTGGTTTTAAGCCCTCAGTACACAAAAACTTATTTATTTATATATACTGTAAATCAGCATGCTTATTTTAGCAATTGAAACATCTACACTTAATACAAAATGCATGGTTCTAATTGTAGCTCTTCATTGTACACACTGCTATTCTCTCTCAGCTATGAATGCAAATTGAATTTTCCATAGTTAATAGATATTTCATTACACTTTTGAAATGAAAAGCTGTTTTTCCCCAACAGAAAAGTCTCCCCCTGTGTGTAAACCACCCATGTGGGAGTCAAAGATACCAAACCCAGTATTAGTGGATGGGAACAATTAGTCTACATAAAAGCACTTTTATAATTGCATGGGATTTTTTTTATGCGAAAAATATAATTAATACTAATGAACAAGAGCAAAGGTTATTAGTTTTACTTATAGTTTTATTTGTTGATGAATAAAATAAAACACTGTGTGAAGTCTTTTGTGAGTATTTCTATAACCTTATTCATAGCAATCCACTGTCCATGAATGTAAGTGATGTACAATATATTAAAAATAAAATGTATTTTGTCTTGGAATGTTTATTTCACATATGCAAAATATTAGATAATTTTATGTTTGAAAATGGCACTGCAGTTAAAATCAAATCAATGATCTCTTTTCTGATGGGACGATTGGCAATGCAGTTTTAAAACCAAAACAAAATATAGCTGGGGCAGATTTGCTAAAACTTTTTTTTTAGATGTCTTTAAAAAATTTACCAAATCTGACATTATTCGGTGGCTCCACAGGATAACATTGTATAGGATTTCCATTGGAATATAATGGAGAGTTTCTGACATTGTCATGGCAAAACCATACAAAGTCAAGCATGAGTCCTATTGATCTTTTTAAGTGCTGTGACCTGATGGATTTCTCTGCCAAATTTTGTCCATTTCCAATAAACTTTATTTTTACCCTCCTATAGGGACTTTTGCATCACTCTGCAGGGGTGCTATTGCAGCAGTTTGATTTTTTCTTGCATGCCCTTAAGCCCAAGGAGTAACGTGATTACAATTTAATCCACATTGGGCATTGCATGTGTGAGTTATAACAAATTAGGGTTTGTTAGCGAGTCACAGAATAAACATGAAATTTGGGCCTGCACTGTGGCAACACTGTTTAATATTCTACAAAACCTTTAACAACTTTTGGTCAAACACCTCTCCAGATGATATTATCAAAATTTGAGGTCATTTACTTCAAGTGCCTCAGACGAGTTTGTTAAAATATAAATATCTATATATTTTTAGAAAGGGCATGACACAAGCAATCTGCTTGTGCGTTGCACTCGACATTTACCTCGTCGAAGGGCGTTAGACCATTACTGAACTTTTTTTCCAAACAATTACAAATATGCCACATTTGTGCCCCACATCTATATCACCAGATCTGGCAAGACCCCATGAGTGTGGCTTTTAGTGTTTGATTAATGATGAGCGCTTCAGCTGCACCCAGACCTGGTGCAAAAACTCCACCAAATAGGATTTTATTGTAAGTAAAATTCCCAAAGTCAGGTTTTCCCACATCGCCATGGCAAAACCGTATAAAATAAAGTATGGTTCCAATTGACTTTTTTATTGTTGTGACCTAAGGGATTTTTCTGCCAAATTGCATACATTTCCAATAAACTTTATTTCTGCCCACCCATAGAAGTCAATGACTTTTGGTCAGATGCCTCTCCAGATGATGCTCACAAAATTTGATGTCATTTACTTAAACACCCTCAGACGAGTCTGTTAAAATGTAAATGGCGCGAATCAGGGGGTCACATGATCAATCCAAGATGTCTGACTTCTGGTTGGTCGGGGGCGTGGCTACAATATAATTTTTTGTTTGTATGTACATACCACACGTGTACCAAATTTTGTTTGAATACCACAAAGTAAGTGTTGGGATGTCCTATTGGCAGATGATGATTTTTGGAGCGTCACTATGGCAACACAATGGGAGATAGGGCAGGGCCATCTTTGACTTTTTTGATGAGGGTGGTGTGTCACATATATGTACCAAATTTTGTTTGTCTATACAAAATGTTTATTTTTATTGTCCCATACAAATTTGCTTTTTGCCATCACGGCCATTGTGAATATTTACATAGTAATCTGTTCAGGTTCAGAGAGTCCACCAACAATTAAAATTTGAGTGAATTCGGCCAAAGTATGTGTGAGTTATACTTTGATTTATTTATTTATTTATTTAAAACGGACAATGCACATTGATGAACACCAGTAAAAAAAATACATGTGTAAATGCGCCGAAGTTAGCGTACAGCTAATTTTCATTTGTAGTCCCTTGACATTTAAGACAGGACAAGACAAACAACAATTAAACAAAATTCAATAAGTCATAAAAATTTCACATTCCACAGGGTCTAAAGTGCCTATTTATAAAGTGCATATGTGGTTAAAGTGCATACAGTAATTTTAAAGTGCTGTAGTTCTCTAATAAATATAAAGTTCATTTAGTTTAAAGCCAGTTGGATCCACATGTGTTGGTCGTCTCCTGCCGCTCAGAGACGACCAAGACACTGGAGTTTACAGAGTGCCCTCGGGTCCTAAAACATTCATACATATATACATATTTACAGTAAGAAACAGCAACAGTATAGATTGCAGGGTGAATGTATGCGGTGCATGCCTACATACGTATATGTATGCATGCACCGCTCAACAACAACAGTAAAATATGAGTTTGTTCAGACAATCATGGTACATGCTACATACGTAATGTATCATGTAACATGAGGTCCGAACGTCTCTAATGGGAGCAGTGTTGATTAGATTTGAACCATTTTTTAAGGTGAGTTTTAAAGGTGGTATACGTAGGAGATTCTCTTATTGTGTGAGGGATGTTGTTCCAGATGTTACAGCCTCTGACTGAGAGGACTGACTGTGCGAAGGTGGTACGTCTGTAAGGAACCACACAATCACCTCTAGTAGTTGCCCTGGTATTTCTGACAGTGGTAGGTTTTTGTTTAATGAATTCTTGTAGTGGTGGTGGTGCGAGTCCATGGAGGATTTTGTATATTGTACAAGCATACTTAAAGTGTTTGAAATTTTCAAAGCTCAATAAATTATAGGCTTCAAGAATTTGACATTGGTGAAATGAAATATTTTTTTTAGCAAAGATTTTAAGTCCTTTTTTATACAGTGATTCAATCTGTTTAAGTGTGGTGTCGCTGGTAAGGGTCCAATTAGTGAAGCAGTATTCGATATGTGAAAATATCAAAGCATGCAGAAACATTCTTGCTGCCTTTAATGTCAATGGACTGTCTGATATGTCTGAAGTTGTGGAGATTGAATTTGATTGTTTTGTAAAAATTTTTGACGTGCCTTTTTAAAGTGAGGGAGGAGTCGAGAACTACACCAAGGTACTTGAACTCTTCTACCAACTCGAGCTCCTCTCCCCTCAAAAATACTTTTGAGGTTGTAATCTGCTTAGAAATTTGTTTTGAGAACATCATACAGACAGTTTTGTTTGTGTTTAAGAGTAGGCATGATTTTGTGAGTCAATCTTGGACTTGAGTCAATGCAGATGTAAGAATGTGACTGGCTTCTTGTGTATTTTTTGCAGGTGTGAATATTACGGCGTCATTGCCCCTACAGGGCACTCCAGGTATGGCGATTTGACACCGTTGACCACAACACACTGTCTTCTATTGTTCAGGTATGATTTTATCCATTTGAGTGCTTGATTTGAGAAATTAAAGTGTGTGAGTTTGGCTAAAAGTATCTCGTGGTCAACGGTGTCAAATGCCTTTTTCAAATCTATAAATACTGCACCAACACAACTGCTCTTCTAAGAAAGACTTTGTTTTTTCTATAAAAACACTGATCATAGACTCTGTCGAATGATGGGCACAGAATCCGAACTGCATGGGGTGTAAAGGGGTGTGACAGATGTTCAGATGTGCAGACAGGAGTTTGACAATCCATTTCTCAATTATTTTTGAGACTATTGGCAGGATATTGATTGGCCTATAGTTGTTTTTGTCTTTTTTATCTCCTACTTTGAAAATAGGACTGACAACACCCACCTTCCATGCAGTTGGGACAATGGAATGTCCGATTGATAAGTTTACCATGTGTGTGATTGGTGTTATTAGTGAATCCTTGTGTTCTTTTAAGAAGCTGGCATCAAGGTCAAAGTCATCTTTAGCTTTGGATATATTTAATGAGTCTATTATTTTATCTACTTCTGTTGGAGTTATTTCATCTATATTAAAAATTTGTAGTTCAGGATTGGTAGTTCTGGCGGGTTAAACTGTTTAGATATGTCCTGTACAGAATTTATTTGATGATTGATGGCGAGCCACAAAAACAAACCCAAATTTGTGGCATTGCTATGGCAACACCGTTTAATATTCTATGAAGCCTTGAACAACTTTTAATGTCCCACTTGTCTAGATGATGTGGAGTGATTTTGGTGTTGCTGGGTTAAACGCCCTAGGACAAGTTAAAGTTTGAGGGGTGGAAATGGTGCCTCCGGCTCTGAGTCACATGATCAATCCAATATGGCTAACTTCCTGTTGGTTGCCTAGCAATGACATAATATTTTTTTTTGATCAGGATCATGTGACCAATTACTCTGCTGAATTTCGTTTGGATACGACAAAGTAAATTTTTGGTGTATAGCCATAGGCGCAGTGTGAGCGTGTACCAAAACAAGAACGTCTCGGGTCAAAACAAGACCCCAGAGAGTGTCCAGGGGGCAAAACAAGGACGTTTGGGGTCAAAACACGACCCCAGAGAAAGTTCAGGCGGCTCCGGCGGTGGCGTGGGCCCCGGAGAGAGTTCAGGTGGCTCCAGCGGCGGCGTGGGCCCCGGAGAGAGTTCAGGCAGCTCCGGCGGCGGCATGGGCCCCGGAGAGAGGTCAGGAGGCTCCGGCGGCGGCGTGGGCCCCGGAGAGAGGTCAGGAGGCTCCGGCGGTGGCGTGGGCCCCGGAGGGAGGTCAGGAGGCTCCGGCAGCGGCGAGGGCCCCGGAGAAGGAACAGGAGACACTGGAGGAACTGGCGGCAGCGGCGACCCCAGGCGTGGAACAGGAACTGGTGGCAGCGGCAACCCCAGGCGAGGAGCAGGAACTGGCAGCGACTGCGTCTTCGGCAGCGGCACGAGACGTGGAGCGGGTACTGTCGGCTGCGGCGTCTTCGACGGCCCCAGTTGGGGAGCAGGAACTGACGGCTGCGGCGTCCCCGCCGGCCACAGTTGGGGAGCGGGAACTGGCAGCTGCTGCATCTTCGGCTGCCCCAGTCAAGGAGCGGGAACTGGCGGCTGTGGCATCTTCGGCAGCACCAGTCGAGGAGTGGGAACTGGCGGCTGCGGCGTCTTCGGCAGCTCCAGTCGAGGAGCGGGAACTGGTGGGAACTAGATAGTGCTGGTCCATTTTTGTTTCTGTAACTTCTTTCTAGGCAGCACACTACTTATTTTCCATTGTAAATGCTAATACCTCTAGTCTATATTGAGAGCATTTGAGTAAACTAGTTAATTAATTATAGTATTACATTCTTCCCAGAACTCAATGAAAGGGGAGGCTCGATAGGAAATATGACATCAGGGGTGAGGATTCCAGGTGTGGTGGTGGGGGATGTGATGGGTTGCTGTATCAGCAGATTCCATAGATCCAAGGCTTAATTGCAGCGTACTGGCATACTCTTAGTAGGAAGAGCCTAGGTTCTGAAGGTACACTGGGACCAAGTTATGCATGTCCAAGTGGTTGGACGTGAGGGCACCTCATCCACGTTAGACGTAACAAGTGTGAGTAAGTGAATGAGGTCACTGCAGGAATTGTTTTTATGATTGCTTTTATCAAAACCTTTGTGTAGCCATGTGTAAACACTTGTTGGCATGGATAGCGTCATATTTTGTCTGGGCACTGGTTTTGTGTCAAGGTGTAAACTTCGGGAAATGAGTGCCACTTACTTGTCTTGCATATGAGCTAATGGGCTATTGTTTTTACCTTACTGGTGGCTCAGCGCTGGACTTACCTTCTCGTGTGGCTTGGTGTTTGGGTGGCCGCATTCAAAGTGGCGTGTCATGATGAACACTACTCCCGGTACATCTCTTCTGTTTTATTTAATTATGTTCTTAATCATATAATGCAAACTGAATATATGGCTGCTACCTATAGGGCCCTGTCGGTGGCAAGCCTCCACTTTTTGGCTGGTCCATGGAGCCGCTGTAAAATCCTGCTAATGAGATCTATGCAAATGTCAATCATGTTAAACTTAACTACACTTGTGAACTAACTTAAATTTGATATTTATTAATACATCCATGCATCCATCCATGTTCTTCCGCTTTATCTGGGGTCGGGTTGCGGCAGCAGTCTAAGCAGGGACAGCCAGACATCCCTCTCCCCGGACACTTCCTCCAGCTCATCTGGAGGAACCCCAAGGCGTTCCCAGGCCAGCTGAGAGATGTTGTAGTCCTTCCAGCATGTCCTAGGTCTTCCTCCCGGTGGGACATGCCCGGAACACCTCCCCAGGGAGGCGTCCCGGAGGCATCCGGAACAGATGCCCAAGCTACCTCAGCTGGCTCCTCTCGATGTGGAGGAGCAGCGGCTCTACTCCAAGCTCCTCCCGGGTAACCAAGCTCCTCACCCTATCTCTTAGGGTGCGCCCAGCCAACCTGCGGAGGAAACTGATTTTGGCCGCTTGTATCCGGGATCTTGTCCTTTCGGTCATAACCCAAAGCTCATGACCATAGGTGAGAGTAGGAACGTAGACTGACTGGTAAATCGAGAGCTTTGCCTTTCGGCTCAGCTCCTTCTTCACCACAAAGGACCGATACAACGACCGCATTACTGCAGACGCTGCACCGATCTGTCTGTCAATCTCACACTCATCCTTCCTTCACTCATGAACAAGACCCCGAGATACTTAAACTCCTCCACTTGAGGTAGAAATTCTCCTCCAACCTGGAGAGGGCAAGCCACCCTTTTCCAGTAGAGAACCATGGCCTCGGACTTGGAGGTTCTGATTCTCATCCCAGCTGCTTCACACTTGGCTGCAAACCTTCCCAGCGCTCAGTGAAGGTCCTGGTTTGATGTAGCCAACAGGACAACATCATCCGCAAAAAGCAGAGATGAGAAGTGTGATCCCCTGTAGTTGGAACACACCCTCCATTCCCCCTTCTTGAAAAGAGGGACCACCATCCCAGTCTGCCAGTCCAGAGGTACTGTCCCCGACCGCCACGCAATGTTGCAGAGACATGTCAGCCAGGATAGCCCCACAACATCCGGAGACTTGAGGTACTTAGGACGGATCTCATCCACACCCAGTGCCTTGCCACCGAGGAGCTTTTTGACCACCTTGGTGACTTCGGTTTGGGTGATAGTCAAGTCCACCTCAGGGTCCCCAGCCTCTGCTTCCTCAACAGAAGGCATATCAGTGGGATTGAGGAGATCCTCAAAGTATTCCTTCCACTGCCCGACATCCCCAGTCGAGGTCAACAGCTCGAGGCCGACTGACAGTCCCCCCCACCCCCCCAGCGAGGTGACATTCCATGTCCCCAGAGCTAGTTTCTGTGTCCAGAGATCGGGACGCCGTGGCCCCTGCCTTTGACCACTGCCCGATCATCCTTGCACCAGGTCCATGGGAGGAGGGCCCCACGTCATCCTTTCGGGCTGAGCCCGGCCAGGCCCTGTGGGGAGAGACCCAGCCACCAGGCGCTTGCAAGTGAGCCCCAACCCCAGGCCTGACTCCAGGGTGGGGTCCCTGCTGCGCCATAATGGGCGACGTAACTGGCCTTATTATTTTTGTCTTCATAAGGAGCTTTCGAACCACTCTTAGTTTGGCCTGTCACCTAGGACGTATTTGCTATGGGAGACCCTACCAGGAGCATTGAGCCCCTGACAACATAGCTCCTAGGATGATTTGGGCACTCAAACCCCTCCAACACGATAAGGTGGTGGTTGAAGGAGGGGTTTATTAATGCATGAAATGTAAAGTACTTAATGTCTCTGTCATTTCAGGTAAACAGACCTGTGTTGCCTGAAATAGTGTGTTCTTTCCCTGGGTTATACCTAGGGTGGCATCGCTGTTAACTGGGTCAAGGCTATTCCAATTTGGCATGGAGTCAGACTTTTGTTTGCACTGCTCCCCCTAAATCTGCCACAGTATGAAGAACCTTATATACTCCCTGGCTAGGCAGCAGTTCTTGCGGTCAACCATCAAAGAGCAGATGGCTAAAAAGGGGGCATCTGTGCTTGTCTTCTGAAAGCCCTCAGTGAAGGTGTGTAGCAATGGACTTGGCAATGCTTTGCTTCTGTTGATGTACAATCTGAAACTATAAAGTTAACCTGTTTACTTGTTATATTATCAAACTGTGCAATGTATACACCTTTTTCCAAGTTTTAGTTTTATGCACTGTGTGTGAGAGAGCACCGTTTCTATCAGTGGTGCTGTATTTTATGTATGTTACTGTCTGTTCATAAGAAAGCTGCTCTTGTATTGATCAAGCTAAAAGAAGTGGTTACTGAGTCAACACAGATGAGTATGCTCCACTATAAACTAAGAAAGAAAGGTATGGTGCCACACCATTGGCCCAAACTAATCAGTGAGAGCCTGACAAGATGGATTTGTGAACTTTTTTTTGATGTTTTCCTCTCTCTGAACTTGTTAGTTTGAAGCTTTGGCAGTTCTTGCATCGGGTGTTCCTTGTTAGTGCTCACACCCGGATCACAGCTTTTGGTTACCGTGACAACCGTGAGGCCCCTGGTGCTGCAGCTGTGCAAACAGTCTACATATGCTGCAGTCATTAGCTTCCTTTAATGGGACATATGCTACCACTCATGGGACAAATTACAGGTGTGAACGGCTAATGACAAACACTGTGACCTAAAGTGCACTTTTACTTTTCCCTCACTTCACTAACTTCAAAACACCAAAACTTTAAGCCATATTAACTTTAGCAACAACTGATAGAGTCCCAACTTGTGGCCTGTTTACCCAAAACTAAATTAAAATGACATGATTTTTAACTATAAATTGGTCAAAACTAAGACCTTCTATTAACCAAAGACTAGCATTTGTATATTTTAACAGTAAACCAAGACACAGATAGTTGTATAGTATGCACAATCAAAATATTGGGTTGTAATGGTAAACTTAATCATTTATAAAATCATTTGTAACAGATGCAAACATGGTGGAGTGAAATGAAATATCTCTTTCTTAAAAGAGATATATTATGCTTATTGAAATATTTTTAAACCAATAATGGTCAGCAGCACGTTTTACAACCTTAGCTGAGAGGAATCAGTGTAAACAGAGCTTTACACCATTTTTTTGATAAATGAATGAGAGCAGAGTGGATGTAGAGAGCTTGTTGATTGGTCAGTGCTTCCTGGAGTGGGCAGAGGTTCATGGAGCAGAGCATTCTGACCCAACTCTAGCTATGTTTTTGGTGAGGGAACAACATTATAACATGGTAGAAATCTGTGCTGCTGTATGGCTCAGTGGTAGAGCTGCAGCACATTTGCAGGACAACTAAAGCCTGCCTCAATGTTGTGGTTCCAGTCCAGGCTCGGACAGTTTGCCAAATGTCTCTCCCCACTCTCTCCCCTATTTCCTACTATACTCTGTTCTATTATTAAATAAAAAGAAAGAAAACACAGTAGAAAGCTCAATAAAGTTGATTAAGCAAAATATAAACAGACTCTTTAAATGAATCTAGAGAATTTGCAACTAAAATCAAAATTTACACTGATCAGGCAAAATATTATGACCACTGATAGGTGAAATCAATACCACAGATTATCTCTTCACCACGGTTAGTGAGTGGGATAAATTAGGCAGCAAATTAACATCTTGTCCTCAAATTCGATGTGTTTGAACCAGGAAAAATGGGCAAGTGTAAGGATGCAGCTTTTGTGGGGTGTTTCCAGTCTGCAGTGGTCAGTAGAATAAACAGTGGTGAACTGTTAATAGATGATGCATGTGGGGAGTGAAGGTTGAGGCCCATCTGGTCCCATCCAACAGACAAACTACTGGAGCTCAAACTGCTGAAGAAGTTAATACTGGCTCTGATAGAAGAAAGGTGTCAGAACACACAGTGCATCAGTTTGTTATGTATGGAGCTGTACATTAAGGCCAGGACACACCGGGGCGATCATCAGCCGATTTGACGTGGTCGGCAACGTGAGTCTGTTTGGTGTGTTCCGCACCATCGGACATAGTAGGAGACAGTTGGACGTAGTTCTGGCCTATTACATATGTTGAATCAGCATTGGGCCGTCGTGGTCCACGAGCGCTCTGATTGGCTGTATGTCCCGTTCACAATTTGTCAAACAGCTCAAGCTTAACATCAAAGGACCTTTCTGTTCTACAACTACTTCATTATGTTTCCCACATCTGTGACACTAATGTGCTGCAGTTAGCTTACCTTAGCTTGTAGCCTCGTGCAGATAAAAATATAATCCTCCTCTGAGACAAACAGCTGCAATAACCCAGTCCCTTTTATTCATTACTGTGATCAGAACAGTTTAATCAAGTTTTGCACATGCGCACTGCTCGGTCGTGGGTCTGAAACGCTCTGGTCTGTCTGCAGTTACTTTCAGTGGCGACAAAGGGAGACGTGAGGAGATGAGCAGTCACCCCGCCTCTGCTGACAGTGGTCGGGCGTTGGGTTGGTCCCAGGCTTTAGGCAGGTGGTCGTAACACTTAAAAGGTGGTCATAATGTTACGCCTAATTGTTTTAAAACTGAAGCGGGGATTCTCTCTTTCATTGAGTTCACACCCTTGTTGAAAAACTTGAGGAGTGTGGGTTCATCTTCCTCAGGCCTGGTGGAAGAAAGATGGCCGCTGCCCAAGTGCCTCATGCATGGCATAAGCCAGGGCTATGTAGCAGCTGTAGCATAACTTTTCATTCAGCTGTTTAAAAATACTGCTTAAATAACCTCATTAATATATCTATGCACCTTAAAATTGAAGTGCTGAGAAATAATCACTCCCATGCCAGTCATCCATTTACATTTATATTTAGAATTTTTTTTGCTGGCCTGGGAGACAGCAGCCTCTTCTACTAGGCTATTCTCCCTCACCACGTGGCTTTAGATCTGTGGTTCTCAAACTGTGGTACGGGGGCCTTTTCTGGGGGTACTCAGGAGTCTTTTGCAGTTTATGTCCTGATTTTGTGTAATTTAGGGCTTGATCCAGAAGTGAAGTGTAGACCAGTGTTTCCCAACCAGAGGTATGGGGACCCCTAGGGGTACATGAGAAGTTTGTTTGGAATTATTTCATAATTTATTTCCAAGACAAAAAAAATTAGTGCAATCTTCAAATATCAAACTGTTGAAATTTATGAAAGACAAGTGTAGCATGTGTTGACCTATTAGCTGCTACCAATTGGTAATTAATATTGTAGCTAGGAGCTATGCTAATAAGTTTAGTTATACTGGCTAGTATTGTCAAAGAACCAGGTTCGGCTGCTGTGAGTAATTAATAAAGGACAGAGACGTTGAATTCCATGTGGTGATGGTACTATATATTGTAAAGTGAATAAAAATTAAATTAAACAATAACCAACAAAAATATATAACCCCAATATTTACAGTACTGCAGTTACAGTAACCGGTTGAATTGAATGGATCAAGTGCACATTTTGTTTGACAAGATTCAAGTTAATTGAACAAGCAAAATCAACATTAAATAAAACAAGTTGCAACAAGTGCAAAAGTATGTTCTCCAACAGAGGAGAAATAAATAAAGTACGAAATAAAGTAAGAAATAAAGTATCGGTTGGTACGTCCTCCAAACCTGAATCAATAGCTCACACAAGGAGTTTAGGGTTCATGAATTGTCAAGGAAAAATTGTCCATACAGGGGTGTAAATTGAGTGTTGATTGGGTCTAATGAGATGGTGGGGGGGAAGAGTGCAGGCTGTAACAGCCTCCTACCAGACTGTAGGTTTAAGGTTTTCTGAGAAAAGGAGGTCTTCAGGCTCCCAGCCTAGTTGTTCCTTAGCTCGCCATCGTATCCACCCAAACAAGGGCACCTGACCTGAATTAAATAAACAAGACTTGTAAATTATCTTAAAGAAAGGCTAAATGGTTGACCTTAATTTAACTTTAGCTTAGCTTGTTCATATTAATTTTCATGTGTACACATAAATACAAATAGCATTCAAACAAACTAGCTAATGTGCAATGTAGGTACATTAGAACAAACAGAATAAATCACATTCAGTGTCAGTAACTGTTCAGAAATACAGGGTTCACAGAGGCCTTCAAATGCTATGTATTGGCTACACAGCCTAAACCCAATTTACAACAGTACAAACAGTATAGCGCAGGCAAACATTGACATTCAAACTGCTAATAACAATGCTAGCATGCTAAGCATTAACATAAAACTTAAAATTATAAAATATACAGTAAAATAAATGTTATTGAAGTTTATATTAGCATTAGTGTTGTCAATCGATTAAAAAAACATTTTGGATTAATCACACTCTTGGGCTGTGATTAATTACGATTAATCACAATGTATAACTTGGTAGATTTTCCACGACAATATGCAGCGTTTAAATAAAAAAAGTCCAGAGAGGTTGAAGAGTGTGTTTTAACTTGGATAAAAAAATACATCTCAGAAAATAACTTATAAATATTGTGAGAGAGCCTTTAATAAATCTGTGTAGTAACTGAGATAACAGTGTCTGCTGAACTGTGCTCAGCATTAAATCTACTGCAGACACCTGAGCCTCCCCTCTGCTCCTCTCAAAGCAGGGCATGGTCACCTGTCCGCAGTGAGGCTACTGCTCTGAGTCGAGAACTGACGTTTTATGGAAAACAAAACACTGCAAATAAATGGTTTGTAGGAGTTTGCGGCTTGTGGCTCCATAAGTTCAGGGATGACCATCGATTGCCCCTCTCTCTCACCACGGGTCCAGGATGCACAGAAAGCACAGCTCCCAGGAACGCGTACGGACAGAGGCAGTGAAAGGAAGTGATATAAAAAGCACACGCAACATTTATTAGTAAAAAGTTTTACACGAGACTCGTGAGGGGAGGGAAAGGAGAGGGCTGTAGTGCAGCGGCCAAAGCAGTGGACTTGTCCTGAAGTCGAACCACGGGCAAACGCGAGGCAGGTTTTTTCTCTTCCCTGGTCGTGCGGGTCTTTCACCGTGAAAGCAAGTCAATGTTGTGATATACGCATATTTCCAAGACGGTCACACACTCCCCTACACGGCTTCAAGCCCTACAAAGTGCTTTGAGAAGCGCTGGTGTACGGCAAAACAGATTGTGTGATTAATTTGCGTTAATACATTTTAACGCATTCATTTTTTTTCTATTAATCGCATGCGTTAAGGTATACAGCCCTAATTAGCATATTGTTATTTTTCATTTTATTTTAAAGGCAAGCAGTTTATTACAAATTTAATTTTCAATTTGAGTTTCGCAGAAAAATGCAGGAGCATTAGTTTTAGTTTATAATAGTCAGCCTTTGTGCTGATAAACGCAGATATTTTTTATTGTAATAAATAAAAAAAATATAAAAAAAACAGTGTTTATCTCCACAGGTGTCAATTTGACAGAATTTAAGTGTTTGGAAAGCCCAGGCTCAGGCCCATACCAAACACCACCAGTGTCTAGTTGCTTCATGCGTTTTCCACAGATGGATTTAACTAATCTATTTAAAATTATTTGACATAATGCCACCACTGAACCATTGTTCTCACATTCACACCTACCCAACAGTAGCTATCAGGAAGCATACACACGTAAACCTCTTACAATAAAAAAAAAAAAAAAAAAACATCTTCACAACATACTTCACACCTCCTGTATTTACTTGCTCTAACCATCATATCTTCCAAAGCACATTCCTTTTTGTCCTTCTGAGTCAAATCCCACATATACAAATCCTTCTATTGCCTAAAACCTAGCGTTACCTTCTATATTTCACTACACACAACAATTTGCTTTCTTCTTCTTCTTTAGATTATCTAAACCAGACCTGGGCATTTTACAGCCAGACGTGGCCCGCGAGCTCTTCCAACCCAGCCCATGGCGGCTGTCTGATCCGAACCTCGGTACCACACCAAGCCCCGCACTCAGAGAGAGTGAGGGAGAGAGAGCGGATTAGCATTTCAGTGCACGTCGTGAAAACACCACACGTAGCGAGCCGTTTAAAGCTTTAACGTGAACAGTGCTGGGTTTTTCGATGTCTGTCCTTATCTGACAAAACGAGAGAACGCACTGCAGACTCTGATCCCCTTCCCCTCGGGGTTTGTCTCAGAGAGCAGAGGAGAGAAATGCATTGTATTTAGGGAGCAACACGTGTTTTGAGATACGGTAAAGTGACATTTTATTTTATTTTATTTTTTTGGGTGCAGTTACTGCAGCGTAAAAGTAAAAGTCAATAGTAAATCTTCACATGTGACTTCATGTGAAATCTTGGGTGAGAGGAGAAACAGGGACATGCATGGAAAGGAACGGGGTGAAGTAAGAATGGACTGAAAACAGCTTCATCCTCCCAGAGACCAGTTCAGAACCAGTGTCTTATTGTTATGGGACAGTGGCCTTCATTAAAAGCATCAAAATTAAGCTTCACTTTGAAACCAAGCCCAACACTGCTCAGTTAAACCCCTCACAGCAGCAGTCACAGCACAACATAGAATTAATTGTGAAGTTTAAAAGTAAGAGCTGATTATTATTTTTCTTAAAATAGGCATTCAGAACAATACAATTTTATTTAAAATTATATTTATTTGATATAAGAATAGAAAATGTACATTTTTATTTTATTATTTGAAATATAGTTGAAATATAATTAAAATAAATTCTATTTGAAGGAATAAAGAGACCTAGTTCTGTTCTGAACTTAACTTGAGGACATTTTCACAGATTGGATCTCTGTGAATATTTATATCAAGGAAGAGCTATGGATCACAAGCAGCTTGTTGCACTTTAAAGGAGCAGGAGTAAACATGGAGACATGGGGTCTGCTGCTGTCAGAGGGCTCAGTGTAGGCAAAGGATTAGAAAGGGGTTTGGGACCTGATGAAAGAGATCCATGAGCTTTGTCAAAAGAAATGACAGCTCTCAGATGCAGACTGGAGCTGGCATTCTGTTGATTTGAGAGGACTGTTCAGTGAACTAACACGAATACAGCTAAATGCACATTTAAACTGAACGATCTGTTTCTGTTAATGCTGTTTTAATAAATGCTGAAATGTCCTGCCTTCTTTTTGCATTTATCTGCTTACATTTATTAAGCCTAAACATAAAAAGATACACAGTTGATATTGAGAACAAGTGCGGTTAGTGTTGACCCGGCCCTCCGCAACCGGCCCAGACTCAAATATGACCCTCAGGAAAAAATAAATGCCCACCCCTGATCTAAACCAATGATAAGACGCTGACATGACAAGACACTGAACAAACCGACAAAGAAAGAAAACAGAGAACACAAACAGCAAACAAAGAGAAGCTCGCTATAGTTTATATTAGTGAGTTTGTTCTTCTGAAAGACTTGCAGATTCTTAAAACTTTATATATGTTGATTTTTGGTGAGAATTAGCAGTTAGTTATAAGCTGTCTACTGTAAGAACATATGCCCAGGAAAAACATTATTTGTTTTTGTTTCTTTTTGTCAGTGGTTTAGAGATATTGTGGATGGCAGCACTGGATAATTTTCCAATGGCACCTCCCTTAGGGTGTTTAAACACTGGAGTAATGCCATCAACAGCTTCCTGTTTTAACGGATACTGGCGTTAGCATGGCCTATAAGTAAAATTTAAGGGTGTTCACCACAGGTTCACAATCTTTAATTAGACCTACATCAGATTTGTTTTTAACCCATAGGTCAAATGTAAAGCAGGGATGGCTGCAGCTTCTGAGTGTGAGAGGAAAGAAAAAGTGTGATAAGCCTCATGCTTATCTCCCACCAGCTGCACAGAGCGGGTTGCATGCTGTACAGAGGTGAAAGGCATTCTGTACACAGTCAACATAGACAAACAAGAGGTGTAAAGTGAGTTATGTTATACACAGAATGTTGTTCCCCAGTTAGAGAAACAGATAACGTAAAGAAGTGAGAGTCCAAGAAAAGAACGATGTGGTGAGTTTGTCATGTGGTGTTCTGAGCCACATGTCCTCAGATCTGGGACCTGATCCTTGTGACAAGTGAAATGTGCAGTGCAAGTCATCCACATGCATAAGTGGGAGACATTCTGTGCCACTTTGATTTGCTCTGTAGAAATTTTAGTTGGGGGCAATTTCCATTGATATACATATAAAAGAGTCCTAGTTCCCAACTTGACCTCAGTGAAATTGTTGTTATTGGCCAACTGATCACTTGTTTTTACCTAAAGACCTTCTGGTGTGGAGATAAGGCAAATACCTGGTCTGTTCATCAGATCTCAGCCTAAGAAATTTACTGGACATACTGAGGAGAACAGGAAAGAGTGCTTAAATCTACTGCCTGCAGGGCCTAAACCCGAAAGTGGAGATGTATACCGTTCTTGCACAGTTTCATCAGCACCAATAGAGTACACATGACGGCCACTCATTTTCAGAGATTTTAGAGTTAGTGGCTCCTGAATCAACAATAAGCATTACTTTATCTCCATTCCATTCAATGGTATATTCTGGTAACACAGTATTTGTTAATGAGATCAGGCTTCCATAAGTTGCAGCTGGTGGCTTAGTCTTGTTCTTCAAATAAGTGGTTGCTTGTGAAACCAATGTGTGTATGTCAGCAGTAAGCATTTCTTCATTGCAGAGCTACAGATGTGAATGTGTGTGTTGTTGGTGCAGTACCTTCCTCAGTGCGTCTCTCGCTGGGCCTGTCCTCGCTGCCCAGTCAGGCCGACTCCTGGGTAGCAATCAGGGGAGGGCCTTCACTGTATCTTTTTGGACAATCTCACATCCAGTGTCCAACTTATACATTCTCGAGTCCCTCTCTATTCCAGTGACCACGACCCTTGCCTCGGCCATATTCTCGTCCCAGTCGTCCACGCCTGTGCCCTCAGCCTAGGGCTAGATGGTCAGAGCAGCAATGTGTAAGTCAGTTGGTAATGCTGTAGTTGTTCTCACACAGCGTTCTGTGACACTTGACTGCATCCATGACTTCAGCTGGGGTCCATGGACGATAGGCCAGTATGGGACTGGCAGGTCCGGCAACTTGGACCACTGGACATTGTGTGGAGGAGCGAGCCCAATTCACAGACTCCAGCTTTAAGACCCAACAGAAACTTGCTTTCTATTGCGATGGGTGCTACAGTCAGTTCAACTCATGTTTAAACCAGTGGAGTGGGCTTTCTTTTCTTCTTGTTCTGAGTGTGATAGCTTGGGTGGCTGCAGGCTGTGTCCTGGTTTCTGGTGGTGTAGGTTGCTCATGTAGAGCTTTAGAGCTCACCGGCAGGTCACTGGAGGAATTTGGCTCGACTTCCGCTGTTGTTATGTCTCGTGTCTCTGTCTAGTTTTCTGTATTTGTTTCCCTTGTCTTATTTTGTATTCCCTGTCTGTTTCCTGGTTTTCCCGGTGTTCTTCCTGCCTCTTGTGTTTCCCGCGTGTTCTGATTACCTGCCCCGCCCTGATGTTTTTCACCTGTGTCTCATTTCCTCGTGTATTTATGTCCTGTGTCCTCCCCAGGTTTTTGTTGGTTCATTTGGTATGTTTAGTTTTGTCCGGTTGTGGTTTTCGTCCTTTGTCTTCCCTGTGAGTATATTAAAGCCTGTTTTGTCCGCATTTTTGGGTCCATCCCTTCTGTGCTCCGCTCCAGCCGTAATAGCTGTTATCTCTGGGGCTGCTCGGGCTGCTGCTGTTAGGTCCCGCACTTGTTGCTGGGGACTGACTGCATGGGCAGGAGTCCAGGTCCAGGTTGAGTTCCACCATGGAGAGGTCTGGAAAAACAGAGAAAACAGAGAGAGCAGTTTCTGATTGTTTTTTTCTACCCGTCTATTCACATTTTAAATGCTTTCTGTGTTCTTCTACTTTCACTAGATTTGCTTTCACTTCCTTTTCATTCTTCAGATCGTTATCAAATCACGATCATGTCTCTTAAATTTTGAATTTACTGGAAACCTCAGGACCACCAGTGAATGTCCACAGTGTGCCAGTAAGAAAAATGTAATTACACAAAAACACAAAGACCTAATAAAATTGACCTTTAGCTTTACACAGTCAAATATCTGTCTTTGCATTCAAAAATATTTCCTTTGTCTAAATTTAGTAGCCTCATTTCTTTTCTCTTTTCCTAACTTTTCTCTAAGCATTTTCAGTTAATTTATACTCTGCAATCCCCCATTCAGAAAACCAAAATGTTCATACCATGTTGGCAGACACTGGGCACGCTGTTTACCATTTGTGTTTGTCATTGTCCTGACAAGAGGTGTCTCTGGGACCTCACTCTTTTGACAGGCTTATTCCCATTTTTCTGCTGTTAGAATAATGGTCATGTACACTTAAGCCTCCCAAAGCATCATCTGGAGTATTTCCCTCTGTTTGTTTTCTGGTTTTATCTTAGGTTACTCTGTGACTTGGTCACCCAGAGACTTTACCTGTAATACTACTACTGTAATACTCTATTGACAGCTGCCGTGAGACTTTAATCCAGTCAGAAAAATGACAACAAATAAAGTTTGAGTCCTACTCGCTATTGATAACAGACATATGTATCTCACCGTTTAATTAAAAATTGAGTTTGTTGAATTCCAGCGGTGACAGTCATGGACCCGGTGAAACAGGCCTCCTGTCTCTGAAACCCTATGGAGGTAGGAGGCTGGAGGATCTATCCCCCAGGATGGTCAGTCCCTGGTTACTTTGTCCTGTCAGTCAACTCGAGGAATCTCAGGTCTGACACCAAGTTTGTTGTGGATTTAGCTTAAGATACTTCACAAAAAGACAATGTCTTGAACAATAAATGAGTTGTCTTTTTTTCCCTTGTGCACAAGGAGAACACAGTACAGAGAGAGATGCAGAGTGTTCTGCCTTGCCAGTTTTTATCTTATACACCTCAGACAATTTAAAGGTTTACTCAAGTAAAAGTATAAATAAAATCATCCAAAATTGACTCAAGTAAAAGTAAAAGTATGTTCAGAAAGTTATTTTTCTTCAAAAAAGGTACTAAGTAAATTACTTGAGTAAAGGTATCCACCACTGATACTGTAACATTAGAGTGTTAGAATTTATATTAATGCTATATAGATGAAATATTTTTAACTGTGTAATAAATAAATGAAATAAGCAGAAAGGTCACTGGCTGACATCTTGTGTCAAAGGTACAATGTATAATCTTTGGTCTCCTCTGGTGGTCACATTACAAATTGCAAAGCTGTCTCACAGTGCGGCCATCTGCCCAATCAGGTGACTTTCTACAGCCTGTGAGCACCTGTGGTAACCTTACAGAGACATTATGAACACATTAAAATAGAGTGGGTGTGTTTCTCCTCCAGGAGTTTTGAGCTGTCTGCTCTGGACACAGGAACTGACAGGTCTTGACTTATTTCCTGTGACAAAGAATTATTTTGACACTAAAGAGACACAGAAAGTGCTTTTCAGCTTGGCCAGGTGCCCTTCCTGACACAACACTCTATTTATACAGGCTATGGACCAGTACATATTGGCTAAATATTTTTGAACCACTGACTAACCACTTCACTAAAAGGGAGCCCCAAAGAGTCATTTGGACACTATTTTGCATGAATGAAAGTATCTGTCCTGCTTTGTTAATTGTACACTAACAGTATACTACTCTATGTAACAGCCCATGAATGAGTGGTGACAGACACCTGCCCATCTGGAAATATTTACACAAATAATAAAAATGTAGTTTTGTTTTAAACTGCACAAAATAGCAAAAGAGTAAATATACTGTTCAGGTGTGCTTAAGCGGCTGCTTTATAACTTGTACACAAGTTCACATACACACATTTTATCGCTGCACATTATACAGAGACAGACTGTAGTATACTGCTCTGTCAGTCTATAAAGGGGTTATATTATGCTTTTATTTATATTTTTACGCCACTTTTGGTCAGCTCTAGAACAGCACTGCACGTTTTACAACCTTTAAAAACATCATTTGACTCAAAGAAAGTTTTCTTCAGTAATAACTTTACTACTGCCATAAAGAAACAGATGAAGAGACCAGCAGAGGGCAGTAGAGTGCAGAGCTGTTACACTATTCTGAACAGAACCATAGAAAAATATTTTTTTATTTCCTCAAACTTTTTGTTTGATGACATTTTAATACAAAATAAAAAATATCTGTGAGGAATCAGTGGAAACAGAGCTGTACACCGTTTTTTTTTAATAAGTGAATGAGAGCAGACTGTAAATCCCTTGTTGA
This sequence comes from Bostrychus sinensis, assembly GCA_020698575.1. Taxonomy (NCBI): domain Eukaryota; kingdom Metazoa; phylum Chordata; class Actinopteri; order Gobiiformes; family Eleotridae; genus Bostrychus; species Bostrychus sinensis. Next base: position 30,568,146 of record CM036240.1, on the reverse strand, counting down.
TTGGTCAGTGCTTCCTGGAGTGGGCGAGGATTCGTGGTTTGTGGATTCAAGCTTTCTGTGAAAAAAGCAAAACACAACTCCAGGTATGTTTTTGATGAGAAAACAACATTATAACTTTAAAAAGACAATTTTGCATAATATAGCCCTTTTAAATGTGCTGTTCATGAATCCATCAACACAACCATGATCCTGGCAGTGATATGTGGCACAGCACATTAAATCTCTGGGAGACACATGGTGAAGGCATGTGCTTGGGCAAAGGACACTGTGTAGTAAAAAAATAACAGCAAATATCACAGTATTACATACACAGCCCCTATAGCAACAAGGCCTACTTGAGACTTTGTTAAAAAAATATTGCATCAGTGGTATATGTTTCCAGTCTTTGGCATGGTTCACTCAGTGCTCAGGCTTTAATGTAAAACAAGAAACTAACAAACACATTCAAGTTTTGTAATTCAGTATTTGGATAAGTAATGTTTGGCATGAGAGCTGGAGTAAACTCTGACCACACAAAATGCAGAGTACTACAGATATTCAGCAGCAGGTGCTTTCTGAGGCCTTCAAAGAATCAGGCATGGATTTGTATTTAAAATGGGTGCACTCTTTATGGTTTAGGAACTTTATTTTTTCAGTCAAAAAAATAGAAAAAGCCAGATTTATTACTTGGTGAACTTCACCAAAGTTATTCTAGTGTGCTGAGTCATTGATTTGATCACTGCTATCCAAAGTGAAGTTGTGGAGTTGTTTTGGTTCATGATGCAAGTGGCTTGGGAGGTCCAGTGTCCATCTGGGAGCAGGCGGAGGTGGAAGGAGACGAGAGATAAAGCGTCTGGATGAAGTCACTTCTTCCCCCCACCTGTCTCCTTCCTCCAACATGAGCAGTGAGCAGCTGTACCAGTGCTACCCAGAACTGGGCAATCTGTCCTGCTCCAAGCGGGTTCCTGATCAGAACATCACCATCTATCTGATCATGCTTTTTACTTTCACCATCTGCACCGGCATCCTCAACCTTATGGTCATCATCGCTATCTCACATTTCAGGCGAGTCACAAGTGGTCACATCAAGTTTATTGTAATGAAATGTACTCATTTTGTGTCTTTTCTCAGGCAGCTGCACTCCTCTACTAACTTCATCCTCCTCAACCTGGCTGTCTCAGACTTCCTGGTGTGCTGGGTGGTGATTCCAGTCATAAGTTCCTTCCCGTACGCTTGCTGGCGAGTCGGCGACATCTTGTGTGTCCTTTATATCGTCTTTGTCTTCACACTGATTTCTGTATCAGTTGGAGGCATGATCCTTATCTCAATAGACCGCTATGTAGCCATTTGTGACCCCATGCACTACTCCACCCTGATGTGCAGGAGATCTGTTAGCATTGCCCTGATCTCATGCTGGATCATCTCCCTCCTGTACAGCTTTGGGTATTACCACAACAATTTCATTATTATGGGGCAGTATGGGAATTGCAAAGGGGACTGCTTCATAGTGATAAGCCCTATTGCTGTTTACATTGACCTGGTGGTGAACTTCTGTGTGCCCTTTGTGCTCATAGTGTTACTGTACTTGCGAGTTTTCTTTGTGGCAGTGTCGCAGGCCCGTGCCATGCGTTCTCAGGTTGCAGCCACCACACAGCAGCCAGCGGTGAACTCCAGGAAATCAGAGCTGAAAGCGGCGCGGAATCTGGGCTTTGTTGTGTTTCTCTTTCTTCTCTGCTACACACCGTTCTACGTGGTCGATGTGGAAGCGAATATGAACTTTTATGTCAAAATAATCCTGTTAAGTTTGATGTATCTGAACTCGTGTTTTAACCCCTTACTCTATGCGCTCATGTATCCCTGGTTTAGGAGATCTGTGAAGCTGATAGTGAATTTTAGGATTTTGCAAAGTGGTTCACGAGATACAAATGTGCTATGGTGACTTCAAATGCAGTGGTAATATATAAAAAAAGCATGTTACTGATAACCCATGTGAAATGAATTTGAAATAGCACTGTACACATTTAATATTCATTCATTCATTCATTTTCTACCGCTTTTTCCCGTTAGGGGTCACGGGTGCACGGTGGCAGAGCGGTTAGCGTTCTAGCCTCCCAGCAAGGAGGTCGTGGGTTCGAGCCCCGGGCGGACCAATACACCATCACACGAACTCTCTGGGTGGAGTCTGCATGTCCTCTCCGTGTTACCGTGGGTTCTCTCCGGGTTCTCCGGCTTCCTCCCACCGTCCAAAGACATGCATGTGTTAGGTGAATTGGTGACTCTAAATTGACCCTAGTGAGTGAATGTGAGAGTGAATGGTTGTCTGTCTGTGTTCGTCTCTGTGTCAGCCCTGCGACAAGCTGGCCCCTGTCCAGGGTGTACCCCGCCTTTGGCCCAAAGTTACTGGGATAGGCTCCAGTCACATTTAATATGACATTTGTAAACACTGAGGCTTAGAGTTGAGAACCAAAAGGGCACAAAGTGACGTTCTGGACATTCGGAGATTTACAAAACTTACAAATCAAATGAATGCTCTTGTTTTTACGGCCAAAAGATCACAATAAAAACAACTGGCTGTCTCTGAACAAAGAATTCAGACAGTGTGATAAATGGATATAAACGCTATACTGTTATGTCATATAAAAAAAGACATACAATGCTGAACAAATGCTGATTTCTCCTTCTTTAGGCCCAGTTTAGACCTGGTTTAGTTCTAGTTTTGTCCTGATTTTGCCCTGGTTATGTGCTGGCTTAGACCTTCATTCACCTTGGCTTGGACCTGGATTAGTTCTGGTTTTAGTTCTGGTTTAGTCCTGGCTTTGATTTGGTTTAGTCCAGGTCTCGTTTCTTTATGTAGTATTACTCCTTTTTGTTTACTGAAAATGAAACTCGGAAAGCCATACACTTTGAGGTGCTGGTCTGTGTATATCTGTGTATATGATCATATAGCATTTATGAATTGAAATTTCACAATACATTAGTATTGTGCTTTTTTTTCTCTTGTAAATGTCACGCTCTTTGGTTCTAGGTCCTCAGTGTGCAAAAACAGATTTACCTACTGTAAATCAGCATGATTAGTTTAGCAATTGAAACATCTATACTTAATACAAAAGGCATGCTTCTAATTGTAGCTCTTCATTGTACACACTGCTAGTGTTGTTCTCTCTGGGCTATGAATGTAAATTGAATTTTCCAGATTTAATAGATAATGCATTACACTTTTGAAATGAAAAGATGTTTTTCACCAACAGAAAAGTCTCCCCCTGTGTATACACCGCCCATGTGGGAGTCAAAGATACCAAACTCAGTATTAGTGGATGAGAACAATTAGTCTACACAAAAGCACTTTTATCACTGCATGTTTTTTTTTAAATATGGAAAATATAGTTAATACTCGTAAAAAGTGCACAGGTTATTAGTTTTATTAATATGTTAATTATTACATTGATTAATTACATTAATTAATAACATAAAATACTGTATGAAGTTTTTTGTGAGTGTTTCTATAACCTTATTCATAGCAATCCACTGTCCGTGAATGTAAGTGATATACAATATTACATTAAATAAAATGTATTTTGTCTCTAAATGTCTTGGACCGTTTATTTCACATATCCAAAAAAATAAGATAAAAGATAAATTTATGTTTTAAAAAAAAAAAAGGTCTCTCTTCTGATAGAAAGAGTGGCAATGCAGTTTTGAAAACAAAACTAAAAATGTAAACAAAAACACCTTGGTCATTATGTAAAACATTTTTAATTGTTAATAACTCAACTGTACCATTGTTATCATTAAAGCTAATTGTGACGGGGTTCTCCCGGAAAAATGAAAATGAATGGCGTAGTCATAAAATGATGTTCAGTGGTTTATTGTGCTCGTCCTTTCCAAGGTGCAAAACAGTGCTCAGGATAAAAATGGTGAGCAGAAAAAGAGGAAAAAGAAATAAAAATATTTACAGTATGTACAGCAATGGCCAAGCCAGTCCATACAAACAAGAGACATTCTCTCTCTAGGTTATTTTCACTGTAACACGCTCTGGCTCACACTGACTTGGTGGTGGAGGAAGGCCTCTGTTTTAACCACTGAGGCCCCTCCTCCCAGCCAATTAGTCCAAATTATTGGGAATTCCTCTCAAAAGCCAACACAACACAACACAAAATACCATAAATTCCCTAAAAATACAATAAACAAACAACATGGATCAATGTGCCTCTAAGACACCTAGGAAAAAAAATATAATTAATTTGGTGCAAAAACCGACACTTTGTAGTGATGTCACCATGACGTCAGACGCAAGCGTCCCGCGCATGACGCAATATAATGAGGAAGTGAGAGTGGTGCTCTGTTTGACAGTGGAGACTCGTGAATGTGAGGTGAATACTGGCCAAATGTTTGTGAGTGGACAAAGCTATGGAACGAACAATGGTTTAACAGTTGTTAAGTGTGCACCCAAGACTACTGCGATGGCTGGCAGACAGTAAAACAACAAGAAACCAGAACGAACGGACGAGGGGTGAAGTAAATGGACAACAGGAAAGCGGTAAGTGTGTGAGTATGTGTGCGTGCGTGCTTAATTACCCTTTTAAACACCACAGGGTAGAGTGTTTTGTTCAATTTTCTATATCACCATCAGGGGGCAGTGTTCAAATTTGTTCGCAAGGGAGTGTCCATGTCATTCTCATATGATAACGACCACAACCCACTTTATGTAGCTTTCTGAGGATGTTTCTCATTTGCCAGGATCCATTTTGGCTGAACCACTTCAGAGTGATCCATGTCATCATCGCCTCACCAACTAAATCTCTCCATGCCCACCACATCAGTGTCACCAGTGCATGGCTATTGATGTTTCACATTCTGTAAATGTGACACTGCTGTTATTAGTACCAACATCAAACCAGTTTTAATAGAACTTTTAATAAAACTATATTCTGTATTCTGGTGCATTTTAACAGGTGTTCCAGCTGGGTAGAATGTGTGTGAAATAATTGATTGTTTTTGTAAAATGATCTTGCGTTTAGGATTAAAGAGACATGAGAAATTACAGAAACACCCATACCTCAAAGAAGAACTTGAGGAGGCTTGGAAAGTAAAGGCAACAGTGGTGCCCGTGTTCATCGGAGCACTTGGGGCAGTAACCCCCAAACTGGAAGTGGCTACAGCAGATCCCAGGAAGAACATCAGACATCTCAGTCCAGAAGAGCGCAGTCCTAGGAACAGCAAAGATACTGCGCAGAACCCTCAAGCTCCCAGGCCTCTGGTAGAGGACCTGAGCTTGGATGGATGAGACCGCCCGCGGAGGGCGAGAGGACAATTTTTTTTAATATATACTGTGTATATATGCTATGCTATATATGCTTTGTGGAAGCTCACAAATGAGATGAGAAGTAGTATTTGAGTCTCTCCTTTATTATGATGAAACTTCCAACAAGAACTGCAAAGCAACATTTTTGCGGTACTCAACAGCTTCACAGTACAAGACAAACTGTACAAGTTAATCAATTAAAAAAAATATTCAGATTAAGCAGACTCTTGGGCTGTGATTCATCACGATTAATCACATTGTATAACTTGGTAGATTTTCCATGACAATATGCAGCGTTTAAATTAAAAAAAAAGTTCAGAGAGGTTGAGGAGTGTATTTTTACTTGGATAAAGAAATACATCTTAGAAATAACTTCTGAATATTGAGAGAGCCTTTAATAAGTCTGTGTAGTAACTGAGTGTAGCATACTTATATAATATATATATACACTTAATTAAGACAAAAATTAAGAGTAATAATTCTGCAATGGTACCAGTTAGCCTTGTGCTAACGTGCAGATTAAAACACCTAAACTAATGTCTTAAGAGAGAAAGATTAACCAGCATGGACTCAGCATAATAGATAAAGACCACCAAACTCAACTTAATTTAGATTAAGTATAATGTTTATTTACACAATTAGGCAGAATAGTATACTGAGGCACAGGTAAATAGTAATTTTGAACAGAACCGTTATGCAGAATTACTGATTAATTAATAATGAATTGCAGCTGAGTAAGGTTATAGTATGACTTATTAAATTATTGGAGATTTAGGGAATAAAGGTGGAAATAGACTCTGAGGCTCTTAGCGCCAACTCTGTCACACAACACTGGGCTTACTGTACTCGGACAGGAGGGAAAGGGCGGTGACAGCAGGCCAGCCTCCAGTTTCAGCCAGGGGCTCAGATGTTGTTTTTTCTGGATCCGTGGGGTGTCACAGGCAGATGTTCCCACTCCAAGCCGCGGTTCGTAGGTTTTATCCTCCAAAAGATCCACAAGCCAGTCGCCAGATCAGATGTTATGTTTGACCAGCGGGCGTGATGCCGCTCAGGGAGAGTTTAGCTGTTGTTCAGCGTAAGGCAGCATCAAAGTCTCAGAGCATGGCAAATGTCCTTTTAATGCCAAATGAAAAATTCAATAAAAATCCTTTCACAGCGACTCAAAAACTTTAGAAGTATAACTTCTTGAAATAGCTGCTTTGGTCAAGGCAGCGATTGTTAAAGATGGCGGATGTTGCGTGGCGCGAGGCTTTTCAAAATAAACTACAAAAATGATACTTGAAATGATCAAATAAAAGTTTAAACGACTTATCGTGAAAAGATTTTATCACCGGTAAAGTAAACTTAACGCAACAAAAATAAGATGAGAAGAAAGGGAAAAAACATAGACTTAGAAGACGCGGAAGACAAAGGAGAAAGGGAGAGAAGACAAGAGAAGACTGAGAGCGACAAGACTGAGCGCCAAGAGAAGACTGAAGAGGGGTGTATCTTTGACTCCGTGGTATGGCCCTCCGCAGTGATAGTGGAGAGGAATCGATTTACCTCTGCTAGACGCAAAGTAAATGTCATAAAAAGAAATGTGTTCACTCCACTTCAATTTAAATAGATTTTACATTTACACTGAGTGGAATGTTTTGTAGCAACATAAACTGGTGAATACTGGTGAATAATGATACTGAATAAGCATATATCCAACCAATAATAAACATGATGATTTCAACAGTTTGCACAAAACATATTTATGACATTTTCCTGTAAAGTAACATGTTAATGCATGAGATCTGTCTCTTGAACAGATGAGTGATAAAGTTTTTAATACACATAACTTTGTTGGGTTGAACAATAGGCGTACAGAGAGAACATACAGCGTTTTTGATTTACACACGCAAGTTAATTATCTGCTTCCTTGGAAACGTGTGGTGCTATCTGTACCAGGTCTCTGGTTCCTCTCACACGAAGGAAGGAAGCCTCTTCTGGCATATTTATTGGTCAGCAGTTCGTATAGGACAGATATATGCGTTTGTTTGCATCCTTGGTGCGATAAGACTCAGTCTTCTGGCTCCTAAAGGAATGTCCTTTTTGAGTTAGAATATCAGCAGTGGTCCAATACTCCTACATCAGATAAAAGTGTCTGCTGAATGTGCTCTATATTAAATCTACTGCAGACACCTGAGCCTCTCCTCTGGTTCCTCTCAGCGCCGCGGACAGGGGCGGGGCATGGTCACCTGTCGGGCAGAGCACGGTCACCTGTCATGGGCAGGGTACAGTCACCTGTCTGCAGTGAGAACTGAGTCGAGAACTGATGCTTTTTGGAAAAAAACAACAAGAACAAAAAAACAAAAACACAGCAAATGAATGGTTTGTAGGAGTTTGCGGCTTGTGGCTTCATAAGTTCAGGGATGGCCATGGATCGCCCCCCGCTCTTACCACAGGTCCACGACGCACAGAAGGCACAGCTCTCAGGAACCCGTACGGACAGAGGCAGTGAATGGAAGTAATATAAAAAGCACACATAACATTTATTAGTAAAAAGTTTTACACGAGACTGGACGTGCGAGTCGTTCACCGTGAAAGCAAGTCAATGTTGTGATACACGCCCATTTCCTAGACGGTCACGCAGAAATTTCAGCTGTCAGTTTCCACTGTGAGGAACATAGTGAGGAAATGGAAGACCACAGGCACAGTTCTAGTTAAGGCCCGGAGTGGCAGGCCAAGAAAAATCTCAGATAAGCAGAGGCAAAGGATGGTGAGAACAGTCAAACTCAACCCACAGACCAGCTCCACAGACCTACAACATGATCCTGCTGCAGATGGTGTCACTGTGCATCGATCAACTATTCAGCGCACTTTGCACAAGGAGATGCTGTATGGGAGAGTATTGTGACGGAAGCCTTTTCTGCGCACATGCCACAAACAGAGTTGCTTGAGGTATGCTAAAGCACATTTGGACAAGGCAGCTTCATTTTGTTCAAGAATCAGTGGCAAAGTTGAAGTTGCGCCAGGGCTGGATACTTCAACAAGACAACGACCCTAAACACTGCTCAAATTCTACTAAGGCATTCATGCAGAGGAACAAGTACAACGTTCTGGCAATTTCAGTCCCCAGACCTGAATATTATTGAAAATCTGTGGTGCGATTTAAAGCGGGCTGTCCATGCTCGGGCACCATCAAACTTGACTGTACTGGAGATGTTTTGTAAAGAAGAATGGTCAAAAATACCTTCAACCAGGATCCAGACCCTCATTGGAAGCTATAGGAAGCATTTAGAGCCTGTTATTTCTGCAAAAGGAGGATCTACTAAATATTGATGGAATTTTTCTGTTGGGGTGCCCAAATTTATGCACCTGCCTACTCAGGGGTGCCCAAACTTTTTCATACGACTGTATATATATATATATATATATATATATATATATATATATATATATATATATATATATATATATATATATATATATATACACTAGGGCCAGGAATTGATTAAAAAATTAACTAATTAATTGCAATTCTGAAAAAAGTTTGTGATTAATCGCAATTAATCGCATTATGAATTCACATACAAACACAATTGTAAATTTAGAAAGAGTTTATTTTGAATTAACCTTCACATGCTTTACTGTCAACTTGTGCAATGCAAAACTTGCAAAGAAAATAAATTAATATTCTCTTTGAGGCCTGTAACTGGTCTTCATTGACAAAGCTTGCCTAAATAAGGTACAATCAACAAATACACACAACTTACCTAAAAAAAGCTCTGGGGTGCTTAGCTTAAAGATGATATGTTAGGGACGAGTTACTCCGGTGGTAATTGAACTCATGCTTGCATAGACTGCATATAACTTTTGTTTTGTCTATATTGCCGTCTGGTGATGATTTGAAGCAGAATTGTCCATTTAGCAATATGTCTTTTTGGTCACTCATGTTGCTTTAGCTCGTTCACTTGTTGCATTAGGCTCGTTCCAGATGAACTGCGCCTCACCTGGATTGTGAACGAGAGTGCACGGTCGAAACAGGAGGAGGGGCAATACACCTGTAGTTAACTCGGACAGTTTGTGTCGGTGCATTACGTTTATGATCAGCACTGAACTCAGATCCAATCTGATCCAGTCTTGTTTGGATCTCACAAGCTTTCGGTGACCGTCGCACTTGTGACATCAGAGCAAGTTGGTAGCAAGTCAGACACAAATCTAACCGGCATGCACTGTGCACAGACCAACACTGATTGAAACTGCGCAAGTCTGGCTCATCTCGAACACGCCTGTTGTTCTTCTACACTCACGGCTATGACTCAATGCCACACAGATGGATCATGGAATGCTTGGAGATGTTTAACATCAACAGGACTCTAAGAGCCTTCATTGCAAACTCGATGGGTGGAAGACTACCCTTGAGGCCAACTGCAAGCCAACTGCACAAGTGTCCATCAAATGTGGGCTATACCAAGGAGATGCTCTGTCCCAACTGCTGTTGCCAGATAATCACCAAGACTGTCTATGGGTACTGACTCAGGAACGGGGCCACTATCAGTCACCTCCTCTACATGGATGTTCCCCTTCAAAAGCTAAACTTCGATGCTGCGTAGCATACGCTATGGGAAACATTGTTTGCCGGACCGGTTGTGAAGCTCGTGTGTCAAACACGCCAAAGAGATTTGGCCTGCTTATATACCTCATGCTCAATCAACAGCACCTGCGAGATTGGGTGCACCTGGTTGATTGGGCTGGGGAGGTATAAAAGGCACGTGACAGGAACAGTCTCCAGATCAGTTTGTCTTCAGACCGCAGTGTGTGCAGAGCTCTGTGTGAAGTGTTAAAATAAAAAATAAAAAAAAGAGAGAGAATGTCTGTGCAGAACGTGAGAGTGTGTGTTCCTCCCTACCAGAGGCAGCTAGCAGAGGACGATTTACACGAGTTCTGTTTTGAGTGTTTGGGGGAAGACCACGCGGCCCTCGGGCTAGCGGGGGAGTGCGAGCACTGCGACCTCCTGTCAATCAAGGTCTTGCATGCTTGTCTTGCTATTTTCAAAGAGCGGGGCGGCACTTGCCTGCTGCGATCCTGGGGGTCGCGTGTTGAGCTGGCCGAGGCGCCGGGATCAAAGGTCTCTCTGTCCCTTGGGCTTCTGCCAGACGAGGATGAGGCCCATGCTTCCGCTGAGCATGGGTCTGATGACACCTCCTCCCTGGCCCCCTCTGCCACTGCCTCGCGGCGCTCCTCCCGCTCTCAGGTGGAGGTTGAGGAGTTGCTCAATGTTGTCACCAGGGCAGTGGAGCGGCTCAGCACTGACTGGCCGCAGGGCCAGGGATCCCCCAAACGCTCAAAATTAGATGACAGATTTCTGTCGAGTGGCCAGGGGGAGAGGCCACTGATTTGTCTCTCTGGGCGACTAAGCAGACGGCCCGTGCCATCGGCCACTCTATGGCGGCTTTGGTCGCCACGGAGAGGCATCTGTGCCTGAACCTCACGGACATCAAGGAAAAGGACCGAGCCTTCCTCCTCGATGCCCTGGTCTCCCCCTCTGGCCTCTTCGGCGACGCTGTCGATGCTGTTCCGTCCAGGAAGGTGCAGGGGACTGTGTTTCATCCCCAGCCGGCGCTTTGGAGTCTGTGTCTGGCCTCTGAGGGGGACCAATTAAGGGGAGTGGGACTCCCAGCCTCTGTTAATGCTATTTTGAGTGCTAGGGCTCCCTCTACTAGGAGGTGTTATGCTCTCAAATGGCATGTGTTTGAGGTCTGGTGCATTGTGCACCATGCAGACCCTGTTCACTGCCAGATTGTTTCAGTGCTGGAGTTTCTGCAGGACAAACAGTCCTCGGGCATTCACCCTAGTACACTCAGGGTTTTTGTGGCCGCCATTTCGGCTAGCCACGCTCTGATAGATGGGGTGGCAGTGGGGAGGCACCCGCTGATTGCCCGCTTCATTCGAGGGGCTAAGCAGCTGAGGCCGCCTCCTAGTGTGACTGTCCCTTCCTGGGACCTAGTTGTTGTACTTGAGGGCATGGTGGCTGCCCCTTTTGAACCACTGGTGTCAGCGCCTGTCGGGTTTCTGACTTTTTGTATGACGTCATTTTACTACAAAACAAAAAATGTCTGAGGAATCAGCTGTGCACTGTTTTTTAATGTTTTTTTTTTGATAAATGAATGAGAGCAGAGTGGATGTAGAGGGCTTGTTGATTGATCAGTACTTCCTGGAGTGGGCAGGGGTTCATGGGAGAGGTGGAGATTTGTGGAACCAACCGCTCGGAGGCCTCAGAAACTTAGTGCCACAGAAGAGAGGATTACTAAAAAATACATGTGTCTAATAAAACTGGATATAAGTTGACTGTATAAGCTGACTCAAGTTCCTTCTCTTTGATGCAAATGTGTGTGTCCAAATGGATTTGCCTGACCAGTTTCTCTCTTTCTTTATGAGCTTCTTCCTGCATTTGCTGTGCTGTCTTTGCGCTTTGAGCAATTAATTTACATTTTTCATCAAGTTCATTATCCTCATGTGTTTGCCTTTTAAGCTCCTCTAGTTCATCTCTTTTTTCCTTTTCTTCAAGAAGACTAGTTTGTAAATTACTCAAACTCGTGACATGGCTACTCCTAGAGTGTATAATGAGAACTTGTGGGAAAACTGAACCTGGTGCCATGGGCTCTTTTGGTGCCTGTGGCATATGAATTCCATAGTAATCAGGAGGACTTCTAGTCCTTTGTGGTCTAGCCCCAAGGTCATGATCGCTTTGATTTTTTGGATTTGTAAATAACTCGCTTGAAGCTGATGGCAATGAGATATGCCTCCCATTAGTAGATCCATGGGACAGGAGAGGAGGTGGCACACTGAAGTTGGGCACAATGCAGCATGGCCCTCTACAATATAGATCTGAGTCGATTCCAAATTATCTTGGGCTCCATCAGTAGGAATCTGAGCGTCAGTAGTCCCAAGATGCATTGCAGTTCACTGTTGGTTGTGTGGCTCAGTATACGGCTTCAAGGACCATTCTGTAATGTATACACAGGTTCAAACTGGAGTCACAAACAAGCAGGAGACAAGTGTTACAATTTAATCTGTTTATTTTAAGTTGAAGTTGTTGCCATGGTTCTGTAGGCAGAAAGCATTAAACTTTAAGTTGACATCATAGGAATACTCAACAGATGCATTAAGTATTATTGCTGAGTAATAATCTATACTAAATACTGAAATATGATTTCAAGTTTACTCACATTGCCAAACAAGAGACGCATGGCCAACAACTAAAGCCTGAGTCTGGCTTAAGCCACAGACAAAGGAAGGCCTGCTTCAGGCCACTACTTGTAGATTTGTGTGGTTAACTGCTCCCAGGTATCACCTTGTGGGGGAAAGGGGAAACTACATTCCTTTGACTGAGACTTCAGTGTAGTTTCTGACAGCATGAATGAAGCAAAAAAACAACTCCAGGTGTGTTTTTGATGAGGGAACAACATTATAACCTGGGCGAAACCTTTAAAAAATTAATCTTTCATAATATAGCCCCTTTACATGTGCATCAACACAACCGTGATCCTGGCAGTTATATGCTGTCCTGCATGTCAAACCTCCTGGAGATGAATGGTGAAGGTATGTGCTTGTGCAAAGGATACTATGTAGTGAAAAAATAGCTTGGGAATTTTCTAAATATTCCAATATTACATACACAACTCTTATAGCAATGAGGCCAACCTGAGACTTAAAAAAAAATGCATCAGTTCTATGTGATTCCAGTCTTTGGTGTGGTTCACTCAGTCTCAGGCTTTAATGTAAAACAAGATAGAATTTCAGAAAATAACACACTGAAGTTTTGTAAGTCAGTATTTGGATAAGTAATGTTTGGCATGAGAGCTGGAGTAAACTCTGACCACACAAATTGCAGAGTACTACAGATATTCAGCAGCAGGTGCTTTCTGAGGCCTTCAAAGAATCAGGCACTGATTTGTATTTAAAATGGGTGCACTCTGGTTTAGGAAGATTTTCTTACTTAGTAAACTTCATCATAGTTATTCTAGTGTGCTGAGTCATTGATTTGATCACTGCTATCCAAAGTTAAGTTGCTTAATTGTTCTGGCTCATGATGCAAGTGGTTTGGGAGGTCCAGTGTCCATCTGGGAGCAGGCAGAGGTGGAGGGAGACGAGAGATAAAGCGTTTGGATGAAGTCACTTCTTCCCTCACCTGTCTCCTTCCTCCAACATGAGCGGTGAGAAGTGGTACCAGTGCTACCTAGAACTTGGCAATCTGTCCTGCATCAAGCGGGTTCCTGATCAGAGCATCTACATCTATCTCATCGTGCTTTTTACTTTCTCCATCTGCACCGGCATCCTCAACCTTATGGTCATCATCTCTATCTCGCATTTCAGGCAAGTCACAAGCGGTCATATTAGTTTATTGTAATGAACTGTACTCATTTTGTGTCTTTTCTCAGGCAGCTGCACTCCTCTACTAACTTCATCCTCCTCAACTTGGCTGTCTCAGACTTCCTGGTGTGCTGCGTGGTGATCCCAGTCATAGGTTCCTCACCGTACACTTGCTGGCGACTCGGCGACATCTTGTGTGTCCTTTATATTGTCTTTGTCTTCACAGTGATTTCTGTATCAGTTGGAGGCATGATCCTTATCTCAATAGACCGCTACGTAGCCATTTGTGACCCCATGCACTACCTCACCCTGATGTGCAGGAGATCTGTTAGCATCGCCCTGATCACATGTTGGATCATCTCCCTCCTGTACGGTGTTGGGTATTACCACAACAATGTCATTATTATGGGGCAGTATGGGAGTTGCAAAGGGGACTGCTTCACAGTGGTGACCCCTATTACAAGTTACATTGACCTGGTGGTGAACTTCTGTGGGCCTATTGTGCTCATAGTGTTACTGTACTTGCGAGTTTTCTTTGTGGCAGTGTCGCAGGCCCGTGCCATGCGTTCTCAGGTTGCAGCCACCGCACAGCAGCCAGCGGTGAACTCCAGAAAATCAGAGCTGAAAGCAGCGCGGAATCTGGGCTTTGTTGTGTTACTCTTTCTCATCTGCTACACACCGTTCTACGTGGTCGATCTGGGAAGGAATATTAACTTTTATTTCAAATTATTCCTGTTTAGTTTGATGTATCTGAACTCATGTTTTAACCCCTTACTCTATGCGCTCATGTATCCCTGGTTTAGGAGATCTGTGAAGCAGATAGTGAGGTTTAGGATTTTGAAAAGTGGTTCACGTGATGCAAATGTGCTATGATGACTTCAAGTGCAGTGATAATATATGAAAAAGTATGTTATTGATAACCCATGTGCAATGAATTTGAAATAGCACTGTACACATTTAATATGACATTTGTAAACACTGAGGAATAGGGTTGAGAACCAAAAGGGCACAAGTGACATTTTGGGTTTCCTGAGATTTGAGACTTACAAATCATATGAATGCTCTTATTTTTACTGACAAAAGATCACAATAAAAGCTATTGGCTATCTTTGTAGACAGTGTCATAAATGGATGTAAATTCTATACTGTTATGTCATAAAGAAAAAGCAAATAACTAAAATAAATAAAATGCTGAAACAAATGCTGATTACTCCTTCTTTAGGCCCAGTTTAGACCTGGTTTAGTTCTAGATTTGTCCTGATTTTGCTCTGGTTATGTGCTGGCTTAGACCTTTTTTAGTCCTGTCTTGGACCTGGATTAGTTCCTGTTTTTGTCCTGATTTAGTCCTGGCTTGGATTTGGTTTAGTCCAGGTCTTGTCTTTTCTTCATGTAGTATTGCTCCTTTTCATTTATTAAAGATGAAACTTGGAAAGCCATATATTTCCTGCGGTGCTGATCTGTGATCTGTGTATATGAATATTTAGCATTTATGAATTGAAATTTGACGAAACGTCAGTATTGTGCTTTTTTTCTTCTCTTGTAAATGTCACTTAACACTCTTTGGTTCTAGTTCCTCTGTATGCAAAAACAGATTTACCTACTGTAAATGAGCATCCTCATTTTAGCAATTGAAACATCTATACTTAATACAAAATGCATGGTTCTAATTGTAGCTCTTCATTGTACACACTGCTAGTGTTGTTCTCTCTCGGCTATGAATCGAAATTGAATTTTCCAGAGTTAATAGATATTGCATTACACTTTCGAAATAAAAAGCTGTTTTTCACCAACAGAAAAGTCTCCCCCTGTGTGTACACCGCTCATGTGGGAGTCAAAGATACCAAACCCAGTATTAGTGGATGGGAACAATTAGTCTACACAAAACACTTTTATCACTACAAGGGATTTTTTATGTAATGTGGAAAATATAATTAATACTAATAAAAAAGAGCAAAGGTAATTAGTTTTATTAATACATTTATTGATGAATAACATAAAACACTGTATAAAGTCTTTTGGGAGTATTTCTTTAACCTTTTTCATAGCAATCCACTGTCCATGAATATAAGTGATATACAATATTATATTCAATAAAATGTATATTGTCTCTAAATGTCTATGATTGTTTATTTCACATATGCAAAAAAAAAAAAAGATAAAAGATATTCATGTGTAAATAAAAAAAAGACATCCTTATTGGCATTACATGTTAAAGGTAGGCTACTGTAAGCAGCATGCACTCATACTGGTTTGAAAACAGTACTGCAGTCTAAATCAAAACAATGGTTTCTTTTCTGATTGGACGATCGGCACTGCAGTTTTAGAACCAAAACACAAAATGAAAAAAAAAAGAAAAAAAAAAAACAAAACTTGGCCAATATGTAAAACATATTTGTAACTTTTAGTAAATCAACTGCACCACTATAATCAGTAAAACTAATATTTGATTTAAAGGTTGAATTTGTAAAATGTGACATGTCCAAAACAATGCTCCTTTTAAACACCAGAGGGTCGAGTGTTTTGCTCATTTTTCTGTATCACCTCAGGAATAACTTGACACATACTCACTACTGTTGGAGACACACTTCTGCTTCTGCCCTTTTATTTAATTAGAAATATGTAATGTGTAACTAAAGCAGAGGACAAAACATAGAAAATCTAAAAGCTGTCCTATTCTGCAAATGTTACTATAACATTGTGCAAAGACCTACTGTAGCCCCTCTCTAGCCTACTGTTAAGCCAGGTTCACAACGAGTGTGTTGCGTTTGCAGCACGTCTCTGACCAGAGCCAGCTGGGAGACCACGAGTTCACGCGAGAGGAGCAAGATTATGCTGGAAGTTATGTTTGTGCGATAATAACCATGTATACAGAGAACTGCAGGTAAAAAGTATGGTAAAAAGCCATGTTTTCCTCTGACCATGATCTCTTGTTGTTTAGAGTGATGTGAACGAGAGGCTGCACAGGCATTTTTATTTTGAAATTTACCGGATCCTCTTCACTGGACCCAGGTCTGACTTCCTGTGCTCTGTTCAACTATATACCCGACAGATCCGGCATCCGGCAAAAATAGACTTGATTCATATTTCTGACGGCGCACCGGACACGGAGACCTACTGCAACGCAGCCGGTGTGAACTCACGCATTGGCTTGCATTGCGTCTATTTCTTGCAGGAGCCATACGGAACACGCAATGGCTTCCATGTGAATTGGGTTTTACTGTTACTCTCAGTAAATCATTAGCTGGTAACTGTGGGAGTTTTTTTTTTTTTTTTTTATCAATAGAAACAAATTCATATCTGCACATTTGTACAAATATCCTCACTATGCACTATGGTAAAAGTAGGGATCAAACACTTTCCTTCCAATGACTTTTTGCCCTTTGCTGGAAAATAAAAAACTAACATTATTGGGTGTAGGAGTATTGGACCACTGTCCTCTATTCTAACTCAAAAAGAACATTCCTTCCTCTTACCCACCAAGGACGCAAACAAAGACATATATCTGTCCTATACAAACTGCAGACCAATAAATATGCCAGAAGAGGCCTCCTCTCATCGTGTGATGGAAGCCAGAGACCTGGTACGGATGGCACCACAGATGGGACCAGATAATTAACCTACGCCTTTGCCCATCCCAACAAAGTTATGCATTAAAGACTTTATCACTCATCTGTTCAAGAGACGGATCTCATGCATTAACATGTTACTTTACAGGAAAGGTCATAGCTATGTTTTGTGCAAACTGTTGAAATCATCATGTTTATTATTGGTTGGATATATGCTTATTCAGTATCATTATTCACCAGTATGTTTATGTTGCTACAAATGTTCCAGTGTAACATGTTTTTAAAGGTACGTGAATTGAAGTGGAGTAAGACGCATTTCTTTTTTTTTTATGACATTTACTTCGTGTCTAGCAAAGGTAATTCGCATCCTCTCCGCTGTCAGTACAGAGAGGCCGTACCACAGACTCAAAAGAGACACCCCTTTTTCCCAGTCTTATCTTGGGGTGCCGTCCGCATTCTTTAGTCTTGTCTTGGTCTAGTCTTTGTCTTGTTTTGTCTCGTCTCTGTCTCTCCTTCGTCTTCTAAGTCTAATTTTTCTTTTTTTCTCGTCATTTTTGTTGAGTTAAGTTTACTTTGCCAGTGATAACATCTTTTCACGATAAGTCGCCAAACTTTTGTTCGAAGTATCATTTTTGCATTTTAATTTGAAAAGCCTCGCGCCGCGCAACATTCACCAACTTTAACAATCGCTGCCTTGACCAAAGCGGCTATTTTGAGAAGTTATACTTCTAAAGTTTTTGAATCGCTGTGAAAGGATTTTTATTGAATTTTTCATTTAGCATTCAAAGGGACATTTGCCATACTCTGAGAGTTTGACGCTGCCTTACGCTGACAACAGCTAAACTCTCCCTGAGCGGCATCACGCCCACTGTTAACGGGACATCTGGTGACTGGTTCTGGAGCTTGGAGGACAAACCACGAACTGCTGCTTGGAGCCGGGAACACCAGCCCTGCGACATTCCGCGGATAAAGGACGAGGACCAACATCCGAGCCCCTGGCTGAACCCAGAGGCTGGCTGTTGTCACCGTCCCCTTCCCTCCTGCACCGCGAGTACCATAAGGCCAGTGTTGTTATGTCACAGAGTTGGCGCTCCGAATCTATTTCCACCTTTATTCCATAAATTTCCAATAATTTAATAAGTCGACTGCAATTCATCATTAATTAATCAGTAATTCTGCATAACGGTTCTATTCAAGTTACATTCCTTTCTATACTTACCCGTGCCTCAGTATACTATTCTGCTTAGTTGTGTAAATAAACATTATACTTAATCTAAGTTAAGTTGAGTTTGGTGGTCTTTATCTATTATACTGATTCCCTCCTGGTCAACCTTTCCCTCTTAAGACATTAGTTTAGGTGTTTAAATCTGCACGTTAGGGCAAGGCTAACTGGTACCAATGCGGAATTATTACTCTTAATCTTTGACTTAATTAAGTGTATATATAATTTATATATGTATGCTACAAAAGCAAACACATATAAAAGAAACGGATGTTCAAAATAAATGAGTAAATGTAAATGATGAACTAACAAAGGGAGAGGATATAGCTTCACATGTGGAAACATTACCATCTCACAGCACAGAAGTTCATGAATAAATAAAAAAAATTGTGGTGGGACTTGATTAGAAAAAAATAATCTAATTAATCTATGTATATGTCAGAAATAAAATATATGAGCTTATTTGTATGTTCTGGCATATTTTAACTTTATTTCAAACTACCACAGTGATCAAACCGGGGCAGTATTCTGTTTCCATGCATCAATCTCTGCCTCTCAGGTAGGGCTGCCAACTGACTGTTTTTTGGGATGATTTTTATTCGTCTCATATGAGAAAGCTGCAGTTCGTATTCCATAAAGAGCCTTAATATTGTTGCTAAAGTGACAGCCTGAGCCAATAAATAATTTATATTTAAGCGCACAAGTCACAAAAAATCACATTGCATTATGGGATAATATTGCCAATAGGCAGTAAAATAAAAACTCAAAGCACAAACGTGAACACCGGAGTCTGAAATTGGACAGAAAATCTGCTAAAATTAAAAGACATTGCAGCTACAATAAGCAATGGGAAACAAAAATTCCTTGGGTTAAGCCAGTGGCTGGTGACTTGTGAAAAGCATTTTGTACTCTATGTCGGAGAGAGTTCTCCATTAGTCATTTTAGGGGAAGGTATTTATATAGCACTTTAACTATGACACAAGTCACCCAAAGCGCTTTACACACAGTAGGGAAGGGGTATTTCATTCACTCCATACTCGATGGTGAGCTATGTTTTGTAGCCACAGTTTCCCCTGGGGTAGAGTGACAGAAGCGCAGCTGCACACATCTGCGCCAACAGACCCTTCCCGGTGTTCCACAGCGGTCTCCCATCCAGGTACTGACCAGGCCCTACCCTGCTTAGCTTCCGAGGTCTGACGGGATCAGGCATCCACAGGGCGGTATGGCCTTTAGTGAAACGATTTGACTCAACGTTCAAATTCAGACATGAACAAGGAGGCAATGCTACCTAAAGGGACAAGTGAGCTATTTTATACGTAAAATACAAGCTGCAGCTGTTGGACACAAACATTAGTGTATGCTGAGTGTTGACCTAAAGACAGAATGGAACCCTGCAAACTGGGATTTGGACATTTTTGTAGCAGAATAAATGTAAGTCTCTTTGCTAAGTGAAAGACAACAGTAATAAAACTGTTGTGTCAATATTCATGTCAGGTGTGAAGCTCAGAGGAGAGCAGCTCATTTTCCTGTAGAAGTAGCCTGGTGAGCCAGACTCCTATTTGCTTTTCCCAAGCAGGACAGTCCGGTTCCCCTCCCGGAGCAGAGCATTTCTTTGGTTTGATTTGGAACTGGCCTATCCCAGCTGTTTATCTGTAGCATGTCTTATGAAAGCGGAAGAGCTAACCAAGGTAGCACTAGCTACTGAACTTATTTAATAACTTCTCTGAGCTGATTAACAGCGTTTATATCTTTTCTTCATCACCTGTTGGTTTTGGTGAAGTCCTTGTTGTCAGTTCCTCTGCATAATTCTTTTCTTCACCTTGTTGCCATTTTAACAACAGTTAAGTCCAGTTAAGTACAGCTGGCTTCTGCTGCTGTCCCCATTCAGAAATAAGTACGGAGCTGCTGATAATATAACGTATTCTGGTGTATTATGAAAAAAAATAAAATAAAATGGCATGAATCCACATCTGTTTGTGTCAGCAGAGTGCTGCTTACGTCCTGCCCTTTGTTTCTCTGATTGGTTACTTCACCTGTCATTGTGTGGCCACAAAACTTAAGGGAAGGGGTACCTGGCTAACTTCTTTGTATAGAATAGGAAATTGAATTGCCTACTGAGTCGAGTATTCTGTTGATGGGCCTCCCCTTCTTCATGTGCTTCTTCTTCTTCTTTGGCTGCACTTTCATTCTGCGCTCTTTTACCTCAACTCTACCCACATTTCGGAGTTGGGTGCAAGTCGTTACGGGACGTTCCCGTTAGCTCAGAACGCCTTTTTCATCAATTCCCACGAACTGCTCCAGGGATCCCATTGACACTATAGTGAGTGTCCTGAGGAGACACTAAGGTAAAGCCTTTGGCGTCTAGTTACAGCAAGGTATTTAAATTCAAGCTGCTGTGCGTATCACTCGAAGATATTTTATAATAAATTGATGGAGTTTTAAAGATTTGTGAGCACATGAGCATGAGAATCTAAAAATGACAAGAGGAGCCAATTACTGCTGAGAGACTGCTGTAATGACAGACATTGTGACTCTAGTTTATGCTGTTTACATTTTATAATAATCATTGCTGGGTGTAATTTCTGGTTCTTGGTTTCAGGCCTTGTTCAGGAGCTGCAGCACAGAGAGGAGATGTTTGTTAACAGATGTGTTACTGCAGTGTCAGCGTGCAGCCAGAAGCCAGAAGTTGCAGCTGTGGACTCAGGAGGGCATGAAGTCATGAGAGAACCGATGTTGTCATTCATACTTTGTTTTTACTTCACCCCATTTCTATTATCTCTCACTTTTTTTGCAATAAATTGTACAAAGTAATTATAGTGTTTTTTTATTTCAACACTTAATAATCAGCACACCTCTATAAACATGAACTGATCTGGTACAGATATGTTTGGACTACACAGGAATTATACCCTTATTATTTTGTTATAAATGCTGTATAATGCAGATGGCAGGATCACCAAAGCACCTGCTCCTGTACAAACACCTGAAGAAATAGGAAGCAAAAAAAAAAAGGGAGGAAATATAGTTAGTTAATTAGACAGGTTGACCAAAATAGTTTGTTTTGAGGCATAGTACTAGAAGATAGACATTTTGTGATCTACTTGTGTTGAACATGTTTATTCACTAAATACATCTATAATGTTATTATTTAATTCCAATAAGCAATTAAAATGCACATTTCCTTACAGCTTTGCTTAGGTCATACATATATTTACGGGGCGGCAGTAGCTCAGTTGGTAGACTAACCAGAAGGTTGGCGGTTCAAACCCCGCTCCCACCATTGCATACTGTCGTTGTGTCCTAGGGACACTTGACCCACCGTGCCTCCGGTGTCTGCGCACACTGGTGTATGAATGTGAGTGTGAATGGGTGAATGGTTCCTTGATGTAAAGCGCTTTGAGTACCCATGAAGGTAGAAAAGCGCTATATAAATGTGACCATTTACATATAATTACCATATATTTTTAATGAATAAATTGCACTGTTTAGAAAGACGCTAATGCAACATGAGGATCCATGGTCCTTAAGCAAGGGGCAATGCTAGCACAAAAATGTATCACGTTTTTTAGGGAGTAAGTACTGAAATCCAAGAACAGCAAGTACATCTCCAGCAGAGTGTCCCACACACTATAAGCCGAGACTGCTTCAGTGGTAACTCACATTTAGAAGCTTTGCCAGCACAAATATTTCAGATCAGAGGATATAAAGCATATGTGCGCTAACACTAGCATGCTAACGCTAATGCTGCTTCAGGTAAGCTCTAGTATGACTGAACAATAATTTGACCAAACGGCCTTCAACACTCAAACCTCTGTGGTGAAAACAGCTCGTCAGTGTAAATATGAGATAATATTCATTAATCTATTTCATCTATTAAAGTAGTGAAAAGCTAAATGGAGAAGCTAAACCCTTAGGAGTCCAGAGTCACGCCGGCGTGATTGAATAAACTTTTGTCTTGGCAGAGTTGTTATTAAAAAAACGTTTCACCATTTAGAGAGATGTTTACAATAGCCCTGACAGAGAATGCTTCAAGCTTTATGTCACTTTTTAATGTACGTCAATAGGCCCAGTAATCACAGAGATTTTGACCGTTACAACCGTTTCAGACATTAAAAATGATAAATAAATAGATGTGCTTTTAATTAACGCTTTATCTCTGAAAATTCCTGCGGTGATTTCAGATTGTATCCCTGATGATTGACAAAAAAAAAATGTCAGAAAAGGGATATTTACTTGCCAGAACTTTGTTTTCATGGTTCCAAGTACAAGGAAGGAGAGGAAAGGTGAAGAGCTGCAGACTCACACACACCACTCCACTGCAGTTCCTCAGTTTGTGCACATGTGCTGCCTTTCAGTAAGAATAGAGGACACTTTTCACTTTGTAAATGTTCAAAGTGTGTAAATGTTTAACATCTGACAAAAGCCATTAGTTCACAATTTTTTGATACAGTGAATATACAATGAAGGCGCAAGGTCAAGGTCTATTTTAACCATTATTACCTTCTGAAAGGCATTTAGCTTTATTATTAATCACTGATTTATTAATAATTGATGATATATTGTTTATAAGAACATGTTTTCACTTTTGAAGCACTCAGAAACCTTTGTTAAGCATGTTTGATTTGTCAAAAAATGTGTACATTTTTATTTCCAATTTTGTGTTTTTTGTGTATTCTAGGTTGAGGTGTTTAGTTCAGCAAACAAAAGTATCAATCGTTTGGTCAAATAGATAAAGTTGTCCTGAATATGATGAATATATGATAAATGATAAAATGTAATACTCATGTTTCTCAATTCCAAAGGTGATATATGGGTAGATTCAAAAACACTGAAAAACTGCAAAAATAGGCTTAGAGGGTGAAGTCAGGGGCTAAATGTAAAAGCTAAAGCTTTAGTTATTGTAGTGGCTAATGAAATGGCTAATGCTTTTGCAAATGGAATAAGGAATTGCTGTTTTAAATTGCAAGTTAAAGTTTGAATTGTTAATCAAAATTATAAATCAAACTATTTTTTAAAAGGAGTTTTGGCAATATCAATTTATTAAAGTTAGTATTACTTGCAGAATTAGTAATTGTATTTTTAAATTGACTTTTAAATTAACAATTAAATTGTTGTTTAGGAAATATTTTAACAATTGCTCTTTCATTTTGAAGATTAATAAATAAAATTGCAAATACATTTAATTATTCTCAATATAAAGTGTAATTTCAGTGTTGTTGTTTTTTTTATTAAATCCTTTATTATTATTTACGTGGTCCTAAAAATCCTCCATACTCAGCAGCCCTTCTTCACTAACTTAGAATTGCCTTATTCCTGTCTATGTCCTGCCCTGTAGTCACGTATGGGTTAGAGACACTGTAACACTGAGGAGGGCCGCCCCGCTAGGACCCGGTCAAAATCTCACTCCAAGCTTTGGTGAAAAGTTGACAGCCCTGCTTTATGTCTCTTTTGTACAATAAATTGAATTTATTATTTGTATTTATTATGTATTATATAAATAAAATGTGTAAATGTATGATTATTCCTTTTAACTTCTATATATCAAGGTGTGGTATTTATTTGTAATTATTGTTAGTCATTGTTAACTTTGAATTTTACTGTTTTTTTAGATGTGTATTGATCTTCTATCTTTTCACCTTACACTTTTTTTTTTTTTTTTTTTTTTTTTTTTGCATATGTGAAATAAACAATCCAACACATTTAGAGACAAAATACATTTAATTTAATTTAATATTGTATATCACTTACATTCATGGACAGTGGATTGCTATGAATAAGGTTATAGAAACATTCACAAAAGATTTCATACAGTGTTTTATGTTATTCATCAAAAAATGTATTAATAAAACTAATAACCTTTGCTCTCTTTCATTAGTATTAATTATATTTTACACATTAATAAAAAAATCCCATGAGGTGATAAAAGTGTTTAGTGCAGACTAATTGTTCCCATCCACTAATACTGGGTTTGGTATCTTTGACTCCCACATGAGTGGTGTACAGTGTTGTGCAAGTTCACACTTTTCCTGAACTAGTTCAAAGTTCAGTTCACACATGTTCAAAGTGAACTGTTCACGGTCATAGTTCACAATTTTAATTTTGAACTAGTTCAAAGTTCAGTTCAGTTTATTTTTTAGGTGAGATATGTAAATGAAAGGCTGAACTTGTTTTTCAAACTTTGACTTCTATCTAGGGGTGAAAGTAGATTTTTGCTTATGCCGGTACTATAACAATTTATGCCTACATATATATTTTTAATTGCAGAAAAAGCAGATATACGAGGTTGAGAATGAATCTTGACTATAAATGAAAAATATAGACATGGCTTACACAGGGTTTAACAGGGTCAGGGTCTGAAAACAAATCAAACGCACCCTATAAAGGCCAACACACACCGGACGCACGTCAAAAAATAGGCCCCTATTGTTTTCTATGAGGCGCACGGCAGTGGCTGAAAACACATGGTCCCCCGTACTTCTGCAGTAACAAAGATGGTTCTCTGCTCCGTGTGACACAGACACACAGCTGTAAACACTGAGGGACAGTAGCTGCTGCTTGGGGGGACACAGGCAGCAGCTCCCGACTCCTGCTGTAGTCAGAGCATGGGGAAACTCCTTTCTGTCGCTAACTCGGTAATAACCTGCTATAGACAGGGGCGGCTCCAGACAAATATCATTGAGGGGGCAATGGGGGGTCCATATTAAATAAAGAGGGGGTAATGAAATTCTGACGCAACAATATACACCAAAAACAACAGGATAAAATCAATAAGCAAAATATAAATTACCATTAGTATTGAGCAACAGTTTATCTAGACCAGTGGTGCCCAACCTTTTTCGGCTTGCAATCTACTTTTAATTTTTTTTTACCCCTTATTTCTATTAAACATGGTGGGCATTTATCAGGGTTATTATTATTGCAGTGGTTAAACATGAAAATAAAAATAGAAATAACCACTTTAATAAAGTCACATTTTATTAAACTAAAATGATAAACATTAATTATCAACTCAGGACAGGAATAACTGAATCTAATAAATGTAGCATTTTTGTCAGTGATATTTACAACATTCCATCATTTCCTAAAACTGCTGATTATTATGGATTATAATAGGCCTACTATATTTATAATTATGCCTGAATTAAACTGCAGTATCAATGCAGCTTATCATCAAAGCTCAACATTTTAGTAACATTGATGAGTGACAGGAGCTCCATGGTAACGCTCAGGGGAGGAGCTTGTGAGACTTACAAAGTCAGCTTCCCTCACGGCTCACAACAACAAACTACTGAAGGACAAAAACAAAACAAACAGGTGACATACATCAGACTCCTTCCTCACCTGTCTCCTCCCTGATACCGCTACCTCTCCTCCTGTGTGTGCATGTGTGTGTGCGTCAGCCCCATGGCAGTGTTCAGAGCGGCCGCGGAGCGTGAGCCGCCCGCAGCTTCCACAACAGAACTGAAGTGAAAGCGGAGAGAACGCTGATTGTTATTAAGTTGCTTGTATTTGGTTTAGTTCGTAGCTTGTGCGGTTTCCTCGCGCTTCCACAGTGTCTCGTGTTTTAGAAAGAATCTCAGACTGATCCATCTGCGTGTCATTCAAGTGCCATAGGCAAATGACTTTATTTGGAAAGACATGGCTCCGCGATCTACCCGCACTGCTTTTACGATCGACAGTAGATCGCGATCGACGGGTTGAGGACCACTGATTAAAGCCTTCTCAAGCATTTGGTGTAATTTGAGGCGGCACTCCAGGTGCTTTGGGCTCAATGCGTTGGTTTAAGGAAGGGAGACAATCAGTGAATGATGAGAGGGGAGAGGGACATTCTGTGCATTAAATCACATCACGGAGCGAGCATAAGCCACTAAAAACCACCCAGACACATATATGATGGGATAAAGCACTGCCTGGTTCACATGCTTTAGCGTCAGATTTTTTTTTTTCTCATAAAAGCGTCCGCGGTCCGCGGCTGCTTTCTAATGTGTGTAAAAGCTGCCAAGACCGGCCGGACAGCTGATCTCTTTACCTGGTACTGTGTACCCCCTCTAAATCTTATGCCGGTAGGTAGTACCAGGCCGTACCGGCTTACTTTCACCCCTGCTTCTATCACTATACATCTACCTTCTAGCCTCACTGTAGGTCTTAATGTGTACTCACACCAGGCCAATCGAACCGTGCCCAAGTCCGGAACGCCCCTAAAGCACAGCACGGTTGCCTAATGTGAGTGCTCCAAACCGCGCCCAGGCGTGGTGCACTTCAGGACTTTGGCACGGTTGGAGGAGGTGGGCCACGGCACGGCGCGGTTGCTCATGCATGCGCGCACGCACGACTATGAGGAGTGTCATCTATGCAACTGTTCTTCTCTTGGTAAAAAGTGAATAAACTCCATTATCAACACTCGTACCAATGCTAGCGACTTGCGCTCACCTTTCTGAAGAAGAGAACAGACAGTGGCAGTAGTTCTGAAGCCTCTCTCATCGTCTGCGGTGCCTTCATTGCTCCTCGTATGTGGCTCATTCCAAACGTGTGACGGAAGACCGCGTCTCACGAACGAGACTCAAAGCAGAATCACAATAGCACAGATACTTCATGCTGCTGGTCTCACGTTTTCCACTACGCCGGTTTTAAAAGTGTTAGCGGCTCGCTCGGCTTGTAAACAAACTGCGCATCACGATGACGTAGCAGCCTGTCGCCCTCAGAGGTGATGACGTAACCGGGCCACGGCACAGATCGTTTGTGCGGTGAGAGTGCGGGCCGGCGGGGGACTCAGACCCCTCCCCAATCGTACCTGGGCACAGCACGGTTCGAATGGCCCTAGTGCAGGGGTCTCCAACCTTTTTGGGTTTGAGGGCTACCCAAAAGATGAGAATTTGTACTGAGGGCTACTCGTGCAAAATAATCCTCTATATTAAAGTCTTGACATGCCTTTCAAATGACACTAGGATTGTATGATTGTTTGCTTTGCATTAATGATAATGTTTATAAAAATATTCTTGTAATTGAACATAAAAACAAGTAAAAAAAAATTTATTATGACTAAAACACTGCAGTAGTCACTGCTCGTGGGCACCTCACGAGCTCCCGAAGGGCTACCTGGTGCCCGCGGGCACCTCGTTGGTGACCCCTGCCCTAGTGTGAGTGCGCCCTTAAATTCTATCACACAAAATGGACGATTTTGCATATATAAGCTTGCACAGAAAGGTAATTTTTTTCCGTCAGAGTCTTTGTGTGACAATGTGTAAAATGTCTGTAAATGATCATAGTTAGAGGCAGCATCGTCTGTGCTCTCTGTGCCTTCACTTGCACTGCCATTGTCAGACTGACTGCTGCTGCCCGCTCCGGTGTTGCTATGAAGGCTTTGCTTGTTGTTATGCTTGCTTGTGCAGTGCATCATGGGTAACGTAGTGTGAAGCCAAAGATATTAGATTCGACTATCTTTGGCTTCACACTACGTTACCCAAGATGCATTGCGCACACAAGCGCTCTCTGGTGAAGCTGTGCAGTTTTGGAGTGGAGCCCGTGGGCAGTGAGTGACAGCGCTGTTTAAAAAGTGCGAGCAGACCTCGTCACTCGACTCAGGTGAAAACAAATTCCGACAATTAATTGACGTGACGTACGTCGTTCATCTCACATAATCTGAACAAATTCACGTTCAAGTTCTTGATTTACAAATTTGTTGCGTTCAGTTCAAAGTTCACATAAAAATGAACGTGTTCAACTCGTTCATGCACAACACTGGTGGTGTACACACAGGGGGAGACTTTTCTGTTGGTGAAAAACAGTTTTTCATTTCAAAAGTGTAATGCAATATCTGTTACTCTGGAAAATTCAATTTGCATTCATAGTCAAGAGAGAGAACAACACTAGCACTGTGTACAATGAAGAGCTACAATTAGAAGCATGCATTTTGTTTATGTATATGTTTCAACTGCTAAAATAATCATGCTAGTATAGATATAGTTTTCAAGACTTTAACCAAAGATTACTCAAAAAACCTATTTTTTGCATGCTCAGAGTCTCAAAGCAAAGGGTGCAGGTGTCATTTACAGGAGAAGCAGTACTTCATAAAATTTTTAAATAATAGCTAAAATATGTATACACACAGATCACAGGCTACTACATAAAGACATGGACTAAACTGGAAATAAACCGGGACCAAACCAAATCCAAGGCAGAACTAAATCAGGTCTAAGCCAGCACATAACCACAGGGCGAAATCAGGACAAATCTAGAACTAAACCAGGACTAAACTGGGCCTAAACAAAGACTAAGCAGTGGTCTTCACATCAAATTTATGTCCCAACCTGAGCAGGATTAAAACAGGAATAAAACAGGCTCCAAATCAAAATAAAGCAGGTTCTAAACTGCAAAAGACTCCCGAGTACCACCAGTGAAACCCGTACCACAGCTTGAGAACCAGTGGCTTAGATTTTTATATTTAGTATTTTATATTTGCAATAAATGTTACATTTGCCTTTTTGGGCTCCTGCATTTTATGCCTTTTCCATATGACATAATAGTAAAGTATTTTTATATTTTCATGACACTGTCTCAATCCTATATTCAGAGATAGCCAGTTGTTTTTATTGTGATCTTTTGGCAGTAAAAACAAGAGCATTCATTTCAACATAAATCTCAGAATTACCCAGAATTTCACCGCCTTTTGGTTCTCAGCCCTATGCCTCAGTGTTTACACATAACATTAAACGGATAAAGTGTTGTGTCATTGCACATGGGTTATCAATAACATGCTTTTTCACCAATCTAAAAAATTAACACTTCATTTTGAAGTTTTCACAGT
This sequence comes from Bostrychus sinensis, assembly GCA_020698575.1. Classification (NCBI taxonomy): domain Eukaryota; kingdom Metazoa; phylum Chordata; class Actinopteri; order Gobiiformes; family Eleotridae; genus Bostrychus; species Bostrychus sinensis. Next base: position 30,538,930 of record CM036240.1, on the reverse strand, counting down.
ACATTTGCATCACGTGAAACACTTTGGAACGTCACTATGAGCTTCACAGATCTCCTAAACCAGGGATACATGAGCGCATAGAGAAAGGGGTTAAAACATGAGTTCAGAAACATCAAACCATACAGAAACATCTCTATATAAATGTTCATACTCCCATATTCGATCACGTAGGTCGGTGTGTAGCAGAAGAGAAAGAGAAACACAACAAAGCCCAAGTTTCGTGCTGCTTTCAGCTCAGATTTCCTGGAGTTCACCGCCGGCTGCTGTGCTGTGGCTGCAACCTGAGAACGCATGGCACGGGCCTGCGACACTGCCACAAAGAAAACTCGCAAGTACAGTAACACTATGAGCACAATAGGCCCACAGAAGTTCACCACCAGGTCAATGTAACTTGCAATAGGGGTCACCACCATGAAGCAGTCCCCTTCGCACCTCTTATATCGCCCTGGAATAATGACATTGTTGTGGTAAAACCCAACACCATACAGGAGGGAGATGATCCAGCATGCAGTCAGGGCAATGCTAACAGATCTCCTGCACATCACAGTGGAGTAGTGCATGGGGTCACAAATGGCTATGTAGCGGTCTATGGAGATCAGGATCATGCCTCCAACTGATACGGAACTCAGTGTGAAGAAAAAGAGGTTATACAGGATGCACATGATGTCCCCGACTCGCCAGCAAGCGTACCTGGAGGAACCTACAACTGGGATCACCACCCAGCACACCAGGAAGTCTGAGACAGCCAGGTTGAGGAGGATGAAGTTAGTAGAGGAGTGCAGCTGCCTGAGAAAAGAAACAAAATGAGTAAATGCATTACAAACCTGATGTGATCACTTGTGACTTGCCTGAAATGCAAGATAGAGATGATGACCATAAGGTTGAGGAAGCCGGTGCAGAAGGCGAAGGTGAAAAGCAAGGTCAGGTAGACGTAGATGCTCAGATTGGGGATCTCCTTGCTGCAGGACAGATTGCCCAGTTCTGGGTAGCACTGGTACCACTGTGCACTGCTCATGTTGGAGGAAGGAGACGGGAGGGGGAAGAAGCGACTTCATCCAAACGCTTTTTCTCTCATCGCCCTCCACCTCCGCCTGTTCCCAGATGGACACTGGACGTCCCAAGCCGCTTGCATCATGAGTCAAAACAACTCCACAACTTCACTTTGGATAGCAGTGATCAAATCAATGACTCAGCACACTACAATAACTTTGGTGAAGTTCACTAAGTAATACATCTTGCTTTTTCCTGTTTTGTTACTGTAAAAATAAAGTTTCTAAACCAAAAATTTATTCCAGCTCTCATGCCAAACATTACTTATCCAAATACTGAATTACAAAACTTGAATGTGTTTGTCAGTTTCTGAAATTCTATCTTGTTTTACATTAAAGCCTGAGCACTGAGTGAACCACACCAAGGACTGGAATCGTATACAACTTTTTAACAAAGTCTCAGGTTGGCCTTGTTGCTATAAGAGTTGTGTATGTAAAACTGTAATATTTTGAATTTTTTTTTGCTATTTTTCACCAAATATAGTATCCTTTGCCCAAGCACATGCCTTCACCATGCGTCTCCTGGAGGTTTGATGTACAGAGCTGCATATCACTGCCAGGATCATGGTTGTGTTGATGGATTCATGTCACCAATTGTTAAAGGGGCTATATTATGCTAAATTGACTTTTTTAAGTTTTCTATCATTGTATAATGAGGTTCCGTCATCAAAAACACACCTGGAGTTGTGTTTTTCTTCATTCACACATGTTTCAGTCATCCTCTATTCTTTGGCCCTGAGTTTCTGGGGCTTGAGAACTAACCTCCTCCTCTCCCACAAACCCCTGCCCACTCCAGGAAGCACTGACCATTCAGCAAACCCTCTACATCCAGTGTGCACACTTTCAATTATACCAAAAACAGTGTACAGCTCTTTTTCCACTGATTCCTCACAGACATTTTTCAGTTTGTTTAAAAATGTCATCATACAAAAAGTTTAAGTACAATAAAAAGCTCTTTTTCTATGGTTCTGTTCAAAATAGTGTAATAGCTCTGCACTCTGCTGCCCTCTGCTGGTCTCTTCATCTGTTTCTTTACAGCAGTAGTAAAGTTATTATTGAAAAAAAAATCCTTTAGTCAAATAATATTTTTAAAGGTTGTAAAACATGCAATCCTGTTCTGACCAAGATTGTACCAAGATTGGCTTAAAAATATAAATAAAAGCATAATATAATCCCTTTTGACTGATAGAGCAGGATGAGCCTTCACTGTCATTACACTGGGGTGGGGCAACAATATTGCTTATTGTTCTTAATGAAAATCTGGCTTTAACTTTACACTTTACACAATATTAAAGAAATTGACACGTCAATAAATAAATAAATAAATGATGTTCCCTTATCTTCAGGAGAGAGAGAAAAACAGCTGCTCTGGTCTTATTTTTAGCAATACACTACTTCTCCATGACCCTTTTCATGCTGTTTTCTTAAATTTAATGACTTTTATACTTAAATATTACATGTAATGAACCAAGACCGCAGCCATATCGGGACCAGGTGGACACGGAGGACTGGAGTCAGACCTGGACCAGACGTGGACCTGGATAGCACTGGGGATATGGGTGCAGATCCTCGTGGATCCTGCAGGCAGTGTACTCAGGACATTGAGAGGAATCTCGACGTAAATCAGCTGAAAGTCTGAGAGCAGCAGCACAGCCCCAAACACACTGCATGTGGATCTGTGAGCATGCAGAATGGAATGAGTTTCACTTTAGCACCCGGGTTAGAAGATTGGAGTAGCCTACATTCCCTGCAGGGTGCCTGGCCTAATCCCCTGCATTATCCAGGCCTACGTCTGGTCCTGGTCTGACCCCAGTCCTCTGTGTCCACCTGGTCCCGAGGTAGCCATGGCTGGTCTTGGTCCATGTACGCGGCTGCTCCCAGCGAGGTGGAGGGTCGCGAATATCAGTGAATGTTATCTGAGGGTCACGGCTCTAAAAGTTGCGATCCACTGGTTTAAGTAAGAGAGGGAGTCAAGCAAAGCTTTTAACTACTGTCACTGCTGCGACAGTTAAGTGTAAGCTATGCAGTCCACAAGGAATCAACTTCTGGGTCACGTAAAATGATTAAAGAAAAAATAAATATTGAATTAGGTCCCCGAGCCAGACCTCAAATGTTAAATTTTTGTACTAAGCATCAAATCAAAAATTGACAAAACAAACATTATTTGTTTAAACCTTATAATTGATAAATGCAGCATTTTTTTCTTTCCCATCTTTTTGTAATTCAAATTTTATTTTAAACTGACAAAATGAAAAAACAGATTATTAGTTTTTCCTCATTTTCTTTTGAAACAAACCATATATGGATTTTAACAGGATTTTTTGCTGTTGTCGTTGTTGTTGTTTTTTTTTTTTTTTTTTTTTTTTTTTGTTCTTTTTTTCTTCATTTTTTTGGTATTTGTCTCTCAAACAAAAATCAATTGAACAAAAGGTACACGGACCATACCAATATCTGGATGATTTTCATTAAAAAAAAAAAAAACTGAATTAAAGTTTGAGAAGAGAGTAGTATGCCGTTCTGGGCTGAAAACAGTCCCTAGTGTCTATGATTTCATTAAATTTACTGTGACTGACCAGATTTATTATGCAAGCTTACACAGGATACTGCAGGGGGCAGGGTCTGGCGCGCCCCTGTCATACAGCGCTCAGCATCTATCTAATTATTCCACAGGCCAGCCCTGGACCACGGGGCCGAGACTGTTTGACCACGGGGCCGCAAGTAATGTGTATTCCGAATTTGGGAGGTCTACGGCAAACTTTACATTAGGCTGAGTCCCACTGGCGCAATGTATTTGCAATATTGTAGGTGGCACTCTCGCACCACTTTAGTGTTGTTCTATATGACACCTATATTAAAAAAAATGTTCACGCACATGTGAATTTTGGGCAAAATTTGCTGAGTTTTCATAAATGTTCAGGGGGTCAAATTAGTGATCCTTGCGCAAAAGAAAAAGAAAGGATAATAAAGCCGCGAGTGACATTAATAGGCCCTCACTGCTGCAACCTGGAGCTGGTGGGTGTACAACAAACTTTATGTTAGACCGAGTCCTATTGGCACAATGTATTTGCAATTTTCCAGGGGGTGCTGTTGTGCCACATTTGTGAAGTTCTGTATGGCACCTATATTTAAAAAAAAAAAAATTCCCACACGCCTGATTTTTGGGCAAAATTTTGTGCGTTTTCACAAATGTTCAAGGGGTCAAATTAATGCTCAAAGAGTTTCCGTTGCATGGTACCCACAAATTATATATTTTCTGAAAGCTCTCGAGGTCCCTCACGTGACCTTGGGGTTAAATGTCTATGACAAATGCATAAGCGCTCGTCATAGACATTGACATTTCATTGACCCCCAAGTGAGCTTCGGCTATTGACTTCCATTCATTCTGAGCAAATACAAGTATGTGGCTTCCATACCTGAGGTATATGTGTTTGTGTTTGTATATGTGTGTTTGGTATATATATATATATATATATATATATATATATATATATATATATATATATATACATACATACATACATACATACACAATTATATATATATATGTATATATATATATTTGCTTTTGCTCCCATTTTTCATGAGATGAACTCAAAGATCTGAAACTTTTTCTACATACACAAAATAACCATATCTCTCAAATATTGTTCACAAATCTGTGATAGTGAGCACTTCTCCTTTGCCGAGATAATCCATCCCTCCTCACAGGTGTGCCATATCCAGATGCTGATGAGACAGCATGATTATTGCACAGGTGTGCCTCAGACTGGCCACAATAAAAGGCCACTCTGAAATGTGCAGTTTAATCACACAGCACAATGCCACAGATGTCGCAAGTTTTGAGGGAGCGTGCAATTGGCATGCTGACGGCAGGAATGTCCACCAGAGCTGTTGCTCGTGAAATGAATGTTCATTTCTCTACCATAAGCCATCCCCAAAGGCATTTCAGAGAATTTGGCAGTACATCCAACCAGCCTCACAACCGTAGACGACGTGTAACCACACCAGCCCAGGACCTCCACATCCAGCATGTTCACCTCCAAGATCGTCTGAGACCAGCCACTCGGACAGCTGCTGAAACAATCGGTTTGCATAACCAAAGAATTTCTGCACAAACTGTCAGAAACCATCTCAGGGAAGCTCATCTGCATGCTTATCATCCTTATCGGGGTCTCGACCTGACTCCAGGTCGTCGTCGTAACCGACTTGAGTGGGCAAATGCTCACATGCGATGGCGCCTGGCACGTTGGAGAGGTGTTCTCTTCACGGATGAATCCTGGTTTACACTTTTCAGGGCAGATGGCAGACAGCGTGTGTGGCGTCGTGTGGGTGAGCGGTTTTCTGATGTCACTGTTGTGGATTGAGTGGCCCATGGTGGCGGCGGGGTTATGGTATGGGCAGGCGTATGTTATGGATGAAGAACACAGATGCATTTTATTGATGGCATTTTGAATGCACAGAGATATCGTGACGAGATCCTGAGGCCCATTGTTGTGCCATACATCCAACAACATCACCTCATGTTGCAGCATGATAATGCACGACCCCATGTTGCAAGGATCTGTACACAATTCTTGGAAGCTGAAAACATCCCAGTTCTTGCATGGCCAGCATACTCACCAGACATGTCACCCATTGAGCATGTTTGGGATGCTCTGGATCGGCGTATACGACAGCGTGTTCCTACCAATATTCAGCAACTTCACACAGCCATTGAAGAGGAGTGGACCAACATTCCACAGGCCACAATCGACAACCTGATCAACTCTATGCGAAGGAGATGTGTTGCACTGCATGAGGCCAATGGTGGTCACACCAGATACTGACTGGAGTCCCCAGACCTCCCAGTAAACCCCCCCAGTAAAACAAAATTGTATGTTTCAGAGTGGCCTTTTATTGTGGCCAGTCTGAGGCACACCTGTGCAATAATCATGCTGTCTCATCAGCATCTGGATATGGCACACCTGTGAGGAGGGATGGATTATCTCGGCAAAGGAGAAGTGCTCACTATCACAGATTTGACAGATTTGTGAACAATATTTGAGAGATATGGTTATTTTGTGTATGTAGAAAAAGTTTCAGATCTTTGAGTTCATCTCATGAAAAATGGGAGCAAAAGCAAAAGTGTTGCGTTTATATTTTTGTTCAGTGTAGTAGGGGTCCCACTCCCAGACGGCAGAATAACAGACATTGAGGACAGTACCTTGGAATCCAATAAGCAAATGGCAACCTGGAACAGGCCACAAGAAAAGCAGCCACAGCCAAATACCTCCAACGAGTAAGGCAAGTCCTAAGGAGTCAGCTCAATGGCAAGAACAAAGTCCAGGCAATCAACAGCTATGCCCTGCTCATGGTGCCACCCTGTGGAATAATAGAGTAATTGCCTTATACAAAAAGACAATTTTTAACCAATATTGGTACTTCTTGGTTCTGATACAATTAATTAAAAACACAGTTATGTTTCCAAACATTTAAATGAAATTATTTAACTTAACCTAAAGTGAATAAAAGATTACAGATTTTTAAAAATGTAATACTAAATATCTGGGTAAACTATTTTAAAGACATCTTATCATGATAATAATAAAAAGGTGAAATATAGGATATCGGACTGTTCAACAAGAGTTTCTTAAAAACACAGCAAATTTGTAAAATGGCCAATTTTGCCCAGAATTAAAGAAATGCAGTTTAAAATATGAAATAATTACTACTCAGCTGCAGAAACATTAAGCGGCAGATTTGGTTTTGAAGTTTAACTCTGTGACTTCTGTCACAAAAATCCAGAAACAAATGAACATAGCTTGCCCACTGATAAAGACATATTGGCAAGACATTCAAAATTGACCTTTCACAATTTACAGTACAAGATATTTTTCTATATAATAAGGATTTTACAAAAGATTAAAGACATTAAAAAACATTATTATCATTATGGGTAAATATATCCACAAAAACAAATGGAAAAAAACGCTGCCTTCAGTATGTGTTTTTAAAAATGAAATGAAAACATATATATGCTCTCTAAAATTACTCAATCTGCTAAAATGTGTCTATTATTTAGGGCACGAATGTGATGTTATGGAAATGTCTGTTTTGTGCTACACCAGACTAACAGGTTCACCATAATCATTACAGTACTGGTAACAACCTTGCAAATATTTGTGATACATAAGCAGAAGTAACAAACAGATAATCTGACTGAACTCTATTATGACATTTCTAAAAAAAAAGGATGTGAATGTGCACAAGTCGTGTAAATGAGTTCCGCCCTTGGATAAAACTACCAAATTGTTCATCATGCACTTGAGAGCACCAATAAACGATAAGATTATTTTAAGTCACAAGTACAACAACTATTTCCTAAGACAGACAAAAATGTAAAATGTAAAATGTGTTACTTTGAGCCATTTATAGTACTTGTACCTGAACTGCCAGTCATCAGATACCCTGAGGGAATAATAAGCTGGCCAAAGTAAGAGATTCAGACCACAGATATGAAACACAGAAGCTCCTGACCATGCATGGAGGGTTCCACCCCAAATCCAGCACCCTGAGACTGTACATTAAGTGCAAGGAAGGAGGCAGAGGACTGGTGAGTGTCAGTACCACTGTCCAGGATGAAACATCCAAGATCCTTGAATACATCAGGAAGATGGCCTCAACAGATGAAGTTCTCAGTGAATGTCTCAGGCAGTGGAAAACAGAGGACGAGGTGCTGGAGGAACCATCATGGGAGGAAAAGCCCCTACATGGGATGTACCAACGACAGATAACTGAAGTGGCTGATATCGAGAAATCCTACCAATGGCTAGAAAGGGCTGGACTGAAGGACAGCACAGAGGCACTGATCATGGCTGCACAGGAGCAGGCCTTGAGCACCAGCGCAATAGAGGCCCTGATCTACCATTCAAGACCCCAAGTGCAGACTGTGCAAAGAGGCCCCTGAGACAATCCAGCACATAACTGCAGGGTGTAAGATGCTGGCAGGGAAAGCATACATGGAGCGTCATAACCAAGTGGCTGGTATAGTGTACAGGAACATCTGTGCAGAGTACAGTCTGGAAGTCCCGAGGTCAAGATGGGAAACACCTCCAAAGGTGACAGAGAACGACCGAGCTAAGATCCTGTGGGACTTCCAGATCCAGACAGAAAAAATGGTAGTGGTGAACCAACCGGACATTGTGGTGATGGACAAAGAGCAGAGGAAAGCCGTTGTGGTTGACATCGCAATACCAAGCGATTGTAACATCAGGAAAAAGGAACACGAGAAACTGGAGAAGTCCTCAAAGAAGAACTTGAGAAGGCCTGGAAAGTGAAGGCAACAGTGGTGCCCGTGGTCATCGGAGAACTCGGGGCAGTAACCCCCAAACTGGAAGAGTGGCTACAGCAGATCCCAGGAAAAACATCAGACATCTCAGTCCAGAAGAGTGCAGTCCTAGGAACAGCAAAGATACTGCGCAGAACCCTCAAGCTCCCAGGCCTCTGGTAGAGGACCCGAGCTTAGATGGATGAGACCGCCCACGGAGGGTGAGAGGACAATAATATATATATATATATATATATATTCCCCTGGACTCTGACTCATCCATGGGAATTGCATCGCAACAAAAGGTTCAAAGACTGGTTTTTAAAGTTGAAGATGTCTTCACCTTTCAAAACCAAGTCCAGATAACTGCTTCTTAAACCTTTTGTTGCAATTCATTTAGCCTGGATGAGTGAGAGTCTTCTCAGACACCATGTTGTTCAGCATCATTTCTGCTGTTTCCCCTCAATACTTATGGAAGTCCATAAAGCAGTTTTTTTCAGGAGTGAAGCATAAGAAGGTGGCACATTTTGTGCACTGCACTTTCACAATACCCTTACATCCAGGGTATTTGCATCGACCCTTCTTCTCCACCCAAATAGGCCAATGGTCAGTGTTGTCTTTACGCACTGGTGGTGGCACTGGTGGTGAAGCTGGGCCTTTCCTTTTCACATGACTGATCTCTGCTTAGTCTACACTGACTGATTGTCTTCCTCTCTTCCTCTGGACCTTTGCCTGATTGCGAAGGCAATTTGCGATTTCAGTTTTAAATTTGAGGAGACTGTACTGACCTTTCTTGAGGATGCCGCAGTCTCTGCAATCCCTGTGGTACAACAGCCATGCATTCACTAGAGTGAAATCCAGCATCTGGAACACAATCCTGTGATACCACTTCCTAGACCTGATCTTTGTTTGGTAGAGGGCAATGAGTGAGTCCAGAAGATCGACTCCACCCATACTCTTATTGTATGCCTGGACAGTAGCTGGGCAAGTAACCTAGCAAGTAAGTGGCACATTTTAGTCAAAGAGGCAATTCAGAAGTATACAAAAATAAAAAGAGAAAGTAAAAACTCAAGCACACACCCACAGAAAGAGATTATTACGTATTAAATAAAATGTATTTACCTGCGCTGACTCTTTTTGATCCTTATGCCATCTTGAGACAGAGCTGGTTGGATTGGCTGAGGCTGTGGACAAAAGGTGGACTGCCCGGTTATCGTGCCATTTCACAGCCCTCAGTTGGACACCATCATGGCTTGAAGCCTTCTCTTCAAAGGTTCCCCGACCCTTTTTCTTCATGTCTTTGTCTGGGGAGAACCTACACCCTGCAAGCCGATTTGGACGTACTGTGCCGAGACAGTGGATTTTCTTTTTTTCAAGAATTGTCTGGAGCTCCACCCTGGTAAACCAGTTATCAAAGAAGAGCTTGTGGGACCGGTTGGTTGGGATAATGCTTGCAAGTTGTAAAACAATGTTGCCACTTGCTCCTATATCTGGCATGCCACTCGCTGGTAGGATTGGACCAGTGTGAACCTCAAAGTTGTATGCAACTCCACTGCTGTCAGTGAGAACATAAATCTTGTTGCCCCAGCACTTTGGTTTTGGTTTGGCTTTTGGAACAATTTGTTCATCAACACATAGCTTCTCGTCCATAGGAATAATTTTGAACCTTTCCAAAAGTGATGACAGGAAGGGGCGCACCTTGTAAAGCCTGTCATGGCCAGGCATCCCGGGAGGAATTTGCTGAGCGTTATCAGAGAAATGGATGTTGCGTTTTATCGCTTCCCAGCGATGCATCGACATAACGTTGGCCACACAGTCAACCCTAGTTGATGAATTCCAGTACATGTGGCATCCTGGCAACCCATAAATGCACATATAGAAACAGATGCTGATAAACTGCTCCATTTCCTGGCAGCATACAGATTTGTTTGCTCTACCATGTTTTTTATGCAGTCGTTAGTAAGTAGATCATCCCTAAAGTATTCAATTGGAGACTTGACTTTTGTGGCTTTTGGGAGGCTACCTTTCCATTGTTGGATTGGGAGTATGTTCCTGCATCTTTTCCACTCCAGATTCTTTGCTTTTTTAATTTCTTCTGGGAGATTAACTGAAATACAAGCAAATTTGCTTAGCATTCAATAAAAAACATTAAGATGAATTAATTATAATTACAATTTATAATTACAATTTACAGGGTCAACAGTTTCAACATGGCTTCCTGAAAATCACATGACAAATAGAAGCATTTTTATTGGTTCCCTATGCTCTTCCCTCTATTTTAAAATGCTACATGACATAAATTGATACATGGTGGATAATTCACAGGCCAAAAATGAGCATGTTGCCTGAGGGCAACACCGTACCATAGAGGGTTAAAGACTGACTGAGCAGGATAATACAATATGTCTCTGTATAATGTGCAGCAATAATCTAAAAATAAAATATGTGTATGTGAACATGTACATGCTACAAAACAGCTGCTTATCCTCAGTTGAACAACAGTATAATTACTCTGTTGCTATTTTGTGCAATTAAAAACTAGATTTATATTATTTGTAATACATATGCATTATAAATAATGCCAGTTGGGCAGGTGTCTCTCACCACTCATAAAGGTGAGCTGTTACATAGTATCAGGGCCGTGCAGAGAGCTACTGAGGGCAGGGGCTCAAGCTTCAAAAAGGGCACACAGATAAAAACTTGTTTACCAATGTATCATGGAGGCAATAATACACAAGAATTGGCTCATCTCCAAACTAAATAATTTATAAGAGGTAAATTCTTCAGGTTCATGGTAAAAGGAGATGGAAAAAAATTACCTTTGTGCAGCTCAGACTGGGCATCTGTACTATTGGCATTTATATAGTGATTTAAAAATGAGTGGGACTGTATGGCAGGGGGTCTGGGAGCTCTCCCTCAGGAAAATTTGAACAAAACATGTAGTTTTCTGTTTTCTGGGGCACTGTAGACAAACTTGGCATTGACATTGGAGTAAAAAATATGTTCAGAATTTATGATTTTACTGCAACAAAGATTGAGGACATAGATTTGTTTACTATCACTTTATAACTGTTAAATAGGCCATTGCACTTGTGTGCATATATGGTGTCCACATTGTGCCCTGAGCCCCTAGAATGCTCAGCTCTGCCCCTGCTCCAGGACAGATATCCTGTCACAGTCTATGAGCCTTCATTGTCATTATACTGGGCTGTGGCTCCACTAAACACTTTTATCTCTTATGTACCCTTGGGGACTTTTTCAGCCACTAGGGGTCATTTTTAACTTTTTTTTTTTTTTTTTTTTTTTTTTTTTTTGCATTAACTTCCAGTGTATTTGAGAACATTTAATGAAACCTTACTTTGACATACAATTTGGAAATATGATTTTAAAAATTTTATAGTTCATTAATACACTGTGAGCATATTTAATACCCTTATGTACTCTTGGGGAATGAAAACATCCACTGATTTCAACAGCTGTAAAAATATATCAGATAGATATTTTTTTCAACTTTTTTTGCTTAATTGTGTTAATCCATCTTATTTCTGCTCAAAACTACTAACTTAAAAAAAAAAATCCAAGATTTTATGTTTTTTATTATCAGTGAAATATGCAAAGTTACTGATGTGGAAAAATCACACTCAAAATGGCCTGTTTTCCATATAAAAAGTGAGCTGGATTTGTTTTTACCACAGCCTTGGACATGTCAAACATCAGTAACAACCCTGACTAGTTTTTGTGTAGCACCAGATTTTACTTTTTTCTCCCTTATGTACTCTTAAGTGGCTGTTTTTGCCCCATTGACTTCCATTATAATGATGTTATGCCATGACACTATAAAATTCAAAAATATTCAGTCAAAATTATTTTTTGATTGTTGATGGTGTAGGAGTATTGGACCACTGCTGTTATTCTAACTCAAAAGGAAGGAGACAGAAGTCTGCTCTTACCCACCAAGGACACAAACAAAGACATATATCTGTCCTATACGAACTGCAGACCATAAATATGCCAGAAGAGGCCTCCTCTCTTCTGTGATGGAAAGCAGAGACCTGGTACGGACCGCACCACGGATAGGACCAGAAATTAACCTAAGCCTTTGCCCATCCATAACAAAGTTATGCATTAAAACTTTATCACTCATCTGTTCAAGAGACGGATTTCATGCATTAACATGTTACTTTACAGGAAAAAGTCATAGCTATGTTTTGTGCAAACTTTTGAAATCATCATGTTTATTATTGGTTGGATATATGCTTATTCAGCATCATTTTTCACCAGTATGTTTATGTTGCTATAATTGTTCCAGTGTAAAATGTTTTTAAAGGTACGTAAATTGAAGTGGAGTAAACACGTTTTTTTTATGACATTTACTTTGCGTCTAGCAGAGGTATTTGAATCCTCTCCACTATCAGTACAGAGGGCCGTACCACAGACTCAAAAGAGACACCCCTTTTTTAGTCTTATCTTTGCGCCCAGATTCCTCAGTCTCGTCTTTGTCTTCGTCTTGTCTTGCCTTTGTCTTCTGCGTCTTCTAAGTATAATTTTTCCTTTCTTCTCGTCTCATTTTTGTTGCGTTAAGTTTACTTTGCCAGTGATAACATCTTTTCACGATAAGTCGCCAAACTTTTGTTTGATTGCTCAAGTATCAAATTTTTGTAGTTCATTTTGAAAAGCCTCGCGCCGCGCAACATCCGCCATCTTTAACAATCGCTGCCTTGGCCAAAGTGTCTATTTTAAGAAGTTATACTTCTAAAGTTTTGAGTCGCTGTGAAAGGATATTTATTGAATTTTTCATTTGGCATTAGAAGGGACATTTGCAATACTCTGAGACTTTGACGCTGCCTTACGCTGACAACAGCTAAACTCTCCCTGAGCAGCATCACGGCCACTGTTAACGGGACATCTGGCGATTGGCTTGTGGAGCTTGGAGGACAAACCACGAACTGCTGTTTGCAGTGGGGAAGACCAGCCCTGCGACACCACGCGGATCCAGGAGGACTAACATCCGAGCCCCTGGCTGAAACCGGAGGCTGGCTGTCGTCACCGTCCCCTTCCCTCCTGCACCAAAGTACAGGCCAGTGTTATGTGACAGAGTTGGCTAATAGTCTCACAGTCTATTTCCACCTTATTCCCTAAATCTTCAATAATTTAATAAGTCAATTTATAACTTACGCCACTGCAATTCAACATTAATGTAGGGTACATATATAAAAATATATACACTGAACTAAGACAAAGATTAAGAGTAATAACTCCGCATTGGTACCAGTTAGCCTTGCGCTAACTTGCAGATTAAAACACCTAAACTAATGTCTTAAGAGGGAAGGATTGACCAGGAGGGACTCAGTTTAATAGATAAAGACCACCAAACTCAACTTAATTTAGATTAAGTATAACGTTTATTTACACAATAAGGTGGAATAGTGTACTGAGGCACAGGTAAATATTGAAAGGAATGTAATTATGAACGGAACCGTTACGCAGGATTATTAACTAATGATGAATTGCAGTGGAGTAAGTAATAAATTGACTTATTAAATTATTGGAAATTTAGGAATAAGGGAGTAGACTCTGAGACTATAAGTGCCAATTCTGTATCATACATAACCACACTGGTCTACCGTCTTCGGTGTAGGAGGGGAAGGTGGTGACGACAGCCAGCCTCCGGTTTCAGCCAGGGGCTCGGATGTTGTTCTTTGTCCTTTAGAGCCGCAGGGTGTCACAGGGTTGGCGTTCCCAGCTCCAAGCTGCGGGTCGTGGTGTGTCCTCCAAGCTCAACAAGCCAGTCGCCAGGTGTCCCGTTATGTTGAACAGGAGCGTGATGCCGCTCAGGGAGAGTTTAGCTGTTGACAGCGTAAGGCAGCGTCAAAATCTCAGAGTATGGCAAATGTCCCTTTTAATGCCAAATGAAAAATTCAATAAAAATCCTTTCTCAGCGACTCAAACTTTAGAAGTATAACTTCTTAAAATAGCCGCTTTGGTCAAGGCAGCGATTGTTAAAGATGGCGGATGGTGCGCGGCGCGAGGCTTTTCAAAATAAACTACAAAAATGATACTTGAACGAAAGTTTGGGCGACTTATTGTAAAAAGATGTTATCACCGGCAAGGTGAACTTAACGCAACAAAAATGACGAGAAGAAAAGAAAAATTAAACTTAAAAGACGAAGGAGAGACGGAGACGAGACAAAGACAAGACGAAACTAAACTAAAACTAAGGAATGTGGGCCGCACCCCAAGATAAGACTGGAAGGGTGTCTCGGTACAGCCCCCTGAACTGACAGTGGAGAGGATTCAAATTACCTCTGCTAGACACAAAATAAATGTCATAAAAAGAAATGTGTCTTACTCCACTTCAATTTACGTTCCTTTAAAACATGTTATATTTAACAGTTTGCACAAAACATAGCTATGACATTTTCCTGTAAAGTAACATGTTAATGCATATAAAGTCTTTTAAACAGATGAGATGTGCCAGGTCTCTGGTTCTTATCAGAGAAGAGAGGAGGCCTCTTCTGGCATTTTTATTGGTCTGCAGTTCGTGTAGGACAGATTTATGTCTTTGTTTTGCATCCTTGGTGGGTAAGAGCAGACTTCTCGTCTCCTAAAGGAATGTCCATTTTTGATAGAATTTCAGCAGTGGTCCAGATCTCCTACATATCCCCCCTGTTGGCTTGAAGGGCTCAGGGAAAGGACTTCAGGCCAACCTCCAGGAATCCAGGAATCAGCTGCTGAATTAACACACAGTGGTTATGATAACAGAGTTGGCGTCATTAAACTAGGTTGGGAACCATGGGGCCTAAGGCAGTATGGAGGTCTAACTCCTTTATGGGTTTTTATGGTTTTAATTAAACAAGGACCTAAGGTTGGTCATTACTTAGGCTAAGAGGGATATAACACTAAATTCCTCATAGAGTTGATCAGTGTTATCCTTTATTATGAAAGAAGTATACAACCTACTGTGAAACTGAATAAGACGCACAGAGAAAATATAACATTTCGAAGTGTTATTTAATTAGACCTATGCAGATTGCAAGATATAGTTAAGAATTCACGTTTGATTATATAAAATGATAAAACATTTGTGGGTTTCTCATATAATGCGTGAAGTCATAACTAATTAATTTTCTAAACTAAGTATTACTATGTAACATTGAAACTATGTGACTAAACTAAAGCTCATGCATGCAATAGTAATACAAACAAAAATAAGAGAAAATTGGTTTTCCCTAGAGGGCGTCAGTCCTCTCGAAGGCAACCTTGTTTGGGTTCTGGGAGTTCTTTGATCCTCGTGTATTATAAATTTTGTTTGCTTGGCTGACACAATTTTGGGAGTTGAAAATGGCTCTGAGGCTGTTTGACTGAACTTCTACTGCTTCAGCTTGAGAAAATGTCTGCTTCTGCATGTTTACGTTTCCTGTTTAGCTGGTACCTTGTACTGAGTTTAGACAATGGTAGCTAGTTGCAGCTCAAAACCAGTTTGTAAAGGACTCAGTTGGTTTTATTTTAGTTTTGTATTAGAGTGAAAGAGTTAGTGGACACAGAAAGGAGGTGTTAGAGGTTATTTACCCCCCTGAGGTGTAGTTGTGTAGGAGGCAAGCTCTCCTAGCTGTGGGTTAGTAGATTAGCATGAGCAGACTGAGTAGCCTTTGATGTATTTTGCCACATCTTTCTGCATATGTGGCTGGTAGGCCATATGTTGCAATGCCTGGTGTGTTGCTTTAACGCATTTGTGGCCTGACGCTGGAGTGTCATGTGTGTGCATTGGCGTGACCCCCCCTGCGAGTCGGAGGCATCATGAACACAGGTGAAGTGTGTGCACCCGAGTCGTGAGCAAGCAAGTCATGACAGAGGCGAGGCAGGGCCGTAACAGTGCAAAGACGGTTTGAAGGCGGGTCGGAGGCATCAATGGCATCCGAGGTGAAGAAAGAGAAAGGATCAGAAAGATGGAGTGGCAGGGTGCCAATCTGTGAATCGGAGTCCTGAGAGGCAGTAAAATCAGGTGGCGCCGAAGCCGTTTCAGCAGAAGTGGAGTCCGCCGGAGCAGACAGAGACGCAGAACCAGTGGTTGCAAAAGCAGACGGGGTGGGTTGGGTGGGAAGGGGCGCCAAGATGGTGGGCAGCTCCAGGCCAATGGCAGGTTTGTCAGTCTGTGGAGCTATGACCATGCAGTCAGCCTGGGTGTTTCCCAGGGTTGCACCAGTGAGATTCTGTGGGCATTGAGTCTCCAGAGGAGGAGCTAGAGCACAGAAGGAGTTGTCCTTTGAACTCAAAGAGTCATGTTGCAGTGAGGGTTGGAGGGAAAGATGGGAAAAGAGAAAGGCAGAGGTTCGCGAACCTGTGCCCAGATTTTCAATTTCTGAAAATCAATAAGTGGCTCAAGGCGATTTAGAAGGTCCATGCCGACAAGGAAAGGAACTGTATCAATTGGTGACACGTACACTGGGTGAATCAGTGTCATTGGTCCAATAGTCAGTTGCACTAAGGCCATCTCTGTGAGAGTGGTAAAGCAATCTGAGTATGGTTGGACTTCAAGGGAGCAGGGGCAAGACTTCAGGTCTTGATGTGAGCGTTGTGTTGCTGCTTGTAAAGCTTTGAAAAGACTGGCTGACATCAGACTGACATCTGCAGCCGTATCAAGAAGTGCGTCATGGACCAGCTTGTCTTCCAGTGTGACTGGGAGATAGCGTTTACGAGCTACTCCTTTTTCAGAGATGTTGCACAAGAACTGCCGAAATGGTGGTTCATATTTAATGATTGAAGGGTCATCGGTGCATGGGTCAGTGACGGGACTTACCTGCACCACCATGACAGTGCTAGGCGACGTTGAGTCATCTTCTTTCCTGTCAGGTGTGAGAGCAGTATGTTGGGCCACTGGGTCATAGGCCGGGGCCAAGTTTGGTTTTGGTCCCTCGGCCTCTAAGTAGAGGTTTTTATTTGACCCTTCTCTGTGATGATATTTAGGTTCCTTGTGGCTTTCTGGATTCACAGAGGTCAAAGTGAAAAGGTCAGCCTTACTTTTATTTTTCTTACGAGTTTGAAGCAAGATTCGTCGGATTGTTTCCATATCCTCTTCGCTAAGTTCCAATGAACTGTCTGAGTCTATGGGGTCCTTAGCCTGAGTGTCTGGTTTAGTCTGGGCCTGCTTAACAGACTCAGGCTCTTGTCCTGAGTCTTCTCTTCTTTGAGGCCATTTCTTTGGACTGTTTTGGCTCGGTGGGAATTGGTCTCGAGCCCGATAATAATTTCCTTGTCTTTCTTTGCGAAAGTTGTGGGGACCCCCCTGATTTGAGTGATGTCTGGCCCAAGGTTTATTGTTGGGACAAGAATCTCGTTCAGAGTATGACCCTGACCATGTCTGGTTTCGGTTCTGATAATTTCTTCTTTTGAATGTTTTTTGTTTCTTTTCATGTCTGATAGAATGAAAGGAGTGACTTCCCACATTTTTATGGTTGTAGCCAGACATTCCTTCCAATTCTAAAGACTGCGACACACTGAAGACTGATGGTAGTTCTTCAGATTTGGTCATTGTAGATTTCTGCTTTGTAAAGGCTCTCACAGCTAGCTCCCGAAGCTGGCGGCTAGTCTGTGTGAGTGGGCATGCTGCAACACCAAAATGGCGGCTCGTAGTAGAGTGGAGGCTTTGAATAAAAAGGGTTTTGAAGTTTTTATCCTCCTCCATGTCTGGTTCATTACGTGAGCCGAAGTAAGCCTTTCATAAGCGATGGTAATAAGCTTGAGGGGTCTCTTGGTGTGCTTGTTTCACTGCTAGAGCAGCTGTCAGACCCGAAGTGATGGTATCATCTGAATACTCTTCGATGAGTGACTGACGAAGAAGCTCATAGTCTTTGCGGACATAAGCAGGTTGACGTTCAATAAAACTGCTAACATCGCGACTTGACGTTAGTTTGATTAGAAAGATCCAATCTTCTAAAGATGCGCCTGGGATCCTGTCTAAGTAGAAGTCAATGTCTCTAAGATAGGTACTGGTATCATTAGCACCACCAGGTTGAGGTTCAAAGCGCAAAATGTGTCGGGCTATTTTGTCAAAATCCCGGTCTGACGGGCCATAGCTGCTGTACCTACCTGGAGAAGGTCTTGGCAGTGTCAGAGCTGTATTTCTGTAACCCGAACGTAGTCTGTCAGAGTCTCTGTAGTCCAGGCGCAGTCTGTCACCTGAGTATTGTCGCTCGGAGTCTCCATAATTTGTGCGTCTGTCCATCTCACTGAAGTGTAACTTTCTAGGACTAAACGCTGGAGTTGTTAGTGGCGAGGAGGGACCCTCTTTCTGTCTTTGTGACTCCACCAAAGACATTTTAATTGAGTTGACTTCGGCTCTAAGCGCTTTGTTTTCTTCTTGGATGCGTGTAGCTTCATGTTGATGTTGATTGGTACTACGCTCCAGTAAATCTTCTGTATGTTTGAGTCGAAAGTGCATCAAGATGGCCATTTGACCAAGCCAGCGGGTCAGCTCTTCTTCCTTTAGCTGCGTAGTTAGGCCTATACTTACCAGAGTGGCCATTGAGGGTTCGAGTTCAGAGGGAGCTGTCCTCTGAATTTCACTCATGTAGTTGGGCAGTAACTTCTCAGTTACTTCTCCGAGAACTGTATCCAGATGAGCAAGAGCGTCTATCTGAGCAGACTCATCATGTGAGGTTGGGTTTTCCATGTTTGTTTACAGTTGCGAAACAAACAAAATGAGAAAAAGAATTATTATTTGTTAAAGGAGAATTTCCTTTAAAATGTGTTGGTTATGTGTTGCGCAGTATTGAAATACTGTGGTTTTGTTTGGCTAGCCTTAAACTGAGTGAAGTAAGGCTGTAGTGAAATGAGTGTTTTGTTTTATTGTTGTTATTATTTGGTAATTAAATAGTGAGAGGAGAAAATGAGTTAATAACAGTAGCAATCCTTGCAGTTCAGTGTTAATCCAATCAGTAATCAATTAACAGTGGTGTAAAACAAGGTTACTAAATGTTATTAGTGAGTGAGTAGGGCCTGGTATTGTAACAGCAGTCATGCAAAAACAGTTGTCAGTCAGGTGAGGTGCAGAGGTACAAAACTTTTCAGCAAAGCAAATGAAACCAAAGCAGCTCTAAGTGACAAGTATTAGTATTAACACTTATTGTTTGAGGCTATAAGTGTTAAACATCAGTATGTGAGACTCAAGTTACGCATCATACACAAGGCCAAAGCTGGACATTGCAGTGTAATGACATCAAAGCTACAATATGCAGAGTGGGAGGTTAATCAGGTGATTAGCAAATTGAAGTTATAGCATTGAGTCAAAATAGAGCAATTTAGCAGCAGCAGGATTAACCAGCACTGCAGATAATGGGCAGAGAAGATACAACTTTAATTTAAATTGCAGCTAAAATTTGACTGAAATGGCTAAGTCAATTAGTTAAATGTCATTGTATTGTTTGTAGATTAAGGAAAGATTTTTGAATCAGTGTTCAAACATTGATTTTGCTCTAATTATGAATAAAACGCTAATTTGTTAGACTATTTTTATTCACAGTTGGGTTTTTCCTTGCGGTTACTCAAAGTACCCACTAGATGGGGCCAAGGCTCATGCAAACAATTTGCTTAGCCCTTCCCTTGGTGGGAGGGCGACATACGTCATCAGACGCGTCACGCGTCTAGGTCCGCCTTGTTGAGGTGGGCCCGTGTTGATCCAAAATGGTGTCAGTTTCTCTGACTTCGGCCTGAGCAACAAGTTGCAACAACTTCACTTAACGGAACGTTTAGTAGTTCTTCATAAAGAACACAAAGCAACAGGTCGTCCTGTAGCAGACAATTCACTCCACTAAAGCAATGGGAGCAGTTCAGAAGTCTTTACAGACAGCTTGAGGCAAACTATTTTAGCTTAGCCTAGCTTAGCACTTAGCGTGCTGCGGTTAATTCAAGTGTTCAGATTCCGGGCCCGGGTTTATCCGGTTATATCTGAATTAATCGGGGAATCAACTCCGGAATCTCGCGAAGTAAATTTTTCTCACCGATATAAGAGACGAAATCAAACTCTGGCTCAGCGCAGCAGTAAAACGTCTAAAGGCCTTTTAACAATTAAAATGTTCGTTATGGGTGATTTCTACCACATAGACTTAATTACATGGATCCGTACATTAGCATTAGCATTAGCATTAGCATTCACAGTCACCAAGCATCAAGCATCACAGCAGTAAACAGCGCATTAAACATCCCAGCCAAACAACGCCTTTGATTTGTATTTACCTATTTTTAGTGTTTGGTTGATCTTGATCTATTAACCAAGTTTCGCTGGTCCCTGTTTTTCGGGCGCCAAAATACTGTAGGGTACATATATAAAAATATATACACTGAACTAAGACAAAGATTAAGAGTAATAACTCCGCATTGGTACCAGTTAGCCTTGCGCTAACTTGCAGATTAAAACACCTAAACTAATGTCTTAAGAGGGAAGGATTGACCAGGAGGGACTCAGTTTAATAGATAAAGACCACCAAACTCAACTTAATTTAGATTAAGTATAACGTTTATTTACACAATAAGGTGGAATAGTGTACTGAGGCACAGGTAAATATTGAAAGGAATGTAATTATGAACGGAACCGTTACGCAGGATTATTAACTAATGATGAATTGCAGTGGAGTAAGTAATAAATTGACTTATTAAATTATTGGAAATTTAGGAATAAGGGAGTAGACTCTGAGACTATAAGTGCCAATTCTGTATCATACATAACCACACTGGTCTACCGTCTTCGGTGCAGGAGGGGAAGGTGGTGACGACAGCCAGCCTCCGGTTTCAGCCAGGGGCTCGGATGTTGTTCTTTGTCCTTTAGAGCCGCAGGGTGTCACAGGGTTGGCGTTCCCAGCTCCAAGCTGCGGGTCGTGGTGTGTCCTCCAAGCTCAACAAGCCAGTCGCCAGGTGTCCCGTTATGTTGAACAGGAGCGTGATGCCGCTCAGGGAGAGTTTAGCTGTTGTCAGCGTAAGGCAGCGTCAAAGTCTCAGAGTATGGCAAATGTCCCTTTTAATGCCAAATGAAAAATTCAATAAAAATCCTTTCTCAGCGACTCAAACTTTAGAAGTATAACTTCTTAAAATAGCTGCTTTGGTCAAGGCAGCGATTGTTAAAGATGGCGGATGGTGCGCTTTTCAAAATAAACTACAAAAATGATACTTGAACGAAAGTTTGGGCGACTTATTGTAAAAAGATGTTATCACCGGCAAGGTGAACTTAATGCAACAAAAATGACGAGAAGAAAAGAAAAATTAAACTTAAAAGACGAAGGAGAGACGGAGACGAGACGAGACAAAGACAAGACGAAACTAAACTAAAACTAAGGAATGTGGGCCGCACCCCAAGATAAGACTGGAAGGGTGTCTCGGTACAGCCCCCTGAACTGACAGTGGAGAGGATTCAAATTACCTCTGCTAGACACAAAATAAATGTCATAAAAAGAAATGTGTCTTACTCCACTTCAATTTACGTTCCTTTAAAACATGTTATATTTAACAGTTTGCACAAAACATAGCAATGACATTTTCCTGTAAAGTAACATGTTAATGCATATAAAGTCTTTTAAACAGATGAGATGTGCCAGGTCTCTGGTTCTTATCAGAGAAGAGAGGAGGCCTCTTCTGGCATTTTTATTGGTCTGCAGTTCGTGTTGGACAGATTTATGTCTTTGTTTTGCATCCTTGGTGGGTAAGAGCAGACTTCTTGTCTCCTAAAGGAATGTCCATTTTTGATAGAATTTCAGCAGTGGTCCAGATCTCCTACAATTAATTAATCAGTAATTCTGCATAACGGTTCTGTTCAAAGTTACATTCCTTTCAATATTTACCCGTGCCTCAGTATGCTATTTTGCCTTATTGTGTAAATAAACGTTATATTTAATCTAAATTAAGTTGAGTTTGGTGGTCTTTCCCTCCTGGTCAACCTTTCCCTCTTAAGACACTAGTTTAGGTGTTTTAATCTGCACGTTAGCGCGAGGCTAACTGGTACCAATGCGGAAATATTACTCTTAATCTTTGTCTTAATCAAGTGTATATATACTTTATATATGTATGCTACAATGGTTTTTCATATTGAGAAGAGGTAAAATTTGTGAATTTTGTAGTTCATGCCCAAGTTGCACCAATAAACCTTTACACAGGCCTGTAAAGGTTAGATTGTTAAAGGTTAGTTTTCCCATGCTTTTTTATTGGATTCTATGGAGCACAGCAACACATTACAGTGAGTGTGTGTTTGTGTGATTAGGAGGGTCCTGGGGGACATGCTTACCTGGGGTGGGGTGTGACTGTATGGGGGGCACTGGGGGGTGTTGGGGGGTATGTGTGTATTTTTGAGTATGTGTGTGTTTGTGTGCGGGGGGGCAGTTTCATGTGATTTACACATATTAAACTGTGATTAAACAGCCCCCCCTCCCCACACCCCTATAAACACATAATCTCACATTCACACATAGACCCCCCGAGATTTGAGCAAAACATTTTTTAAGAAAATATTAATCTACTATATTTTTATACCAGTCAAATTTGAGTGGATGTTTTCATCCATTATGGTAACGAAAGGGTAGTATTTTCTAAGGGTACACAAGGGTTAAACTGAATGTCTGAACTCATGTTTTATGTTAATATTATGATAATCCAGCTCTGATAATGTGAGAAATGCCTTGCGCGTGTCCACGGTAACAACAAAATAACACTCCACAATGCACATGCTCTCAAGTGTATATGAAGGATTCCCCTGCAATGATAACTGTACATAAAGCGAGAGGGCTTTCACGCAAATGAGAATCGTCCATAAAGCGAGAGTTGTTCACGCTATGAGAATTGACCATAAAACGAGAGTAGTTTGTGTGGTTGTGAGAGTGGAGGGGGAGCAGGGCTGCAACAGCTGCCTACCAGCTCAGCAAGAGGATGTTGTTGATTGATAAAGACTCTTTGGGCTCCAAGTTATGCCTGGTTCACACAGCACGATCTTAAAATTGTTAGAAGATTTTCAAACCCTGAGAGACCCCACACATGGCGATAAAAAATCTAAGCTAGCTGGTGTGGTCCTACAGTGTGTGGTGTGTGGCCACATGGCAAAGACAACACATCACACACGAACAGATTTCACTCACGAATATTCCCAGGTGAGACGGGAAATCTCGCAAAACCTCACGAGATTAAACGTGACTTCAGCGTACACAAACATGACGTACACAAACATGGCAATTGCTATAAATTGTGGACTATTTCTAACAGAGAAAAAACAATACAAAAAGAAAAGGCGGTGGTTAAAGTGGAGACAGAGCGAACATGCGCAATGACAGCTGTTTTGATTTTGGATTCCCCTCTGTGCTTCCGTCAGCTCACTTTCTGATTGACTACACGTCACATTCAACAGGGTGCGTGCTTGTTTGTCCTCGGGACACACCACACAGGCTGTGATTTGGAGCCAAGACAATCCAACATGTTGAATATCCCCGATTTGAGATCGGAGCGGTCCCAACATCCTTCCGAGCAGACCAGAGCACTCTTAACACACCACACACAGCAGGAATATCTGATAAGATTATCTTTAGTGCCATTACGATAATAGGGGCGACCTTAAGATCGGAAGGGGAGAATTGGCAAAACAAATTGGCCGTGTGAACCAGGGATAAGTAGCTCACCATCAGGGTTCAACCCAACTGGGCACACCTGGCCTATATTAAATAAACAAGACCAAGGGTTCAATAACTATTCATAATTCACTAGCTAGTTAGTTTTCATGTGTACACAATTAAATCAGTAAACAAGATACTGTTAAATATAAATTCCTTCTCATAAATATGTGCATAAATACATGCTACAGGAAGTGAACGCAAACATACTCACCTATTCCAATAAACACACAATACACCAAGGCACCAAACGGTCTCATCAGCGATGATAGTCGACTTCTAAAGTTATAGAATTGTATGCTCAGGCTGCAATTAAGATGAGACTGTAATGGGAATGAGCATTTGTTTGAGACCTACCACTGCAGCTGCTCCTGTGGCTTTCCCCTCGCACTACTGAATGGGAAAGGCATGGCAGATTGAAGGACGCGCTACAACAAACATGATTGGTCGGTCGGGGTCACATGACTTTACCATGTGACAACAGTGCATTCAAGTGCTTGGGAGTGTAGGACAATAATTTAATAGTTATTTATTAAGACCCAAGGTGATTTTTAACCTGGATTACACAAGCTTACACAGGATAACTGCAGGGGGCAGTGGCTGGTGCGTCTGTCATTCAGCGTTCAGCATCTATCTAATAATTCCACAGGCCGGACCTGGACCCTACGGGGCCGAGACCCTGAGATCACGGGGCCACAGGGACCATAGACAGTAGCCTCAGTACAGGAAGGAAAGGGAGGGGGTCAGGGGGTTGTTGCTGTGCGATAATGACATAATACTTAATAGCGTCGAAATGACTCTTTGGGGCTTCCCATTAGTGAAGTGGTTAGTCAGTTGTTCAGAAACATTCAGCCAATATGTCCTGGTCCCAAGGACGTCAGGAAGGGCACCTGGCCAAGCTGAAAAGGACGTTCTGTGTCTCTTTAGTGCCAAAATAACCCTTGCAGGAAATAAGTTAGGGCCCATAAGTTCCTATCCCCAGAGAGGACAAACTGAAATCTCTTGCGGTAGAAACGCACCCCCTCTATTTTAATGTGTTTATAATGTCTCTGTAAGGTTACCACAGGTGCTCACAGGCTGTAGAAAGTCACCTGACTGAGCAGATGGCCACACTGTGAGACAGTTTTGGAATCTATAAGGCCACCACCAGAGGAAACCAAAGTCTATACTTTTAAAATTCCACAATGTCAGCCAGTGACCCTTCTGTAAGTTCAGAAACATGTTTATTTATTTTATTTATTGCACAGTAATTGCAATATTTCATGTCAAAACATATAGATTTTTTTACACTCTAATGTGATTCATAGCCTTCAGTCACGTGACTTTGTGTTCTACTGGAGGGCAAAACAAACATGGCGATGTGCAGCAGGCATGAGGAGATGCAGCGAAATGCGTATTTAGACGGCCTGACAACTTCAGGACAAAATATGATATGGACAAAAACTAGAAATATTGGGGACTGTGACACAAATAAGGCACCCGCTGCCCTATGTGAGCCGCTGGCAACAACCAGGTCATTGCCAGACTTTAAAAACCTGTCTCCCTACAGCCACCATGGAGCTAGCATAAAATCGCATCAAAAGTTATTTTTTCTGTCAGGATGGGTCATCAACCCGGCGTATGGGCAGGGCATTAGTCTTTCATCATAAAAGGTGAGTATGACTAGCAGAAAAACAAACTGCTGTTAGTTATCTCTAGCCTAAGACAATTTCATTACAATATTTTCACTGCAAATACGTGTATTTAAACAGCTAACCATTACCACTCACTTGTTTAATGGCACAGGACCTTGAAATGCTTCTTACGAAGCCACTCCTTCGTTACCCGGGCAGTGTGTTTGGGATCATTGTCATGCTGAAAGACCCAGCCATGTTTCATCTTCAATGCCCTTGCTGATGGAAGGAGGTTTTCACTCAAAATCTGACAATACATGGCCCCATTCATTCTTTCCTTTACACGGATCAGTCGTCCTGGTCCCTTTGCTGAAAAACAGCCTCAAAGCATGATGTTCCCACCCCCATGCTTTACAGTAGCTTTGGTGTTCTTTGGATGCAGCTCAGCATTCTTTCTCCTCCAAACACGACAAGTAGAGTTTTTACCAAAAAGTTCTATTTTGGTTTCATCTGACCATATGACATTCTCCCAATCCTCTTCTGGATCATCCAAATGCTCTCTAGCAAACTTCAGACGGGCCTGCACATGTACTGGCTTTAGCAGGGGGACACGACTGGCACTGCAGGATTTGAGTCCCTGGCGGCGTAGTGTGTTACTGATGGTAGCCTTTGTTTCTTTGGTCCCAGCTCTCTGCAGGTCATTCACTAGGTCCCCCCGTGTGGTTCTGGGATTTTTGCTCACCGTTCTTGTGATCATTTTGACCCCACGGGGTGAGATCTTGCGGGAAGCCCCAGATCGAGGGAGATTATCAGTGGTCTTGTATGTCTTCCATTTCCTAATAATTGCTCCCACAGTTGATTTCTTCACACCAAGCTGCTTACCTATTGCAGATTCAGTCTTCCCAGCCTAGTGCAGGTCTACAATTTTGTTTCTGGTGTCCTTTGACAGCTCTTTGGTCTTGGCCATAGTGGAGTTTGGAGTGGGACTGTTTGAGGTTGTGGACAGGTGTCTTTTATATAGATAACCAGTTCAAACAGGTGCCATTAATACAGGTAACGAGTGGAGGACAGAGGAGCCTCTTACAGAAGAAGTTACAGCTCTGTGAGAGACAGAAATCTTGCTTGTTTGTAGGTGACCAAATACTTATTTTCCACCATAATTTGCAAATAAATTCTTTAAAAATCAGACAATGTGATTTTCTGGATTTTTTTTGGTGGCTGACTAAATACTTTTTTGCCCCACTGTAATCTAATCTTTACCTTGTCTAAAATGAACACGTTACATTTAAGGGTGCTCCGATCAGGATTTTTGAGGCTGATCACCGATCACTGATCAGCCTTTGCTATGATCGGCCGATACCAATCATGGCCGATACCAATTACATGGTCTTCAATGTAGTAATGTAATGTATGCAGGCTATTATTATTCCCCCTTGAAAAATACTGTAGCCTTTGTAAATGTAAAGGTACAACAAAATTCTACTTATTTTTGTTTTAGAAGGGGTTTTGTTGCATTATTGATCTTTAATGTCTGCCCAGTGTCTGTGGCTTTGTTTGAATGCTCTGCTGATGTAAAAATCAGCTGTTCTTCTTAATTGGTGCCATTAGTGCGAGTCCACGGGTGCAGCGCCTGCGTCCGCGTAATGCGCAGCCAAACCAGGTTGAAACACAGTGGACTAAAGAGCAGACAGCTCCTGCAGCCAGTTTTGACAACGTCTGAACAAAGAAAACGTGCACAAGAGAGCAGAGAAGATGAGGATGAAAGGTGCTCCTCTCAGACACACGGACACATGGGGTGCCTTTTTACTTTCTCTTTCCATTAGCAGCCATTTGGTGCAGTGTAAGCCACAAAACGCACAGTTTTCTCCGAGTAACAAGACACAGGCAGACTCTGAACTTTCTTAATGCTTTTAATGTAAATGTTAGCGGGTTAGCTCTAGTGCTCTTTGCATTGGCGTTTGCAAATACACACACTGCGGCGCCTCGGTTCTGTCCCGTGTGCTCCAAGAGCAGGCGGGGACAAAGCCAGGACATAAAGCAACAGCTCCAGGGCAGGTCTGTGTTAGTTATAACCAGGGCTTAACTTAAAAACGCTGCTAGAATAACGCTACTGCTGTTAAATCAAACCAGAGTTACAGGACAGTAAATGTGAGAGCCTCACGTGTTTGTTGTAATGTGATCGGCCCTTCTGATTGGCCCATTTTACCAATCACCGATCACTCTATTTTTAGCCACGATCAGCCGATCACCAATCGTGGCCGATCGATCGGAGAACCCTTAGGTACGTTCAACCTTAATTGTGTCAAAGTGTCAAAAAGGATTGAAACTAGACAGTCCCCCTCCTCCTCAAAGACAAGCTGTGTAAATATGTCTTATACATATAAGCCCTTTAAGTTTGGTTTTAGTGTGTGGACCATGTCTTTCAGATAAGAAATCACACAGTGTCTCACAATACATTAAAAGAGATTGTGTGGTTGTTGTACTTCTGTGGAGACCTACTGTGTGGCAAGGTCTTGGCCCTATCTGACCTGAAGTCAAATTATGGATCTTGTGGTTCATGGGTAAATGCTTTATCCACCTGACAATTGTAAAGAATTCACTAAAACTAATATTTTGTTCCTTTGCTGACCCCTTGTAGCTGGAGTTGGTATCTCTTGGTATCTCTGTGATATCCCTATCTCACAATGCCAATGAAAATTCCAGGACCATATTTTTTCATGCACTCACACAATTCCAGAATTTCTCACGCTGAAAAAACGTTACTGATAAAATACTGATTCACATTCAGCCATCAAGGCCTTTAATCATTGTGTGACTGTCAGAGGTTACTTCTCCGCTCCCTCTCTGCGTGACTCCTCTTGCTCTATTGGTTGATTCCGTCTGCCAGTCACACACAGAAACTTATCTCAGATTGACCACAAGTCTCGCCTAGCTTGCTTTGTAATTGGTCACTTTAGTTCAGCTCGCATGTGATTGGCTCCCTATGGAAAGTAGGAGGGACCACAGGCCGTTGAGCGGTGGATTTGTGAAACGGAGTGCCTGTGCGCTCTTTTACCTCAACTCTACCCATGTTTCAGAGTTGGGTCCACGTCATTACCGGACGTTCCCGTTTGGTCAGAACACCTCAACAATTCCCACAGACTGCTCCAGGAAACCCATTGACACTATAGTGAGTGTCCTGAGGAGACACTAAGGTAAAGCCTTTAACGTCTAGTTACTGCTAGGAATTGAAATTCAAGCTGCCGTGCGTGTCACTCAAAGATATTTTATAATAAATTGATGGAGTTTTTAAGATTTGTGAGCACATGAGCATGAGAATCTAAAAATGACAAGAGGCTGCTGTAATGACAGACATTGTGACTCTAGTTTATGCTGTTTACATTTTATAATAATCATTGCTGGGTGTAATTTCTGGTTCTTGGTTTCAGGCCTTGTTCAGGAGCTGCAGCACAGAGAGGAGATGTTTGTTAATAGATGTTTTACTGCAGTGTCAGCGTGGACACTGAGTGTACACAAATGGGCTTTGCAAAGTAATGTGGTCATCTCTTACACATGTTAAACTGCTTTGTGAGTGGGTCAAGTCATGGATGTTGTTATTAGAAGAATGTTCAGTTTAACAATATACGTAGACGTACTTTGCGTGCATTCAAAGAAATGTTTTCTGCATCAAAGTTAACACAGCCCTCAGTGGTGTGTTCTGTGTAGTAGCCTACATCAGACTGATACAAACATACCATATGCTGCAATATCATATAAATACTGCAGTGAGAATATTTGCACTTGCAAAAAGTCTCCATTGTCTTTTTCTAACCTCTTCAGCAGTGCTTTTTTTTCTTTCTCATATGTGATTGTGATTGCTATTAAAATCCCAGACCCATTACACATCACAGTCAGCCAACATGTTCCAAAATCCACCAAAATACAGGAAATAACATCTAAAGCTCATGGTCAAAATTTTTGGGGGAATGACCCTCACACCTCCCTCTATCACGTCAATAATTACTTGATGTTAACATTTAACTGTGGTACAGAACATTTAGGCTTTTGCCTGATCGGCTTCTGAGGTGCTCAGCTATGGAGGATTTTTAGGACCATCCATCCATTTTTTCCGCTTTATCTGGGGCCGGTTTGCGGGGGCAGCAGTCCAAGCAGGGACACCCAAACATCCCTCTCCGTGGACACTTCCTCCAGATGCCCTGGAGGAACCACAAGGCGTTCCCTAGCCAGCCGGGAGACATAGTCCCTCCAGCGTGTCCTAGGTCTTTCCCAGGGCCTTCTCCCAGTGGGACATGCCTGGAACACCTCCCCAAGAAGGCGTCCAATAGGCATCCGAAACAGATGCCCGAGCCACCTCAACTGACTCCTCTCAATGTGGAGGAGTAGCAGCTCTACTTCGAGCTCCTCCTTGGTAACCAAGCTCCTCGCGTTATCTCTAAGGGAGTGGCCAGCCACCCTGCCGAGGAAATTCATTTTGGCCGCTTGTATCTGGGATCTTGTCTTGTCTCATGTCTTGTCTCATGGCCATAGGTGAGAGTAGGAACGTAGAACAACTGGTAAATCGAGAGCTTTGCTTTTCACCTGAGCTCCTTATTCACCGCAACAGACCGATACAATGGCCGCATTACTGCAGACGCTGCACCGATCCATCTGTCTATCTCACGTTCCATTCTTCCCTCACTGTGAACAAGACCCCGAGATTCTTAAACTCCTCCACTTGAGGGAGGATCTCTCCTCCGACCTGGAGAGGGCAGGTCACCCTTTTCCGGTCAAGAACCATGGCCTCGGACTTGGAGGTGCTGATTCTCATCCTGCAAACCACCCCTAGTGTACAATGAAGGTCCTGGTTTGATGAAGCCAACAGGACAACGTCATTCCTAAAACTCAGAGATGAGATCCTGTGGTTCCCAAACTGTACTCCCTCTGGCCCCTGGCTGCGCCTAGAAATTCTGTCCATAAAAATAATGAACAGAACCGGTGACAAAGGGCAGCCCTACCAGAGTCCAACATACAGTGGAAACAGGTCCGACTTACAACCGGAAATGCAAACCAAGCTCCTGCTCTGGTTGTACAGAGACTGGACAGCCCTTAGCAGAGGGCCTCGGACCCCATACTCCCAGAGCACCCACCACAGGACACTATGTGGGACCAGGTCGATTGCCTTCTCCAGATTCACAAAACACATGTGGATAGGTTGGGCAAACTCCCAGGAACCCTCGAGCACCCGATAGAGGGCGTAGACCTGGTGTAGAGCTGAGAGTTTTTTTAGGACCATGTAAATTTAATATGATACATTTAATGAAAGAAAATATAAATTACACTTTTAAAAGATAATTATTAAATGTATTTGCAATTTAATTTATTTTTTAATTTGAAAGAGCAATTGTTAAAATATTTCCTAAATGATTTAATTGTTCATTTGAAAGTCAATTTAAAAGTACAATTACTAATTCTGCAAGGAATACTAACTTTAATAAATTGACTGCCAAAACCCCTTTTAGAAAATAAATAGTTCGATTTATAATTTTGATTAATAATTCAAACTTTAACTTTAACGCAATTTAAAACAGCAGTTTCTTATTCTGTTTGCAAAAGCATTAGCCATTTCATGAGCCAATATTATTACTAAAAGTTTAGCTTTTCACTTCAGCCTCTGACTTTAGCCTCTGAATTTACTTTTAACCTGGTTCTTTTGACACATAGAGCTGAAAAGAGCAAATTAAGCCATGCATGAGCTCATGAGGAACACCTCTGATT
Organism: Bostrychus sinensis; assembly: GCA_020698575.1. Taxonomy (NCBI): domain Eukaryota; kingdom Metazoa; phylum Chordata; class Actinopteri; order Gobiiformes; family Eleotridae; genus Bostrychus; species Bostrychus sinensis. Next base: position 30,507,573 of record CM036240.1, on the reverse strand, counting down.
GGCTGATAGAACAGCGCTACTTCTTTGGTGGAGGGATATTCAGGCCAGACATCTACTGAAAATTATTACTTCAACTCTTCTCCTTTCTGCATTTACAGGTTTGTACTGTCACATCATCCATCCATCTTCTTCTGCTTTATCCCGGGCCTGGTTGCGGGGGCAGCAGTCTAAGCAGAGATGCCCAGACTTCCCACTCCACAGACACTTCCTCGAGCTCTACCGGGGGCACCCCAAGGCGTTCCCAGGCCAGCCAAGAGACGTAGTCCCTCCAGCGTGTCCTAGGTCTTCCCCGGGGCCTCCTCCCAGTGGGACATGCCCGGAACACCTCCCCAGGAAGGCGACCAGGAGGCATCCGAAACAGATGCCCAAGCCACCTCAGCTGGCTCCTCTCGATGTGGAGGAGCAACGGCTCTATTCCGAGCTCCCCCGGGTGACAGAGCTCCTCACCCTATCTCTAAGGGAGCGCCCAGCCACCCTGCGGAGGAAACTCATTTCGGCTGCTTGTGTTTCCGGGATCTTGTCCTTTCGGTCATGAGCTTTGGGTCATGACCGAAAGGACAAGATCCTCAAGATAGGTGAGAGTAGGAACGTAGATCGAACGGTAAATTGAGAGCTTTGCCTTTCGGCTCAGCTCCTTCTTCACCACAACAGATCGATACGACTGCATTACTGCCGACGCTGCACCGATCCGTCTGTCAATCTCACGCTCCATCCTTCCCTCACTCGTGAACAAGACCCTAAGATACTTGAACTCCTTCACTTGAGGCAGGAGCTCTCCCCCAACCTGGAGAGGGCAAGCCACCCTTTTCCGGTCGAGAACCATGGCCTCAGACATGGAGGTGCTGATTCTCATCCCAGCCGCTTCACACTCGGCTGCAAACCGCCCCAGCACATGCTGAAGGTCCTGGCCTGATGAAGCCAACAGGAAATCCTGTGGTTCCCAAGTCAGGTGCCAGTTCTCCAGTTTGTCCACATGTGCTGCCTTTCAGTAAGCTGTATAGAGGACATTGCTCACTTTGTAAACCAGGGGTGTCAGACTCAATCGGAGCAGAGGCCAAAATTAGAAAAGCTGTCTTGGTTGCGGGCTGAATATGAGTACTGGATAAATAATAAAGCCAGCATATTGTATTTTTGTTCTCAGTTAGGCTGCAATAGGTATTTTAACAGAGAATATTACTTCGCCACAGAACTACAGGTGTAGATTTTTGGATTTAAGGGGATTCATAGTTTGCTTTGAATATGAACTTAGAACTGAAGAAATAACAACAAATAGGCCACAGACTCGGACTACAACACAAACTAAGAAATTATTATGTTTGCATTATTGTTTACTGCCAGTTACCTAACCCCTCATATAACACAGGTGTTTTCACCAGGTCTGCTCTGTTTTACTGTGACAGTACAAACAGCAGATACACATTTAGGTGCATGCCATGACCCTTATGTGAATAAATATTAGTGCTGCTTTAAAGCCGGGACACACCAGGGCGCTCATCGGCCGTTGGGCGCGGTCGGTTGGTTTGATATGGTTGATGACGTGAGTCTGTTTGGTGTGTTCCGCACCATCAGACGCAGTAGGAGACAGTTGGATGTAGTTTTGGCCGATTACACATGTTGAATTGGCATCGGGCCATTGTGCTCAATGAACGCTCTGATTGGCTGTGTGTCCCGTTCACAATTTGTCAAACAGCTCAAGTTCATCAAAATATAAGGAACTTTCTGTTCTACAACTACTTCATTATGTTTCCCACATCTGTGACAGTAATGTGCTGCAGTTAGCTTACCTTAGCTTGTAGCCTCATGCAGATAAAAATATAATCCTCCTCTGAGACAAACAGCTGCAATAAACCAGTCCCTTTTATTCATTACTGTGATCAGATCAGTTTAATCTAGTGCATATAATTATTATTAACTGATAAATACTTGAGTTAAGCACGTGTGTTGCAGAGTTTTATTTACTCGAATTTAAATAACCGCAGAGTTTAGTGACTAGCACCGCCTGCTGTTGTAAATAGTTATTACGTCTTGCACATGCGCACCGCTCGGTTGTGGGTCTGTCTCGCTCCGGTCTGTCTGCGGCTACTTTCAGTGGTGACAAGAGGAGACGTGAGGAGACAAGTAGTTGCCCCACCTCTGCTGACAGTGGTCGGGTATTGGGTTGGTCCCAAGCTTTAAGCCTGCAGAGGAGTCAGCACCTATACACACAAATAAGGTGTACTTTACTTTACTTGTACCTTACTTTTGTTGAGCAACCCAGTGTCCACCTCTCTGTCCTCTGCAGGACACAGTGTGGAGCTGATTTGTACCTCTGTCTGTGTGAGTTTAGCTCTGTTTGCTGCGTGTAAATTTGTGCATTGATGAGAACTCTGTAGCGACAGAGAGAGGGAGAAGGGGAAAGAGCGATGCAGGGCAGTGCCATGAATTGACTTAAACAGCTCTGATAACTTGGTTTTACTGACACAGTGTGACACAGGCTCTTATTAAACTGCTTCTTCTTCTTCTTCTTCTGTTTTTGGAGACGTGATTGTGATTGTTTGTGATGTAATGCTGTGCGGTTATTGCCCATTTTTATTACTGCCACATTAGCTCAACAAAGTGTAGTACTACAGTGCTTACAGACAGTCCCACCTTTTTTGTCTTCTCTGTCCATTTCTTTTGGTGAAAGTTAAATGTCCCAGTAGAATCCATCCACTCTGTGCTCTGCTCCTGCTGCTCTGTTTAAGTGTTGCTCGCTAAAACAGCAGAAGAACGGCCATGGCTTCTGCAGTGCATTATGGGAGATGCAGTTCAAACAGGTTGCATGCAATATATCGGCAGGCTATTTTTAATATATATTAGAAATTATTTCAGAGGCCAAAACAAATTATCTTGTTTGAATTTGACTTGAATTTGACTTGCTTGGGAATTCCAGCCTCACCACTGTAAGTGGATAAGTCTGGTCGCCAATGAATCAATTTGATTTCTAGAGCAGAGCCAACTTGAGTGAACCGACAGCAGAATAAGTCAATCAGAAAATGGCGTACGTGACATTAACAAAGCGACAAGAAAGTGAGCGGCGCGAAAACATCTTTTTTTTGTTGTTGTTAATAAAGGCTTCTAGTGCTGTAAGCTGCTGTGGTTTTAATGACTCAATATGTTTTTGGTCATTTAAAATGGAATTTTCCGCTGAATGAAACAAACTCTCGGCTCCTTGGTGCGCCATCTTGATTGTTGTTGTTGAGGAGACAAGTGACGCTGCTTGCGAAGAACACGTCACTTAAATAAACGAATCAAAATGCATGGTACAGTTGGGATTTGAATCCAACGGTGTGGTGACCAGACTGATATTTCTCTGTATAATAATACAGGGACATATCAGTCTGGATTTTCCAGGCAAGAGTTTGACACCCCTGTTGTAAATGTTCAAATGTGATAAAATTACTCCTATTTTAAACATTTTAACATCTGACAAAAGCCATTAGTTCACAATTTTTTAATACAGTGAATATATAATGAACTGGGGCAAGGTCAAGGTCTATTGTTACCATTTCTATGTTCAAATGCCTCTTTAAGGCATTTAGCTTTATTATTAACCACTGATTTATTATTAATCACAGATTTATTGTAAATCACTGACTTTTTAATGATTGATGGTATATTTTTTATCAGAACATGTTTTCACTTTTGAAGCACTCAGAAACCTTCGTTAAGCATGTTTGATTTTTTCATGTCAAAATTTTTTATTTCTAATTTTGTGTTTTTTGTGTATTCTAGGTTGAGGTGTTCAAATGGTACAGCAAACAAAGGTAATAACCATTTGGCCAAATAGATAAAATTGTCCTGAATATAATGGTAAAATGTAATATTCATGTTTCTCAATTCCAGAGGTGAGATATGAGGGTAGATTCAAAAACACTGAAAAACTGCAAAAATAGGCTTTGAGTCCAGAGGGTGAAGTCAGGGGCTAAATGTAAAAGCTAAAGCTTTAGTTATTGTAGTGGCTAATGAAATGGCTAATGCTTTTGCAAATGGAATAAGGAACTGCTGTTTTAAATTGCAAGTTAAGCTTGAATTATTAATCAAAATTATATATCAAACCTTTTGTTTATTTTCTAAAAGGGGTTTTGACAATCAATTTATTAAAGTTAGTATTACTTGCAGAATTAGTAATTGTATTTTTAAATTGACTTTTAAATGAACAATTAAATTGTTTATGCAATATTTTAACAATTGCTCTTTCAATTTGAAGATTAATAAATAAAATTACAAATACATTTAATTATTCTCAATATAAAGTGTAATTTCAACACTCTTTTATTAAATCCTTTTATTAAATACTTATTAATTATTATTCCTATTATTATCCTTATTAATCCTATTATTATTTACGTGGTCCTAAAAATCCTCCATACTCAGCAGCCCTTCTTCACTAACTTAGAATTGCCTTATTCCTGTCTATGTCCTGCCCTGTAGTCATGTATGGGTTAGAGACACTGTAACACTGAGGAGGGCCGCCCCGCTAGGACCCGGTCAAAATCTCACTGCAAGCTTTGGTGAAAAGTTGACAGCCCTGCTTTTTGTCTGATGGTAAAAGATCTCCATTGTACAATAAATAGATTTTATTATTATTACTATTATTATTTATTATTATTATTATTATTATTATTATTATTATTATTATTATTATTATATAAATAAAATGTGTAAATGTATGATTATTCCTTTTAACTTCTATATATCAAGGTATTGTATTTACTTGTAATTATTATAAGTAATTTTTTATTTTGAATTGTATTTTTTTATTAAGATGTGTATTTATCTTCTATCTTTTGACCATTTTTTTTTGCATATGTGAAATAAACAATCCAACACATTTAAAGATCAAACACATTTTATTTAATATAATATTGTATATCACTTACATTCATGGACAGTGGATTGCTATGAATAAGGTTATAGAAACACTCACAAAAGACTTCATACAGTGTTTTAGGTGATTAATCAATAAATGTATTAATTAAACTAATAACCTTTGCTCTTTTTCATTAGTCTTAATTACATTTTCCACATTAAATAAAAATATCCCATGAGGTGACAAAAGTGCTTTTGTGTAGACTAATTGTTCCCATCCACTAATACTGGGTTTGGTATCTTTGACTCCCACATGAGCGGTGTACACACAGGGAGAGACTTTTGTGTTGGTGAAAAACAGCTTTTCGTTTAAAAAATGTAATGCAATATCTATTAACTCTGGAAAATTCAATTTGCATTCATAGCCAAGAGAGAGAACAACACTAGCAGTGTGTACAATGAAGAGCTACAATTAGAACCATGCATTTTGTTCAAGTATATGTTTCAACTGCTAAAATAATCATGCTAGTACAGATATAGTTTTCAAGACTTTAACCAAAGATTACTCAACAAACCTATTTTTTGCATGCTCAGAATCTCAAAGCAAAGGGTGCAGGTGTCATTTTCATGATAGCTAAAATATGTATACACACAGATCACAAGCTACTACATAAAGACATGGACTAAACTGGAAATAAACCAGGACTAAACCAAATCCAAGGCAGGACTAAATCAGGTCTAAGCCAGCACATAACCACAGGGCAAAATCAGGACAAATCTAGAACTAAAGCAGGACTAAACTGGGCCTAAACAAAGACTAAGCAGTGGTCTTCACATCAAATTTATGTCCCAACAAAAGCAGGACTAAAACAGGATTAAAACAGGCTCTAGATCAAAATAAAGCAGGTTCTAAACTGCAAAAGACTCCCGAGTACCACCAGTGAAACCCGTACCACTGGCTTAGATTTTTTACATTGTAATAAAAGTTAAATTTGCCTTTTTGGGCTCCTGCATTTTATGCCTTTTCCATATGACATAAGAGTAAAGTATTTTTATACTTTCATGACACTGTCTCAATCCTATATTCAGAGATTGCCAGTTGTTTTTATTGTAATCTTTTGGCAGTAAAAACAAGAGCATTCAATTCAACATAAATCTCAGAATTACCCAGAATGTCACTTACAGCCTTTTGGTTCTCAGCCCCCGCAGTGATTACACATAACATTAAATGAATAAAGTGCTATGTCATTGCACATGGGTTATCAGTAACATGCTTTTCACCAATCTAAAAAAATTAACACTTCATTTTGAAGTTTTTACAGTACATTTGCATCACGTGAAACACTTTGCAATGTCACTATCAGTTTCACAGATCTCCTAAACCAGGGATACAGGAGTGCATAGAGTAAGGGGTTAAAACATGAGTTCATATACATCAATTGAAACTGGAAGACTCTGAAATAAAATTTTACATCCCCTCCCTGCATGAGCATGTAGTTTGGCGCGTAGCAGAGGAGAAGGAGAAACACAACAAAGCCCAGATTCCGTGCTGCTTTCAGCTCTGATTTCCTGGAGTTCACCGCTGGCTGCTGTGTGGTGGCTGCAACCTGAGAATGCATGGCACGGGCCTGCGACACTGCCACAAAGAAAACTCGCAAGTACAGTAGCACTATGAGCACTAAGGGCCCAAAGAAGTTCACTGCGTGGTCAATGTAAGTCGCAATCAAAGTCACCATTATGAAGCAGCCCCCGTTGCACCTCTTATATGTCCTCTGACTAATGAAACTGCTGTGGAAAAACCCAACACCATACAGGAAGGAAATGATCCAGCATGCGATCAGGGCGATGCTAACAGATCTCCTGCTCATCAGGGTGGAGTAGTGCATGGGGTCGCAAATGGCTACGTAGCGGTCTATTGAGATAAGGATTATGCCTCCAACCGATACAGAAGTCACCGTGAAGACAAAAAGGGCATACAGGATGCACGTGAAGTCGCTGAATCGCCAGCAATTGTACGGGTAGAAACCTTCGACTGGGATCACCACGCAGCACACCAGGAAGTCTGTGATGGCCAAGTTGAGGAGGATGAAGTTAGTAGATGAGTGCAGCTGCCTGAGAAAAGAAACAAAATAAGTACATTTCATTACATTAAAGCTGATGTGACCGCTTGTGACTTGCCTGAAATGTGAGATAGCAATGATGACCATAAGGTTGAGGATGCCGGTGCAGAAGGCGAAGGTGAAAAGTACAAACAGACCAATGTAGACAATGTGATCAGGGATCCGCTTGCTGCAGGACCGATTGCCCAGTTCTGGGTAGCACTGGTACAGCTGCTCTCTTCTCATGTTGGAGGAAGGAGATGGGAGGGGGAAGAAGTGATTTCATCCAGACGCTTTATCTCTCGTCTCCCTCCACCTCCGCCTGCTCCCAGATGGACACTGGACCTCCCAAGCCACTTGCATCATGAACCAAAACAACTCCACAACTTCACTTTGGATAGCAGTGATCAAATCAATGACTCAGCACACTAGAATAACTTTGGTGAAGTTCACCAAGTAATAAATCTTGCTTTTTCTATTTTGTGGCTGTAAAAATAAAGTTCCTAAACCAAAAACAATGCACCCATTTTAAATACAAATCCATGCCTGATTCTTCAAAGGCCTCAGAAAGCACCTGCTGCTGAATATCTGTAGTACTCTGCATTTTGTGTGGTCAGAGTTTTCTCCAGCTCTCATGGCAAACATTACTTATCCAAATACTGAATTACAAAACTTGAATGTGTTTGTCAGTTTCTGAAATTCTATCTTGTTCTACATTAAAGCCTGAGCACTGAGTGAACCACACCAAAGACTATAACAACATTTTAACAGTCTCTAGGAGGCCTTGTTGCTATATATGTTGTGTATGAAAACTGTGATATTTTAAAATTTCTTTTACTATTTTTCACTGCATATAGTATCTTGACAGTATCTTGATCTTTGACAGACAGCACTGAACGCCAATAGCGGCCTGCTCTTCACCAACTTCACAGCATGCAGTGAATTGGAGCAACAGAGGAGACAAACATGAGCTGAAGGAGCTGTGCGGAGTTTAAAGCAAGTTATTCACATCATTTTCACTGTTTGTACAGACTACACAATAAATAAACAACAGTTTTAGCGCTGGTGAGTTTGTATCTTGTTTAATTTTGTTCGTTTGTTCATTCAATATCATTGCAGGCAGACTAGCTACTAGTTAGTCCAGGATTAAATGTTTTTAGCTTCTCATGTGTTAAAGACTAGCAGCCACCACTGAAAAGAGGGGACTACAGATGAAAAAATAGCCTTTTGGCTATTTCTGTCCTTTTTACTCATGTATTATCATGTGTTTTATGAAATTGCATTGTCTCGTTCAAATAAATTAATCAAATCAAAATGAATGCTCAACTATTCTGGAAATGTAAGCCTGAGTGCAATACAACCTTGCTTGAAACGTCTGCCTTCTAGTGTTTTACATTCGCCCAGTACTTTACACCAGACTTGATATTTTTATTTTTAAGGCTATTTTTTTCATAGTCTTGATTTCTGGCATGAAATACTTGATTTAAAACCCACAACTGATTATTATTATAATAATTAGGCTACTGTAGTTAGGCCAAACTTCAAAACAACAAAAACATAGCTCATTTTAGTTTGTGGAACCCAGATTAACTTTGGCTTTTATGAAAAATGACATTAAACTATGAAAGTTGTGAAAAGAATGTGAGCTGGAGGCTGGCCCCTAATTTATGTTTTGTTGAATAATACTCAGCGTAACAAGGGTTAATTGAAACGTTGAACTTGACCAATCAGCTGCTAGATAACAACTTGTAGTCTTGCCCACTTTCTCCGGAGATTGCCGATGTGAAGCAGCTGAGTCTTTTGTTTGTGTTTTTTTGTATTTTTGTTTCCCGCAAGTGGAGTCCAAGAGCACAGCACACAGTTTAATGCTCCACCAGTGAAAAGACAGAAGAAGTGATGGAAAAGACTTCTTCAATAAAAAAGCTCAGCCAGCATGACAACGTCACCGACACATTCACCTCAAGAAAATTGCTTCTAAAAACTGTTCAACCATTTTGTTGGTTGAAGTTTGGTTAACTTTGTGGCTAGCTCTCATGCTACTGGGATTCCCCTCAAAACCTTGCCTTCCTACAACATCCACAAGTTTACTCTTTTAAACTGCAAAAACACAGTAAAAGTCTTTCTTTTACAACATATTCTATTGTCCTTATAATCTTGGTTTTAGAAACTAGAGGCTTTGGGGTTTGGCATTCTGGATTTCCCAACCTTCCTATAACCTGCTGGTGAAATTATAGTTTTATAGTTTAAAGCTATATCGCACATTATGCTGTTCAGCTAAAAGGTATTTGCTAATGACAGTGCTTTTTGTTGCAAATCTTTTATTATTATTTTTATAAAAAAATGCACTTACTTTAAACATACCTTTTATGTGATAGCAAATTTATAAACATTTTCAGAACTGTAAATGTATATACATTCTTTCCTTGTTAGAAACCACAATCTTATGCATTCATACACACTCTGATGTTATAGGTATTGGCACATGTTTTTTAAAATAGACTATATTTTGTTTGTTTAATTACAGTATTATAGTACCTTTGCATCAGAGTAGCCAGGCTTTAATATCTGCAGAGTGACGATGAGTTTTACAGCTTTTCTGAACCAGGGAAAGAAGGCAAAGATAACAGGGTTCAGGGTGGAGTTAAAATACATCGAAAAACTCATAAAGATTTCAGTCACTGAGCCAATCAGCAGGTTTCCCCCCTGTGAGAGAGAGATACAACATTATGGCAAGTAACAGATGAGAAACACGACCATCACCACGTGCAGGTTCCGGGCCGCTTTGATTTCAGATTTCTTCTTGCTGTTATCGTCACTGAAGTCTGCAGATTTGTATTGTAACATGCAAAAGCATGGCTCAGACCTGAGAGATGGCGACCACAAAGACTTGTTAATATAACACTACGATGATGGTAACTGGGATTATAAAGACTATAACCAGGTCTGCCTCTCCAGCAACAGTAATAACACATTCACTGTAGCAAGATGTATCACTGCCCGGTTTAACTAAGTTTGAGACAAACAGTGTAGAGCAGCGACTCAAGCCAACAGACGCCAACGCTAACTCTGATCACTTTCACAGTCATTTTTGTTTAGTAGCGCATAGGGTCACTTAGAAACTTCTTAGAAACTGTTGAAGCACCATTGACTTAACAGAACACAATAATACAATCATTAAGCACAATCAAAAAATGCAATGTCATTCTCTATTAAATTTAACATTTTTCAATAAATATCACAGATCTCTGCACTGCACTGTACTTTTTTCCTAAAATGACATTACCCTGCTGACTACAATATTCTTAGTCCAAGTTAGTCAGTTGTTAAACTTGATACCAAATTAAAACCTCACAGGCTCTATTTCATTGCTAACATCGTTTAGCAAGTGCTAACGTTAACAGTAATAGAGGGTTAATTTTTTAACAGGCACTCTTTATGTAAAACACAGATAACCTCCGAATGAAGTGGATAAAACCAAACTTAGACAGAGGAGTGTAACTTTTACCTGATGTTAAACAGCAGCCAGAGAGCAGCGCTAACCCTGGGACAGCAGCCTCACAGGTTACAGTCACTTCAGGCCGCGGTCCTGTCACCGTGGGATCGTCTGCAGGGGGCGTGTACCTTCAACAAGCTCGCTCCTGAGTGGCTCTGCGGTTGCCATGAGAACGCGGACTCGACACTGCTTTACTGTACAAATATGTACTTCCGGTTCCATAAATTCAACAGGGCGCCATTCAAAACAGCAAAAAGTGGCAACTGAATAGGCTTCTCACTCATGGAGCCGAACGCTATGGGGGATGGCTAGCTCACTGTGTCCACCCTTTATACGTCAATGTGCAGGACCAGCACGCAGTACATTGGCCTGTGACCCCCTTGTGGTTTCAATCATAATGATTTGTTACATTAATACCTTTTAGGTAGATACGTAAAGTTGAGATAAGCAGAAAATGTTTGACACTGTCAGAAAATGACGAGGGTTACTTTTTTCACTACAGAGGAAAACAAGAAATGCTAGGGATAAAAATTGGGCAACAAGAGAAAGAGTAAAGATGCAAGCAGGAATTAAGTGTAAAGATGAGTTGAATATAAAAAAAAAAAGAGTTAAGAGATCAGTTTATTGGTGTCTATTGCCCACTGTTCACATTAGCAAGATGTTGTTGCTTTGTTCTGGATGAGGATCAGGGTGGATATTCCACTTCCACCAAGCACTCCGTCAGCACAGGATGGCAGATTCAGAGTAGACCTGGTTGCATTCTTCATTCAATGTCCCAACCCAAAAGCAAAGTTCAGATAAAAGTCCATCCATCCATCTTCTTCCGCTTTATCCGGGGCCGGGTTGCGGGGGCAGCAGTCTAAGCAGAGATGCCCAGACTTCCCTCTCCACAGACACTTCCTCGAGCTCTACCGGGGGCACCCCAAGGCGTTCCCAGGCCAGCCGAGAGACGTAGTCCCTCCAGCGTGTCCTAGGTCTTCCCCGGGGCCTCCTCCCAGTGGGACATGCCCGGAACACCTCCCCAGGAAGGCGTCCAGGAGGCATCCGAAACAGATGCCCGAGCCACCTCAGCTGACTCCTCTCAATGTGGAGGAGCAGCGGCTCCACTCCGAGCTCCTCCCGTGTAACTGAGCTCCTCACCCTATCTCTAAGGGAGCGCCCAGCCACCCTGCGGAGGAAACTCATTTCAGCCGCTTGTATCCGGGATCTTGTCCTTTCGGTCATGACCCAAAGCTCATGACCATAGGTGAGAGTAAGAACGTAGATCGACCGGCAAATCGAGAGCTTCACCTTTTGGCTCAGCTCCTTCTTTACCACAACAGACCGATACAACGACCGCATTACTGCAAACGCTGCACCGATCAGTCTGTTGATCTCACGCTCCATCCTTCCCTCACTCGTGAACAAGACCCCAAGATACTTGAACTCCTTCACTTGAGGCAGGAGCTCTCCCCCAACCCGGAGAGGGCAAACCACCCTTTTCCGATCGAGAACCATGGCCTCGGACTTGGAGGTGCTGATTCTCATCCCAGCCGCTTCACACTCGACTGCAAACCGCCCCAGCACATGCTGAAGGTCTTGGCCTGATGAAGCCAACAGGACAACATCATCTGCAAAAAGCAGAGATGAAATCCTGTGGTTCCCAAACCAGACTCCCTCTGGCCCCTGGCTGCGCCTAGAAATTCTGTCCATAAAAATTATGAACAGAACCGGTGACAAAGGGCAGCCCTGCTGGAGTCCAACATGCACTGGGAACAGGTCAGACTTACAACCGGCAATGCGAACTGAACTCCTGCTCTGTTCGTACAGGGACCGGACAGCCCCTAGCAAAGGGCTTCGGACCCCATACTCCCAGAGCACCCCCCACAGGATACCACGAGGGACACGGTCGAACGCCTTCTCCAAATCCACAAAGCACATGTGGACAGGTTGGGCGAACTCCCACGAACCCTGAAGCATCCTATGGAGGGTATAGAGCTGGTCCACTGTTCCATGACCGGGGCGAAAACCACATTGTTCCTCCTGAATCCGAGGTTCGACTATCGGCTGAATTTTCCTCTCCAGTACCCTGGAATAGACTTTCCCGGGGAGGCTGAGAAGTGTGATCCCCCTGTAGTTGGAACACACCCTCCGGTCCCCCTTCTTAAAAAGAGGGACCACCACCCCGGTCTGCCAGTCCAGAGGCACTGTCCCCGACCGCCACGCGATGTTGCAAAGACGTGTCAGCCACGACAGCCCCACAACATCCAGAGACTTGAGGTACTCAGGGCGGATCTCATCCACCCCCGGTGCCTTGCCACCGAGGAACTTTTTAACCACCTCAGTGACTTCAGCTTGGGTGATGAATGAGTCCACCACTGAGTCCCCAGCCTCTGCCTCCTCAACGGAAGACATGTCAGTGGGATTGAGGAGATCCTCGAAGTATTCCTTCCACCGCCCGACAACATCCCCAGTCGAGGTCAGCAGCGCCCCACCTCCACTGTAAACAGTGTTGGGGAAGAACTGCTTTCCCCTCCTGAGGCGCCAGACGGTTTGCCAGAATTTCTTCGAGGCCGACCGATAGTCCTCCTCCATGGCCTCCCCGAACTCCTCCCAGACCCGAGTTTTTGCCTCCACAACTGCCCGGGCAGTGGCACGCTTGGCCTGCCGGTACCTGTCGGCTGCCTCAGGAGTCCCACGAGCCAGCCAAGCTCGGTAGGACTCCTTCTTCAGCCTGATGGCATCCCTTACTTCCGGTGTCCACCACCGGGTTTGGGGGTTGCCGCCACGACAGGCACCAGAGACCTTACGGCCACAGCTCCAAACAGCAACACCGACAATAGAGGTAGAGAACATGGCCCACTCGGACTCAATGTCTCCAGCCTCCTAACCCTAACCCCGGAGGTGGGAGTTGAAGACCCCTCTGACAGGAGGTTCAGCCAGACGTTCCCAACAGACCCTCACAATGCGTTTGGGTCTGCCGAGTCTGTCCGGCCTCCTCCTCCGCCAGCGGATCCAACTCACCACCAGGTGGTGATCAGTTGACAGCTCAGCCCCTCTCTTCACCCGAGTGTCCAAGACACACGGCCGAAGGTCAGATGACACGACTACAAAGTCAATCATTGACCTCCGGCCTAGGGTGTCCTGGTGCCACGTGCACTGATGGACACCCTTGTGCTTGAACATGGTGTTTGTTATGGACAAACTGTGACTAGCACAGAAGTCCAATAACAAGACACCACTCGGGTTCAGATTGGGGAGGCCGTTCCTCCCAATCATGCCCCTCCAGGTATCACTGCCATTGCCCACGTGGGCATTGAAGTCCCCCAGTAGAACAACGGAGTCCCCAGTCGGAGCACCTTTCAGCACCCTTCCCAGGGACTCCAAGAAGGCTGGGTACTCTGCACTGCTGTTCGGGCCATAGGCCGAAACCACAGTGAGAGACCTGTCCCCCACCTGGAGGCGCAGGGACGCGACCCTCTCGTTCACCAGGGTAAACGCCAACACATGGCGGCTGAGCTGGGAGGCTATGAGCAAGCTCACACCAGCCACAGCATATAAAAGTTGATAGCCCAAATGTTACCTTATCGCTAATGGGCAGAGAAAGGGAAAGTGCACTGGAGATGTCCACTTATAATTTTGAATGCCAACACCAGGATGGGTACACTTATACGCACAAATTACAACTGGTGACTGTTTATGCAATAACTTGCCCATTGTGTGTGTAAAAAAAAAGTTGTTGGTGGACATTTGTTTTTGTAAATGTTTAGCAATATACATTTTTTGGTGTAATCATGTTATTAAAAGGCTATATTACGCAAAATCTACTTTTTTGAGCTGTATAGCATGTTATAATGTGCTTCATTCACGCATGTTTGAGTAATTTTCTATTCTCTCACAATGCCGTTCTGAGCCCTCAGAGCTCTCAGTTGCACGAACCTCCATAAACTCCTGCCCACTCCAGAAAGCACTGACCAATCATCAAGCCATCTACATCCAGTCTGCTCTCATTCATTAATCCAAAACATGGTGTACACCGGTGTACCAGCACCTAATAATTGTAGGTGCTTTAAATTATGTTCAAAAGACCGCAACCCTCTGCACTCTGCTGGTCTCTTCACCTGTTTCATTATGGCACCAGTAGAGTTATACAGCCCCTTTAACAAATATAACTAGGAGGCTTGTTGCAGTTAGCAAACCTAAAACCTGCCCACTCACAACAGGACTGCCACACCATTGGCCCAAACTAATCAGCGAGAGCCTGACAAGATGGATTTGTGAACTCTTTTGTGACAATCAAGCTTGCTGTGCAAGGTAATTGAAAGTCATCTTCAAAAAGTTTGACCAAAGATTTTACAGAGTAGACTCTTAGCTGTAAGAGTCAATGGGTGTCACTCCCACACCCAGCTATGGCACACTGTAAAAATACTATTAGTTCTCTATAATAATCAGGTCCGTGTTATGAAAGGGTTTTTTATTGCCTTGGATGAAGACAAAAAGTTATATTCAACTTTGCTTCACTCTCTGTCTGTTTGACATAATTAAACCTGGCCGCTGTGCTAGATTAGAGTATATACTTTTATCATTTTTGGCAAAAAAGTTATTGTATCAAATGTATTGATATGAAGTTGAATCATGTTAAATCATATCACTTTGTATCGTAAATACTGCCAGTATCATTCTTGAATTGTTTCAAAATGATGCCAAATGATACGTGTCATATCATTGCAAAAATAAATTGCTACACCCCTATTGTGCACTGAATCTATAATAATCCATATATGAATTCAAATACGGTGCATGGTGGCAGAGCGCTTAGCGTTCTCGCCTCCCAGTAAGGATGGAGTCTGCATGTCCTCCCTTTGTTACCGTGGGTTCTCTCCGGGTTCTCCGGCCTCCTCCCACCGTCCAAAGACATGCATGTGTTAGGTGAATTGGTGACTCTAAATTGACCCTAGTGAATGAATGTGAGAGTGAATGGTTGTCTGTCTGTGTTCGTCTCTGTGTCAGCCCTGCAACAAACTGGCCCCTGTCCAGGCTGTACCCCGCCTACGGCCCAAAGTTACTGGGATAGGCTCCAGTCACCCGCGACCCCTAACGGGAATAAGCAGTAGAAAATGAATGAATTAATTAATTCAAATACTTCAATAATTTCACTTTTATATCAAATTCTAAATTATTAGGCATGTTTAGGAAGCTACTGTATCTTGTCTAACCAATGAGCAGAGGTTTTATTCTATATTATCTATAGCAGTAATACCAAAATTACATTAACAGTAAACATGTACAGTAGTTAGTGGTATGCTGTTTTTGTTTTAAGTTCTGTTTGACTTTGATGGACTGGGTCCAAACCAAACTAGGTTCACTGTGTGTTATTACTTTCATCTCCAAACATACTCTAACCCTGTACAAGGTTACATCATGTTTCCAAAGTTGTTGTGACCAGGTGGGTGACCCAGTGTTTGCATCATTTCAAAGTTTGTCAAGTTCATACACTGTTGATGTTTTCCTCTCTCTGAACTTGTTTGTTTGAAGAGTTGGCAGTTGTTGCATCAGGTGTCTCTCAGTGCTCACACCCCGATCACAGCTTTTGGTTACCGTGGCGACCAGAAGGCCTCTGGAGCTGCAGTTGTGCAAACAATCTACATACACTGCAGTCATTAGCTTCCATTAATGGGACATATGCTACCACTCATGGGACAAATTACAGGTGTGAACGGCTAATGACAAACACTGTGACCTGAAGTGCACTTTTCCTTTGCCCTCACTTCACTACCATCAAAACACCAAAACTTTAAGCCATATCAACTTTAGCAACAACTGATAGAGTCCCAACTTGTGGGCTGTTTACCCAAAATTAAATTATAATGACATATGATTTTTAACCGTTTAGGCGCCAGAGGTTTTTTTTCCCCAGACAATGCTGCACTGACCCCTGGTGTCAAATATATTTATGAACTCCAGTACTACTAGGTTTGTATACAAAGTTACACAAAGAACAAGATAAAATGACATCCAACACCCCAGGTTCTGTGTAACATTTTACCAAAGAATACCGTATTACATATTGTGCAAGAGTCTGCCCTTTTGATTTGGATATACATGAAAAGAAACTTGCAAAATCTACACAAAAAGATTGTGCTGCCCAGTCACTGACTCAATCCTAGGCTATTCTTGCTGAGAAGCATCATTGCTAACCAGTGCACTAATGTACCTTGCCAGGTTACATAAAAACAGAAAAGTATCAGAACATAACAACTGAAGTACCAGAAAAAATACCTCCAAATGAGCCACTAACGTCTCAAATTTTACCAAAGAAAGGTACAGCCTTGCTGTTTTTTTTTTTTTTTTTGTTTGTTTTTTTTAAGTTTATTGTCACATGCACAAAAAAGTACAGCGAAATTGTGTTTGGAGCAAGCCTCCGGGCCGCAGCTATTTGTCAGCGCCACCACACGCTCTCCAAAGTACAGCCTTGCTGGGTTGGTTAGAACCAGAAAACAGGCCCTGGTAGTATCCAAATATACACCTCCATAAGACCCACAATGTCTGACATTTTACCCAGGAAAGGTACACCCTGGCTGTGTTAGCACCCAGGGAGGGGTGCTTAAGAGTGGGTCCCTGGGTTCTTCTGGTACTCCCAGGTCACTTTTCTGGTTCTATCTAACACACGTATATAGTGCTTCTCTATCAAATGTGGTCTGGAAATGTGCAGCTGAAAACAGCTTTATTTATACACAGTTGAAGACTGTCATCACCAAGTGTCGCAATTTAGCACCTCTGGCACCTAAAGGGTTAATATTAATTTGGTAAAATCAAAGACCTTGTGTTAACCAAAGACAAGCATTTGTATATTTTAACACTCAACCAAGACAAAGATAGTTGTATAGTATGCACAATCATAAAATTGTGTTGTAATGGGAAAATTCATCAATTTGAAAATCCTTTGTAACAGATGCAAACATGGTGGAGTGAAATGAAACATCTCTTTCTTAAAAGGGATATATTATGCTTTTATTGATATTTTTAAACCAATATTGGTGAGCAGCACATTTTACATCCTTAGCTGAGAGGAATCAGTGTAAACAGCTGTACGCCATTTTTTGGATAAATGAATGAGAGCAGAGTGGATGTAAATGGCTTGTTGATTGGTCAGTGCTTCCCGGAGTGGGCGGGGTTTGTGGGAGAGGCGGAGGTTCATGGAACAGAGCATTCTAAAAAAGCTAAAGTAAAGTTATTAGAGCCTTGACTAAGTCAATAATTAATAACGACATTGGTTTTAATGCATTTTTATTTTTGGAGCAAGGACAGATTATTGAAAAAACTTACACTCGTTAACTTAAGGACCCGTTTGGGACCTCTATAAAATAGCTATAAAATCAAATAAAATCTTAAGATTTCTTTCACTTTCTTCTCTTGAAATTTCATCAACCACTTCAGACCTAACCATAGATATAACTTTTATTATCATTTATTAATATTTGTATGTTTTTACAGTCTTTTTGTCATCAAAAACCCAACTTTTTTAGAATTTTCTTTACTCTTAATGACTCCCTAAGGGTATTCGCTATTAGCGAGCCGTGAATGGGGAGGGTTTTACCGGTATGTTAGGTTCTCCCTAAATGCTGCCATAAAACCCTTAGGACCACCAGTGAATGTCCACAGTGTGCCAGTAAGAAAAATGTAATTATACAAAAACACAAAGACCTAATAAAATTGACCTTTAGCTTTACACAGTCAAATATCTATCTATGCATTCAAAAATATTTCCTTTTCCTGTCTAAATTTAGTAGCCTCATATCTTTTCTCTTTTCCTAACTTTTCTCTATGCATTTTCAGTTAATTTATACTCAGCGATCCCCCATTCGGAAAACCAAAACATTCATACCATGTTGGTAGACACTGGACACACTGTTTACCATTTGTTTTTGTCATTGTCCTGACAAAAGGGGTCTCTGGGACCTCAGTCAGTCTTTTGACAGGCTTATTCCCATTTTTTTGGCAATAGAATAATGGTCATGTAAACTTAAGCCTCCCAAAACATCATCTGGAGTATTTACCTCTGTTTGTTTTCTGGTTTATCTTGGGTTACCTTCTAACCTAGTCACCCAGTGATTTGTATTACCCTGTGATACGTTACTCTATTGACGGCTGCTGTGAGACTTTAATCCGGTCAGAAAATGACAATAAATAAGGTTTGTGTCTTACTCGCTATTAACCACAGACATATGTATCTCACCATTTAATTATGAATTGACTTTGTTGAATTCCAGCGGTAACAGTCATGGACCCAGTGAAACAGGCCTCCTGTCTCTGAAATCCTATGGAGGTAGGAGGCTGGAGGATCTATCCCCCAGGATGGTCAGATGGTCAGTCCCTGGTTACTTTGTCCTGTCAGTCAACTCGAGGAATCTCACTTCTGACACCAAGTTTGTTGTGGCTTTAACTTGAGATACTTCACAAAAAAAAGGTACTAATTAAATTACTTGAGTAAAAGTATCCACCACTGATACTGTAACATTAGAGTGTTAGAGTTTATATTAATGCTATATAGATGAAATATTTTTAACTGTGTAATAAATAAATGAAATAAGCAGAAAGGTCACTGGCTGACATCTTGTGTCAGTGGTACAATGTATAATCTTTGGTCTCCTCTGGTGGTGACATTACAAATTACAAATGAATGACAGACACCTGCCAATCTGGAAATATTTACACAGATAATAAAAATGTAGTTTTCTATTAAACTGCACAAAATAGCAATAGAGTAATTATACTGTTGTTCAAGTGTTCAAGCGGCTGCTTTGTAACATTTACATGTTCACATACACACATGTATTTTATTAGACTATTGCTGCACATTATACAGAGACAGACTGTATTATGCTGCTCTGTCAGTCTATAAAGGGGTTATATTATGCTTTTATTTATATTTTTAAGCCAATCACCTCTAGAACAGCACTGCACAATTTACAACCTGTAAAAACATCATTTGACTAAAAGAAAGTTTTCTTCAATAATTTTTATGTATTTATATGGGACAGCGTGTATTAATAAACAGCTAGTGCCATAAATAATAACTAAAATAATAAATAAAATAATAAAAATAATAATAACTTTACTACTGCCATAAATAAACAGATGAAGAGACCAGCAGAGGGCAGCAGAGTGCAGACCTATTACACTATTTTGAACAAAACCATAGAACAATTTTTTTTTTTTATTACCTTAAACTTGTTGTTTCATGGTATTTTAATACAAAATGAAAAATATCTGTGAGAAATCAGTGTAAACAGACCTGTACACCATTTTAATGATAAATAAAAGTGAGCAGACTGGATGTAAAGGCCTTGTTGATTGGTCAGTGCTTCCTGGAGTGGGCGAGGATTCGTGGTTTGTGGATTTGAACTTTGTTTGAAAGAAGCAAAACACAACTCCAGGTATGTTTTTGATGAGGAAACAACATTATAAAAAACATTATAAAATAAACATTTAAAAAGTTGATTTTGCATAATATAGCCCTTTTAAATGTGCTGTTCATGAATCCATCAACACAATCATGATCCTGGCATTGATATGCAGCACAGCACATTAAATCTCTGGGAGACACATGGTGAAGGCATGTGCTTGGGCAAAGGACACTGTGTAGTAAAAAATAACAGCAAATATCACAGTATTACATACACAGCTCCAATAGCAACAAGGCCTACTTGAGACTTGTTAAAAAAAAAATGCATCAGTGGTATATGTTTCCAGTCTTTGGTGTGGTTCACTCAGTGCTCAGGCTTTAATGTAAAACAAGAAACTAACAAACACATTCAAGTTTTGTAATTCAGTATTTGGATAAGTAATGTTTGACATGAGAGCTGGAGTAAACTCTGACCACACAAAATGCAGAGTACTACAGATATTCAGCAGCAGATGCTTCCTGAGGCCTTCAAAGAATCAGGCTTGAATTTGTATTTAAAATGGGTGCACTCTTTTTGGTTTAGGAACTTTATTTTTTTCATCCAAAAAAAAAACAAATGTTAAAAGCAAGATATATTATTTAGTGAACTTGTTCAAGTGTGCTGAGTCATTGATTTGATCACTGCTATCCAAAGTGAAGTTGTGGAGTTGTTTTGGTTCATGATGCAAGTGGCTTGGGACGTCCAGTGTCCATCTGGGAGCAGGTGGAGGTGGAAGGAGACGAGAGAAAAAGCGTTTGGATGAAGTCACTTCTTCCCCCTCCCATCTCCTTCCTCCAACATGAGCAGTGTGCAGTGGTACCAGTGCTACCCAGAACTGGGCAATCTGTCCTGCAGCAAGGAGATCCCCAATCTGAGCATCACCATCTATCTGATCGTGCTTTTCACCTTTGCCATCTGCACCGGCATCCTCAACCTTATTGTCATCATCGCTATCTCACATTTCAGGCAAGCAGCAAGTGGTAACATCAGGTTTACTGTAATGAATATACTCATTTTGTTTCTTTTCTCAGGCAGCTGCACTCCTCTCCTAACTTCATCCTCCTCAACCTGGCTGTCTCAGACTTCCTGGTGTGCACAATGATGATCACACTTGAAGGTTCCTCACCGTACACTTGCTGGCGAGTCGGGGACATCATTTGTGTCCTGTATGCCATCTTTGGCTTCACAGTGATTTCTGTATCAGTTGGCGGCATGATCCTGATCTCCATAGACCGCTATGTAGCCATTTGTGACCCCATGCACTACTCCACCCTGATGTGTAGGAGATCTGTTAGCATCGCCCTGATCGCATGCTGGATCATCTCCCTCCTGTACGGCTTTGGGTATTACCACAACAATGTCATTATTCCGGGGCGGTATAGGAGTTGCAAAGGGGAATGCTTCACAGTGGTGACCCCTATTGCGTTGCACGTTGACCTAGCGGTGAACTTCTGCGGGCCCTTTGTGCTCATAGTGATACTGTACTTGCGAGTTTTCTTTGTGGCAGTGTCGCAGGCCCGTGCCATGCGTTCTCAGGTTGCAGTCACCGCACAGCAGCCGGCGGTGAACTCCGGGAAATCAGAGCTGAAAGCAGCACGGAATCTGGGCTTTGTTGTGTTACTCTTTCTTTTCTGCTACACGACGTTCTACGTGGTCGATGTGGGAGCAAATATAAACTATTATTTAAAGATCTTCCTGTTTAGTTTGCTGTATCTGAACTCATGTTTTAACCCCTTACTCTATGCGCTCATGTATCCCTGGTTTAGGAGAGCTGTGAAGCAGATAGTGACGTTTAGGATTTTACAAAGTGGTTCACGAGATACAAATGTGCTATGATGACTTCCAGTGGAGTGTTAATATATGAAAAAAAAAACCTGTTACTGATAACCCATGAGCAATGAATTTGAAATAGTACTTTAGACATTTAATATGACATTTGTAAACACTGAGGAATAGGGTTGAGGACCAAACGGGCGCAAGTGACATTCTGGGTTTTCTGAGATTTACAAGACTCACAATAAAAACTATTGGCTACCTTTGTACATTCAGACAGTGTGATAAATGGATATAAATGCTATACTGTTATGTCATATAGAAAAAGACATAAAATGCTGATTACTCCTTCTTTAGGCCCAGTTTAGACCTGGTTTAGTTCTAGATTTGTCCTGATTTTGCCCTGGTTATGTGTTGGCTTAGACCTTTTTTATTCCTGTCTTGGACCTGGATTAGTTCCGGTTTTAGTCCTGATTTAGTCCTGGCTTAGATTTGGTTGAGTCCAGGTCTTGTCTTTTCTTCACGTAGTTTTGCTCCTTTTGTACACACTGCTAGTGTTGTTCTCTCTCTTGGCTATGAATGTAAATTGAATTTTCCAGAGTTAATAGATATTGCATTACACTTTGGAAATGAAAAGCTATTTTTCCTCAACAGAAAAGTCTCCCTCTGTGTGTACACCACCCATGTGGGAGTCAAAGATACCAAAACCCAGTATTAGTGGATGGGAACAATTATTCTACACAAAAGCACTTTTATCACCGCATGCGATTTTTTTAATGTAATGTGGAAAATATAGTTATTACTAATAAAAGAGGTTATTAATTTTATTAATACATTTATTGATAAATAACATAAAACACTGTATGAAGTCTTTTGTGAGTATTTCTATAACTTTATTCATAGCAATCCACTGTCCATGAATGTAAGTGTTATACTTACTATACTATATATTTTGTCTTTAAGTGTCTTGGATTGTTTATTTCACATATACAAAAAATAAGATAAGATAAAAGATAAATTCATGTCTAAATAGCACTTGTACTAGTACAGTACTGCAGTCTAAATTCTGATTGGATGATTATCAATGCAGTTTTAGAACCAAAAAAAAAAAAAAAAAAATCTTAACCAATATGTAAAACATATTTGTAATTGTTAATAAATCAACTGTACCATTGTTATTAGTAAAACTAATATTTGATTTAAAGGTTGAATTTGAAAGAGACCTTCACTGCTTGGACACAGTTTATCACAGCACTTTACTCTTCATCACCAACTCTGCTATAAACGACCCATCGCTATGAACTCTATGCTCTGCTCTCATGGCCTTCACTCAGCCTCAGAAGACAACACCACTGGCTTATATTTATTTACAAAGCCATCCTGGGTAAACTTCCACCATATCTGTGTCACCTCATGTCTGTGGGTACAACTCCCGTTCATCACGTCAGCTCCTTTTTAAAGTCTCCAGAATCAACACAGAACTTGGCAGAACTGCTTTCTCTTACGCTGCACAATGGTCATGGAACAACATTCAAAACTCATTGCAGCTTCACCATCTCATTCCCCTGGGTCCATTTAAATCCTCACTGAAAAACTGTCCGAATGAAGAATGTACTTGTTATTCTTGAGCCAGATTTAAATGTTTTTATAAGGTTGACTGTTTTATAATTGTGTTTGTCTGTCTTTTGAAACTGTTACCGGTGTGCCTCTTGGCCAGGTCTCCCTCGAAAAAGAGATTTTATCTCAAGGGACTTCCTGGTAAAATAAAGGTTAAATAAAAAAATAAAAATAAAAAAAAAAGATTTGAGATGTCCAAAACATTTCCCCTTTTAAACACCAGAGGGTCGAATCTGCGTCTCTCTTCTGTCTACTCACATGGACAACAGTTGTTTTAGGGCCATACTTGAAGGTCTGTCACCCATCCTGCCACAAAATATTGTTATGCCTCTAAGGAGCTCTCTGCCTCTTGTAAGCTTTTAAATGTGCCCCTATAATGTGAGATTGTCGATTGATTGACTAAATAATTGTAAATGTTGTTGTATTCCAAAGCGGATTGTGTGTTGAAGGCTGGTAAACTGTAATTTTGACATCAAATGGGTCTTAAGCATCGACAAGTGAACATTTCTCTAAATATCGCTGTCTGACCTGACCACTTAATTATTGAACTGTTGTAGAAAGTGGTAAATATGAACTCAATTACTATGACTGATCACTAATCGCTAGCCAGCTACACTGGCTTTTTGCCATCCAAAATGGCAGCGCCAACAGCAGCAACTGAGTAATTATTCTTTTTTTTTGCCTGAAAATTAAAACAATTAACGAATTGATATAATGTTTTTAGACAATAGTTAATTTTGTTTGTAGTAGCGTGAACATGAGTTTTGAAGAATAAATCAGATTCCAGCCAAACACCAAGATATTTATGTCTCAGTTGACTCAAGTTGAGAAGAGTCCAAATAATAAAGATTAAGATTATTATTTTCATCTGTGGCCATGACATTTCTCTGAAACAACATGGAGTAGGATTTAGTTTTATTAACGAGGAGTTTATTAGACAACAGGCACCGCTGAACAGAATCGAAGTCATGTTGAAGAAAATCATCTATGTCAGAGATATTTGGTTTAGAGCAATAGATGATTGTATCATCGGCATAGTGATGGATATCAGTCTGAACAGCAGAGTGGCAGATCATTTATAAAAATAGAAAATCATAAACGTCCAAGAGAGGAGCCTTGCAGAATGCCCTTATCTATGCCTGTAAACTTTGACTGACTGCCCCTGAAGGACACACACTGACGACGGTGATAAAAATAAGATCCATCCATCCATCTTCATCCGCTTTATCCCGGGCCGGGTCACGGAGGCAGCAGTCTAAGCAGGGACACCCGGACATCCCTCTCCCCGGACACTTTCTCCAGCTCCTAAGGAGGAACCCCAAGGCGTTCCCAGGCCAGCCGAGAGACGTAGTCCCTCCAGCGTGTCCGGGGCCTCCTCCCGGTGGGACATGCCCGGAACACCTCCCCAGGGAGACGTCCAGGAGGCATCCGAAACGGACAAGCTACCTCAGCTGTCTCCTCTCGATGTGGAGGAGCAGCGGCTCTACTCCGAGCTCCTCCCGGGTAACCGAGCTCCTCACCCTATCTCTAAGGGTGCGCCCAGCCACCCTGCGGAGGAAACTCATTTCGGCCGCTTGTATCCGGGATCTCGTCCTTTCGGTCATGACCCAAAGCTCAATGACCATAGGTGAGAGTAGGAACGTAGATCAACCGATAAATCGAGAGCTTCGCCTTTCGGCTCAGCTCCTTCTTCACCACAACAGACAAATACAACTGACCGCATTACTGCAGACGCTGCACCGATCCGTCTGTCAATCTCACTGCTGCATCCTCCCCTCACTCGTGAACAAGACCGAGATACTTGAACTCCTCTACCGCCTCTCACCGCGGGCAACGCCAGAGTAGAAGAGAGTCCAGCCCCTCTCAAGGAGTTGGGTTCCAGAGCCCAAACTGTGTGTGGAGGTGAGCCCGACTATATCTAGTCGGTAATGCTCAACCTCCCGCACAAGCTCAGGCTTCTTCCGCCCCAGCGAGGTGACATTCCATGTCCCCAGAGCCAGTTTCTGTGTCCAGGGATCGGGACGCCGAGACCCCTGCCTTTGACCACCGCTCGATCCTCTTTGCACCGGCCCCTTATGGTTCCTCCTGCGGGTGGTGGGTCCATGGGAGCATGGCCCCACGTCGTCCTTTTGGGCTAGGCCCGACCGGGCCCCGTGGGGAGAGACCCGGCCACCACGTGCTCGCAAGCGAGCCCCAACCCCAGGCCTGGCTCCAGGGTGAGGCCCCGGCTGCGCCATACCGGGAGACGTAACTGACCTCCTTTTACTTGTCATCATAAGGGTTTTTTGAACCGCTCTTAGTCTGGCCCATGACCTAGGCCCTGTTTGCCATGGGAGACCCTACCAGGAGCATTAAGCCCCGGACAACATAGCTCCTAGGATCATTTGGGCACTCAAACCCCTCCACCACGATAAGGTGGCAGTTCAAGAAGGGGATGAAGATAAGAATTAAACCAAAATATAGATGCTCTAGAAAGACCAACTGCAAACAATTTATCCAGAAGCAGGTAATGATCAACTAAGTCAAAAGCTTTAGTGAGGTCTAAAAAATGGCACCTGTACACATATTATTATCAAAACTAGAAAAGAAACCATTTGTAAGTTTCAATAGAGCAGTGGTAGTAGAGAACTATTTCCTGAAGCCTGACTGGCACTGAGATAGTAAATTATTGTTATAAAGATAGCTAGACAATTGATTAAAAATAATTTTCTCAAAAATTTTTACCACACTATTAATTATTGAAATTGGTCTATAATTATTCAAGTTTTGAGTATCTCCACCTTAATGCAATGGAATGTCCTTGGTGCATTTCCATGAAGGTACTACACATGTGATAAAGGACAAGTTAAAAAGCTCCGACAATGGAGATGAAAGGACTTGAGAAGCAAGTTTGATAAACTTACCCTCAATACCATCAGGACCAGGACCACTGCTAGAGGATAGATTGTTTATGGCCTGCAGGACATCTCTTGAACTAACCTGTCTGAAAGTGAAAGAACTATTGCCATGTTGTGCATTTACAGTCGGATCAGTGTGAAGGAGCGGAGACTGTACCTGTGGTGTTTTGGAGAAATGCAAACTAAAACCTTAAAAAATCACAGATGGAACATTAGTAATTTCATTATTAACTATATATAATATAATATTATTCAGGAGTACCCTCAGATTTAGCAAGTAGGTTATTCATTTTTCTCCAGAATTGTTTTGGATTATTGAGCTCATTTGACAGACTATTTCTATAACTGGCTTTAGAATTTCTTGTTTGAGTGGTACAAATGTTTCTTAACCGTTGTATTCCTCCCATTCATCAGGAAGTTGTGTATGTTTGTATATGTTCCAGGCCCTATCTCTTTGTTTAAAAAGACTAATAACCTCACTGTTAACCCAGAAGAGATGATTACCTTTGACCTTAATGATTTGCCATGGAGCATGTTTATCTATGACTTGTACAACTTCAGTATAGAAGAACTCCCAGGCAACATCAGTCTGTTCCATTTTACCATTTGCAAATCACTAACAAAGAGATCACTGTTAAATAATTTTTAGGGCTGGGAAAATTATCGCGTTAACGCAGTGCGTTAATTTATTGATTTAATCGCGTTTCGCGATTTCAATCGCATTTCAATTGACACAACGATTAATTTGATCACAACAAAAATATTACAATGACACTGACAGAGGCAGCAACACGCCAAGGGTCTTCCAGCGGGGCAGAAATGCACTGCGTGAGCGTAGAAGACGACACATTTCCGTTTCCATACATCAGGCGAGTTTGAGATGAGCCAGACCTGCGCAGTTTCGATCAGTGTCGGTCTGTGCGCAGTGCACGCCAGTTAGATTTGTGTCCGACTTGTTCCCGGCTTGCACTGATGCCAAAAGTGGAACGGTCACCTTGAGATCCAAACGAGACCAGCCCCTGAGCCGCCGCAGTTCATCAGGAGCAACTGCGGAGGCTGCACGGCTCAGTGCATGATGGGAAAACGCCCACCTGTCAGCGGTGAACGGACAGGTGATTGGATCTGAGTTTAGTGCTGATCAGAAACGTAATGTACGACACTTCACTGCCCTCCTCTCCTTCTTCCCCTGCCTCTTTTTTAAAAATACAGACTAATGTTACAGTTTTGACCTGGATAAACCAACACACACGAGAAGTGGATTTTGGGCGTGATGGTGCGTGATCTGAGCCACAAATTGTCCGACTTTAGTACAGGCATATTTCCCTTGCCTGGAAATTCCAGACTCACCGCTGTACCAGTGGATGAGTCTGGTCGCCATAGAATCAATTTGATTTCTAGCGCGGAGCAAACCCCAGTTAATGGACAGCGGAGTTAGCCAATCAGAAAATGGCGGACGTGACGTTAACAAAGCGACAAGAAAGTAAGCAACACGAAAACTTTTTTTTTTTTTTTAAATAAAGGCTTCTAGTGCTGCAAGCTGCTGTGGTTTTAATGACTCGATATGTTTTTGATCGTTTAAAACGGAATTTACCGCTGAATGAAACAAACTCGGCTCCTCAGTGCGCCATCTTGATTGTTGTTGTTGTTGCGAAGAACACATGACTTAAATAAGCTAATTAAAATGCACGGTACGGTTGGGATTTGAATCCAACCACGGCGGACGGCGTGGTGACCAGACTGATATTTCTCTGTATAATAATACAGAGACATATCAGTCTGGATTTTTCAGCCAAGTATTTCCCCTCTTCTCATTGCGGCCGTGCACTCTCATTCACAATCACAGTTCATCTGGAACGAGCCTAATGCAACAAGTGAACGAGCTAAAGCAACATGAGTGACCAAAAAGACACATTGCTAAATGGACAATTCTGCTTCAAATCTTCACCAGACAGCAATGTAGACATTGACAACATTTATGTGCAGTCTATGCAAGGATGAGTTCAATTACCACAGATGGATTGACAGATGATCACACGCGTTTGCATGCATTATGGGCGATGTGTGCTGGACAATTAGCTTTTAAAATATGAGAGTTTGTGCTGCAGAGTAACTGGTAAACAGTGGTGTTTCCTAAAATACACATTTGCGTTATCTGCTGCATATGTTGTGATGTTTCTAATATCCAACTCATACTTTTCCATACAGGTCATTAGAGCTTCATGTATACCATTTGCCATTTCATCACAGTCTTTGTAAAAGTAGAGCAGCTTGGATTGCCCTCCACCGGACACAGAAAAATACCTTACGCATACTGGAAACATTTTTCTATTCCCCTTACTGGAGGCAAGGGAAAAATAAACAGGCTCACTTTGGAGAAAGGTAGGACAAAATATCCCACACAGTCTTTGGTCCTAGAACATTCATAGTAATCATCTCAGCTTTTGTTCTTCCCAATTGCATCTTCCTTGCAATATTAGAATCATTAAACAAAGTCCCGTTAAGTTTAGCCAGTCAATGAGTACTGTTGTAGCTAAATCCGTGTTTAACAGTATGGTACACGTAGAAAGCTTCACTTGTTGCAATGTTGTATTTTTCCATAGTAGTTTTAGCAAAGTATTCACCAAGCTCACTCGTCCCTTTAGCTAGCATTGCCTTCTTGTTCATGTCTGAATTTGAACGTTGAGTCAAATCGTTTTCGCTAAAGTAACCGAGAACTCTCTCCGACATAGAGTACAAAATACTTTTTACAAGTCACCAGCAACTCGCTTAACCCAATTTTTGTTTCCCATTGCTTATTGTAGCTGCAATGTCTTATTTTTAGCAGATTTTCTGTCCATTTTGACACTCCGATGTTCACGTTTGCGCTATGAGTTTTTATTTTACCGCCGACCGGCAATATTATACCATAATGCAAAGTGATTTTTAGTGACTTGTGCGCTTAAATATAAATTATTTATTGGCTCCAACTGTCACTTTAGCAACAATACTAAGGCTCTTAGTGGAATACGAGACTGCAGCTTTCTCATATGAGACGAATAAAAATCACCCAAAAAACGTGACGTCAGTTGGCAGCCCTACCTGAGAGGCAGAGATCGATGCACAGACACTGAATACTGCCCCAGTTTGACCACGGTGTTAGTTTGAAATCATGTTAAAATATGCCAGAACATACAAATAAACTCCTATATTTTATTTCTGACATATACAGTGCAGCTTGAAATTATTATTATTCATACCCTGGGCAAATTCTGACTTAAAGTTACTTTTTATTCAACTAGAAAGTTTTTTTTTGTTTGTTTTTTTTTTTTGACTGGAAATGACATAGGCTTCTCCTAAAAGATCATAAGACAATGTACACTAGGTATCATTGTGGAAAAAAAATATTTCTCAGCTTTTTTTTTACATTTGAACAAAAAGTGGCATGTCCAAAATGATTCATACCCTTTGCAAACTGTCACAGTCTATGGGAAAATCCAAAGTTCTATACCATTCCAAATAGTCCATGCTCTTCTAAAGCATCCTAATTACCCTGATTCAATGGAAATAGCTGTTTTAATCAACACAACAGGTGAAAAACAGAAGCTGCTGTTTTGTGGACATGGTCATGGCCAAGACAAAGGAGCTCTCTGAGGACCTGCGGCTGTGCATTGTGGCTGCTCACAAGTCAGGAAAGGGCTATAAGGCCATATTGAGGATCCAGTGGCTAACAGTGCAAAGTATTATTAAAAAATACAAGACGTTCTGTACTGTGACAAATCTCAGAGGACGTGGTCGGAAGGCAAAAGTGACACCTGTGCTGGCCAGGAGAATAGTGAAAGTGGTAAAAAAGAATCCAGGGCTCACCACCAAGGCCATCCTGATGAATCTGGGCTCTGCTGGTGGCAACATCTCAAGGCAGACAGTCCAACACACACTGCACACCACTGGGTTCCACGAACACAGACCAAGGAGGACACCACTTCTTCAGATAAGGCACAAAAAAGTCCGCTTGGCCTTTGTAAATGCTCATCTGGACAAAGGAGAAGACTTCTGGTCTTCTGTTTTATGGTCAGATGAAACAAATTGAATTGTTTGGTCACAATGATGTATCCTTCATTTGGCGTAAAAAAGGAGAAGCCTTTAACCCTAAGAACAGCATCCCCACTGTCAAACCTGGTGGTGGGAACCTAATGTTTTGGGGGTGTTTTTCAGCTGCTGGACCAGGGAACCTAATCACAGTAAACAGCACCATGAAAAGGAGCAATACATCAAAATTATCAACAACATCAGGCAGTCTGCATAGAAACTTGGCCTTGGGCACCAGTGGACATTTCAGCACAACAACGACCCAAAACACACAGCAAAAGTGGTGAAGAAATGGCTAGCAGACAAAAACATTAATGTTTTGCAGTGGCCCAGCCAGAGTCCTGACTTGAATCCAATTGAGAATCTGTGGAGGGAGCTAAAGATCAGCGTGAGACCCTCAACCTGAAAGAGTTGGAGCTCACTGCTTAAGATGAATGGGCAAAAATACCAAGGAGACATGCAAAAAGCTGGTCAGCAATTATAGGAAGCATTTGATTGCTGTAATAGGCCATTAAAGGCCTTTTCTATTGATTATTGAGAAGGGTATGAATAATTTTGGACATGCCACTTTTTGTTCAAATTAAAATAAAAGCTGAGAAATATTTTTTTCCACAATGATACCTCTTGTACATCATCTTATGATCTTTTGAGAGAAGCCTGTGTCATTTCCGGTCAAAAAAAAATTTGCTGGTTGAATAAAAGTAACTTGAATTGAAGAGACTTTGCCAGGGGTATGAATAATTTTGGGCTGCACTGTACATAGTGCTATTTGATAAAAATGTAATTAATCGCGATGAATTAATTACAAAGCCTGTAATTAATTAGAATAATTTTTAGAATGAAGTCCCACCACATTTTTTTTTTTATTTACTTCTGTGCTGTGAGATGGCAATGTTTCCACATGTGAATGTAGTGACTGAGGGTAGAAAAAGGGGGGATTTAGTTTAATGCAACGCCAGTACCCAGACTATAATAGGGTACAATGCACGGGTTCACGGAGCTGAGTATGACAGACACATAAAGTTACAAATATAGATTTTATTAATTAATAGTAATTAATTAATTAATAGGGGAATTCGGGAGGATTAGTCCCCGAGGACCAGAGAGAAATGTCCCAAACGCCTTCCACAGTGGTGGGAGACCAGCACAAGGAGTCTCACTAGAAATCGTGGTATCCAAAAAAGGGAGGCCCACTTGGTAATTGTTCAATTCCTATAATTTGTAAGACAGATTTAATATACGGAAACTCTGAACCATATGCAGCAGAGAGAAGGGACAAATACATACCGCAAATCCAAACAAATGCATGCTCACGCTGTAGAGAAGGGGGACCGCAATGACAAGGCCTCGCCCCAGAAGCCACGCGCTACAAACAGTAAAAACAAAAGTGCACTGAGCATATTTGCAAAAAACCCCCAATGAATGTAGACTACAAGGCGACAAGAGCGCTTACCAGAATTCTTAAGTGGCAAAAGTACCGAGTCGGAAGACCCGACATGAACCTCATGCACATGCCCTGCACCCCAGGAGGTCTACAGAGAATCTGGACAATTAGCGCGGAAAACAATGAATGAAACCCTGCTCCAATGATCCATTTCTTCAGTACTCACCACTTTAATGTATTGCAGAGTGCACCGCATGAGCCAGGAATTAACCCAAGTTGAATCTCGTGCACACGCTCAAACGCCAGGTGTCTAAGAATGAGGACGCTACAATGAGATCAGATACCATGAATGGAAAAATCTCTCCCCGGTACTCACCGGTTCAACACATATCACAGAGTGCAGATCACCGGGCTTTAGGCCTGTACAAGTCATCTACCAAAGTTTGAAACTATTTAGGCCAGCAGTGAGCACAACTCCTGGGCAAAGCTTCCATAACGCAGGTGACGTCAGAGGCGATCAAAAAGGTCGCCCCAGGTGAGGAGATCTCCTTTTAAAGGTTCCGGTAACGTGACCTACTTATCAGCAGATATGTGTGTACCACTACATGAAGCTATATCCACTCCTTCTGTTAGTCCATCATTTACATTTAGTCCTTTATTTTCAACATCAGTTTCTTTTCTGTGTGTTTGCTTTATAACCAATGTTAGTCTTTTGTTTCCCAACAAAGGGCAAAGAGCCATTGGAAGGAAAGTGTATGGGCCCTACTTTTACCATAGTGCAGAGTGAGGATATTTGTACAAATGTGCAGATATGAATTTGTTTCTATTGAAAAAAAAAAACAAAAAAACAACTAATTATTTACTGAGAGCAACATTAACAGTAGTCTAGAGAGGGGCTACAGTAGGTCTTTGCACAATGTCATAGTAACATTTGCAGAATAGGACAGCTTTTAGATTTTGCATGTTTTATCCTCTGCATTAGTTACACATTAATTACACATTTCTACCTAAATAAAAGGGCAGAAGCAGAAGTCTGTCTCCAACAGTAGTGAGTATCTGTTATTCCTGAGGCCAGTGTTCAGGTCACAGCTCTCACTACAGTCACTGCTGCTGCCTCTGTCTCCCTGATGGTGATATAGAAAAATGAGCAAAACACTCGACCCTCTGGTGTTTAAAAGGGGAATTGTTTAGGACATGTCAAATCTTACAAATTCAACTTTTAAATAAAATATTAGTTTTACTGATTACAATGGTGCAGTTGATTTATTAACAATTAAAAATATGTTTTACATATTGGACAAGATTTTTTGTTTTCATTTTGGTTCTAAAACTGCAGTGCCAATCGTCCAATCTGAAAAGAGACCATTGTTTTGATTTCGACTGCAGTACTGTTTTCAAAGCAGTATGATGCTTACAGTAGCCTACCTTTAACATGTAATGGCAATAATTATTTACACATCAATTTATCTTTTATCTTATCTTGTTTTTTTGCATATGTAAAATAAACAATCCAAGACATTTAGAGAAAAAAATACATTTCATTTAATATAATATTGTATATCACTTAGATTCATGGAGAGTGGATTGCTATGAATAAGATTATAGAAATACCCACAAAAGACTTCATACAGTGTTTTATGTTATTCATCTATAAATGTATTAATAAAACTAATAACCTTTGCTCTTTTTCATTAATATTAATTATTTTTCACATAAAAAAATCCCATGTGGTGATAAAAGTGCTTTTCTGTAGACTTATTGTTCCCATCCACTAATACTGAGTTTGGTATCTTTGACTCCCACAAGGGCAGTGTATACACTTGGGGAGACTTTTCTGTTGATGAAAAACAGCTTTTCATTCATCAAAGTGTAATGCAATATCTCTTATCGCTGGAAAATTCAATTTACATTCATAGCCGAGAAAGAATAGCAGTGTGACATTTACAAAAAAAGGCACAATACAGACATTTTGTCAAATTTCAATTCATAAATGCTAAATATTCATATACACAGATCACAGACCACCACCTCAGGAAATATATGGCTTTTCAAGTTTCATCTTTAATAAATGAAAAGGAGCAATACTACATGAAGAAAAGACGAGACCTGGACTCAACCAAATCTAAGCCAGGACTAAATCAGGACTAAAACTGGAACCAATCCAGGTCCAAGCCAGGACCAAAAAAGGTCTAAGCCAGCACATAACCAGAGCAAAATCAGGACAAATCTAGACCTAAAACTGGTCTAAACTGGGCCGAAAGAAGGAGAAATCAGCAGTTTTTCAGCATTTTATGTCTTTTTCTATATGACATAACAATATAGCATTTATATCCATTTATCACACTGTCTGAATCCTATGTTCAGAGATAGCCAGTTGTTTTTATTGTGATCTTTTGGCAGTAAAAACAAGAGCATTCATTTGATTTGTAAGTCTTGTGAATCTCAGAAAACCCAGAATGTCACTTGTGCCCTTTTGGTTCTCAACCAGTCTCTATTCCTCAGTGTTTACAAATGTCTAAAATACTATTTCAAGTTCATTGCTCATGTGTTATTAGTAACATGTTTTTTTTTCATATAGTAACACATAGAAATCATCATAGCACATTTGCATCCTGTGAACCACTTTGCAAAATCCTAAAATTCACTATCAGCTTCACAGATCTCCTAAACCAGGGATACATGAGCGCATAGAGTAAGGGGTTAAAACATGAGTTCAGATACATCAAACTAAACAGGAAGATCTTTAAATAATAGTTCATACTCCCTCCCATATCAACCACGTAGAATGGTGTGTAGCAGAGGAGAAAGAGTAACACAACAAAGCCCAAATTCCGTGCTGCTTTCAGCTCTGATTTCCTGGAGTTCACCTGCCTGGCTGCTGTGCGGTGGCTGCAACCTGAGAACGCATGGCACGGGCCTGCGACACTGCCACAAAGAAAACTCGCAAGTACAGTAACACTATGAGCACAAAGGGCCCGAAGAAGTTTACCACCAGGTCAATGTAACCTGCAATAGGGCTTATCACTGTGAAGCAGTCCCCTTTGCAACTCACATACTGCCCCGTAATAATGACATTGTTGTGGTGATATCCAAAGCCATATAGGAAGGAGATGATCCAGCATGCGATCAGGGCGATGCTAACAGATCTCCTGCACATCCAGGTGGAGTAGTGCATGGGGTCGTAAATGGCTATGTAGCGGTCTATCGAGATAAGGATCATGCCTCCAACTGATACAGCAATCAGTGTGAAGACAAAGACGATATACAGGAAGCACAGGATGTCCCCGACTCGCCAGCAAGCGTACGGAAAGGAACCTACGACTGGGATCACCACCCAGCACACCAGGAAGTCTGAGACAGCCAGGTTGAGAAGGATAAAGTTAGTAGAGGAGTGCAGCTGCCTGAGAAAAGAAACAAAATGAGTATATGCATTACAATAAACCTGATGTGATCAGCTTGTGACTTGCCTGAAATGTGAGATAGAGATGATGACCATAAGGTTGAGGATGCCGGTGCAGATGGTGAAGATGTAAAGCACAATCAGATAGATGTAGATGCTCAGATTGGGGATCTCCTTGCTACAGGACAGATTGCCCAGTTCTGGGTAGCACTGGTACAGCTGCTCACTGCTCATGTTGGAGGAAGGAGACTGGGAGGGGGAAGAAGTGACTTCATCCAGACAGCTTTATCTCTCGTCTCCTTCCACCTCCGCCTGCTCCCAGATGGACACTGGACGTCCCAAACCACTTACATCATGAGCCAAAACAACCCTGCAACTTCACTTTGGAGAGCAGTGATCAAATCAATGACTCAGCACACTAGCAGCATTTTGATAGAGTTTACTAAGTAATAAATCTTGCTTTTTCTGTTTTGTTTTTTCTATTCTTTTTTATCTTTGTTTTTGTTTTGTTTTTTGTTTTTTTTTGTTGTTTTTTTTGGCCAAAAAAATAAATTTCCTAAACCAAAAAGAGTGCACCCATTTTTAAAAAATTCAATTCAAGCCTGATTCTTCAAAGGCCTCAGAAAGCACCTGCTGCTGAATATCTGTAGTACTCTGCATTTTGTGTGGTCAGAGTTTACTCCAGCTCTCATGGCAAACATTACTTATCCAAATACTGAATTACAACTTGAATGTGTTTGTTAGTTTCTGAAATTCTATCTTGTTTTACATTAAAGCCCGAGCACTGAGTGAACCACACCAAAGACTGGAATCACATACAACTGATGTATTTTTTTTTTTTTTACAAAGTCTCAAGTAGGCCTTGTTGCTATTAGGAGCTGTGTATGTAATACTGTGATATTTGCTGTTATTTTTTACTATACAGTGTCCTTTGCCCAAGCACATGCCTTCACCATGTGTCTCCCAGAGATTTAATGTGCTGTGCTGCATATCACTGCCAGGATCATGGTTGTTGTTGATGGATTCATGAACAGCACATTTAAAAAGGCTATATTATACAAAATCAACTTTCTAAAGCTATAATGTTGTTTCCTCATCAAAAACATACCTGGAGTTGTGTTGCACTTCTTTCACAGAAAGCTTGAATCCTCAAACCACAAATCCTCACCAACTCCAGGAAGCACTGACCAATCAACAAGGCCTTTACATCCAGTCTGCTCACTTTTCATTCATTCATTTGTTCATTCATTCATTTTCTTCCACTTATTCCCGTTAGGGGTCACAGGTGACTGGAGCCTATCCCAGTAACTTTGGGCCATAGGCAGGGTACATCCCTGGACAGGGGCCAGCTTGTCGCAGGGCTGACACAGAGACGAACACAGACAGACAACCATTCACTCTCACATTCATTCACTAGGGTCAATTTAGAGTCATCAATTCACCTAACACATGCATGTCTTTGGATGGTAGGAGGAAGCTGGAGAACCCGGAGAGAACCCACGGTAACAAAGGGAGGACATGCAGACTCCACCCAGAGATTTTGTGTGATAGTGTGTCAGTCAGCCCGGGGCTCAAACCCACGACCTCCTTGCTGAGAGGCGAGAACACCCTGCTCACTTTTATTTATTCAAAAAATGGTGTACAGCTCTGTTTCCACTGATTCCTCACAGATATTTTTTATTTTGTATTAAAATGCCATCAAACAAAAAGTTTCAGGTAATAAACTCTTTTTCTATAGTTCTGTTAAAATAGTTTAACAGCTCTGCACTCTGCTGCCCTCTGCTGGTCTCTTCATCTGTTTCTTTATGGCTTTAGTAAAGATATTGAAAAAAACTTTCTTATAGTCAAATGATGTTTTTACAGGTTGTAAATTGTGCAGTGCTGTTCTAGAGGTGGCCAAGATTGACTTAAAAATATAAATAAAAGCATAATATAACCCCTTTTAGGACTGATAAAGCGTGATAATACAGTCTGTCTCTGAATACTGTGCAGCGATAGTCTAATAAAATACATGTGTGTGTATGTGAACGTGTGTACAAGTTACAAAGCAGTCGCTTGAGCGCAGGTGAACAACAGTACAGCAACTCTCTTGCTATTTTGTGCAGTTTAATACAGAACTACATTTTTATTATATGTGTAAATATTTCCAGATGCGCAGGTGTCTCTCACCACTCATACATGTGCTGCTACATAGTACAGTGGTCCTCAACATTTTTCGGCTTGCAATCTACTTTTAAAGTCATCAAGGCCAGGAGAGCTACCTTTATTTTATTTTTTTATTTTTTTTACCCATTATTTCTATTAAGCAAAGTGTGGTGGGCATTTATAAGAGTTATTATTATTGTAGTGGTTAAACATGAAAATAAAAATTGAAATAACCTCTTAAATAAAGTCACTTTTTATTAAACTAAAAATTATAAATGTTCATTATCAACTCAGGACAGGAATAACTGAATCTGATAAATGTAGCATAAAATTTTGTCACTGATATTTACAACATTCCATAATTTCCTAAAACTGCTGATTATTATGGATTATAATAGGCCTACTATATTTATATGGGGGCGGCAGTAGCTCAGATGGATTGCCCACTACCCCGCGGGTTGGTGGTTCAAGCCCCGCTGCCAGCATTGCATACTGTCGTTGTGTCTTTGGGCAAGACACTACACCCACCTTTCCTGTATAAATGTGTCAGTGTGACTGTGTGGTTTGTGGTGGGCGGAGGGGCCGTAGGCTCACAATGGCAGCCACGCCTCCATAATGCATCAAATTGTAAAGTGACTTTGAGTGTCTAGAAAAGTGCTCTATAAGACTAATGCATTATTCCATCCATCCATCCATCCATCTTCTTCCGCTTTATCCGGGGCCGGGTCGCGGAGGCAGCAGTCTAAGCAGAGATGCCCAGACTTCCCTCTCCACAGACACTTCCTCCAGCTCTACCGGGGGCACCCCAAGGCGTTCCCAGGCCAGCCGAGAGACGTAGTCCCTCCAGCGTGTCCTAGGTCTTCCCCGGGGCCTCCTCCCAGTGGGACATGTAGTTGTACTTGTAGTTGAGGCATGGCCCTGCTTCTGAACCTCAGTTTACACATTAACCCTAAAAAGAAAAAAAGTCATTTGTTGCAGTGTTGCAAGAAACAAAATCAAAACCTGTTAATACCTGACCTATAGGGAGAGGGAAATGAACTAGATACTTTAACTCAAGTAATATTGTGTGTTTTCAGATGTACATTTTTACTCAAGTGAATATTTCAAATCTCTAAATGAATAGTAGTAATAATAATAATTAATAATAGTAGTAATAGTAATAGTAGGGTGAACTGTAGTTCTAGTAGCAATACTGGTACTATTTGTGGCAGTAGTGTTGGTATGTTTTATTTTTCATTACTTTATTATTACAATTTGCATTCTTGTCATGAAATATTTAACATGTCTGGGGTGCTACTTAATACATACAGTTGAAAGAAAAAGTATTGGCGCCTCTTGGAAATACTAAGATTTCTGTATGATTTGGTCATAAAATATGATCTGATCTTCATCTAAGTCACAACAATAGACAAACACAGACTGCTTAAACTAATGCTGCAAAATAATGACATTTGGCGAGCTGTCCCTCTAACGCTCCTGCTAGGGCTGACAATATAGGTAATACAGCTTACCATGTTGCTGATGCTAATGCTCGCCCTCGTAAGGCCAGAAGACATGTAGAAACAGAGTTAGAGGAGACATATGAGAGCACGTTCACAGGTGTAAATGGCTATGTTTATACAGTTAAATACTGGGATGGGAAGATTTTTTTGGGTTGTGCCACAGGAGAGTCTGATCCATGGGGGCTGGGGGCAATACTTGACTGGGAAATATTTTGCTGCAGCATCTGCCCTGATCTCAACGATCCTGTGTTTTCTAACACAGCGTATTTGGCTCAGTGGTCAAGCCCCGCGAGCCCTATACTGTACTGTGGTGAGGCAGATCGCTTTAATTTTATTTTCATTACATTGTGTGAGGATATAGAGGGTTAGATCCACAGGGTATGGAGACAGGCGGTTACATCCATACCCCCTCACACTGGACGAGTGCTGAGAGTCGTTTAAAAATTAGTTTTTTATTCAGTGGGGAGACTGGCACTCTATGCAGCGTGTGTGTAGAGAGGTTGACACGCCATCAAGAGAGAAAGAATCAATGAGGCTTATAAGGGTGTTAGGACACGGCTTGTATTTCATGATACATCGTCTGATGCGGGGGAAGGTCTCATGTGTAGGCCAAAAATCATCAGATGTACCAGATTCTAAGAAATGAGCAGCAGGTATTGTTATGTAGGATACATGGTTATCTGTTTTAAAATTTGTTTAACTTCTTTTTTTACCTTTTTATCTAAAGTTTGCGACTGTGGGCACCATACTACTACTACATTGCCATCACAAACCATGGACATTGACCCTACTTCTACCTCTTCTATACTGAGTGATACGATGCTTTCCACTCCGCTAGAAGAAGTGGACTCCTGGATCAACAGCCATGAGGCACTGCTGCAGTGGACAAACCCTGGAGGATCAACATCTGAAAAGATTTTGAAGACTGTTAAAATAGCAGTGATTCATTTACTAAACAAAGTACTTTACAAGTAGTGGAAAATGCAGTGTTATGGATGCAAGGTTGACCATCCTAGCCAGAAGCATCATGACTGTCTGACCATGATTCCAGGGTATTTCTTTGAGGCACACTACCACTCCATCCTGGACATGCTCTGGACAAAACAATTCTTCCTGGCCATCAAGAAATATATGAAGGCACATGGAGTGCCACCGACCCTAGAATCTTGGGCATTACAGAGACTATTCTACATGGGTTGAAGGAGGCAGAGAGTGTCGAGGAGAAAATCAGCCAGATGTATGACACATTGGTGGGTGACGATGTTCTAAAAAACGGTCTGCTGTGTGTGATTTCAAATGTGTGGCAAGGGTCTGAGTGACGAATGTGCTTATGCCCTACTCATTATTAAAATAAATAAAAAGTTTGTTTCAATCTAAATTTTGTCATTTATGTCATTTTACGGCAATGGAAAACACGTTATAGAAAATTTATTATGACCCTGCCCATCCAGGAGGATTGGGGAGTGTGGTCAAGCTCTATGATGCTGCCAAAGAGTCGGGTGTGTCAACTAGTTTAAGATGTGAAAGCATACTTATTGGCACAGGATGTATATACGCTTCATGCCAGAGCTGCGAGACACTTTCCTGGGAATAGGGTTTTAGTGAGTGGTATTGACAAACAATTTCAGGCTGATTTGGTTGACATGACTGGATATTCTAAAGAAAATGATGGTGTTAGGTTTCTATTTATGTGTATTGATGTGTTTTCAAAATATGCGTGGTTAAGATGTTTTAAGTCAAAGACGGGGCCTGCTGTAACAAATGCGTTTAAAGACATTTTGGCAGAGGGCCGCATCCCAATAAAACTTCAAACAGATGCAGGTACAGAGTTTTATAATAAGCATTTTAAACATCTATTGGATCAGTATAAAATTAGTAATTTCTCCACCGCGAATGAGACAAAAGCAACCATAGTGGAGCACTTTAACAGGACATTTAAAACCCATATGTGGCGAGTATGTTATTTAACTTCTGTAAATTCAAGGAGGTATATCCAGGATCTGGTCCTTGCCTATAACAACTCATACTATAGGACCATCAAAATGATGCCATCAGCAGTGAATAAAGGTAATGGGAGGACAGTTTTTAACAATATATACAGGTTGAAGGTTCGAGAAACTGTGGGTTTTAAATTTAATGTAGGTGACACAGTGAGGATATCTGAATTGAGGGGTGTGTTTAGAAGGGGATATGAGCAGACATACACAGATGAGTATTTTACTATAAAGCAGCACATAGTGAGAGATTCGCACCATGCCCACTTTGACTTACAACAAGCCACACTACACATCTCTCTCAAAGTCAGTCATAGACGACATTGAAATTTTGTAAAAAAAAATGACCAGAACCAGTATATACCTTTTCTGTATGGCAAAGTGAATGTGAAGCTGCATTTCAGACCACAGAAAAAATGTCTCACACCCATTACATTCTCAATGACTCTAAGTACATGCCATACTATATCAATCAGGCAGGTGGTGAACTCCCTGGTTTTATTGGAAGCAGTACGGAAAACGGGGTGGGGGGTGAGGTTCACAGTTTGTTTAGAATGGTAGCTCCGCTGTTTAGGACCGGATATAACATATTCAAACCTCATCTGAAAACAGCTGCAAAGAACATTGCAGGATCTGTTGTAATGAAGCTCGCAACCCCATACACTCTCTGATGAGCAAGAGGGGAGTGGCCTGATGGTGTACACACCGAGGCCGAGAAAAAAACCACCCAGCACGCATAAAACACATGTCCCTAAAAGACGTAAAGTATCAGTCAAAACGGGCAATTTGGCCAGAAAGAGATCATCCTCCAGAGGGAGCAGAGCTGGTAAACGTCGTACTGCCTTAGTCAAAGATATATTCTAGGAAAAAATGGCTCTCATACACAGCCAGTCTGAGGAATGCGTCAAGATGGAGCTGGACCTGTTTACAGTTCCATACACACAAACATTGATTGAAAGATCTTCATATATTGAAATTCAAACAATTTCAGCAATAACTGACACAGGACCTATCGAGTTTCATATGTCAGGCAGCGGCGAAGATTACCTGGACCTGAACTAGTTATGCGTCGCAAACAAGCTGGTTCTAAGAGCCGGTTCTTTGTAATGAACGAGACGAGCTGACTCTCATTTCTCGTTTCTGAAAGAGCTGAATCTTAAGCAATTCCTACTCTGCTCCGCTGCACAGAGCATGTATATTTTGCAGGGCATGCCGTGCAGCAAATCACGAGCGAGAACAGACTTGGATCGTACCATTATGTAAAAGAAGGAAGGGGGCAGGCACTCCGAACGCAGTGAGAATAGTGGTTCAAGTCAGATACATGAAGCAACACAGTGAGATGGAGGAGCCCGATTTAAATACATGTGTCAGGAAAAAGTGAAAACATAAGTGAAACACAAAAGAGGAGCAGCATCTGGCTACATTTCACAGACATTGGACATAGCAAAGCTGAGTGCAAAATTTGTAAAATAAAAATATCCTACAATGCAGGGTCAACAACAAATGTGCACAGGCATCTAAGAACCACCCACCCCACCGTGCAGATGGAGGATAGCGAGCAAGCCACTTAACTCTGGAAAGACAACAGGTACAAGTCAAACTAAATATATAAAATATATTAACTGAAGTTTTGTTTTTTTGTAAATAACTCAAAATCAACATCGTTAAAGACCCCGCTGTGTTGATTGTGAACACACACCCGTCTTTTAAGCCCGGTGAGCATTGGCTTGCCATCTATATCACAAGGAGAAAGAAGGATGCTTTTTTGACAGTTTTGGTCACTCCCCAAGATATAGCAGATTCCCATCAGAGATAAAACATTTTCTCACAAAAAGCTGTGTAGATGTG
Organism: Bostrychus sinensis; assembly: GCA_020698575.1. Taxonomy (NCBI): domain Eukaryota; kingdom Metazoa; phylum Chordata; class Actinopteri; order Gobiiformes; family Eleotridae; genus Bostrychus; species Bostrychus sinensis. Next base: position 30,465,101 of record CM036240.1, on the reverse strand, counting down.
TCTTATTCGGGGAGAGAAGTTCAGAGTCCGCTCTTAACCACATGTGGACAGCATTGTGTTTTTTTTTAATGTCACATGCCAAAAAGGAATGTCTTATAAACAGTTTATCAAAATGTATGGTCCTGACCCTGTCTGTAATGATGCAATGGTATGTATATTTGTTAACTGGATACAACCTGCTGCTGTATGTCATGACTATGAAGCTATGTGTGTACAATGTGTAGAAAAACGTTTTTAAATAAAGAAGTAGAAAGAGTATACTTTTTGCACATTTGTTTAATTTATTTATAACAATTAAAAACACATACATCACTTCATTTTATTCATAATAATATAACAATTAATGAAATAAAAATAGAAACAATTAGAATAGAAAAAATAAACATTCAACAATAAATTTATATACATAAAAAGAGAGAGACAAAACAATTACATAAATACAATTCATCGATACAATACATCTACAATACTTTTTACAGAAAAAAAGAGTCAAAAACCTAACCATGATTCTGTGTCAGACACCCTTCTGGCAGTTTTGTATGGGACTGTGAAACTAGAGGACATGTTAAATGGTTGTTTTTTCTTTTTATGGCCTAGTGGTAGAGGTGAGTCAATGGGTGTAACAGGACCGCTTTTAAGATCTAATATGGCTCTTCGCACCTGTGTATTTGGTATGGCTGATAGAGAGCTGTTTAGACCTGCCAGAGTTTTCCGAAACGGGGACCATCCCACCGGTCGTGAATGCTCTGAAACATTGTGAGAAGCAGTGACATTCTTTATAAGATTGTAACGATGAGATCCGGTGACTGATGACTTCACCCTGACCTGTCCAAGATAGCACATCTGATGCTTGCTCAGCACTGACAAAACATGCTCTGCATTCCTCCTACTCCTGGTAGGAATATGCCTCAAAACTTCATTGGCAACAGGATCCACATTCACCCTGTTTCACCAATGTCAGATATCTCTGGAGAACAATAACATATTTTTTACCTTCTCATATACATCCGTGTCATATATCAATCATAGCCTTGTCCAGCTCATTCTGAGCAGCATGCCTGATGGACACGGGGTTCTGCTGTTGCTGCTTCAACAAATCCAGCTGATGCTGCATTTTCTTTTTGACGCTACCAATTGTGCAAGTTCTCCCACTTAAAAAGCTGAGAGAGGCCTGTAATTTTCAAAAGAATAAAGAATTTATTTGCAAATTATAGTGTAAAATAAGTATTTGGTCACCTACAAACAAACAAGATTTGTGTCTCTCACAGAGCTGTAACTTCTTCTGTAAGAGGCTCCTCTGTCCTCCACTCGTTACCTGTATTAATGGCACCTGTTTGAACTGGTTATCTATATAAAAGACACCTGTCCACAACCTCAAACAGTCCCACTCCAAACTCCACTGTGGCCAAGACCAAAGAGCTGTCAAAGGACATCAGAAACAACATTGTAGACCTGCACCAGGCTGGGAAGACTGAATCTGCAATAGGTAAGCAGCTTGGTGTGAAGAAATCAACTGTGGGAGCAATTATTAGGAAATGGAAGACATACAAGACCACTGATAATCTCCCTCGATCTGGGGCTCCCCGCAAGATCTCACCCCGTGGGGTCAAAATGATCACAAGAACGGTGAGCAAAAATCCCAGAACCACACGGGGGACCTAGTGAATGACCTGCAGAGAGCTGGGACCAAAGAAACAAAGGCTACCATCAGTAACACACTACGCCGCCAGGGACTCAAATCCTGCAGTGCCAGACGTGTCCCCCTGCTAAAGCCAGTACATGTGCAGGCCCGTCTGAAGTTTGCTAGAGAGCATTTGGATGATCCTGAAGAGGATTGGGAGAATGTCATATGGTCAGATGAAACCAAAATAGAACTTTTTGGTAAAAACTCTACTCGTCGTGTTTGGAGGAGAAAGAATGCTGAGTTGCATCCAAAGAACACCATACCTACTGTAATAGCATGGGGGTGGGAACATCATGCTTTGGGGCTGTTTTTCAGCAAAGGGACCAGGGCGACTGATCCGTGTAAAGTAAAGAATGAATGGGGCCATGTATTGTCAGATTTTGACTGAAAACCTCCTTCCATCCGCAAGGGCATTGAAGATGAAACGTGGCTGGGTCTTTCAGCATGACAATGATCCCAAACACACTGCCCGGGTAACGAAGGAGTGGCTTTGTAAGAAGCATTTCAAGGTCCTGGAGTGGCCTAGCCAGTCTCCAGATCTCAACCCCATAGAAAATCTTTGGAGGGAGTTGAAAGTCCGTGTTGCCCAGCGACAGCCCCAAAACATCACTGCTCTAGAGGAGATCTGCATGGAGGAATGGGCCAAAATACCAGCAACAGTTTGTGAAAACCTTACAGAAAATGTTTGACCTCTGTTATTGCCAACAAAGGATATATAACAAAGTATTGAGATGAACTTTTGTTATTGACCAAATACTTATTTTCCACAATAATTTGCAAATAAATTATTTCGCAACAAAAGTTAAAAAAAAAGCAGTCATCTGGATTAGATTTTTCAAGTTGAAGACGTTTCACATCTTATCCAAGAGGCTTTCTCAATTCTGAAATGAACTGGTAAGAGAGCTGGTTTATATTCTTCTAGGAAGGAGGAGTTTAGACCTGAAACTAAATTCTATTGGTCAATGTGACCATGAATAGCCTAGTGGTAAAATTAATTAATAAATTCTTAATTAATTAATTAATTAATTAATTAATTAATTAATTAATTATTAAATAATTAATAAATTCTTTAAAAATCAGACAATATGATTTTCTTGATTTTTTTTTCTAATTTTTTCTCTCATAGTTGAGGTATACCTATGATGAAAATTACAGGCCTCTCTCATTTTTTTAAGTGGGAAAACTTGCACAATTGGTGGCTGACTAAATACTTTTTTGCCCCACTGTATATAATATACAAATCCTTCTGTTGTCTAAAACCTAGCGTTACCTTCTATATTTCACCACACACAACAATTTGCCTCCTTCTTCATTCGATTATCTAAACCAACGACAAGACATTGACATGACAAGACACTGAACAAACAAAGACAGAAAACAGAGAACACAAAACAGCAAACAAAAAGAAGCTCACCATAGCTTATATTAGTGATTTTTGTGCTTCTGAAAGACTTGCAAATTTTTAAAGCTTTATATATGTTAATTTTTGGTGAAAATTAGCGGTTAGCTGTCTACTCTCAGTAGTATGCCCAGGAAAAACATTATATGTTTTTGTTTCCTTTTGTCAGTGGTGGTTTTGTCCAGTGTGGTTAGAAATATTCTGGATGGCAGCACTGGAGAATTTTCCCATGGCACTGTTACTCCGCCTGCCTTAGGGTGTTTAAACACTGGAGTAATGCAATCAACAGCTTCTTGTTTTAACGGATACTGGCGTTATCATGGCCTAAAAGTAAATTTAAGGGTGTTCACCACAGGTTCACAATCTTTAATTAAACCTACATCAGATTTGTTTTTAATCCATAGGTTAAATGTAAAGTAGGGATGGCTGCAGCTTCTAAGTGTGAGAGGAAAGAAAAAGTGTGATAAGCCTCATGCTTATCTCCCACCAGCTGCACAGAGCGGGTTGCATGCTGTACAGAGGTGAAAGGCATTCTGTACACAGTCAACATAGACAAACAAGAGGTGTAAAGTGAGTTATGTCATACACAGAATGTTGTTCCCCAGTTAGAGAAACAGATAACGTAAAGAAGTGAGAGTCCCAGAAAAGAACGATGTGGTGAGTTTGTCATGTGGTGTTCTGAGCCACATGTCCTCAGATCTGGGACCTGGCCCCTGTGACAAGTGAAATGTGCAGTGCAAGTCATCCACATGCATAAGTGGGAGTAATTGGAGTTGGTGGCAATTTCCATTGATATAAATATAAAGGAGTCCTAGTTCCCAACTTGACCTCAGTGAAAATGTTGTTATTGGTCAACTGATCAGTTGTTTTTACCTAAAGACCTTCTGGTGTGGAGATAAGGCAAATACCTGGCCTTCCCATCAAATCTCAGCCTAAGAAATTTACTGGACATACTGAGGAGAACAGGAAAGAGTGCTTAAATCTACTGCCTGCAGGGCCTAAACCCGAAAGTGGAGATGTATACCGTTCTTGCACAGTTTCATCAGCACCAATAGAGTACACATGGCGGCCACTCATTTTTGGAGATTTCAGTGTTAGTGGCTCCTGAATCAACTATGAGCGTTACTTTTTCTCCATTCCATTCAATGGTATATTCTGGTAACACAGTATTTGTTAATGAGATCAGGCTTCCATAAGTTGCAGCTGGTGGCTTAGTCTTGTTCTTCAAATAAGTGGTTGCTTGTGAAACCAATGTGTGTATGTCAGCAGTAAGCATTTCTTCATTGCAGAGCTACAGATGTGAATGTGTGTGTTGTTGGTGCAGTACCTTCCTCAGTGCGTCTCTCGCTGGGCTTGTCCTCGCTGCCCAGTCAGGCCGACTCCTGGGTAGCAATCAGGGGAGGGCCTTCACTGTATCTTTTTGGACAATCTCACATCCAGTGTCCAACTTATACAATCTCGAGTCCCTCTCTATTCCAGTGACCACGACCCTTGCCTCGGCCATATTCTCGTCCTAGTCGTTCTCACACAGCGTTCTGCAACACTTTGGCTGCATCCATGACTTCAGCTGGGGTTCATGGACGATAGGCCAATATGGGACTGGCAGGTCCGGCAACTTGGACCACTGGACATTGTGTGGAGGAGCGAGCCCAATTCACAGACTCCAGCTTTAAGACCCAACAGAAACTTGCTTTCTATTGCAATGGGTGCTACAGTCAGTTCAACTCATGTTTAAACCAGTGGAGTGGGCTTTCTTTTCTTCTTGTTCTGAGTGTGATAGCTTGGGTGGCTGCAGGCTGTCTCCTGGTTTCTGGTGGTGTAGGTTGCTCATGTAGAGCTTTAGAGCTCACCGGCAGGTCACTGGAGGAATTTGGCTCGCCTTCCTCTGTTATCTCTGGGGCGGCTTGGGCTGCTGCTGTTAGGTCCCGCACTTGTTGCTGGGGACTGACGCATGGGCAGGAGTCCAGGTCCAGGTTGAGTTACACCATGGAGAGGTCTGGAAAAAGAGAGGAAACAGAGAGAGCAGTTTCTGATTTTTTTTTTTTCTACCTGTCTATTCACATTTTAAACACTTTCTGTGTTCTACTTTCTCTAGAGTCACTTTCACTTGCTTTTTATTCTTTAGCTGTTTATTAAAATTCTCTTCAATTTTTAAATTGCAGAAAACAAATTAAAGAGTTAATACTATGTAATGTCTTACCACAAGCATTAGTTGGACATTCTCTGGTCTCGTTACTTTCACCACATCCCAGATCTGTGCCTATATAGAATTTTCCTTATTCTTAAAAAACATCTCCCTACGAGTATTCGCTATTAGCGAGTCGTGAATGGGGAGGGTTTTACCGGTATGTTAGGTTCTCCCTAAATGCTGCCATAAAACCCTCAGGACCACCAGTGAATGTCCACAGTGTGCCAGTAAGAGAAATGTAATAACACAAAAACACAAAGACCTAATTAAATTGACCTTTAGCTTTACACAGTCAAATATCTATTTATGCATTCAAAAATATTTCCTTTGTTTAAATGTAGTAGCCTCAATTCTTTTCTCTTTTCCTATCTTTTTGCTAAGCATTTTTAGTTCAATTATTCTCAACAATCCCCCATTCGGAAAACCAAAACATTCATACCATGCTGGTAGACACTGGACACACTGTTTACCATTTGTGTTTGTCATTGTCCTGACAAGAGGGGTCTCTGGGACCTCAGTCAGTCTTTTGACAGGCTTATTCCCATTTATTTTTTTATTTTTTTGGCAATAGAATAATGGTCATGTACACTTAAGCCTCCCAAAACATCATCTGGAGTATTTACCTCTGTTTGTAGTACTTTTAATACCCAGACAGCTTATTTTAGGTTACCCTCTAACCTAGTCACCCAGTGACTTGTATTACCCTGTAATACTTTACTCTATTGACAGCTGCCGTGAGACTTTAATCCAGTCAGAAAAATGACAACAAATAAGGTTTGTGTCCTACAGCAGTTTTTATCTTACACACCTCAGACAATTTAAAAGTTTACTCAAGTAAAAGTATAAATAAAATCATCCAAAATTGATTCAAGTAAAAGTATGTTCTACAAAATGCACTCATAAAGTACTTTTTCTTCAAAAAAGGTACTAAGTAAATTACTTGAGTAAAAGTATCCACCACTGATACTGTAACATTAGAGTGTTAGAGTTTATATTAATGCTATATAGATGAAATATTTTTAACCGTGCAATAAATAAATTAAATAAACAGAAAGGTCACTGGCTGACATCTTGGGCCATATATAGATGATCTTGGAGGAGGCGGTGGCGTAGACAGAGGTACGTTAGGGGGCGTGTCCAGGTCGATTTTGTCCCTACTTAAACGGCGTAGACATTGGTCTGAAGAGGCTGAACTTGGGCTTGGAAAAAGTCCAAAGAGGCCGCGCTTCAGTGTGAGAGGCGTGTTTGCTCTGAACCAATCAGAGCTCTCTCATAGTTGCCTGGAAATTCCAGACTCACCGCTGTACCAGCGGATGAGTCTAGTCGCCTTAGAATCAAATCGATTTCTAGGGCGGAGCAAACCCGAGTTAACGGACAGCGGAGTTAGCCAATCAGAAAATGGCGGACGTGACGTTAACAAAGCGACAAGAAAGTGAGAAAGTAAACAAACGGAGTAGTGAAGCCATGAGGGAGGAACGAGGGAGTTATTTCAACATTACCATACCATACCGCTGAATGAAACAAACTCTCGGCTCGTCGGTGCGCCATCTTGATTGTTGTTGATTGTTATTGGTGAGGAGACGCGTACGAGTGACGCTGCTCGCGAAGAACACATGACTTAAATAAACCAATCAAAATGCACGGTACGGTTTGGATTTGAGTAAACCACTGTGGACGGCGTGGTGACCAGACTGATATTTCTCTGTAGAATAATACAGACATATCAGTCTGGATTTTCCAGGCAACTCTCACAGTGCCACTCAACACATGAAGAGAGGATCAGTAATATGAGAATAAAAACATTTATGTAGCATTTTATAGACTTCGTGGAGCATTTATTAATAATAATAATAATAATAATAATAATAATAATAATAGTAATAATAATGATAATGATAATGATAAGTCACGTTATAGTTAATCAACATTACATGAGCCCCATAAATGTAGAGACAGAGGGAGACGAGAGGGAGGTGAGGACAGAGTGAGACAGGTGAGAGGACAGAGGGAGACAGATGAGAGGAGAGGACAGAGGGAGAGAGGTGAGAGGAGAGGACAGAGGGAGACAGGTGAGAGGAGAGGACAGAGGGAGAGAGGGGAGAGGAGAGGAAAGAGGGAGACAGGTGAGAGGAGAGGACAGAGGGAGACAGGTGAGTGGAGAGGACAGAGGGAGACAGGTGAGTGGAGAGGACAGAGGGAGACAGGTGAGAGGAGAGGACAGAGGGAGACAGGTGAGAGGAGAGGACAGAGGGAGACAGGTGAGAGGAGAGGACAGAGGGAGAGAGGTGAGTGGAGAGGACAGAGGGAGAGAGGTGAGATGAGAGGACAGAGGGAGAGAGGTGAGATGAGAGGACAGAGGGAGACAGGTGAGTGAAGAGGACAGAGGGAGAGAGGTGAGATGAGAGGACAGAGGGAGACAGGTGAGAGGAGAGGACAGAGGGAGAGAGGTGAGAGGAGAGGACAGAGGGAGAGAGGTGAGAGGAGAGGACAGAGGGAGAGAGGTGAGAGGAGAGGACAGAGGGAGAGAGGTGAGAGGAGAGGACAGAGGGAGAGAGGTGAGAGGAGAGGACAGAGGGAGAGAGGTGAGAGGAGAGGACAGAGGGAGAGAGGTGAGAGGAGAGGACAGAGGGAGACAGGTGAGAGGAGAGGACAGAGTGAGACAGGTGAGAGGAGAGGACAGAGGGAGAGAGGTGAGAGGAGAGGACAGAGGGAGAGAGGTGAGAGGAGAGGACAGAGGGAGACAGGTGAGAGGAGAGGACAGAGGGAGACAGGTGAGTGGAGAGGACAGAGGGAGACAGGTGAGAGGAGAGGACAGGGGGAGACAGGTGAGAGGAGAGGACAGGGGGAGACAGGTGAGAGGAGAGGACAGGGGGAGACAGGTGAGAGGAGAGGACAGAGGGAGAGAGGTGAGAGGAGAGGACAGAGGGAGAGAGGTGAGAGGAGAGGACAGAGGGAGAGAGGTGAGAGGAGAGGACAGAGGGAGACAGGTGAGAGGAGAGGACAGAGGGAGAGAGGTGAGAGGAGAGGAAAGAGGGAGACAGGTGAGAGGAGAGGACAGAGGGAGACAGGTGAGTGGAGAGGACAGAGGGAGAGAGGTGAGAGGAGAGGACAGAGGGAGAGAGGTGAGATGAGAGGACAGAGGGAGACAGGTGAGAGGAGAGGACAGAGGGAGAGAGGTGAGAGGAGAGGACAGAGGGAGAGAGGTGAGATGAGAGGACAGAGGGAGACAGGTGAGAGGAGAGGACAGAGGGAGACAGGTGAGAGGAGAGGACAGAGGGAGAGAGGTGAGATGAGAGGACAGAGGGAGAGAGGTGAGATGAGAGGACAGAGGGAGAGAGGTGAGAGCCGCAGCCCTGTGACGTAGCCTGTGTCACTGGCACAGTGACATAGGCTGTTGCTTGAGGTAGACAATAATAATTATTATTGATGTAGCCTATTTATTTTGGCTTTACAGTAAAAAAAAAAAAAAAAAAGATCATATAAAGCCCTCAAATTAAGTAAAAATAAAGCCAATGAAACAAACAAACAAAAAAAAATAGGCTAGTCTAGAGGAAAATAATCTCTTAGCAGTAGCCTATAAAAAAGAGAAAATAAGGCACTAATCAAAGGACAATAATAATACAAAATAATAAATGAATAAGCATAAAAAGGATTTACAGTGAGGCATCATGAAATTAGCCGTGCTTCACATCCATGGAGCGCGTGATCAATTACTGCGTCTTAACGAAAGTGAACTGCTGCCTCTGAGAGTGCAGGTTAAAACAGTGCAGCGGGACTTTGCTCAACAGAATTTTTCAGTTGGATTTCCACTACATTTGCGAACTTGGCCAGAGGGGAAAAGTGAATGTGGAAAGCTGTGCAGGAGATGTCGGGTTGACGCGCTGCTGCTAAAAGAAATGTGTGCTGGAGAGGCTTTTACGCACAGAAAAGACCTGCCGCTGGTGAGTTTCATATTCAGTTTCATATCCTCATGTAGCCCAGAGGCAGGTGCCATATTAACTCCTTTCAACTGTTATATATTGAATGTTCATGAGGCCATGAACAGCAAGTTGCATCTTCGATTTGCATAGATTTTATACAGGTATTTTTCAAACAGTCACATGGTCTGCTCCATGCACAGAATATAAATGACATTTCTCTCCAAGTGCACAATAGTAGTTAGGCCTAAATCATATGTTTTTTAATACTACTATCTTTTATTTTATTGACTTTATATTGTGAGTATGTCTGCACATGCAGTGCTTCGCTGAAATCACCTGCAGAGTGACACCATGCCACCACGCCCTGGTGTTAGAGCAGGCCCCTCTTGTTCGGACCACCAGCCGTCTCCGCCACTGCCACGCCAACGCCGTGCGGAAAATAGGGCCCCTTTCTGTGAAAAAAGTGAAACACAACTCCAGGTATGTTTTTGATGAGGAAACAACATTATTACTTTTATTATTATTATTACAATTTTGCATAATATAGGCCTTTTAAATGTGCTGTTCATGAATCTATCAACACAACCATGATCCTGGCAGTGACATGCAGTTCTGCACATCAAACCTCCAGGAGACACATGGTGAAGGCATGTGCTTGGGTAAAGGATACTATATGCAGTGAAAAAAGCAAAAGAAATTTCACAATATCACAGTTTTACATACACAACTCTTATAGCAACAAGGCCAACCTGAGACTTTGTTAAAAGGTTGTTATATGAGTCCATTCTTTGGTGTTGTTCACTCAGTGCTCAGGCTTTAATGTAAAACAAGATAAAAACAAAAACAAAACAAACAAACAAAAAAAAAACGTAAAAAGCTAAATTTATTACTTAGTGAAACTTGTTCAAGTGTGCTGAGTCATTGATTTGATCACTGCTATCTATCAGCCATGGATTTGAATATAAAATGCGTGCACTTTTTCTGTTTTAGGAAAAGCAAAATTTATTACTTAGTCAACTTCATCAAAGTTATTCTAGTGTGCTGAGTCATTAAAGTTGTGGAGTTGTTTTGGTTCATGATGCAAGTGGCTTGGGAGGTCCAGTGTCCATCTGGGAGCAGGCGGAGGTGGAGGGAGACAAATGAAAAAGCGTCTGGATGAAGTCACTTCTTCCCCCTCCCATCTCCTTCCTCCAACATGAGCAGTGAGCAGCTGTACCAGTGCTACCCAGAACTGGGCAATCTGTCCTGCTCCAAGCGGGTTCCTGATCAGAACATCACCATCTATATGATCGTGCTTTTTACCTTCGCCATCTTCACCGGCATCCTCAACCTTATGGTCATCATCGCTATCTCGCATTTCAGGCGAGTCGCACGCAGTCATGTCAGGTTTATTGTAATGCATGTACTCATTTTGTTTCTTTTCTCAGGCAGCTGCACTCCTCTACTAACTTCATCCTCCTCAACCTGGCTGTCTCAGACTTCCTGGTGTGCTGGGTGGTGATCCCAGTCATAAGTTCCTTCCCATACATTTGCTGGCGAGTCGGCGAACATCATGTGTGTCCTTTATATTGTCTTTGTCTTCACACTGATTTCCGTATCGGTGGGAGGCATGATCCTTATCTCCATAGACCGCTACGTAGCCATTTGTGACCCCATGCACTACCCCACAGTGATGTGCAGGAGATCTGTTAGCATTGCCCTGATCTCATGCTGGATCATCTCCCTCCTGTACAGCTTTGGGTATTACCACAACAATGTCATTATTATGGGGCGGTATAGGAGTTGCAAAGGGGACTGCTTCACAGTGGTGACCCCTATTGCAAGTTATGTTGACCTGGTGGTGAACTTCTGTGGGCCTATTGTGCTCATAGTGATACTGTACTTACGAGTTTTCTTTGTGGCAGTGTTGCAGGCCCGTGCTATGCGTTCTCAGGTTGCAGCCACCACACAGCAGCCAGCGGTGAACTCCAGGAAATCAGAGCTGAAAGCAGCACGGAATCTGGGCTTTGTTGTGTTACTCTTTCTCCTCTGCTACACTGCCGTTTTACGTGGTCGATCTGGGAGGGAATATGAACTTTTATTTCAAATTATTCCTGTTTAGTTTGATGTATCTGAACTCATGTTTTAACCCCTTACTCTATGCACTCATGTATCCCTGGTTTAGGAGATCTGTGAAGCTGATAGTGAATTTTAGGATTTTGCAAAGTGGTTCACGAGATGCAAATGTGCTATGATGACTTCAAATGCAGTGTTAATATATGAAAAAACATTTTACTGATAACCCATGTGCAATGAATTTGAAATAGCACTTTATAATGGCATTTGTAAACACTAGACTTGAGAACCAAAAGAGCGCAAGTGACGATCTGGACATTCTGGGATTTACAAGACTTACAAATCAAATAAATGCTCTTTTTTTTACTGCCAAAAGATCACAATAAAAACAACTGGCTATGTCTGAACAAAGAATTCAGACAGTGTGATGAATGGATATAAACGCTATATTTGTATTTCATTTAGAAAAAGACATACGATGCTGAACAAATGCTGATTTCTCCTTCTTTAGACCCAGTTTAGACCTGGTTTAGTTCTAGTTTTGTCCTGATTTTGCCCTGGTTATGTGCTGGCTTAGAGCTTTATTCACCTTGGCTTGGACCTGGATTAGTTCTGGTTTTAGTTCTGATTTAGTCCTGGCTTGGATTTGGTTTAGTCCAGGTCTCATTTCTTTATGTAGTATTACTCCTTTTTGTTTACTGAAAATGAAACTTGGAAAGCCATACACTTTCTGGAGGTGCTGGTCTGTGTATATCTGTGTATATGATCATATAGCATTTATGAATTGAAATTTGATAATACATTAGTATTGTGCTTTTTTTTTTTTTTTTCTCTTCTCTTGTAAATGTCACTTACACTCTTAGGTTCTAGGTCCTCAGTATGCAAAAAACAGATTTACCTACTGTAAATCAGCATGATTATTTTAGGAATTGAAACGTCTATACTTAATACAAAATGCTTCTAATTGTAGCTCTTCATTGTACACACTGCTAGTGTTGATCTCTCTTGGCTATGAATGTAAATTGAATTTTCCAGATTTAATAGATAATGCATTACACTTTTGAAATGAAAAGCTGTTTTTCACCAACAGAAAAGTCTGCCCCTGTGTATACACCGCTTCATGTGGGAGTCAGAGATACCAAACCCAGTATTAGTGGATGGGAACAATTAGTCTACACAAAACACTTTTATCACTGCATTTTTTTATGTGAAAAATATACTTAATACTCATGAAAAAGTGCAAAGGTTATTAGTTTTGTTAATACATTAATTCATACATTGATTAATTACATTAATTAATAACATAAATATTTTTTTGTGAGTGTTTTTATAACCTTATTCATAGCAATCCACTGTCCATGAATGTAAGTGATATACAATATTATATTACATAAAATGTATTATGTTTCTAAATGTTTTGGATTGTTTATTTCAAATATCCAAAAAAAATAAGATAAAATATAAATTCATGTCGAAATAAAAAATAAAAATTAAAAAAATTGGTCTATTTTCTGATTGAACAATTGACAATGCGGTTTTGAAACCAAAACAAAAAATGTAAACAAAAACAACTTGGTCATTACGTAAAACATATTTTGAATTGTTAATAACTCAACTGTACCATTGTTATCAGTAAAACTAGTCTAAGTCTAAAGTCGCAGAATTGCGACAAGCAGTGTTGCTAAAAATAATAGCCCCTACTTTTTATTAAAATGTTAAATTTTGTTTCTACTCCCTTCCTCTAGGTGTTAGACATCCGAGACTTAGTTTCTAGCCCAATAAAATCATATGTTGTCGTTCAAAATCTCTGAAAAAGACAGGGAGTGGCGCGTCGGAGCGCCTCCGTGGAGTAGATTCCTCTACAGTTTTGAGAGAGGAAAAGGCGAAAGTAGCTAATAAAATGTACAGCACTGATGAAGCAGTAGCTTTGATAACTGCTGACTCTGATTCTGAGGGAGAACATCTACTTTCTACTCTACATCGACATCTACCAGTTTGATGAACCTGCTGCCAGACCATGACAAACTTGCAGATGCAAATGTGCAAGTCTCTTTCCTCACATTTGACTAGTTATGGGACATTAGAGGTTATAGTTACAGTTTACTAATGTTGGTTTAGAGTATACATGGTTTCTACTCATTTATTAATTGGAGATGTGTCAAATGTGCTATGAGGACTTTAATTGCACTGTTAAAATTATGAGAAAACATGTTACAGATAACCCATGTGCAATAAATTTGAAACAGCACTTTACACATTTAATATGACATTTGTAAACATTAAGGCATAGGGTTGAGAACCAAAAGGCTGGCTATCTCTGAACATAGGATTCAGACAGTGTGATAAATGGATATAAATTCTACACTGTTATGTCATATAGAAAAAGACATAAAATGTTTGAGCCCAAAAAGGCAAATGTAACTATTATTACAAATTTTGAAAAAAATCTAAGTCAGTGGTTCTCAAGCTGTGATACCCAGTAGTCTTTTGCTGTTTTAGTCCTGCTCTGGTTGGGGCATAAATTTTATGTCAAGACCACTGCTTAGTCCTTGTTTAGGCCTGGTTTAGTTATAAAATTGACTCTGACTTTGCCCTGGTTATGTGCATGGCTTAGACCTTTCTTAATCCTGGCTTGGACCTAGATTAGTTCCAGTTTTAGTCCTGGCTTAGATCTTATTTAGTCCTGGATTGTTCCAATTTTAGACCTTGTTTTAGTCCTGATTTATTTCTGGCTTAGAGTAAGTTTACTCATGGATTATTTCCAGTTTTAGTCCTGATTTAGTCTTGATTTAATCCTGGCTTGGATTTGATTTAGTCCTGGATTATTTCCAGTTTAGTCTGGTTTTAGTCCTTGTCTAGTCTTGATTTCGTCCTAGTTTATATTTATTTTGTTTCATCCTGGCTTAGCCCCAGTTTAGTTTGGTCTTAGTCCTTTTTAGTCCTGGCTTAGATTTGGTTTAGATTTGGTTTAGTCCCAGTTTTAGTCCATGTCTTGTCCTTATGTAATATTGCTGTCGGGGCCAGTAAAGGGGAGGACACAAATGCAGCACGCAGAATTGTCCCAACAAACGTACCTTTATTGAAAGTCACAATAAAGTCACAAAAAGCAAGATCCGGGAAATCCTGCACACACAAACAAAGAACAAAATCCCTAGGACGGCTGGTACACAAGCTAGGACCCGTGAAGAGCACAAGACAGTCTGGCGATGAGTGCGGGGAACACGCAGACTATAACAGCAGGGGGAAGGGCGAGACAATTACACACAGGTGAAACACATCAGGGAGGGCAGGTAATCAGCGTAAGGGAGGGAACACACCGGGAAAGGGGAAGTCAAGACACCTGAAACGAGAGGGAACAGTAAATGACCGGAAACAAAACAGTTACCAAAATAAAATACCGGAAACAAACCTCAAAATAAACACAACAACGGCCCTGGCCCCAAAACCTGACAATTGCTCCTTTAGTTTATTAAAGATAATACTTGGAAAGCCAAATATTTCCTGAGGTGGTGGTCTGTGATCTATGTATATGAATATTTAGCATTTATGAATTTAAATTTGACAAAAAGTCTGTACTGTGCCATTTTTTTCTTCTCTTGTAGAAATTACTTACAGCCTTTAGTTCTCAGCCCTCAGTATACAAAAAAATGTATATGTATATTAGCGTCCGACTGATATGGATTTTTTGAAGTCAATGCCGATAACAATATTAAGTAACCCCCAAAAAATACCGATATCCGATACATCGGCCAATACATTATACATTAGGAAAAAGTATTTTAAAGCATTTTTCTTCCCGCTCTTGTTTTCATGAAAAGGGCATGTACACCCCAGGCCACTTTATTAGACTAAACTTATTTTTAAAATGTTGTAGAAAGCTGCTTATTGTTCTTTATACTGATGTACTGATTGTAGTGGGCATTGGTGTGGGGAGTATTATTATATACTGTATTATATTCATTTATTTATTTTATTTAGCTTTAACTAAATTTGTTTAATCTAAATTTAATTTAAACTTGCTGTGCAAGTAGAGCATGGGGAGAACTACAAAATGCATTTTGAATTTTTCAAATGTGACACTACTATTATTATTCTACTTCTTAGTCCTAAATCTAAACACATATAATTCCTTTGAAAGCATCCTACTGACTATAAATCACCCAAACTGGAAACAAAATGAAGTTATGTTTATAATCATCTACCGGCCTCCTGGTCCCTTTTCCGAATTTTTAATTGCATTGTCTGACTTTCTATCCAGTATAGTGTTAGACTCAGATAAGATTGTAATAGTAGGGATTTTAATATTCATGTTGACGACAGCAGCTGACTGTCTAGGTAATGTATTTGCAGTCTTATTAGACAGCGTAGGTTTTACTCAAAACGTAAATGAACTCACTCATTGTCACAAGCACACCCTGGACCTTGTTTTAACCTATGGTATAGAGATTAGTGAGCTCACTGTCCCTCATAACCCCATACTCTCAGATCACTTTCTAATTAACTTTCAGTTTATACTCAAAGACTTACTGTCCCAATGAACAAAACCCAGATTAGAAGAACATTATCAGACCAATCACCATAGCACAGAAACTGCATTAGTTAGAGTCACAAATGACTTGTTATTAAGTTCAGACAATGGACTGGTCTCAATCCTAGTTCTGTTAGATCTCAGTGCAGCCTTTGACACCATTGACCACAACATCTTACTCCAGAAATTAGACTGTGACATAGGGGTCAGAGGAGCCGCCCTCTGCTGGTTTAAATCCTACTTATCTGATAGGTACCAGTTTGTCAGTGTAAATGAACATTCCTCACAGTGCAGTAAAGTTAGCTATGGAGTGCCACAAGGCTCAGTACGTCAGTAGTCTTCCTGGATGGTGTCAGTGTAGCCTCAAGTTCTACTGTGAGAAACTTGGTAGTTTTATTTGACCAAGACTTATCATTTAAGGGTCATATAAACCAAGCCTGTTTCACCTAAATAACATCAAAACATCAAAATCAGAAATATTTTATCTAAAGTGACACTGAAAAACTCGTGCATGCGTTTGTTACATCTAGGTTGGATTACTCTAACTCTCTGCTGGCAGCGTGCCCTAAAAACTAAAATCTTTTTTAGCTTGTTCAAAACGCAGCAGCAAGAATATTAACAGGAAATAACAGGAGAGAACATATTACTCCTGTGCTAGCTTCACTTCACTGGCTTCCAGTTGAATTCAGAATTACTTTTAAAATCTCCTTCTCCTGACTTACAAGGCCGTAAATGGTGCGGCCCCATCCTACATTAATGATGTTATAGAGCCATACCAACCAAGCAGAGTACTGCATTCACAAAATGCAGGGCTATTAGTGGTTCCCAAGGTTTCTAAAAGTACAGTTGGAGGTAGAGCATTTAGTTACCAAGCTCCTGTTTTAAGGAATCAGCTTCCAGCTCATGTTAGGGAGGCAGACACAGTCTCTACATTTAATTCAATTTCAATTCAATTCAATTCAATTCAGGTTTATTTGTATAGCCCAATATCACAACAAAAGTCGCCTCAAAGGGCTTCACAAACAGTTGATCAAACATAAACACACAATCAGACTTAACACACAATCAGCACAAACAATAACTACACTAAACTAAACCAGGACACTCCTGTCCTTAGACCCTCCTTCTCGGTAAGGAAAAACTCCTAAAAAAACCCAGCTACAGGGAAAAAAGAAGAAACCTTATGGAGCCCATATTGAAGGAGAGATCCTCTCCCAGGACGGACAGGCAATGCGTCTAGGACTGTTAGTCCCTTAGTTCATCTATAGGATCATAGATCAGCTCTGTAAGGATTCATCCAGACGAGAGTGGGTGAGATAGGTTGAGGAAGTCCATAGGATGCAGCAGGGGCCTCATCCAGACAGGTGAGTGGGTTGAGGGAGATCCGGGAAATCCTTAGAGGTGAGGTTGAGGGCCCACAGGTCGGGACAGGAGCACAGATGGGGTCAGCTAAGATCCAATCGTCACTGGGACATCTGCCAGCAGCCAGGCAGTCTGAAACAGTCCCCACTCCCCCAGAGGGGAGCGGGAGAGAAGGACAACTTGTGAATAGCAATGAACTGATTGGAGATATAGAGTATTTCATTATATTAATCACAGTGATAGAAGAGGAGCAGCAGATGAAACCAGAGGACAGAGGCTCAGTGCACCATACTTCCCCCAGCTTCTAGCTCCTAGAGCAGCCTAGCTTCAACTGTGGAATTTACCCTGTTCCTAGCTGCCCTGACCATAAGCTTTCTCAAAGAGGAACGTTTTAAGCCTAACCTTAAATGTAGAGACTGTGTCTGTCTCTCTAACATGAGCTGGAAGCTGATTCCATAAAACAGGAGCTTGGTAACTAAATGCTCTACCTCCAACTATACTTTTAGAAACCCTGGGAACCACTAATAGCCCTGCATTTTGTGAGCGCAGTACTCTGCTTGATTGGTATGGCTCTATAACATCATTAATGTAGGATGGCGCCGTACCATTTACGGCCTTGTAAGTCAGGAGAAGGATTTTAAACCTAATTCTGAATTCAACTGGAAGCCAATGAAGTGAAGCTAGCACAGGAGTAATATGTTCTCTCCTGTTAGTTCCTGTTAATAATCTTGCTGCTGCGTTTTGAACAAGCTGAAAACATTTTAATGAGTTTTTAGGGCACGCTGCCAGCAGAGAGTTACAGTAATCCATCCTAGATGTAACCAACGCATGGACAAGTTTTTCAGCATCATTTTTAGATAAAATATTTCTGATTTTGGCGATGTTACGTAAGTGAAAGAATGCTGTTTTACAGGCTTGGTTTGTATGAGCCTTAAATGATAAATCTTGGTCAAATAAAACTCCTAAGTTTCTCACAGTAGAACTTGAGGCTACACTGACACCGTCCAGGGAGACTCTGGTCAGACAGAGCATCTCTCAGCTTTTTGGGGCCTAGTATAATGACCTCTGTTTTTTCTGGGTTTAGGAGAAGATAATTAATTGTCATCCAGGTCTTTATGTCTCTCACAGGTGCTAGGTTTCTCAACGCAGTCATTCTGATCAGGTCTGATCAATTAATACAATAATTAATTACATTACATTACATTACAATTAATAAATACAACTGTGTATCGTCTGCGTAACAGTGAAAATTAATGTCATGTTTTCTGATTATATTTCCTAAAGGCAGCATGTAAAGCATGAACAGAATGGGTCCAAGTACTGAGCCTTGAGGCACTCCATAGCTAACTTTACTGCACTGTGAGGAATGTTCATTTACACTGACAAACTGGTACCTATCAGATAAGTATGATTTAAACCAGCAGAGGGCGGCTCCTCTGACCCCTATGTCACAGTCTAATCTCTGGAGTAAGATGCTGTGGTCAATGGTGTCAAAGGCTGCACTGAGATCTAACAGAACTAGGATTGAGACCAGTCCATTGTCTGAACTTAATAACAAGTCATTTGTGACTCTGACTAATGCAGTTTCTGTGCTATGGTGGGGTCTAAAACCTGACTGAAAATCTTCAAATAAGCTATTGTCCTGTAGGTGGCGACATAACTGTTTAACTACACCTCTTTCTAGGATTTTTGAAATAAAAGGGAGATTTGATATTGGTCTATAGTTGGCTAAAATGTCAGGATCTAGACTGTTTTTTTTTTTCAGAAGCGGTTTAATAACTGCATATTTAAAAGACTGTGGCACATAACCTGTTTCTAGGGAGGTGTTTATTATGTTCAGTATAGATTCATTAATTAGGGGAAGAGTTTCTTTAAAAAGTTTGGTAGGAATTGGGTCTAAAAGACAAGTTGAGGTTTTGGAGGACATAATGACTGACGTTATCTCAGTTTGATCTACACCGATGAAACTAACATTACAGATGGTTTTATAGTGGCCTCCATTTTTACAGCTTTGGCTTGCTCTGAGCTGATCGTAGGGAGAATTTTATTTAATTTGTCTCTGATAAATGTGATTTTGTTGTTAAAAAATGTAAGAAAGTTTTCACAGCTGAGAGTAACAGGGATACATGGTTCTACTGAGCTGTGACTGGTGGTCAGCCTGGCTACAGTGCTGAACAGAAACCTAGGGTTGTTCCTATTTTCTTCTATTAAAGTTGAATAGTATCTGGTTTTGGCCTCATGCAGAGATTTTTTATAATTTTAAAGACTATATTTCCAAGCATTCAGAGACTGCTCTGAGCTGGAGTGACGCCATAGCCTTTCTAATTTACAGGTTGCTTGTTTAAGGGAACGTGTTTCAGCATTAAACCATGATGCTACTCGATTCGGCCTAACAACCTTTTGTTTTAATGGAGCTACATTGTCTAGAGCTGTCTTTAAAGACTGCATGGCGTTGTCAACAAACCGATCACTTTTACTGGGACTCGAGCTATGGGAGCTGTTCTCAACATACTCAACATTGTACTAAATATTGGCTTTATTATGTGTTTAAACTTTGACACAGATTGGTCTGATAATGTTCTTCTAATCTGGGTTTTGTTCATTGGGACAGTAAAGTCTTTGAGTATAAACTGGAAGGTAATTAGAAAGTGATCTGAGAGTATGGGGTTATGAGGAAGGACAGTGAGCTCACTAATCTCTATACCATAGGTTAAAACAAGGTCCAGGGTGTATTGTGACAATGAGTGGGTTCATTTATGTTTTGAGTAAAACCTACGCTGTCTAATAAGCAGAGCCGGCTCTAGCCAATTTGGTGCCCTAGGCGAGATTGGGCACCCCTAAAAACGGCTTCCTCCTCCCAGAGACCAGCTCAGAACCAGTGTCTCATTGTTATGGGCCTTCATTAAAAGCATCAAAATTAAGCTTCACTTTTAAACCAAGCCCAACACTGCTCAGTTACACCCCTCACAGCAGCAGTCACAGCACAACACAGAATTAATCGCGAAGTTTAAAAGTAAGAGCTGATTATTATTTTTCTTAAAATATGTATTCAGAGCAATCATATTTAATTTAAAATTATATTTATTGGATATAAGAATAGAAAATGTACCTTTTTATTTTATTATTTGAAATATAATTTAAAGAAATGCTATTTGAAGGAATAAAGAGACCTTGTTGTGTTCTGGACTTAACTTGAGGACATTTTCACAGATTGGACCTCAGTGAATGTTTATTTATATCAGGGCAGCGCTATGGATGCAGGCAACTTGTTGCGCTTTTAAAGATACACAGTTGTTATTAAGAACAAGTGCGGTTAGTATTGACCCGGCCCTCCGCAACCGGCCCAGGCTCAAATGTGGCCCTCAGGAAAAAATAATTGCCCACCCCGGTCTAATAGTTATGATACATAATCTAGGCTAAATAAACGTGGCAGCACACTCACTGTCTTTAATTACAAAGTAACACCGTAACACGCAGTGGCCAGCTATGGTGTAGATTATTTCAACTTTGCTCGCCTCGTAGCTTGTGCAAATGAAAAGTTAAACTGCAGTTTTTAATGTTAGAATAAACAACTACATACCTCCACTTTGGGCCTTTTTTCCTCCTCTTCTTTTCTCCACTTTCTGAAAGCAGCACCTGATGGCTTGGACGGCCTTTTCATGATAAGAAATTGTCAAACTACTTGTTGATGTAACATCCATCAATTTAGGGACCGCTGCTGTGATGCGCGTCAACAACACCCATCCCCCGCTTCCACCGTAAACCGTGTCAGTCAGGTTCAGGCCAGGTCAATCAGAAGTCATTAGGATTTTATTTTATTTTTTTCATATTAGAGTACAAAGAAGAAATAACACAATTCACTGGATTTTTAATTATTTGTCATTTATAAAAAAATATACCTTTTTTTTTTTTGGAGGGGTGAACCTGGGCGCCCCCTCCAGCAGATGGCGCCCTAGGCAACCGCCTGGATGGCCTATGCCTAAAGCCGGCTCTGCTAATAAGACTGCAAATGCATTTCCTAGACAGTCACTGCTTTCATCAACATGAATATTAAAGTCCCCTACTATTACAACCTTATCTGAGTCTAACACTATACTGGATAGAAAGTCAGAGAATGCAATTAAAAATTCGGAATAGGGACCTGGAGGCCGGTAGATGATTATAAAAATAACACTTTTTTGTTTCTTACAGTTTGGGTGATTTATAGTTAGTATGAGGCTTTCAAAGGAATTATATGTGTGTTTAGATTTGGGGCTAAGAAGTAAAGTAGACTGTGATATTACTGCCACTCCTCCACCTCGGCCTGTGCTCCTCGCTGTCTGAAAGTTTACATGACTCAGGGGAGTAGCTTCATTAAGTCTCACATAATCATCCTGTTGTAGTCAGGTTTCTGTTAAGGCCAGTAGGTTACGTTTATTATCATTAATTAATTCATTAACTAACAGGGATTTAGAGGAAATTGACCTAATGTTTAGTAATCCACATTTAATTTGCGGTTGTTGCTACCTATTCAAACGTACGGCAAACCCATGCTAACGTAGCTAATGACAAACGATCTGGTCAGCGCGACTAATAAAGGTTTTTTTTTTAATGCTTATACTATTTAATTAATATAGGAGCCAAACTTTTTGCCTAAGGCTGCAGTGTTTAAAAAGCACTTTAATTTTTGTAATCTCGGCCATTAAATATGTTTTCTGTGATTTTTTTCAACTATTTGCCCAAGCGGCAATGTGGTTTTGAATTGGCTGTATACTTAATTGAAACCTGTTGCGCAACAGAAGCCTAAACAAATTATTTGAGTGTTTTTGTATATTTGATATTTGCTTGTACTGCTAATACTTTTCATTTAAGTGCACTTAACTTGTAACCATTGAATGTGATCATTTACTTTTGTGGTTATTGATGATGATTATTGTGAAATGTGGCATTAGTACTTAATTTATTTATTTAATTTATGTTGAGTAGCAGTGATTTACTGTTTAATAAGCTAATGCTAATTCTTTCCTATTGAGATACTAATTTGTATTTTTCTTGATCTTGTTTAGGTCAGGTTTTTTTTTTTCATTCCTGATTCAAATTCAACTTCAGATGGTGAGCTAAGACCCACCTCCATACCGCATCGCGGTAGGATACATTAAACCTTTTTTTTTTCCCCTGATCAAGCCCAAATTGGATTATATGGACAATGTTGTTGTTTTTTCAACACATACGGACTTCATATTACACCCAAACAAAAAAACAAAACAAAAAATACCACACATTTGGACTGCAACTCAGAACTTGAAGTAACCTGGGGCATTGTGCTATTCTTTGTTTTTTCCCTTATTGTTCATACCTGTTATATTTATATATACATATATAGACCTATACTACTTTATTATAATATATTGTTAATAACTTATTATACTATATCTTTAATATATTAATCATTGAACTATATATTCTTTTGTGTTGTGTCTTTATTTACACCCATTGGCTCCCCTACCAAATCTACTTCTGTTTAATTACTATTTACATGCAGTCAGTCCGTAGCCCCTAGCGTGTTACAAAAGACTGACATAAAGCTTAAAAGCTCCTCTGTCGTTGTCAAAATGCCATGTGCTGCTACAGCTCAATACACTTTGAAATGTGCATAAGAAAACACACAAGTAACCTGTGCAGAGAAAGAAAGAGAGAGGAGAAAGCGCTCATTACGGCGCCAGGAGGTTTATTAGGCTAATTATTTCTCACACACTTATCAAAAATCATACTTTTATTTCTTTGAGGAGCATCAAGTCTTCTCAAGTCATGGGGCTCAAGTTTGAGTCAAGTCCCAAGTCATTGGTGTTCAAGTCCAAGTCAAGTCTCAAGTCTTAGTCCATTTTATCAAGTTTAGTCTAAAGTCATCAAATTATTGTCCGGTCCTGGCGGAGACATTCTGAACACAGGTGCAAAAAACTGCGTCAGCGTCACCTCCATCTTTGCGCTAAGTGGAAGATTGGGCCCAAATTGTCTTTACATTTTGTCACTGTGTCATTGTAAATACTGTCTAAAAAATTTGAATAATAATAAGTGTATTTAGAAAATCTATAAAATCTAATATATTAAATAAGTATGAAACTGGTAATAAAACTGATAGTCTCTGACAGTGTTCAGATCTTGTAATGAAAAGAATTGTAAAGGATTGAATTATTATGCTAATTGTGTCGTTGATGCTGTAAATTAAGACTGAAACAGCTTTGTAAGAATAAAAGTGCTACAATCCTTATGTTAAAAAGGAGGCAGATAATATACAATTACTCTTCTTTCTAGTCATTTTCATTCATTTTTTATTTTGCTAACATGAATTGTCTTTGTTTTTTCTTTTTCTTTCTTTATGAATGAAATAAATAACAATAAAACAATAAAATAATAAAATAGAAATTTTCCACAATTCATTAGCTACAGATTATGTCCAAGGTGAGCTCTGTATCTTGAACAGGTCTCCTGCTATATCAGACTATAGTCCAGTCTAGACTAGTCTAAACGCAGTCATGACTAGTCTAACCCAGTCTGAATCTGTCCAAACCCAGTCCAGGCCAGTCTAAATTCAGTCTAAGTCTAGCCAAGACCAGTCCAATCAGTCTGAACCAGTCTAAACCCAGTCTGAACCAACCTGGCCTGAACCAGTCTAAACCCAGTTTTAACCAGTCTGAAGCCTCGTCTCAACTCAGTCAAGACCAGTCTAACAAGTTTCTCAAAGCACCTTACATTAGTCCAGCATTTATTCACTCCTCAGTCGCAGTCAGTGGTGGTGAGCTACTTCTGTAGCCATAGCTGCCCTGGGAAGAAGCGTCCTTACACCCCCTCCGACCACCACCAAACATATGAGAGTGAATGGTTGTTGGTGTCTCTGTCACAAATCTACAGTGGCAAGAAAAAATATGTACCCCCCTTAGCATTTTTCCTTTATTGTTGCCTTACAAACCTGTAATTTAAATGGATCATTGAGAGCTTCATGTCAGTCACTTTACATCACGACAACAATTATGAAAATGTAAAAATATATATTGTGAAGCAAATTAGAAATATAACAGAAAAACAGAAAACTTGAGCGCACAAAAGTATGTACCCCCTCAAGTTAGTACTCCGTAGAATCACCTTCTGAAGGACTTTCAGCTACAACTTTTCTAGGCTGTGTTTATGAGCTTGGTTCATAAAATCACTGGGATCTGTGCTCATTCTTCATCTAAAAACAGCTCAAGCTCCTTCAGGTTGGATGCATTGTACAGCACAGTTTAAGTCGTTTTTTTCAAAAACTGTCCTGTGTTTAGCTCCATCCTTCATTCCTTCAGTTCTGTGCAGTTTCCCAGTCCCTACCAATGACAAATATCCCCACAGCAGGACACTGCCATCACCAGGCTTCACTTTAGAGAGGGGCCACAGTCAGGTGCTAGGTTTGTGCTACACATAGCATCTTTCATTGATGGTTCATTTTGATTGTATCTGGACAGAGGACCTTCTTGTGTTTGGGGAGTCTTCCATGTGCCTTTTGGCAAACACAAAACATGTTTTGTTATTATTTTCTTTAAGCAATGTCCACTCCTCCACACAGCCCAGCTCTGTGGAGTGTATGGTTCAGAGTGGTCCTGGGACAGATACAACAGTCTCTGCTGTGGAGCTCTGCAGATCTTTCAGTGTCACATTTGGTTTTATTGTTGCCTCTCTGATGAATGCACTCCTTGCCCGGTTTGTGAGTTTAGATGGTCCTCTTTAGGCAGGTTTGGTGTGGTTTCTTATATTTTACATGTTGTAATGATGAATTAAATTATGTTTTGTGGCATAATGACAGTTGAATTGCAGGCCAAACTTATCAAACTATTTCTGAGGGTGAGTAACACTGGGTCTCATTTAGGGGCCTCTTTAAAAAGGGGGTACATACTTTTGCACACTCAAGTTTTCTGTTTTTCTGTCATATTTTTAATTTGCTTCACAATAGATTTTTTTTTTTTTTTCATTTTTATAGTTGTTGTCATGTGATGTAAAATGACTGACAGAAACCTCTCAATGGTACACTTAAATTCCAGGTTGTAAAGCAACAATAAAGGAAAAATGCTAAGAGGGGTACATACTTGCCACTTGATTGCCACTGTACCCAACCTCAACCTCTAAGCAGCTATTTAAAAAGATTCATTTGGAAGCCACAACAATGTGGAAGAAGATTTTTGTAGCAAAAATACACACACTGAAGGCTACACATACGAAAAGACTTGACATTTTGTGAAAAAGCAGTAAACAGACAGACCTGCTACAAACAGATCAAAAGCCCATGACAGCCTGGCCTGATTTAAGCCACCACCTGAAAGTCAAACTAATACGATTCAAGCTACACATTTTACTGACATAATATCTGGTATATGGACAGTGGCTGTGCCAAGCTTGAAACAAATCCAAGAAGGTTCAGAGGTATTTTTTCCTGAAATTTGTAATTGTCTGTTGAATTCTATGGGCAAATGAAAATTGCAGAGCTCATCTTGGACGTAATCTGTAGCTAATAAATTCTATTTACATCTGAGACAGTGTTTACAATGACCGTGTCACAGTGTAACAGTTTGTAAAAACAATTTGTCATCGAGATGGCCATTTTTTATATATTTGCTGATAAATTGTTTGATATTTGGAATAACTTGAGTGTGCTTGTTTTAGCTTGTTTAATGTGCAATGTGTTTTTATTTATTTATTTTTATTTTTCTTGGACTGCTGTAATCCCTTCTGCAAATTTACCCTTGGGTACTAATAAAGAAACCTTGAACCTAACTTTGTGACTGTGTATGCAACTGACTTGCTTAGGGAGAATAAGGTGTGCGCTCTGGGCACTAATACATAAACAGCATACTGATGTTTAATTAGCCTACAGCACGATAACATTGAGCATGTTTTAGCACAAGCAGGATTGGTCCTAATAAAGATGTGGCCACGGTTCAAACTCCTGGCACAAGTCCGCACACATGGATCCCATGAGGAGCGATCCTCTTACCTGTCCATTTCTCCGCGATTACTCCAGTTCCTTACATTGCAGCAGTGCCCATGCATTGTCAAAGCGAGTTTTAGCTCTTAAGCCGAGTGAGATGTGGGGCACATTGGGAGTATGGAGCAGCATTCTCCCGCGCCGCGCACTGCGCTTGGTGAGCAAAAGGTGCTTTTTTCCCCACAAACCATTTAAAAATTGTTGAAGCACTTAGCATGCTGTATAAATTTTTTATTTTTATTTGACCTTTATTTAACCAGGAAAGTTCCACTGAGATTCAGAATCTCTTTTGCAGGGGAGTCCTGGCCCCATGGGGGACCTATTGTACATGTTTTTAGTGGTAGGGGAAACCGGAGCACCCGGAGGAAACCTACGACTGGCCCACAGAGCCAGGCTTTGGCACTTTCGGAGCAGGTCAGGACACAGAG
Source organism: Bostrychus sinensis (assembly GCA_020698575.1). NCBI lineage: Eukaryota > Metazoa > Chordata > Actinopteri > Gobiiformes > Eleotridae > Bostrychus > Bostrychus sinensis. The sequence goes on along the minus strand of CM036240.1, from coordinate 30,438,551 downwards.
AAACTCCCCAGAGACACTGTGGAATTTGCTTCAGTTTGACTTAACTCACACGATATACAGATTAATTGTTGCTATGAAAATATTCTTCACATATTCTAATAAAGGTAAAATGTACCTGTAGGCCACGGTTCCCTTAAAGAGTTTAACAGAGCATGTGGAAAGCCATGCATTACTGGCATGATGATGCATTTGGGTGCACGAAGTTAACCTTGCACTGAAAGCTGGATTATCACAAGATTAATAAAGTTAAAGCTTTTGCCAGGTTAGCGCGAAGTAAAATAAATGTTCGGCTAAAGGCTTTTATGAGCTTTTTTTAGATTATCTATTATAATTTTGAAGCAAAATACTCCCCCAGTGGTGTCACTCATTGTTTTTGATGCAAAACAAACAACACACTGAATATTATTGCTCAGAAAATGTCTTTTATATTTCCATTAAAAAATGTGCACTAATTTCTAACGCAATTTACAAGAAATTTGAGTAAAAAAAAAAAAGTGCTGCAGAAAAGGACATCCTAGAGACAAATGTCCAGAAAAACCTAGAGCAGAACTTTGGAGAAGTGCACAGGGAGTGAGGCTGGATTCAGAGCATCAGGAGCCTCCACACACAGACGGATCAAGAAAAAATTTATCCACAACTGTGTCAAGGCTTTCCTGACCAGAGACAAGGTCAGCAGCTTCTTTTCTAATGGAAGTTAATAGGCCGCTGTCTTTCTTAAAGCATCCAATCAACACAGCCTTTTACTGTGAAGTTTTAGAGGACTGCATGATTCTGATTCTGATCACAGCTTTATGGAGATGCTGATCTGATCATCCGTCCGGCCCACACTGCCTAGTACACACATGGAGCAGATGATATTATGGGACAGACTGACCAGAAAACTCTCTAGACCTCAAACCCAGAGAGAATCCGTGGAGTATTGTACAGAGGAAGATGAGAAACAGCAGACCCAGTAACACAGATGAGCTGAAGGCCTCTGTCAGAGCGACCTGAGCTTCCTTAACACCTCAGCAGAGCCACAGGCTGAGTCCTCCAGGACGCACCACAATGAGGCAAAAATTTATCAAAAAAGGAGCACCAAACAAGTACCAAGTACTCAAACCACTGTACATAGTTTTCAGAATGCCAACATTAATGTTTTAATCATTCAATTTATTAATTTCGTGAAATATTCTAATTAAAACAATATAATAAAACAATGCTTGAAATGTTTGACTCTGAATGTACACTATAAATATCTGTATTTGACTTTTTGATTTGAGAGAAAAATGCACACTATGATATTCCACACACACACACATATATATAGTGTAATGAAATATATATATATATATATATATATATAATATATATATATATATATATATATATATATATATATATATATATATATATATATATATATATATATACACACATTAGTGGTGGTAGTATGTACTGGTATATTTTAATTTAATTTCAAACTAAGACCGTGGTCTAACAGGGAAGTATTCAGTGTTTGTGCACGGACCTCTGCCTCCTGTGCAGCACGCCTTTCTCCTCTCTCTCCTCCTCTGTGCTCCGCCTGTGACCTCCGCATGGACCTGTCCCCTCGGTCCTTCGCATCTGAACCAAACAGACTGCTGTCTCCTGTGTCGTCAGTCAACTGTGAGAACAATCAGAGAGACAATGAGCGGCGCCTTGAAGCAGCGCCTTTGAAAGTGAAAGAAAAGGAGTAAGGCCGTACGCTGGCTGTGTGCAGAGACGGGATGACCTCGGCCCTGCAGTTACCTGTAGTGCAGTCTGTAGGCACATTATCCAACTGTTCACCGCTGAAATCCACTCACATTTGGTGTTTTGGTCAGTGGTGAAGTTTATTTATTTTTATTTATTTATTTATTTATTTTTATTTTTTTTAACAGAACCCAAGAGTTTTACTACAAAATGAAAAATGTCTGTGAGGAATCAGTGTAAACAGAGCTGTACACCGTTTTTTGATAAATAAATGAGAGCAGATTAGATGTAGAGAGCTTGTTGATTGGTCAGTGCTTCCTGGAGTGGGCTCATGGGAAAGGCTGAGATTTGTGGAACCGAACGTTCTGAGGCCTCAGAGAGAGGAATACTGAAAAATGCATGAATGAAGCAAAACACAACTCCAGGTATGTTTTTGATGAGGTAACAACATTATAACATGGTAGAAAGTTTTAAAAAGTCAATTTTGCATAATATAGTCCCTTTAAATGTGCATCAACACAACCGTGATCCTGGCAGTTATATGCTGTCCTGCACGTCAAACCTCCTGGAGACGCATGGTGAAGGCATGTGCTTGTGCAAAGGATAATATGGAGGAAAAAAATAGCTTGGGAAATTTATCAATATTACATATGCAACTCTTATAGCAACAAGGCCAACTTGAGACTTAAAAAAAAAATGCATCAATTGTATATGATTCCAGTCTTTGGTGTGGTCTCAGGCTTTAATGTAAAACAAGATAGAATTTCAGAAACTAAAAAACACATTCAAGTTTTTTTTTAATTCTGTAATGTTAGCTGGCATGAGAGCTGGAGTAAACTCTGACCACACAAAATGCAGAGTACTACAGATATTCAGCAGCAGGTGCTTTCTGAGGCCTTTGAAGAATCAGGCACTGATTTGTTTTTAAAATGGGTGCACTCTTTTTGGTTTAGGAACTTTATTTTTTCAGCCACAAAATAGCAAAGCAAGATTTTATTACTTAGTAAACTTCACCAAAGTTATTCTAGTGTGCTGAGTCATTGATTTGATCATTGCTATCCAAAGTGAAGTTGTGGAGTTGTTTTGGTTCATGATGCAAGTGGCTTGGGACGTCCAGTGTCCATCTGGGAGCAGGCGGAGGTGGAGGGAGATGAGAGATAAAGCGTCTGGATGAAGTTGCTTCTCCCCCCCACCTGTCTCCTTCCTCCAACATGAGCAGTGAGCAGCAGTACCAGTGCTACCCAGAACTGGGCAATCTGTCCTGCTCCAGGTGGATTCCCAATCAGAGCATCTACATTTATCTGATCGTACTTTTTACCTTTGCCATCTGCACCGGCATCCTCAACCTTATGGTCATCATCGCTATCTCGCATTTCAGGCAAGTCACAAGTGGTCACATCAGCTTTAATGTAATGAAATGTACTCATTTTGTTTCTTTTCTCAGGCAACTGCACTCCTCTATTAACTTCATCCTCCTCAACCTGGCTGTCTCAGACTTCCTGGTGTGCTGTGTGGTGATCCCAGTCCAAGGTTCTTTTCCGTACATTTGCTGGCGAGTTGGCGACTTCATGTGCGCCCTGTATACCGTCTTTGTCTTCACTGTGATTTCTGTATCGGTTGGAGACATGATCCTGATCTCCATAGACCGCTATGTAGCCATTTGCGACCCCATGCACTATGCCACCCGGATGTGCAGGAGATCTGTTAGCATCGCCCTGATTGCATGCTGGATCATCTCTGTCCTATACAGCTTTGGGTATTACCACAACAACTTCATTATTCCGGGGCGGTTTAGGAGGTGCGAAACAGAATGCTTTTTTACAGAGACCCATATTGCAGCTTACGTTGACCTGGCGGTGAGTTTCTACGGGCCCTTTGTGCTCATAGTGATACTGTACTTGCGAGTTTTCTTTGTGGCAGTGTCGCAGGCCCGTGCCATGCGTTCTCAGGTTGCAGCCACCGCACAGCAGCCGGCGGTGAACTCCAGGAAATCAGAGCTGAAAGCAGCGCGGAATCTGGGCTTTGTTGTGTTACTCTTTCTCCTCTGCTACACACCGAATTTTGTGGTCGATCTGGGAGGGAATATAAACCTTTATTTAAGGCTCTTCCTGCTTAATATGCTGTATCTGAACTCATGTTTTAACCCCTTACTGTATGCGCTCCAGTATCCCTGGTTTAGGAGATCTGTGAAGCAGATAGTGACGTTTAGGATTTTGCAAAGTGGTTCACGAGATGCGAATGTGCTATGAGGACTTCAAATGCAGTGTTAAATTCTTAGCTTAGTAATATACCACCAAGTGTGTTGCTGAGAACTAATGTGCAATGAATTTGAAATAGGCATATTGTTTAGAACCAAAAGGGTGCAAGTGACATTTGGGGCAATTCTGAGACTAACATACATTAATGCTCTTGTTTTTACTGTCTAAGGACTACAATAAAAACAATAGGCTATTTCTGAACATAGGATTAAGATAGTGTCATGAATCCACATTACTACTATACTGCTGCCCATATGGAAAAAGGCATAAAATGTTGGAGCCCAAAAAGGCGAATGTAACTTTTATTACAAAATCTTTGGCAGTTCAAGACCTGCTTTAGTGTAATTTAGAGCCTGTTTTAGTCCTGCTCTGGTTGGGGTTTAAATTTGATCTGAAGACCACTGCTTAGTTCTGGTTTAGTCCTAGATTTGTCCTGCTTTCGCCCTTGTAATGTGCTGGCTTAGACCTTGTTAAGTCCTGGGATGGATCTGGATTATTTCCAGTTTTAGTAATTTTTTAGTCCAGTTTAAGTCCTCATTAAGTCCTGGCTTGGATTTAGTTCAGTCCTGGATTATTTATAGTTTAGTCCAGTTTTAGTCCTGATTTACTTCTGGGTTAGATTTGGTGTACTTCTGGCTTAAACTCACTATAGTCCAGTTTAAGTCCTCATTTAATCCTGATTTAGTGCTGGCTGATTTGGTTTAGTTCCAGTTTAGTCCATTTTCAGTCTTTGTTTTGTCAATATTTAATCCTGGCTTATATTTGGTTTGGTTCAATTTATGTCCCAGTTTTAGTCCATGTCTTTATGTCCTTATGTAGTATTGCTCATTTTAGTCTATTAAAAATGGTACTTGTAAAGTCAACAACTTTCTGAGGTGGTGGTTTGTGATCTGTGTGTTTGAATGTTTAGCATTTATAAATTGAAATTTGATTAAAAAATCAGTACTGCACCATTTTTCTCCTCCTGTAAATGTCACTTAGACCCTTTGGTTTTAAGTCCTCAGTACACAAAACCAGATGTTTGCATGTTTATTTTAGTTATTGAAACATCTATACCAAATAGAAAATGCATGGTTCTAATTGTAGCCTTTCATTGTACACACTGCTATTCTCTCTCGGCTATGAATGCAAATTGAATTTTCCAGAGTTAATAGATATTGCATTACACTTTTGAAATGAAAAACTGTTTTTGACCAACAGAAAAGTCTCCCCCTGTGTATACACCGCTCATGTGGGAGTCAAAGATACCAAACCCAGTATTAGTGGATGGGAACAATTAGTCTACACAAAAGCACTTTTATCACCGCATGAGATTTTTTAATGGGGAAAATACTAATTAATATTTATAAAAGAGAGCAAAGGTTATTAGTTTTATTAATACATTTATTGATCAATTACATAAAACACTGTATAAAGTCTTTTGTGAGTTTCTATAACTTTATTCATAGCAATCCATTGTCCATGAATAGAAGTTATATACAAAATGTTATAAATAAAATGTATTTTGTCTCAAAACGTCTTGGATTATTTATTTCACATACCCCCCCACCCACCCCCACCCCCCACCCCACTAGAGAAATACCAAGGCCTCAAAGAAGAACTTGTGGAACCCTGGAAAGTGAAGGCAACAGTGACCCATGGTCATCGGAGCATTCGGGGCAGTAACGCCCAAACTGGTTACAGCAGATCCCAGGAAAAACATCCGACATCTCAGTGCAGAAGAGCGCAGTGCAGTACCCTCAAGTTCCCAGGCCTCTTGTTAGAGGACCAGAGCTTGAATGGATGAGATGAGACAGTCCTCTCGCCCTCCGCGGGCGGTTTCATCCATCCAAGCTCGGGTCCTCTACCAGAGGCCTGGGAGCTTGAGGGTTCTGCGCAGTATCTTTGCTGTTCCTAGGACTGCACTCTTCTGGACTGAGATGTCTGATGTTTTTCCTGGGATCTGCTGTAGCCACTCTTCCAGTTTGGGGGTTACTGCCCCGAGTGCTCCGATGACCACTGGTACCACTGTTGCCTTCACTTTCCAGGCCTTCTCAAGTTCTTCTTTGAGGCCTTGGTACTTCTCCAGTTTCTCGTGTTCCTTTTTCCTGATGTTACAATTGCTTGGTATTGCGATGTCAACCACAACGGCTTTCCTCTGCTGTTTGTCCATCACCACAATGTCCGGTTGGTTCGCCATTACCATTTTGTCTGTCTGGATCTGGAAGTCCCACAGGATCTTAGCTCGGTCGTTCTCTGTCACCTTTGGAGGTGTTTCCCATCTCGACCTCGGGACTTCCAGACTGTACTCTGCACAGATGTTCCTGTACACTATACCAGCCACTTGGTTATGACGCTCCATGTATGCTTTCCCTGCCAGCATCTTACAGCCTGCAGTTATGTGCTGGATTGTCTCAGGGGCCTCTTTGCACAGTCTGCACCTGGGGTCTTGTCTTGTATGGTAGATCTGGGCCTCTATTGCTCTGGTGCATATATATATATATATATATATATATATATATATATATATATATATATATAAATAAAAGAGAGAGAGAGAGAGAGAGAGAGAGAGAGAGAGAGATAGATAGATCCTTAGGTAAGACCCTTTGCGCTACTGCCTACTTCATTTAATGATGAGAGACAGAGAAATACGAGACATACCGGCTCAGATGTCACCCGGTCAAACAAGGTTTGCGTCAGGTGCTGGGGAATCAGAGCACCTTGAGAAGTGGGCTACTGGAACAAGACGGAAATGGATGAAATGCAAGAACAAGGCTCTGTTGGAATGCTACTACTCCAGTAACCCTAGTCAGAGGGGTTACATCACAGAGAATGTCGGAAATATGGCAACTTTGAAACCCACAATCAACACTCACTGCTAAACAACTAGTAGCTCAGCGCTCCAACATCCACAAGCAGAAACACCAGCTGCTGGTAGATAGAACTGTTGCTCGGGACTGCAAAGTCCTGATTACAAGAAAGCCTATGACTCAATGCCACACACATGGATCATGGAATGCTTGGAGATGTATAACATCATCAGGACTCTAAGACCCTTTATTGCAAACTCGATGAGGCAGTGGAAGACCACCCTTGAGGCCAACTGCAAGCCAATTGCACAAGTGTCCATCAAATGTGGCATATACCAAGGAAATGCTCTGTCCCTGCTGCTATTCTGCATAAGTCTGAACCCCCTCAGCCAAATAATCACCAAGACTGGCTATGGATACCGACTCAGTAACGGGGCCACCATCAGTCACCTCCTCTACATGGATGATATCAAGCTGTACGCCAAGAGCAAGAGAGACATTGACTCACTGATCCACACAACCAGGATCTACAGCAATGACATCAGAATGTCATTTGGACATGAGAAGTGTGGGCGGATGGTGACAAAGAGAGGGAAGGTAGTCCATACAGTAGGGGTCCCACTCCCAGAGGGCAGAATAGTAGACATTGAGGACAGCTACAAGTACCTTGGAATCCAACAAGCAAATGGCAACCTGGACCAGGCCACAAGAAAAGCAGCCACAGCCAAATACCTCCAACGAATAAGGCAAGTCCTAAGGAGTCTGCTCAATGGCCAGAACAAGGTCTGGTCAATTAACAGCTCTGCCCTGCCAGTCATCAGATGCCCTGCGGGAATAATAAGCTGGCCAAAGGAAGAGATTCAGACCACAGATGTGAAAACATGGAAGCTCCTGACCATGCATGGAGGGTTCCACCCCAAATCCAGCACCCTGAGACTGTACACTAAGCACAAGGACAGAGACAGAGGACTGGTGAGTGTCAGAACCACTGTCCAGGATGAAACATCCAAGATCCTTGACTACATCAGGAAGATGTCTTTAATGGACGAAGTGCTCAGTGAATGACTCAGGCAGTAGAAAACAGAGGACGAGGTGCTGGAGGAAGCATCATGGGAGGAAAAGACCCTACATGGGATGTACCATCGACAGATAACTGAAGTGGCTGATATCGAGAAATCCTACCAATGGCTAGAAAGAGCTGGACTGAAGGACAGCACAGAGGCACTGATCATGGCTGCACAGGAGCAGGCCTTGAGCACCAGAGCAATAGAGGCCCAGATCTACCATACAAGACAAGACCCCAGGTGCAGACTGTGCAAAGAGGCCCCTGAGACAATCCAGCACATAACTGCAGGCTGTAAGATGCTGGCAGGGAAAGCATACATGGAGCGTCATAACCAAGTGGCTGGTATAGTGTACAGGAAAATCTGTGCAGAGTACAGTCTGGAAGTCCCGAGGTCAAGGTGGGAAACACCTCCAAAGGTGATGGAGAATGACCAAGCTAAGATTCTGTGGGACATCCAGATCCAGACAGACAAAATGGTAGTGGCAAACCGACTGGACATTGTGGTTATGGACAAACAGCAGTGGAAAGCCGTTGTGGTTGACATCGCAATACCAAGCGATTGCAACATCAGGAAAAAGGAACATGAGAAACTGGAGAAGTACCAAGGCCTCAAAGAAGAACTTGAAGAGGCCTGGAAATTGAAGGCAACAGTGGTACCCATGGTCATTACTGTCTATGGGACAGATTCAGAACTATAGTCACAACAGGACAATAATCTGAGTCCTACATAATGTCCTAGACCTGAACCAATTATTAAGCTTTAGACAAATAAACCCAAACGAAAACAAAAAGAAAAGACAAAAAGGAAAAAAAGACCCAAATAAAACAGTAGCGGCCAATCACATCTACAAGCTAGCAGGCACACTGTAATCTCACGGTAACCCCCAAACAGACACACCAGGAGAGAAGTCATGCCATTACACCAACAGAAGACTCCAGCCAAACTAGCAGGCACGAACAATGAAAGCCAGCACACCAGGCTTCGCTGCGTCTAAAACATAGAAATAACACTCAGACAACAACTAGAACAAGACACCTTACCAGGGCAGGGCATGGCAGAGCAGCTTACCTGTGTTACCTGGCTGTGCTTAATAATGCAATGCAGGATATGCAGGATGCAGGATGCGGGGGCTTTGATAGTGACCTGCCCACTACAGCTACGGCAACACCTCTGGGACAATCATCTCACCAGACAGATTTTTGTTCAAATGTAAAAAAAAAAGGTGAGAAATATTTTTTTCCACAATGATACTTCTTGGACATCGTCTAATTATCTTTTGAGAGAAGCCTGTGTCATTTCTGGTCCCAAAAAAACTTGCTGGTTGAATAAAAGTAACTTTAAATCAGAATTTGCCAGGGGTATGAATAATTTCGGGGTTCACTGTATATGACTGGTCAGTGCTTCCTGGAGTGGGCAGGGGTTCATGGGAGGGGTGGAGATTTGTGGAACCAAGCGCTCTGAGGCCTCAGAAACTCCAGGTATGTTTTTGATGAGGGAACAACATTATAACATGGGAGAAAGCTTTAAAAAGTGAATTTTGCATAATATAGCCCCTTTAAATGTGCATCAACACAACTGTGATCCTGGCAGTTATATGCCGTCCTGCACCTCAAACCTCCTGGAGACACATGGTGAAGGCATGTGCTTGGGAAAAAGATACTATGTAGTAAAAAAAAATTGTTTGGGAAATTTCTAAATATTCCAATATTGCATACACAACTTTTATAGCAACAAGGCCAACCTGAGACTTTGTAAAAAGAAAAAATGCATCAATTGTATATGATTTCACTCATTGGTGTGGCTCACTCAGTGCTCAGGCTTTAATGTAAAAGAAGATAAAATTTCAGAAACTAACAAACACATTCAAGTTTCATAATTCAGTATTTGGATAAGTAGGTAAGTGTTTGACATGAGAGCTGGAGTAACCTCTGACCACACAAAATGCAGAGTACTACAGATAGATTGATTGCATGCTGGGTCGTCACCATCCTGCACAGCGTAGGGTTTTACCACAACTATGTTATTAGTCCGGGCCTGTATAAGACGTGTGAAGGGGAATGCTTTGGCGTTACAGCAGTGAGCCATATTGTCATTTACATTGACCTGATGGTGAACTTCTGTGGGCCTATTGTGCTCATAGTGTTACTGTACTTGCGAGTTTTCTTCGTGGCAGTGTCGCAGGCCCGTGCCATGCGTTCTCAGGTTGCAGCCACCGCACAGCAGCCAGCGGTGAACTCCAGGAAATCAGAGCTGAAAGCGGCATGGAATCTGGGCTTTGTTGTGTTACTCTTCCTCCTCTGCTACACACTGTACTACGTGGTCGATCCTAGATGAAATATGAACTTTTATTTCAAGGTCTTCCTGTTAAGTTTGATGTATCTGAACTCATGTTTTAACCCCTTACTCTATGTGCTCCAGTATCCCTGGTTTAGGAGATCCGTGAAGCAGTAGTGACGTTTAGGATTTTGCAAAGTGGTTCATGTGATGCAAATGTGCTATGAGGACTTTAATTGCACTGTTAAAATTATGAAAAAACATGTTACTGATAACCCATGTGCAATGAATTTGAAACAGCACTTTACACATTTAATATGTCTTTTGTAAACACTGAGGCATAGGGTTGAGAACCAAAAGGGTGCAAGTGACATTCTGGGTTTTCTGAGATTTGCAAAACGTACAACTCAAATGAATGCTCTTGTTTTTACTGCCAAAAGATCACAATAAAAACAACTGGCTATCTCTGAATATAGAATTATAGGACTATATATAGGAATATAGGAAAGTGTCATAAATGGATAAAAATTCTACACTGTTATGTCATATAGAAAAAGACATAAAATGCTCGAGCCCAAAAAGGAAAATGTAACTATTGTTACAAATTTTGAAAAAAAATCTAAGTCAGTGGTTCTCAAGCTGTGATACCCAGGAGTCTTTTGCTGTTTTAGTCCTGCTCTGGTTGGGGCATAAATTGTATGTCAAGACCACTGCTTAGTCCTTGTTTAGGCCTGGTTTAGTTATAAATTTGTCTCTGACTTTGCCCTGGTTATGTGCAGGCTTAGACCTTTCTTAATCCTGGCTTGGACCTGGATTAGTTCCAGTTTTAGTCCTGGCTTAGATTTTATTTAGTCCTGGATTGTTTCAGTTTTAGACCTTGTTTTAGTCCTGATTTATTTCTGGCTTAGAGTAAGTTTACTCTTGGATTATTTCCAGTTTAGTCCAGTTTTAGTCCTGATTTAGTTTTGATTTAGTCCTGGATTATTTCCAGTTTAGTCTGGTTTTAGTCCTTGTCTAGTCTTAATTTCATCCTAGTTTATATTTTGTTTCATCCTGGCTTAGCCCCAGTTTAGTTTGGTTTTAGTTCTTTTTTTAGTCCTGGCTTAGATTTGGTTTAGTCCCAGTTTTAGTTCATGTCTTGTCCTTATGTAATATTGCTCCTTTAGTTTATTAAAGATAATACTTGGAAAGCTATTTCCTGAGGTGGTGGTCTGTGATCTATGTATATGAATAATTAGCATTTATGAATTGAAATTTGACAAAACGTCAGTACTGTGCCATTTTTTCTTCTCTTGTAGAAGTTACTTACAGTCTTTAGTTCTCAGCCCTCATTATACAAAAAAAAAAAAAGTATGTGTATATTAGAGTCCGACTGATATGGATTTTTTGAGGCCAATGCCGATAACAATATTAAGTAACCCCCCAAAAAAATACCGATATCCGATACATTGACCAATACATTATATATTAGGAAAAAGTATTTGAAAGCATTTTTCTTCCCGCTCTTGTTTACATGAAAAGGGCATGTACACCCCAGGCCACTTTATTAGACTAAACTTATTTTTAAAATGTTGTAGAAAGCTGCTTATTGTTCTTTATGCTGATTGTTATTTAGGTTGTAGTGGGCATTGGCGTGGGGAGTATTATTATATATTTTATGTATTATATTAATTTATTTATTTTATTTACCAAATTTACTAAATTTGTTTAATCTAAATTTAATTTAAAATTGCTGCAAGTAGAGCATGGGGAGAACTATAAAATGCATTTTGAATTTTTCAAATGTGACACTGCTATTGTTATTTTACTTCTTAGTCCTAAATCTAAACACACATATAATTCCTTTGAAAGCATACTGACTATAAATCACCCAAACTGGAAACAAAATCAAGTTATGTTTATAATCATTGTTGAGAATGTTTTTCATTTATTGGGTGACTTATGTTTTAAATGTCAAAGTGTGATATTGTTTGCAGTGTTGCTGTCCTAACAGGAGGTGAGCCAGCCGGTGTGTGCAGACGCGTGTGCAATAAATGAGAAGTGAAACCTAGCTAGGTCATGTACTCTGGGGACATCTGTCTGGTGATCAGTCGAGACACATTGAGTTAAACAGGAACCCCTCCTTTACAGCACGCACTTCTGTATCACTGCTGGGCCAGGTCCTGGACTATTGCCCATATATGGGAATAAACTGAATATGTCTGTGGGGGTGCAACCCTTGTATAAATGTTGTCTGTTAGGGAAAGGAGGTAGTTGAACTGCCCAACATTAAGACCTGATTAGACGTAGGCCATAGGGACAGATTCAACCAAAGAGCTCTTGTATAGTTTTCTGCAAAATAAATGCTCAAAAACAACTGACTGGAGTCAGATTTTTATTTTTGATAACTCCGCATAAACGAACACAACGACATTTTGGTGACCCCGACATGATGCGGTAATTAATGGGCTTTTGCGCAGTTTTGTATAACTTAGATAGGTAAAGGTCGAGGACCTCAGTGACATAGAATATAAGACGCGAGTCGAGGACTCAGCGCCGTCCGGTCAGGGACCGAGACGTGGGTCAGGGACCCAAAGTATAGAATAAGACGCGAGTCGAGGACTCGGCGCCGTCTGGTCAGGGACCGAGACATGGGTCAGGGACCCAAATGAAGAAAAATCCGGTCAGGGACCATGAACTAAGTCAGGGACTTAAGGAAGGTCGGGGACCTCCAAGTAAAAAAAAAAACAAAAAACAAAGAACAAAGAACAAAAAAAGGCCATTGGGGACTTCTAAGATTAAAGGATTAAATAAGGCGCCAGTGGACCATCTTCATTGAGGTGAAATACTCTTCTCACTGACCCGGCCGGCCGCTACTGAAAGGTAAGCAGAAAACCTGTTTATTCGAATTTCTGCTATTGGCTAAAGTTAAATTGTGGTCAGTGTGTGTTAAGTGGATCACAACAATGGAGGGAGAATTTGATGTAGAACTGGGGACCGTAAAAGGGAAGTTGGCTCCCCAGCATGGGTCCACATTAGATGATCAGTTTGAGGAATGTCTTAGACAAACCAGGCAGACAGTGCCACATAAGGACGGTGAGAAGCTTACACGGAACCTAAAACACTACTTGGATGACTTGAAAAAGAAAACAGGACACAAAGGAGATGAAAGGGTGTCAATGGACTGACACAAACAGAATGTAAATGGGTTAACATACTACACAAACACAAAGACAAACAACGTATAAAGGCCAAGAAGAAGTGTGAGAAGGAACTAGACAAGTTTAAAAGTAGGCATTGTTTCAGTAAAGTGTTAAGACTGGCTGCAGCCGCTTTGTCCTCAACTTGGACAAAGACTGACGCGTCTAGTCCTAAACTTAGGAACCATGACCCCCACCATAGACCTCTAAGGACATAGAGGACAAACTTAAAGCCCAAAGCCACACAAATGGCAGTTTCTGCTCCTTCCCCACAGCACCAACAACCCGCTCCTCAACCACAGCCAGCTGGCCCCATAGTACTTTATCCACAATATCCTGTATAAAGCCTAAAACCACCTCTAACGTTAGACTGCTTCATCGCTGTAGATCAAGCTGAGATAACATCAGTCATTATGTCCTCCAAAACCTCAACCAAACTTTTTAAAGAAACTCTTTCCTTAATTAATGAATCAATGAATAGGGGTCAGAGGAGCCGCCTGAATATAATAAACACCTCCCTAAAAACAGGTTATGTACCACAGTCTTTTAAATATGCAGTTATTAAACCGCTTCTGAAAAAAAAAACAGTCTAGATCCTGACATTTTAGACAACTATAAACCAATATCAAATCTCCCTTTTATTTCAAAAATCCTAGAAAGAGTTGTAGTTAAACAGTTATGTCACCACCTACAGGACAATAGTTTATTTGAAGATTTTCAGTCAGGTTTTAGACCCCACCATAGCACAGAAACTGCATTAGTCAGAGTCACAAATGACTTGTTATTAAGTTCAGACAATGGACTGGTCTCAATCCTAGTTCTGTTAGATCTCAGTGCAGCCTTTGACACCATTGACCACAGCATCTTACTCCAGAGATTAGACTGTGACATAGGGGTCAGAGGAGCCGCCCTCTGCTGGTTTAAATCCTACTTATCTGATAGGTACCAGTTTGTCAGTGTAAATGAACATTCCTCACAGTGCAGTAAAGTTAGCTATGGAGTGCCTCAAGGCTCAGTACTTGGACCCATTCTGTTCATGCTTTACATGCTGCCTTTAGGAAACATAATCAGAAAACATGGCATTAATTTTCACTGTTACGCAGATGATACACAGTTGTATTTATCAATTAAACCTGATCAGAATGACCGCGTTGAGAAACTTAGCGCCTGTGTGAGAGACAAAGACCTGGATGACAATTAATTATCTCATCCTAAATCCAGAAAAAATTATTAGTGGTTCCCAGGGTTTCTAAAAGTACAGTTGGAGGTAGAGCCTTTAGTTACTAAGCTCCTGTTTTATGGAATCAGCTTCCAGCTCATGTTAGAGAGGCAGACACAGTCTCTACATTTAAGGTTAGGCTTAAAACATTCCTCTTCGAGAAAGCTTATGGTCAGGGCAGCTAGGAACAGGGTTAATTCCACAGTTGAAGCTAGGCTGCTCTAGGAGCTAGAAGCTGGGGGAAGTATGGTGCACTGAGCCTCTGTCCTCTGGTTTCATCTGCTGCTCCTCTTCTATCATTGTCATTAATATTATCAAATATTCTATATATCCAATCAGTTTATTGCTATTCACAAGTTGTCCTTCTCTCCCGCTCCCCTCTGGAGAGTGGGGACTGTTTCAGATGCCTGGCTGCTGGCAGATGTCCCAGTGATGACTGGATCTTAGGTCACCCCATCTGTGCTCCTGTCCCAACATGTGGGCCCTTAACCTCACCTCCTATGGACTCCCCGGACCTTCCTCACCCCACTCACCTGTCTGGATGAGGTCCCTGCTGCATCCTTACAGAGCTGATCTATGATCCTATAGATGAGCTAATGGACTAACTGTGCTAGACACATGTTGCCTGTCCGTCCTGGGTGAGGATCTCTCCTTCTTCTTTTTTTCCCACAGCTGGGTTTTTTTAGGAGTTTTTCCTTATCGAGAAGGATGGTCTAAGGACAGGAGTGTCCTGGGTCTGTTTAGTTTACTGTAGTTATTGTTTGTGTTGATTGTGTGTTAAGTGTTAAATTAAATAATAATAATAATGTTTAGTGTTCACACTGTTGATGTCCTTTTAGCCATTGCTTAAGTTTGACAGAGAAGAGCTTCAGGTCTGACAGAGACTTCAGATCCTGAGGTAAAGTGTTCCTTAACTGTGCTCCTTTAACTGAGAATAATGACTGACCCAAAGTAGTTCTGCACCTTTTTACTCTGCAGTCGCCACTTACTCCAGCTCTCGTCCTCACACTTTGATTATTATATTTTTGTATTAATTGACAATTTAATTCAGGAGCAAAACCATTTACACACTTAAATATTTTCTTCACAAAAGAGAAATTAAGAAAATTATTGAAACTCATGAAATTGTATTTTTGAAGTATTTTGCAGTGATGCCACTTCATTGGTTTCTGATCAAATACCTTTAGTGTCTGTTTGTACAATAACACTAAAGGTTTCATGACTGGCCCCAGATGATTGAACAGTACGACATATGAGATAAAATCATGGCATGCATATAACTTTGTGCTGCTTCAATAGATATACTTGGTGTAATCATACGGAAACACTTTAAATTTGCCTTGATAGTCTTTGACATTTACTGAACATGAGCATCAAACTTGAGTTTTGAGTCTAGAACAACCCCCAGATACTTAAACTCATTTACTTCCTCAATTTCCTTTTGATCAATCTTGATTTTAAGCTCATTCCATATATTTTTCTTCAAAGAAAAACACTGAAACTGTTTTAGTGTAGTTTAAAGTTAAACAATTGTCCTGCAGCCACTGCTTTATATTGACCAACTGCTTGGTTAACAAATCTGAAGCCTGATGAGCTGATTCTGCTGTTACATAAATGATTGTGTCATCTGCATACATTTGGCAGCTAGTGTATTTGCAGATTTTCGGTAGATCATTTATGTATAAACAGAAGAGCAAAGGCCCCAATATTGACCCTTTTGGTACTCCTAAGTTACATTTTTGCACCAGTGATTTCTCACAGTTTATTTTAACACATTGTTGTCTAGATTCAAGGTATGATTTAAACCACTTTAAAGCTTGTTGGGAGAAATTTAGTTGCTTCAATTTCATTATAAGTACTTTGTGGTTTACAGTATCAAATGCTTTTTTAAAGTCTAGAAATACTGCACCAACCACTTTACCCTGATCTAAACTACTTTTTATGGTAATGGTATGGAAATCCAAATTGTTTAGGGTTTAGTAGGTTATTTTCCTCCAAATAGGTCATCAATTGTTCAGCCACCAGCTTTTCAAGGACTCTTGAAATCACTGGTACAATTGAAATAGGCCGATAATTGCTTGCCTCATCTGTTGCTCCGGACTTAAAAAGTCAAGCCCTTTGAGGTGACTTTTGTTGAGACATTGGGCTATACAAATAAAACTGAATTGAACTGAATTAGTTGCATCCACTAGAACCAACATCAAACCAGTTTTAATTGCACTTTTAATAAAACAGACAATATTTTCTGTATTCTGGTGCATTTTGACAGGTGTTCCAGCTGGGAAGACTATGTGTAAAATAATTGATTGTTTTTGTAAAATTATCTTATTATTATTATCTTACTATTTTGGATTAAAGGAACATGAGAAACTAAAGAAATACCAAGGCCACAAATAAGAACTTGAGAAGGCAACAGTGGTGACTGCACATAACTTTTGTTTTGTCTATATTGCTGTCTGGTGATGATTTGAAGCAGAATTGTCCTTTTAGCAGTGTCTTTTTGGTCACTCATGTTGCTTTAGCTCGTTCACTTGTTGCATTAGGCTCGTTCCAGATGAACTGCACCTCACCTGGATTGTGAACGAGAGTGCACCGCTGCAATGAGAGGAGGGGAAATACACCTGTACTGAAGTCGGACAGTTTGTGGCTCAGATCACGCACCATCACGCCCGAAATCCACTTCTCGCGTGTGTTGGTTTATCCAGGTCAAAACTGTAACTTTAGTCTGTATTTAAAAAAAAAAAAAGAGGCGGGGGAAGAAGGAGAGGAGGGCAGTGAAGTGTCAGCACGTTACGTTTCTGATCAGCACTAAACTCAGATCCAATCACCTGTCCGTTCATCGCTGACAGGTGGGCGTTTTCCCATCATGCACTGAGCCGTGCAGCCTCCGCAGTTGCTCCTGATGAACTGCGGCGGCTCAGGGGCTGGTCTCGTTCAGATCTCACGGTGACCGTCGCACTTGTGGCATCAGAGCAAGTCGGGAACAAGTCGGACACAAATCTAACTGGCGTGCACTGCGCACAGACCGACACTGATCGAAACTGCGCAAGTCTGGCTCATCTTGAACGCCCCTGATGGATGGAAACGGAAATGTGTCGTCTTCTACGCTCGCGTGGTGCATTTCTGCCCCGCTGGAAGACCCGTGGCGTGTTGGTGCCTCTGTCAGTGTCGTCGTAATATTTTTGTTGTGATCAAATTAATTGATGAGTCAATTGAAATTAACGCGATTAAATCAAAAAATTTACACAATGCGTTAACGCGATAATTTTCCCAGCCCTAATATATATATATATATATATATATATATATATATATTTGTATGAAGTCATTTTTACTAGAAAACGAAAAATGTCTGTGAGGAATTAGCGGAAACAGAGCTGTGCACTGTTTTTGGGGTTGTTGATTGGTCAGTGCTTCCTGAAGTGGGCAGGGATTGATGGGAGAGGTGGAGAGTTGTGGAACCAAGCGTTCTGAGGCCTCAGAAACTCAGTGCCACAGAAGAGAGAATTATTGAAAAATGCATGAATGAAGCAAAACACAACTCTAGGTATGTTTTTGATGAAGGAACAACATTATAACATGGGAGAAAGCTTTAAAAATTTTATTTTTCATAATATAGCCCATTTAAATGTGCATCAACACAACTGTGATCCTGGCAGTTATATGCTGTCCTGCACCTCAAACCTCCTGGGGACACATGGTGAAGGCATGTGCTTGGGAAAAAGATACTATGTAGTAAAAAAAATAGCTTGGGAAATTTCAAAATTTTCTAATATTGCATATACAACTCTTATAGCAACAAGGCCAACCTGAGACTTTGTAAAAAACAAAACAAAACAAAAAAGTAATAAAATGCATTAATTATATATGATTCCAGTCTTTGGTGTGATTCACTCAGTGCTCAGGCTTTAATGTAAAACAAGATACAATTTCAGAAACTAACAAAAACATTCAAGTTTTGTAATTCAGTATTTGGAT
The DNA here is from genome assembly GCA_020698575.1 of Bostrychus sinensis. Lineage (NCBI taxonomy): Eukaryota > Metazoa > Chordata > Actinopteri > Gobiiformes > Eleotridae > Bostrychus > Bostrychus sinensis. Next base: position 30,420,071 of record CM036240.1, on the reverse strand, counting down.
AAGTAATGTTTGGCATGAGAGCTGGAGTAAACTCTGACCACACAAAATGCAGAGTACTACAGATATTCAGCAGCAGCTGCTTTCTGAGACTTTCAAAGAATCAGGCACTGATTAGTATTTAAAATAGATGTACTCTTTATGGTTTAGGAACTTTATTTTTTCAGCCACAAAATAGATTTTATTACTTAGTAAACTTCACCAAAGTTATTCTAGTTTGCTGAGTCATTGATTTGATCACTGCTATCCAAAGTGAAGTTGCAGAGTTGTTTTGGCTCATGATGCAAGTGGCTTGGGAGGTCCAGTGTCCATCTGGGAGCAGGCGGAGGTGGAGGGAGACAAATGAAAAAGCGTCTGGATGAAGTCACTTTTTTCCCCTCCTATCTCCTTCCTCCAACATGAGCAGTAAGCAGTGGTACCAGTGCTACCCAGAACTGGGCAATCTGTCCTGCATCCTGAGGATCCCTGATCAGAGTGTCTACATCTATCTGACCGTGCTTTTCACCTTCACCATCTGCACCGGCATCCTCAACCTTATGGTCATCATTGCTATCTCACATTTCAGGCAAGACAGAAGGGCTCACATCAGGTTTATTGTTATGCATATACTAATTTTGTTTCTTTTCTCAGGCAGCTGCACTCCTCTATTAACTTCATCCTCCTCAACCTGGCTGTCTCAGACTTCCTGGTGTGCACCGTGGTGATCCCATTTGAAGGTTCCTACGCCTACATTTGCTGGCGAGTCGGCGACATCTTGTGTCTCCTGTATGCCCTCCTTGTGTTCACATTGATTTCCGTATCAGTCGGTGACATGATCCTGATCTCAATAGATCGCTATGTAGCCATTTGCGACCCCATGCACTACTCCACCCGCATGTGCAGGAGATCTGTTAGCATCGCCCTGATTGCATGCTGGATCATCTCCTTCCTGTACAGCGTAGGGTTTTACCACAACTATGTCATTAGTCCGGGCCTGTATAAGACATGCGAAGGGGAATGCTTTGGTGTTACAGCAGTGAGCCATATTGCCGTTTACATTGACCTGGTGGTGAACTTCTGTGGGCCTATTGTGCTCATAGTGTTACTGTACTTGCGAGTTTTCTTTGTGGCAGTGTCGCAGGCCCGTGCCATGCGTTCTCAGGTTGCAGCCACCACACAGCAGCCAGCGGTGAACTCCAGGAAATCTGAGCTGAAAGCAGCGCGGAATCTGGGCTTTGTTGTGTTACTCTTTCTCCTCTGCTACACACCGTACTATGTGGTCGATCCAGGATGGAATATGAACTTTTATTTCAAGGTCTTCCTGTTAAGTTTGCTGTATCTGAACTCATGTTTTAACCCCTTACTCTATGCGCTCCAGTATCCCTGGTTTAGGAGATCTGTGAAGCAGATAGTGACGTTTAGGATTTTTCAAAGTGGTTCATGTGATACGAGTGTGCTATGAAGACTTTTAAATGCAGTGGTAATTTTTTAGCTTGGTAAAAAGACATGTTGCTGATAACCCATGTGCACTTTGCAGTAGCACTTTACACATTAAATATGACATTTGTAAACACTGAGGCATAGGGCTGAGAACCAAAAGAGTGCAAGTGACATTCTGGGTTTTCTGAGATTTACAAGACTTACAAATCAAATTAATGCACTTGTTTTTACTGCCAAAAGATCACAATAAAAACAACTGGCTATCTCTGAATATAGGATTCAGACAGTGTGATAAATGGATAAAAATACTATATTGTTATGTCATATAGAAAAAGACATAAAATGCTCAATCCCAAAAAGGAAAATGTAACTATTATTACAAATTTTGAAAAATCTAAGTCAGTGGTTCTCAAACTGTGATACCCAGTAGTCTTTTGCTGTTTTAGTCCTGCTTTGGTTGGGGCATAAATTTTATGTCAAGACCACTGCTTAGTCCTTGTTTAGGCCTGGTTTAGTTATAAATTTGTCCTGACTTTGCCCTGGTTATGTGCAGGCTTAGACCTTTTTTAATTCTGGCTTGCCCCTGGATTGTTCCAGTTTAGTCCAGTTTTAGTCCTGATTTATTCTTGATTTAGTCCTGGCTTTGATTTGGTTTAGTCCTGGATTATTTCCAGTTTTGTCTGGTTTTAGTCCTTGTCTAGTCCTGATTTTGTCCTAGTTTATATTTTGTTTCATCCTGGATTAGCCCCAATTTAGTTCGGTTTTAGTCCTTCTTTATCCTGGATTAGTTCTAGTTTAGTTTAGTTTTAGTCCTTTTTTAGTCCGGGCTTAGGTTTGGTTTAGTCCCAGTTTTAGTCCATGTCTTGTCCTTATGTAGTATTGCTCCTTTAGTTTATTAAAGATAACACTTGGAAAGCCAAATATTTTCTGAGGTGGTGGTGTCTGTGTCTGTGTTTGAATATTTAGCATTTATGAATTGAAATTTGACAAAACATCTGTATTGTGCCATTTTTTCTTCTATTACTTACAGCCTTTTGTTCTCAGCCCTCAGTATACAAAAAAATGTATGTGTATATCTACTGTAAATTGACTTGGTTTAATAAGGAAATGAAACATACATTCTTAATACAAAATGCATGGTTCTAATTGTTACACTTCATTGTACACACTGCTATTCTCTCTCGGATATGAATGCAAATTTAATTTTCCAGAGTTAATAGATATTGCATTACACTTTTGAAATGAAAAGCTGTTTTTCACCAACAGAAAAGTCTCCCCCTGTGTATACACCGCTCATGTGGGAGTCAAAGATACCAAACCCAGTATTAGTGGATGAGAACAATTAGTCTACACAAAAGCATTTTTAGCATCGCATGGGATGCTTTTTTTTTTTTTTTTTTTTTTTGGGGGGGGGGGGGGGGGGGGGTATCATTATTGCTAATGAAAAAGAGTAAAAGTTATTAGTTTTATTAATACATTAATTGATTAATGACATAAAACACTGTATAAAGTCTTTTGTGAGTATTTCTATAACCTTATTCATAGCAATCCACTGTCCATGAATGTAAGTGATATACAATATATTATAAATAAAATGTATTTTGTCTCAAAATGTCTTGTTTATTTCATATGTAAAAAAAAAATAAGGCAAGATTGCCATTCATTGCCATTACATGTTACAGGTAGGCTTCTGTAACCAGCAGTGTTGGGTTAGTTACTCAAAAAAAGATTACAGATTACTAGTTACTCTTTTAAAAAGTAATATATTACTTTATTTAGTTACTGACTCGTGAAAGTAACTTAGTTACTTTACTTTTGGATTACTTCCTAACAGGAAGGCCTAAATGAACCCAATTCTAAATAGAAGAAGCCTATAACCTCACTGTTGCCCTAACTAGCAATTATCTTAATACAGGCGTTCTAGTTTTTTTAGCTGCATTCATCTCAGCAGCAGGGCAGCCTGACACAGCAAATACTGCCCTTTAAGTTCTCCTGCCTCTGTTTCTGTGCAGCGTTCAAGTCCTGTGGGCACAGTTTTATTTCACTACACTGAAGCTAAAATGCTATTGTTGTTAGCACCAAAGCGGTGCATGTCTCCTCTTTCCCCGCTGTCCCCGCTGACAGCTGCAGCAGCTGCATGCAGCCCGACACACACATGCACCCTCGACACACACATGCACCCCGACACACACATGCACCCCGATACATGCGCAGAGGGGGATCAGCACGCGGACAGGACGAGTGGCCGCTGCTAAAGAGAAGCAGAGAAGGGAATTAATGAAATAAGTTAGGAAACATATTAGCGCTATTTGTTTAATGCATTTTCATTCCGTGTCCTTGTGGTAAACTGCAGGTAAATGAAACTGACTGTAGTGACTGTAACGCGAGTAACTAATTGGGTATTTTGTTATTAACTGTAATATTATTACTGGGGGCTCAAAAGTAACGCATTACCTGCTGCGTTACTGACAATTGTAATCTCGTTACTGTAACTAGTTACTTTGTAACGCGTTACTCCCAACACTGGTAACCAGCATACACCAGCATGCAGTCTAAATCAAAACAATGGTCTCTTTTCTGATAGGATGATTGGCAATACAGTTTTAGAACCAAAACAAAAAATTAAAATAAAAAAACAACTTGGCCAATATGTAAAACATATTTTTATTTGGTAATAAATCAACTGTACCATTGTTATTAATAAAACTAAAATTTGATTTAAAGGTTGAATTTGTAAAATTTGATGTGTCCAAAACAATTCCCCTTTTAACCACCACAGGGTCGAGTGTCTTGCTCACTTTTCTATACCACCATCAGGGAGACAGAGGCAGCCGCAGTGACTGTAGTGCATGGGCGTGCCGTGAAGGCAAGCAAGGCAAGCAGTGCTTGACCACTCAAATCTAAAAAACACACAGATAAAAACTAAAACGAATTAAACAAATTAAATTGATTTCCATTTTCTTCCGCTTATCTGGGACTGGGTCGCGGAGGCAGCAGTCTAAGCAAAGATGCCCAGACTTCCCTCTCCACAGACACTTCCTCCAGCTCTACCGGGGGGACCCCAAGGCGTTCCCAGGTCAGCCGAGAGACATAGTCTCTCCATCGTGTCCTAGGTCTTCCCCGGGGCCTCCTCCCAGTGGGACATGCCCGGAACAGATGCCCAAGCCACCTCAGCTGGCTCCTCTTGATGCAGAGGAGCAGCGGCTCAACTCCAAGCTCCTCCCGGGTGACAGAACTCCTCACCCTATCTCTAAGGGAGCGCCCAGCCACCCTGCGGAGGAACCTCATTTCGGCCATTTGTATCCGGGATCTTGTCCTTTCGGTCATGACCCAAAGCTCACGACCATAGATGAGAGTAGGAACGTAGATCGACCGGTAAATTGAGAGCTTTGCCTTTCGGCTCAGCTCCTTCTTCACCACAACAGACCGATACAACGACCGCATTACTGCAGACGCTGCACCGATCCGCCTGTCAATCTCGTGCTCCATCCTTCCCTCACTGTGAACAAGACCCCGAGATACTTAAAAGTACATTGATTTATAGCTGTGTTTAAAATAAATACATTAATTAAAATTTAAGTAAGCTAAAACCACTATGTTTAAATTTGATTAAATTCACTGAATATTTTGCACTTTATATGTAAAAACGAATGGAGTAATACTTACCTGCTTATATAGCTTGTTTAATTCAATTCATTTCTGTTTTATTTGTATAGTCCAGTATCAAAACAAAAGTCGCCTCAAAGGGCTTCACAACAGTTGATCAAACATAAACACAATCAGACTTAACACACAATCAACTCAAACAATAACTACACTAAACAGACCTAGGACACTCCTGTCCTTAGTCCCTCCTTCTCGGTAAGGAAAAACTCCTAAAAAAAAAACCTAGCTGTGGGAAAAAAGAAGAAACCTTATGGAGCCCAACTGAAGGAGAGATCCTCTCCCAGGACGGACAGGCAATGCGTCTAGGAGTTAGTTCATTAGCTCATCTATAGGATCATAGATCAGCTCTGTAAGGATTCATCCAGACAAGAGTGGGGTGAGGTAGGTTGAGGAAGTCCATAGGATGCAGCAGGTGGCCTCATCCAGGCAGGTGAGTGGGTTGAGGTAGATGTGGGAAATCCCTAGAGGTGAGGCCGAGGGCCCACAGGTTGGGACAGGAGCACAGATGGGGTCAGCTAAGATCCAATCGTCATTGGGCCATCTGCCAGCAGCCAAGCATCTGAAACAGTCCCCACTCCCCCAAAGGGGAGCGGGAGAGAGGGACAACTTGTGAATAGCAATGAACTGATTGTAGATATAGAGTATTTGATAATATTAATCACAGTGATAGAAGAGCAGCAGCAGATGAAACCAGAGGACAGAGGCTCAGTGCACCATACCTCTCCCAGCTTCTAGCTCCTAGAGCAGCCTAGCTTCAACTGTGTTTTATAGTGTTGAATATTAATATTGTAAATTATTTGCATGCAATTTGTGTATTTTGTAATTTACACTGGTGTTTTGTACTCTGTTTTAAAGGTTTTTCACCTATTCACATCCCTGGAATCTATCCTGAAATATACAAATAAAGGATAAAAACTAATTCAAGAGAGTTGATGTTTGAGTGGAATCCAGTTAAAAAACTTCAGTGTGAGCCCATCCCCTTCAAGTGTGGGAAAACTGCACAACAAGAACAAATACACTTGACAATAGCATTCATATCCATTTATCACACTGTCTGAATCCTATGTTCAGAGATAGCCAGTTGTTTTTATTGTGATATTTTGGCAGTAAAAACAAGAGCATTCATTTGATTTGTAAGTCTTGTAAATTTCAGAAAACCCAGAATGTCACTTGCGCCCTTTTGGTTCTCAACCCTATGTCTGTGTTTAAATGTCATATTAAATGTGTACAGTAATATTTCAAATTCATTGCACATAGCAAAAGGCACCTTTTGCCTGATGAAGGCCTAGTGCCGAAACGTCACTTGTTGAGTCCTAATAAACTTGCATATTTGCAAGTATGACGGTGTGCGGGAATTTTTCTTACTGATGTACGTTTGGGCTGTTCCCTCTGCTCCTACGCACCCGTCCCAAGCAGTTGATGTGCGAAGTTTTTTATCCTTTTAACATGGGTTATCAGTAACATGCTTTTTCATATATTACCACTGCATTTGAAGTCATCATAGCACATTTGCATCTCGGGAGCCACTTTGCAAAATCCCAAAATACACTGCCTGCTTCACAGATCTCCTAAATCAGGGATACTGAAGCGCATAGAGCAAGGGGTTAAAACATGAGTTCAGATACATCAAACTTAACAGTAAGACCTTGCAATAAAAGTTCATATTCTCTTCCAGATCGACCACGTAGTACTACGGTGTGTAGCAGAGGAGAATGAGCAACACAACAAAGCCCAGATTTCGCACCGCGTTCAGCTCTGATTTCCTGGAGTTCACCGCCAGCTGCTGTGCGGTGACTGCAACCTGAGAACGCATGGCACGGGCCTGCGACACTGCCACGAAGAAAACTCGCAAGTACAGTAACACTATGAGCACAACAGGCCCACAGAAGTTCACCACCAGGTCAATGTAAACGGCAATATGGCTCACCGCTGTAACACCGAAGCATTCCCCTTCACACGTCTTATACAGGCTCTCAGCTTTTTGGGGCCTAGTATAATGACCTCTGTTTTTTCTGGGTTTAGGAGGAGATAATTAATTGTCATCCAGGTCTTTATGTCTCTCACACAGGCGCTAAGTTTCTCAACGCAGTCATTCTGATCAGGTTTAATTGATAAATACAACTGTGTATCGTCTGCGTAACAGTGAAAATTAATGCCATGTTTTCTGATTATGTTTCCTAAAGGCAGCATGTAAAACATGAACAGAATGGGTCCAAGTACTGAGCCTTGAGGCACTCCATAGCTAACTTTACTGCACTGTGAGGAATGTTCATTTACACTGACAAACTGGTACCTGTCTGATAAGTATGATTTAAACCAGCAGAGGGCAGCTCCTCTGACCCCTATGTCACAGTCTAATCTCTGGAGGAAGATGCTGTGGTCAATGGTGTCAAAGGCTGCACTGAGATCTAACAGAACTAGGATTGAGACCAGTCCATTGTCTGAACTTAATAACAAGTCATTTGTGACTCTGACTAATGCAGTTTCTGTGCTATGGTGGGGTCTAAAACCTGACTGAAAATCTTCAAATAAGCTATTGTCCTGTAGGTGGCGACATAACTGTTTAACTACAACTCTTTCTAGGATTTTTGAAATAAAAGGGAGATTTGATATTGGTCTATAGTTGGCTATAATGTCAGGATCTAGACTGGGTTTTTTCAGAAGCGGTTTAATAACTGCATATTTAAAAGACTGTGGCACATAGCCTGTTTCTAGGGAGGTGTTTATTATGTTCAGTATAGGTTCATTAATTAGGGGAAGAGTTCTTTTAAAAAGTTTGGTAGGAATTGGGTCTAAAAGACAAGTTGAGGTTTTGGAGGACATAATGACTGACGTTATCTCAGTTTGATCTACAGCGATGAAACAGTCTAACGTTACAGATGGTTTTAAAGTGGCCTCCATTTTTACAGCTTTGGCTTGCTCTGAGCTGATCGTAGGGAGAATATTATTTAATTTGTCTCTAATACTTGTGATTTTATCGTTAAAAAATTGAAGAAGGACTTCCGGTGACGCCATGTTGGAGGCAGCAGCATAGAGGCTAGGTTCCGTCCATTTATTATAATATCCTAACTAAACAACTACAAAACTCGGCAAATTTTGGTTTAAACAACATGGCATCGTCTGTTAGAAGTAAGGGCTCGAGCAAACAGGACCAAACTAAAGACAAGGGCGAAAATTTGAAGCAGCTAACTCTGACGCAAACGACACCGAGTGCGAGTGTAGCTGCAGATGCTAGCACGCGTGACTCAGAATCAAAAATAATGTCGGAGCTAGAAAAACTCAGAAAGGAGAATCTTGAGGGCCACACGCAAACCAGACTATCACTGACAAGACTAGAGACGTCTATAAAAGATCTGGGAGACAAAATGATAACATTAGAAAACAGGACCACAGAAGCGGAGGCTCGTATTAGCGCCAATGAAGACACCGGGAGGCGCCATGAGCGAGCGCTCCGGTACCTGCTCCGCAGAGAGATGGCTTTGACTGCCAAATGTGATGACATGCAAAATAGACTGAGGAGAAACAACTTAAGAATATATCGTGTGCCCGAAGGACGTGAAGGACGGGACGTCAAAGCATTTGTACAGGAGCTACTCCAAACCGCTCTCCAGCTCCCACCTGAACTTAACATTAATATTGAGAGGGCACACCGAGCCCTCACTGCTAAGCCCAAGAATCCGACGGCTGCCCCACGCTCGCTGATTGTCAGGTTTATGGACTATACTGTCAAAGAAAGTGTCTTACGACAGGCTTGGACACAAGGGAAGGTACTGTATGACGAAGAGCAGATTTTCTTTGATCATGATTACTCTCCGGAGTTACAGAAGAAGAGAGCATCAGTGAGGGTCGCGATTAAACAGTTAAAACAAAAAAACATAAAAGCAAAATGCCTGTACCCAGCACAGCTCAAAGTAGTGATGGAAGACGGGGAGAAGACATATTTGACTATTACAGAGGCTTTACCTGCACTTCAGGAGCTGGGCGTCCACGTACAGGTGGATGGAAGAGAGCGTATAGAAGCAGAGATGTCCCGTCACTACTGGAGCACCGCGGGAGGAAGACGGAGCAAGGATCCAGAGGAGCTGTCATACGCGGAGGTCAAGGCTTTTCTCAGCACAGACGAAAACTGAATTCTACTATGCCGAGCCAATATCACTGTGCTAAACATGATACGTTAGGAGGGAAGAATCGTTTTATTATTCACTTGGGACGGACCGATCAGCTGGTACTTTCTACATCTCAGCCGCAACGCATCGATCTACAGACGGACGACAGCGGCGCTAACACTGGGTGTGTTTTCCCACGGAGGACCTGTCACCATCCTCTGCCCAGGATACATCGGGGACTGGTTTGAAAGTCAGGTTTGAAAATTTGTTTTAAATTGGACTATTCAATACAGTTGGGTATGTGGAAGTGTGGTTTATTCTGTTCATGTGTTATAAGTTCAAATTTATTTGTTCATTTTATCCTGAGACTAACTGTGGGCCATTTTTTTGTTAAGTATTATACTATTTTCTACTACTTGAATGAAAACTTAATCAGTGTTAAATCAAACCAGAACAAAAGAAGACAGTATGGATAATTTAGTGTGTGTAACTTATAATGTTAAAGGGCTGGGTAGTCCAATTAAGAGAAAAAAGGTTCTCAACCAATTAAAAAAGCTAAATTGTGCAATAGCTATGATACAAGAGACACATCTTTCTGATAGGGAGCATATGAAGTTGAGGAGAGAATGGGTAGACCAACAGTATAGCTCTTCTTTTGAAAATGGGAGAAAAAGGGGAGTTGCAATTCTTTTGAATAAGACAGTCTATTTTTGTCATGAAAAAACATTTTCGGATAAAGAGGGGAGATATGTGATGGTAATTGGGAGCATAGGGGGCACTAAAATTACCTTAATCAATCTATATGCACCTAACGAGGATTCTCCTGATTTCTTTAAAAGTATTGCTGCCCTAATAGCGAAAAACTCGGAGGGTGTCATTTTGGTAGGAGGAGATTTTAATTGTGTTCTAAGAGCATCTGTTGATCGGCTTCCTGTAGACACAGGCCCTGTGTCTAAGAAATCTCTGACTCTCTGTGCAGTGATCAAGGAATTAGGCTTAATTGAGGTTTGGCGTCATTTACATCCTAAAGACAGGGACTTCACCTTTTTCTCCCAAGTGCACTGTAGCCACTCTAGGATAGACATGTTTTTGATTTCAGGAACAGACAGCTATAGAGCTACTGAGTGTAACATTGAAGCAATAACTATTTCAGATCATGCCCCGGTAACTTTGAAAGTAAAAATAGGTTCAAATAAACAATTTAAATACTGGAGAGCTAATGTATCTCTTTTGAATAATGGAATTATTCAACAAGAAATACGACAAGGTTTGACTGATTATATTAAATGTAATGATAAGGACAATGTAACACCTTCTGTACTATGGGAGACAGCTAAGGTTGTGCTGAGGGGCAATATAATTGCAATTTCATCTAGATTAAAAAAGAAGAGGCTAGCAGAACAATTAGAATTGGAAAATAAGATTAAAGAACTAGAAAAAAAGTATCAACAATCTCAAAAAGATGAAATATTGACCATTCTGAAGGAAAACAGACAAAAACTGAATAACTTATTAACATATAAGGCTGAGGGTCAGCTACGTTTCACTAATCAGAAATACTACAAATTTGGTAATAGGGCTAGCCGATTATTAGCATTTCAGCTGCGTAAATCACAGTCAAACAGAGTGGTCCATAAGATAAAATGTCCATCTACTGGGGGTCTATTTAACCAGCCTGAGGATGTAGCAAAAGCATTTGCCCAATATTATCAAGAACTATATAAGGGAGAAAATTATCCAAATAAGGTTGAAAAAATTAAGCAATTTCTTAATTCAATTAATCTTAACAGATTGAATGGGGAGGAGGCTGATCTGATAACGCGACCTATCACAGGGGAAGAAATTAAGGACAGTATTCTGAGACTTAAGAATAATAAATCTCCAGGAGTGGATGGCCTTCCTGGAGAATATTATAAAACATACGTACATGAATTGACCCCGCTTTTGACTAAAGTTTATAATTATGCACTTACAGATGGAGATCCTCCTGCATCGTGGTCTGAAGCCATAATTAGTGTCATCCATAAAGAGGGCAAAGACCCAACATCGTGTGCGTCGTATCGTCCGATCAGCCTCCTCTGTGTTGATTTAAAAATACTCACCTCTATTATCGCCAATAGAATTCAGTCGTGTATAAAAAAACTAGTGAAACCAGATCAAACTGGGTTTATAACACAAAGACAGGGACTTGATAATGTGAGGAGGGCCCTGAATCTTCAGTTACTGGCGCAGCGGGGAGACACTCCGTCAATGCTTCTCAGCCTTGACGCTGAGAAGGCATTCGACCGAGTGGACTGGGCTTTCCTACAGCATACTCTTAGACAGATGGGCTTTAATGATATTTTTCTTAAATGGGTTCAAACTTTTTATAAATCCCCCAGGTCTAGAGTGCGGGTCAATGGCCACTGCTCTGAGTTTTTTGCTCTTGGACGTGGTACGCGACAAGGAGATGCTTTGTCACCCTCGTTATTTGCACTCAGTATAGAGCCACTTGCAGAATTAATTAGGTCTAACCCTCTTATTCAAGGAATATGTGATGAAGCAAATGTCCAACACAAAATGTCACTATTTGCTGATGATATACTAATATTTTTAAAAAATCCTAGTACTTCTGTCCCCGCTCTCCTCAATTGTCTAAATGAATATAGTATGGTATCGGGGTATAAGGTCAATACAAACAAATCAGAGGCTATGATGATTGTGGGAGATTGGCCTTACCAGTTAGATGATCTGGTCTCTTTCAAAAAATCTAAACATGGGTTTAGATATCTTGGAGTAATCCTTACCCCTAAAATAAGCCAGCTGTACTCCTCTAATTATGAAAAACTTATAAAAGAAATTAAAACAGACTTAAATAGATGGGATATGCTTCCACTCTCACTCCTGGGACGGACTGAATGTGTAAGAATGAATATCTTACCAAGATTACTATTCCTATTTCAGTCCCTCCCAGTCTTCGTACCACAGTCAACATTTAAGCTTTTAGAAAAACTTATATCAAAATTCATCTGGCAGAATAAAAGACCAAGAATAAGACTTAAAATTCTAATGTCTGGTAAAGAAAGAGGAGGCCTTGGACTGCCTAACTTAAGACTTTATTATTGGGCTGCTCAAATAAGAGCAATAGTGGCGTGGATCATTAGGGATCCAGAAACACAGTGGGTCTCAGTTGAGGAGTTCTCATTACCAGGTATAAGTCTTTCAACTCTTCCATTTCTTAGCTTACAATCTCAGAAAAAAATTAAAATAAGTAATCTATGGATTAGACATACAGTTAAAGTATGGAACCAATTACAGAAACAAATAAAGGGATTTATATGCCTATCAAGGGCAGTTTCTATTACTAGGAATATTGAGTTTTTACCATCCTTGTGCGATAGGACCTTTGATAGATGGGCTGAATGTGGGTTGATTACAATAAGCCAGCTGTTTGAAGGGAATATGCTTAAGTCTTTCTCCCAACTAAAGAACAAATTTATTCTCCCTTCTAGTGACTTGTACAGATTCCTACAGATAAGACACTATGTATCACAACATGCAGATTGGGAATATATTAAAAGGGAACCTACAAATATAGAAAAACATTTTATAAATTTACAAGAAAATTCCGGAACAATGAAAAAACAAGTTTCTTTGATGTACAAAAAACTAATGATGGATACGTCAGATAATACTCAGCATATTAAGCAACAATGGGAAATGGAACTGAATGTCATTTTGGAGGATGACTCTTGGGAAAATATCTGTGCTAGTTGTCATAAGGGAATCTGGAGCCAACTCTGGCGAGAATTTGATTGGAAAGTCAAAATTAGATTTTTTCGAACACCACTTAAGACTTTTCTTTCAAAAAGTAGTACTACTGAAAACTGCTGGAGGAACTGTGGACTTGTGGGTGACCACACTCACATTTTTTGGGACTGCCCTCAGATACAACACTTCTGGAAAACTGTTAAAGACACGTTGGAGAAAATACTAAATGTGAATATTCCTTTGAACCCTGTCATTTTTCTGCTGGATGTGTTCCCTACCCATCTTACTCATGATCAATGTTTTCTATTACATATTCTTCTAATGACAGCAAGAAAAATGATTACGGTTAATTGGATGAAATCTGATCCACCAAACAATGATCACTGGATACAGAAAATTAGGCATGTTTACAAAATGGAACAATTAACTGCTCAACTACAACTAAAAACTCAGAGTTTTGAAAAACGATGGGAACCTATTAAAAATTTCTTTAACTAGGTTGCTTTGTTTTCCTTCTCTTGTGATATCTACCTTAGCCTTGTATGGTGAAAAATGTAAACTTTTTAACTTTGTATCTTTGTACTGAAATCAAGGCCCAGTCTCGGGATGAAATTGTTTATATGTAAAGTGTTTGTATGTGAATTGTTTGTATGTAAATTGCCTTATTTTGTTTGGCAATAAAAGTTCAAAAAAAAAATTGAAGAAAGTTTTCACAGCTGAGAGTAACAGGGATACGGGGTTCTACTGAGCTGTGACTGGTGGTCAGCCTGGCTACAGTTCTGAACAGAAACCTAGGGTTGTTCCTATTTTCTTTTATTAAAGTTGAATAATATCTGGTTTTGGCCTCACGCAGAGATTTTTTATAATTTAAAAGACTATATTTCCAGGCATTCAGAGACTGCTCTGAGCTGGAGTGACGCCATAGCCTTTCTAATTTACAGGTTGCTTGTTAAAGGGAACGTGTTTCAGCATTAAACCATGATGCTACTCGATTCGGCCTAACAACCTTTTGTTTTAATGAAGCTACATTGTCTAGAGCTGTCTTTAAAGACTGCATGGCGCTGTCAACAAACCGATCACTTTTACTGGGACTCGAGCTATGGGAGCTGTTCTCAACATACTCACTCAACATTGTACTAAATATTGGCTTTATTATGTGTTTAAACTTTGACACAGATTGGTCAGATAATGTTCTTCTAATCTGGGTTTTGTTCATTGGGACAGTAAAGTCTTTGAGTATAAACTGAAAGGTAATTAGAAAGTGATCTGAGAGTATGGGGTTATGAGGGAGGACAGTGAGCTCACTAATCTCTATACCATAGGTTAAAACAAGGTCCAGGGTGTGCTTGTGACAATGAGTGAGTTCATTTACGTTTTGAGTAAAACCTACGCTGTCTAATAAGACTGCAAATGCATTACCTAGACAGTCGCTGTTGTCGTCAACATGAATATTAAAGTCCCCTACAATTACAATCTTATCTGAGTCTAACACTATACTGGATAGAAAGTCAGAGAACGCAATTAAAAATTCAGAATAGGGACCAGGAGGCCGGTAGATGATTATAAACATAACTGGTTTTTGTTTCTTACAGTTAGGGTGATTTATAGTTAGTATTAGGCTTTCAAAGGAATTATATGTGTGTTTAGATTTGGGGCTAATAAGTAAACTAGATTGGGATATTACTGCCACTCCTCCACCTCGGCCTGTGCTCCTCGCAGTCTGGAAGTTTACATGACTTGGGGGAGTAGCTTCATTAAGTGTCACATAATCATCCTGTTGTGGCCAGTTTTCTGTTAAGGCCAGTAGGTTACGTTTATTATCGTTAATTAATTCATTAACTAACAGGGATTTAGGGGAAATTGACCTAATGTTTAGTAATCCACATTTAATTACGTCATTGTTCTGATTATTATTAATATTATTAATAGGTCCACAAGTTATTTTTATTAAATTTGTGGCTCTCACTCTTATTTGTCTTTTGCTGATAGAGTTAGTGTTTAGGCGGGGGACAGACGTCTCTATTTGCTCTGCTAAAATACCATTATACTGGGTTTGTACCAGCTCGTAAGGAAGCTCAGAGAAGTGTTTTAAACTACTGCTCTGTGCCCGGGTCCCACCTCTGGCTCGTCAGGTTGAATGACTAATGCTATCAGCCATATTTCTGGACAGCAACGCGGCACCATCCAACGTGGGATGAATGCCGTCTCTACGTAAGAGACCGGGCTTTCCCCAAAACGCTCGCCAATTATCAATAAAGCCTATGCCGTTTTCTGGGCACCATCTAGATAACCAGCGGTTGAATGATGAAGAGCGGCTGTACATTTCATCATTAGTCAAATTCGGCAGGGGACCAGAGAATATTACGGTGTCTGACATCGACTTAGCAAGTTTGCACACCGACCCTACGTTCAATTTGAGCACCTCCGATTGTCTCCGCCGGGCGTCGTTACGGCCAACGTGAATCACGATTCGACGGAACCTGGTCCTACTCTGGGCTAAAAGCCTAAGGTTTCCTTCGATGTCACCCACTCTGGCCCCCGGAAAACACCTAACCGTAGCCGCTGGCAGCTTCACTTCTCTGACTATCAAGCTCCCAATCACCAGAGTCGATGGTTCAGCGGGTGTGTCGCTGAGGGGAGAAAACCTATTACAGACGGGAAGCTTTGGGTGGTCTAAGTGTTTGCGTTTAGCGCTATACTTCCTTCTTACTGTTACAAAGCCACCCTGCTTGTCCCCCGGCTGCTGGGGAGGCGCTGGGGAGCTAGTCTGGCTAGCGCTCCTGCTACTGCTAGCGCGGTCCGCGGTCCCTATAGCTACCTGGCTAGCTGGCTTAGCCTCAACCTCCACTGTGCGGAGCCGTGCCTCTAGCTGCTCTAACCTGGCTTCCAAAACTAAAAACAAACTACACTTCACACACCTACTGCTATCATCACTAAAGGAGGCAGGATTCTCGCTGAACATATGGCACATTGAGCAGAAAAGAGGGGTGAAGGCGGAGGACGGAGACGCCATGCTAATGCTAGGCTAAGATACGCTAAAGGCTAACAGAGACTAGTAAACTATTACTGAAAGTGGCTTGGACACGAAGCGATTATATACGATACTAAGTTAAACTGCTAGAAGATATGTCTTAAATAATTCGATTTGGTCAAATGATGAAGAACAGTTGTGTATTACAGTAGAATCAACAACAGAGTGAACTCACCGGAAGTGACATCGTCGTAAAATTTCAGAATCTTACACGCAATTTGCGCACTGTTTGTGGAAACAATGCAGGAGGTCAATGACAAAGCAGGTACGACTGAAATGGATACAAAAAGAGTGAGTAAACTAGCTGAAAAAACAATGGAAGATAAAGATTAATAGATTAAATAGATTGATTAATTAATACAATGGCCCATAATAAAACCAGAAGATGGAAAAGCTTTAGATGCTTATTCTCTGTTCCTGACTGGCTGTTGTAATACCATGGAGGATATAGAGTACATGGAGGAAATGGACAAATGGACAATCCGACAAATATGAGGACTGTGGTATCAAAGTTGCCCTATAAAACAAGAGAGAGATGGCGCTGAGTTTGCAGATCGTCAGCTTCATAGACCAACAGGCAAAAATAGCCACGGATCCCCTCTTTGGAAACCTACAAGACAAGAGCACAAGCCCCAAGCTAGAGAAACACAAAGATGCAAAGTCTTTAAAAAGTGGTATTAGAGGCAGCAGTTTTGCCATGCAAATATCAGCAGACAAGACCCAGTACATAACATCAAAGCAGGTCAATCCATTTAAACCTGCCACTGTCACAGCCTTCAAGCCACCCTGCTACTTTTGTGAAAACAATCATGCTCTAGAGTCTTGTCAGAAGATCCAACAGCTGACTCATAAAGATCAAGTAGACTTTGCAAGAACTAAAGGACTGTGTTTTGGATGTTTAACTCCTGGTCATATGGTCATATCAAAACATGTAAGAAACAAATGTTGTGCAAACTATGCTCTCTAAGACATCCATACATCCTCCATGTTGAAAGGGACAACACGAAAAACAGTAAGGCAAATGCCTTGTGTCCCCAAAAATCTGTCCCACAGCAAACTGTTGTATTCACTGCTGCAGGAGCTTCAAAATGTTTGCTGTCTATCCTCCCTGTTAAAGTGCGATCTTGCAAAGATGGAAGGTCCGTTCAAACGTACGCATTTATTGACCCAGGAAGCACAGGAACATTTTGTACAGAAGATCTGAGAAAAAAATTAAACATTAAAGGGAAGCCATCTCAGACTGTGTTAAACACAATGGGTAGGATAAAGAATGGGTAGATAAACTACATGGACTTAAGCTGTTTAATAGTCATATGTTGTCAGATTTAGAAGTCTGTGGCCTTGAAGAGTTCGCTTACATTTCACTACCAAAGGTCTTCACACAGCAGCATTCCTGTTCAATCAGAAAATATACCAAAACAACATCATCTGCAAAACTGGCCTTACCTGGGTGAAGTATACTTACCGGAAATTAATGAGGACGTTGGTCTCCTGATTGGTGCTAATAATCCCAAAGCTATGGAGCCTTGGCATGTGATCAACAGCCAGCAAGACGGACCTTTTGCTGTCAAGACCATATTGGGATGGATGGTCTGTGGACCAGCTGAAAACAACAATGCAGTACATTACAATATAAATCACATTTCTCTCAATGAAATAGAGCAACTCTTGGTGCAGCAGTACAACACAGACCTTCCAGAGCAACACTACGACGACAAGGCAGAGATGTCTCAAGAGGACAAACAGTTTATGCAGTCAGTTCAAAAGACAACAGAATGTAAAAATGGACATTACTGCATTGGACTGCCACTAAGACAAGAAGCTGTAAAAATGCCTAACAATCGTTGTGTTGCAGAGCAGAGAGCTACAAACCTAAAAAATTTAGATGCACCCCTTAAAGACTACAGAATGACAGTACACATTTTTGGTGCAACATCGTCCCCTAGTGTTGCCTTGTATGCACTATGGAGAACAGCTGAGGAAAGAAAGAAAAGAGACTGCAGATCCAGAAGCAGTAAAAACTGTTAAAAACTATTGCACCACCTCTACGTACACGACATCGAGATCAACACCTACGGAGAGGGAAGCAGTCACCTTGGTAAAGAATCTGCACAATCTATGCTTGCAGGGAGGATTCAACTTGACCAAGTGGGTTAGCAACAGCAGGACAGTTCTATCATATATTCCAGCTGAGCACCAAGCGAATACAAAGACCTCGATCTCACACATAACATCCTGCCCTCAGAAAGAGCCCTTGGTGTATAGTGGTATACAGAAGATGATACATTTATGTACATTATTAAGCCCCTGGATAAACCAGCTACCAGAAGAGGCCTTCTGTCTGTCCTGAACTCCATGTACGACCCTCTTGGTTTTCTCTCACCTGTCATCCTTCTTGCAAAGCTTGTCCTCTGGGACCTATGCAAAGAAAAACAAGGATGGGATGAAGAAATCAGCAGTTCTCAGTCTAAAAGATGGCACCAGTGGCTGAATGACTTTGCTGAACTCACTGACTTTAAAGTAAAAAGGTGTGTAAAACTTTCAGAATTTGGACACACAGTGGAAGCACAGTTGCATCATTTCTCAGATGCAAGTGAAAATGCCGATGGTGTAGCATCCTACCTTGTCCTAGTGAACGAAGACAATGATAAGCACTGCTCTTTGGTAATGGGCAAATGCAGAGTGGCCCCGCTAAAACAAATCCCCATCCAAAGACTGTTAGCAGCAGTTAACAGCAGCAGTACTGGCAATAAAAATGGACAAAATGCTGAGAGAGGAAATGCACCTTCCACTTCAGCCATCTACATTCTGGACAGATAGTACCACTGTGCTCAGTCACATTAACAACATGACTACTCGCTTCAAAACATTTGTTGCCAACAGAGTAAATCTCATTTGTGAAGCTACTGCACCAAAGCAGTGGAAGTATGTCAAAACAACTCAAAATCCAGCTGACTTGGCCACTAGAGGGACAAAAACAAAGAACTTCAAACAAGAAGACATGTGGCTTAATGGTCCAAAGTTTCTGCTCCAAAACCATAGAGAATGGCCCAAAAGACCAAATGTCCCAAATGAGATTCTACCAGATAATCCAGAGATTGAAAACATCACAGTGAACACCTTAACAGTTAAAGAAAACTTGGATCCCATCAGCAAACACATTCAATATTACTCCAGTTGGGACAGATTAAAGAGAGCTGTTGCATGGATTTTGAAAGTCAAAGAAACCCTGATTCAGCTCAAAGATCATAGAAAAGAGCTCCAGATCCTCCTGAACAAAACAGAAAAAGATCCAGTAAAGCTGCTAACACTCGTAGAGCAGCACATGAAGCAGTACAAAACCCAAATGAACAGAGAAATGCTCACATTGAAACATTTGAGAGCAGCTGAAAATGAAGTAATTTGCCACAGTCCACACCAGTGGTTTGGAGAAAAATCTGCAAATCAAAAGAAGCAGTCAACTGTACAAACTGGATCCTGTTTTACTTCATGGCATACTGACAGTTGGAGGAAGATTGAGCAAGTCTGCAATGCCAGAGTACACCAAACACCCTGCAATCCTGTCTCAACACTCCAGAGTTGCTTCACTGATACTTCAGGACATTCATGAAAGAACTGGACATTGTGGGCACAGTTATATCTTGTCAAAGACCAGACAAAAATACTGGATTCCACAAGTAATTCAGCAATAAGAAAACTTCTGTCAAAGTGCATGGTATGCAGGAGCCTACATGGACAAGCTGAACAGCAGAAAATGGCCAGTCTGCCTGAAGACCACCTATTACCAGATCACCCATCAGACACTAATGTGGGTATGGAGTACTTCGGTCCCTTTGAGGTCAAACGGGGCCAGGTCACAGTCAAAAGATATGGCGTCTTGTTCACCTGTCTCACAATAAGAGCTGTTCGCATTGAAGTAGCTGACAGTCTGGATACCAGCTCCTCCATTAATGCTCTATGCCGCTTCATAAGCAGAAGAGGACAAGTTAAGATCATAAGATCAGACAATGGCACAAACCTTGTTGCTGCTGAAAAAGTGTTAAGAGAGGCCATTGAAGACCTGGACCAGTCACAAATCGAAAAGACAATGCAAAACAAGGGCATAACATGGATTTTTAACAGCCCATCAGCTTCTCACCAGGGAGGGATATGGGAGAGACAAATTCGCTCTGTCAGAAAGGTCCTCGGTGCTCTATTGAAAGAAGTCTCTTACTGATGACAGTCTTCATACATTTCTCTGTGAAGTCGAAAGCATCATTAATGGCCATCCAATAACCACTTTGACAGACAGTCCACATGACCTAGAACCTCTTACACCAAAGCACTTACTCCTGATAAAGGTGCAGCCCATCATCATGCCCCCTGGAATCTTCTGCAAAGACGATCTCTATCCTTGACGACGTTGGTGACAAGTACAATTCCTTGCTAACTTGTTCTGGACCAGATGGACTAGTGAATACTTACCTCTCCTCCAGGAGCGCCAGAAATGGACTGCACAAAAAATAAATTTCGAGTCTGGGGATGTGGTTCTTGTGATGGATAATACAGCCCCCCGAAACACCTGGACATTGGGAAGAATCATCCAAACCATACCTGACTCAAATGGACTTGTGCGGAGAGTGATGCTAAGGACTAAATCTAGTACCCTGGAGAGACCTGTGGACAAGCTGTGCCTGCTGCAGGAGGCAGATTTGAACTGAAGTAAAGGCTTAAGAGTTTATCCATATTTAGTGATACTGTGCTGAAGTTATTAACATATTGTGATAAAGTTTTGAGCCAAGTTAAAAATGTACAGTATTTGTAACATGATTAGAATGGCTCTCAGTTTTGAGTTTAGAAAATGCTTAATTTTTGTAATAACCATTAGGGGCCGGGAGTGTGAGAGCCATACAGCTAAAAGGCTAAATCATTTAATTATAAAAATGTCAAATACAATTTCATTTGAATAATTTTCAGAAAATGAGCTAATGTTAAACATATTAAAAAGATAAATATTTAATTTATGTTAAAATAGTTGTAAGTTAAAATGTTACCAAATTCATATAGAAGTTATGCTAAAAGCGATTAAATATAGTGTGTGTAAAAAGTATGTAAATATCATAATTGACTGTGCGCCGCTCCCTTTATAAAGCAACATGTGATGTCATCACGTCAGTCGAGAGCTACGCCAGGTATTGTAGCACACAGATTTTTTAGCTGCTGTGAATGGATGTAATGTTTTGCTTCCTTCTTCATTAAATGGACTTCAACGTATTATGTCTCTTCATTCAGTGTGAGAAAATTCAAATACCCGTGGCTCATTGTGGCAGTTTAAAACTTTTAGAAATAGCCGCTACAAGCGGTATCGGCTAGATATAGTCGAGCTCATCTCCACGCACAGCTTGGGCTCTGAAACCCAGCCACAGCTCTTTGAGAGAGGTTGGACTCTCCACCACTCTGAAGTTGCACACGGTGAGAGGCTGGTGTCGGCTTGATTATAGCTCCCCAGCTCAGCCCATGTGTTGGAGTTCACCCCGGTGAACGAGCACCTCTGGGTGGGAGAGAAGTCTCTCACTGTGGTTTTGGCTTACGGGCCGAACAGCAGTGCAGAGTACCCAGCCTTCTTGGAGGTCCCTGGGAGGGGTACTGGAAGGTGCTTTGACTGGGGACTCCATTGTTCTACTGGGGGACTTCAACGCCCACGTGGGCAATGACAGTGATACCTGGAGGGGCGTGATTCAGAGGAATGACCTCCCCGATCTGAACCTAAGTGGTGTTCTGTTGTTGGACTTCTGTGCTAGCCACAGCTTGTCCATAACGAACACCATGTTCAAGTACAAGGGTCCATCAGTGCACGTGGCACCAGGACACCCTAGGCCGGAGGTCGATGATCGACTGTTGTTGTGTCATCTGACCTTCGGCAATGTGTCTTGGACACTTGGGTGAAAAGAGGGGCTGAGCTGTCAACTGATCACCACCTGGCAGTGAGTTGGATCCGCTGGCGGAGGAGGAGGCCGGACAGACTCGGCAGGCCCAAACGTATTGTGAGGGTCTGTTGGGAACGTCTGGCTGAGCCTCCTGCCAGAGGGGTCTTCAACTCCCACCTCTGGGAGAGCTTCAACCAGATCCCAGGGGAGGTTGGAGACATTGAGTTCCAGTGGGCCATGTTCTCCACCTCTATTGTCGACGCGGCTGTTAGGAGCTGTGGCCGTAAGGTCTCTGGTGCCTGTCGTGGCGGCAACCCCCGAACCCAGTGGTCGACACCGGAAGTAAGGGATGCTGTCAGGCTGAAGAAGGAGTCCTATCGATCCTGGTTGGCTTGTGGGACTCCTGAGGCAGCCGACGGGTACCGGAAGGCCAAGCGTCCTGTGGCCCGGGCGGTTGTGGAGGCAAAAACTCGGGTCTGGAAGGAGTTTGGGGAGGCCATGGAGGAGGACTATTGGTGGGCCTCGAAGAAATTCTGGCAAACCATCCACCGCCTCAGGAGGGGGAAGCAGGGCTTCACCAACACTGTTTACAGTGGAGGTGGGGAGCTGTTGACCTCGAGTGGGGATGCTGTTGGGTGGTGTAAGGAATACTTCGAGGATCTCCTCAATCCCTCTCCTCTGAAACATATTTATTTAATTTATGTATTGCACAATTAAAAATATTTCATCTATATAGCATTCATATAAACTCTAACGCTCTAATGTTACAGTATCAATGCTGGATACTTTTACTCAAGTAATTTACTTAGTACCTTTTTTGAAGAAGTACTTTCTGAGTACATTTTGTAGTACTGCTCAATATAATAATAATAATATATTGCTCAAAAAAATAAAGGGAACACTAAAATAACACATCCTAGATCGGAATGAATTAAATATTCTTATTAAATACTTTGTTCTTTACAAAGTTGAATGTGCTGACTACAAAATCCCACAAAAATTTGGAGTCACACTCAAAATTAAAGTGGAAAAACACACTACAGGCTGATCCAACTTTGATGTAATGTCCTTAAAACAAGTCAAAATGCGGCTCAGTTGTGTGTGTGGCCTCCACGTGCCTGTATGACCTCCCTACAACGCCTGGGCATGCTCCTGATGAGGTGGCGGATGGTCTGAGGGATCTCCTCCCAGACCTGGACTAAAGCATCCACCAACTCCTGGACAGTCTGTGGTGCAATGTGGCGTTGATGGATGGAGCGAGACTTGATGTCCCAGATGTGCTCAATTGGATTCAGGTCTGGGGAACGGGCGGGCCAGTCCATAGCATCAATGCCTTCGTCTTGCAGGAACTGCTGGCACACTCCAGCCACATGAGGTCTAGCATTGTTTTGCATTAGGAGGAACCCAGAGCCAACCGCACCAGCATATGGTCTCACAAGGGGTCTGAGGATCTCATCTCGGTACCTAATGGTAGTCAAGCTACCTCTGGCGAGCACATGGGGGGCTGTGCGGCCCCCCAAAGAAATGCCACCCCACACCATTACTGACCCACTGCCAAACCGGTCATGCTGGAGGATGTTGCAGGCAGCAGAATGTTCTCCACGGCGTCTCCAGACTCTGTCACGTCTGTCACATGTGCTCAGTGTGAACCTGCTTTCATCTGTGAAGAGCACAGGGCACCAGTGGCGAATTTGCCAATCTTGGTGTTCTCTGGCAAATGCCAAACATCCTGCACGGTGTTGGGCTGTAAGCACCACCCCCACCTGTGGGCGTTGGGCCCTCATACCACCCTCATGGAGTCTGTTCCTGACCGTTTGAGGAGACACATGCACATTTGTGGCCTGCTGGCAGTGCTCCTCCTGTTCCTCCTTGCCCAAGGGAGAAAAGGAGGAGGGTAGCGGTCCTGCTGCTGGGTTGTTGCCCTCCTACAGCCTCCTCCACGTCTCCTGATGTACTGGCCTGTCTCCTGGTAGCGCCTCCATGCTCTGGCACTACGCTGACAGACACAGCAAACCTTCTTGCCACAGCTTGCATTGATGTGCCATCCTGGATGAGCTGCACTACCTGAGCCACTTGTGTGGGTTGTAGACTCCGTCTCATGCTACCACTAGAGTGAAAGCACCGCCAGCATTAAAAAGTGACCAAAACATCAGCCAGAAAGCATAGGAACTGAGAAGTGGTCTGTGGTCACCGCCTGCAGAACCACTCCTTTATTGGGGGTGTCTTGCTAATTGCCTATAATTTCCACCTGTTGTCTATTCCATTTGCACAACAGCAGTGAAACTGATGTCAATCAGTGTTGCTTCCTAAGTGGACACAGTTTGATTTCACAGAAGTGTGACTGACTTGGAGTTACATTGTGTTGTTAAAGTGTTCCCTTTATTTTTTGAGCAGTATATATATATATATATATATACTAGCCGCTTCTCCAGTTTCTCGTGTTCCTTTTTCCTGATGTTGCAATCGCTTGGTATTGCGATGTCAACCACAATGGCTTTTCTCTGCTGTTTGCCCATCACCACAATGTCCGGTTGGTTTTCCATTACCATTTTGTCTGTCTGGATCTAGAAGTCCCACAGGATCTTAGCTCGGTCATTCTCCATCACCTTTTCAGGTGTTTCCCACCTTGACCTCGGGACTTCCAGACTGTACTCTGCACAGATGTTCCTGTACACTATACCAGCCACTTGGTTATGATGCTCCATGTGTGCTTTCCCTGCCAGCATCTTACACCCTGCAGTTATGTGCTGGATTGTCTCCGGGGCCTCTGCAAAGTCTGCACCTGGGGTCTTGTCTGTTTCGGGTCGTTAGGGGTCCTTTGTCCTCAGCTGGAGTGAGAGTCGTTAACCCTCCTGGGCCTGATCAGCTCCTTCAGATGTTAATGACCTGAGTGAAACTGGTTTGTTTGGTTTTGGTTTCAGGAGACTGTTGTAGACAGATGGAAAGTTGTATCTGAAACCACAGTTTCTGTTGAGAGAAGATTTATCTTTTTTGACAACGATTACTTCTTTCACTCCTCGCTCAAACCATCCTTTCTCTCTGGCTAAGATTCGGCCCTCAATGTCCTCAGAGGAGTGGTTTGTGGCCTTTAAGTGAAGCACAGTCTGGTCCACTGGAGTTGGCCCTGCGGTGTTGGTATAACCTCTTGTGCAGAGGTTGTTTGGTTTCTCCAATGTACTGTTCATTACAGTTCTCACTGCAGGGGATGCAGTACACAACGTTGCTCTGTTTGTAACTGGGAATGCTGTCCTTGGGATGAACCAGATTTTGTCTGAAGGTATTAACAAGTTTGAAATAAACCAGGATGTTGTGTTGGCTAAAAATTCTTTTAAGTTTCTCAGACAGGCTGGAGATGTAAGTAATGACTAAGTTGCTCCTTTTTGGCTCTTGTTCTTGTTCTTTCCTGTACTGTTTTCTTGTCCTTTGGGATTTGGAGAAGGGCCAGTTGGGATATCCACAGGTTCTGAGGGCTTGGCAGACATGTTGCTCTTCTTTTCTCTGTTTTCTGTCAGCAGGTTGTCCCAGATAATATGTTTTACCAAAACCATGTTTCTGTCACAATCCACTCCATATTTTGCCTCCACCCCTGCAACTCCTCATCAGTTGATCACCGCCACCTACACTTTCAGCTGCAGCTCATCAACTGGCCACTACTTAAGCCTCACCTTCCCACTCACACTCTGCCAGATTGTTTTTTGTGTTTGAAGCTAGATCATCCAGCTCTTAAACCCGGATTTACTTGTTCCTGTGCTATTCTACTCCTGATTCCTGTGACTGGATCTGGAACCTGTTTCTGTCTCAAGGTCAAGGTCAAGGTCAAGGTCAAGTTTATTTGTATAGCACATTTACAACAACAATCGCTGCCCAAAGTGCTTCACATGCCAACAAAGTGCAATACTTGAATAAATAATAAATAAAACAAGCACGTTAATACACTAAAAGCACACAATGATAAAATTAAATAAAACAATTAAATACATAATAATAGCAGTCAAATGTCCACCTCAGCTTGTGTTAAAAGCCAGTGCAAACAAATGGGTTTTTAAAAATATTTAAAGATTGAGCTGTTCTAATACACAGAGGCAGACTGTTCCAGAGTTGCGGAGCAGCTACAGCAAAGGCCCTGTCTCCTCTGGTTTTCATTCGTATTCTCGGAATTTGTAAAATCAACTGATTAGTTGACCTCATTGTTCTGGTTGGAACATGGACGGACAGTAACCCTGAGAGATAGGAGGGGGCCAGCCCATTTAGACATTTAAAAACGATCAATAAAATCTTAAAATGAATCCTATAGCTGACAGGAAGCCAGTGCAAAGAAGCCAGAACGGGGGTTATATGTTCATATTTCCTGGTGCCAGTCAGCAGACTGAGCTGCAGTGTTTTGGACTAACTGCAACCGATGGAGGGAGGCCTGGTCCAATCCGCAATACAGAGAGTTGCAGTCGTCCAAGCGGGACGTAATAAAAGCATGAAAAGCACACTCAATGTCATTCAGTGGCAAGTATGACTTGACTTTACTCAGTAAGCGCAGCTGAAAAAAGCTAGTTTTGACCACTGAGCTTATTTGCTCGGGCTGTGCCTGAACCATAAGGGCCAAGATGAACAGAAAAGGATCGGTCTTTAAGATACGACCTGAACCATGCCAAGGCCGTACCTTTGATGCCAGCATAAGTCTCCAGAGACAGCAACATCTGGTGGTCCACAGTGTCAAAAGCTGCAGTTAAATCTAAAAGGACTAACACTGAGGAGCAGCCGGAATTAACAGTTAAAAGAAGATCATTAAAAACTCTTAAAAGTGCAGTTTCCGTGCTGTGAAGTGACTTAAAACCAGACTGAAATTTTTCTCAAATGTTATTTGATTCCAAATGGGTTTGTAATTGCAGATAGACCAATTTCTCAAGTACGTTTGACAGGAAAGGCAGCTTTGAAATTGGCCTATAGTTGGAGAGGACCTCAGGGTCTAAGTTGTGTTTTTTAAGCAGAGGCTGAAAAACAGCACGTTTAAAGGCAGTTGGAACACAACCTGCATTTAGAGAGCCATTAATAATGTTCATCAAATAAGGCCCAATCACATCAAGAACACCTTTTAAGAGCTTAGAAGGAATACAATCAAGTAGATTGACAGGTTCAAAATGTTCAAAGACCACAGAGCATACTGGACTAACAGAGGGGTCTACAACTGTGCAAGATAGGGTTGAGGCCCTAATTGTAGAAATTTTTTCAACAAAGAAATTTTGAAAATTTTGACACAATAGCTCTGAAAATTCAATACTGGTAGACTCAACAGGGTTCACAAGATGATTTAAAACATTAAATAGAACCTGGGGCCTGTGCCTATTAGCAGATACAAAGTTTGACATGTACTGTGCTTTTGCACACTTTACTGCTCTCTGATAGCTAGACAAACAGTCTCTTAAAATACCCAGAGAGACGTGAAGTCTGTCCTTCTTCCACCTCCTTTCGGCACGTCTACAGTCACGTATTAGCGCGCGAGTAGATTCATTTAGCCATGGCTCGGACGCAGGCTTGGGAAGCCAGAACAGAATCTAAAATGGTAGCACACGTTGTATTGAATATATTTGTAAATTCATCAATGCTTGAGCTGCCGGATCCACCCAACATTATGGGCACAGTGGAAATGAAAACAGTAGAGAATTCCGCTGCTGTTGACGGCGATAACTCGTGCCGACGACGCGTCATGGCGCACGGTTTTGATGGAGAGCACAGCAGATTTAAAATAAACAAAACAGGCAGGTGATCAGACATAAGCGTGCTACAGATTTCTTCAATGTATACATTAGGACCATGAGATAAAACGAGATCAAGAGTATGTCCTTTTTCATGCGTCGGGCCAGTTACCCATTGAGTAAGGTTAAAAGAGTCAGTTAAAAAGTCCTTGACCAAAGGCTTAGAGTCACAACAAACGTGGATATTAAAATCACCAACAATTAAAAAGTGGTCATTGTTAAGAATAATCCCCTAAAGCTAAGATGATTGTGACTTCTGCCCCTCCTTTGTGTGTGTTAGGCAAAAACTGACTGTTGCTAGAGCAAGGCAGAACACTCTCCATCTCTCTCCTTTGTACTGTGTTTTCCTTGTGCACAAGTAAAATAAGACCGCTTGTTTATTGTTCCAGACATTGTCTCCTTGTTAGGTATCTCAAGCTAGAAAATCCACAAGGGGGTGAAAACTTTTAATAGGCACTGCAAGTTTTTAAGGGTAATATTTTGAATGTAAAAAATATACTCATCAGAAAAGAAATGAAACCTTTTTTGTCTGTCTCTGTGTATCTTTTTTGTTTCTCTCATATCATGAGTACCCCATACTCGTACTTGTTAATAATTCTTCAAAATTGTAATAAGAAACATCTGCATCTATCAGTACAAAGACAATCAGTACAAAGTAATAATCTGCTTGCCTTTGAAATAAAACAAAAAAATAACAATTTGCTAATATAAACTCCTATTACATTTATTTTACTATTTATGTTATTAAATATGAATAAAAATTAAAAAAACAACCTCAAACTCATGACAAATTTACAAAAAAGTAAATAATTTTAACTCTAACTCATCTCTGAAACAAGCTATTAAAAACTGAAAAAAAACCATGTAACAAAATTATAATATACTAATATCCTTCAGAAGTTTCACTTCTTTTTCATCACTTGAACTTGTCTTTCATAAGTTTCAACAGTTCAAAATAAAAAGATTGCAAATATTTTTTATCTTGGAAATAAATCGTGAAATAATTCCAAGTACCCCTTGCACATTGTTCATGTACCCCTAGGGGTCCCCATACTACTGGTTGGAAAACACTGGTCTACACTTCACTTCTGACTCAAGCCCTAAAAGACACAAAATCAGACATAAACTACAAAAAACTCCCAAGTACCACCAGAAAAGGCCCCTGTACCACAGTTTGAGAACCACCGATCTAGGCAGGTGGTGAGGCCAGCAAAAAA
Organism: Bostrychus sinensis; assembly: GCA_020698575.1. Taxonomy (NCBI): domain Eukaryota; kingdom Metazoa; phylum Chordata; class Actinopteri; order Gobiiformes; family Eleotridae; genus Bostrychus; species Bostrychus sinensis. The sequence continues at coordinate 30,391,232 of CM036240.1, read as the reverse complement.
ATTGTAAATATAAATGTAAATTGATGACTGGCATGGGAGTGATTATTTTTCAGCACTTCAATTTTGAGATGCATTGATATATTAATGAGGTTATTTAAGCAATATTTTTAAATGAACAGCTGAATGAAAACTTATGCTACAGCTGCTACATAGCCCAGGCTTATGCCATGCATGAGGCACTTGGGCAGCAGTTACGACCACCTGCCTAATATACAGCTCCATACATAACAAACTGTGAAGCACTGTGTATTCTGACACCTTTCTATCAGATTCAGCACCACTTTTGATAGATACTGACCACTGCAGACCAGGAACATCCCACAAGAGCTGCATCCTTACACTTACCCATTTTTCCTGGTTCAAACTCATCAACTTTGAGGACAAGATGTTAATTTGCTGACTAATTTATCCCACTCACTAACCGTGGTGAAGAGATCATCTGTGGTATTGATTTCACCTATCAGTGGTCATAATGTTTTGCCTGATAAGTGCACATTTTAGTTGGTAATTCTCCACACTGAATTAAAGAGGCTGTATTTTGCAAAATTGACTTTATTGAGCTTTCTACTGTGTTTTCTTTCTTTCTTCTATTATTAAATAAAAAGAGAGTATAGTAGGAAATAGGAGAGAGACATTTGGCAAACTGTCGGAGCATGACTGAAACCCACAACACTGAGGCAGGCTCTAGTTTCCCTGCAAATGCGCTGGAGCTCTACCACTGAGCCACACAGCAGCACAGACTTCTACCATGCTACAATTTTCTTCCCTCACCAAAGACATAGCTAGAGTTGGCTCAGAATGCTCTGCTTCATGAACCTCTGCCCACTCCAGGAAGCACTGACCACTCAACAAGCTCTCTACATCCACTCTACTCTCATTTATTTATCCAAAACATGGTGTATAGCTCTGTTTACACTGATTCATCTCAGCTAATTATTTTGTAGTAAAATGGCATCAGGAAGTAAAAAGCTCTTTTTCTATGGTTCTGTTCAAAAGAGTATAACAACTGTGCTGCTGTCTTCACCTATTTCTTTTTTGGCACCAGTAGAGCTTTCAAAAATTGTAAAATGTGCTGCTGTTGAAGAGCTGACCAGTATTGGTTTAAAAATATCAATAAAGGCATAATATATCTCTTTTAAGAAAGAGATGATATTTATTTTCACTCCACCATGTTTACATTTGTTGCAAATTATTTTATAAATGACGAATTTTCCCTTTACAACACAATTTTTTGATTGTGCATACTATACAACTACCTGTGTCTTGGTTTACTTAAATATAAGTAAAATATACAAATGCTAGTCTTTGGTTTACAGAAGGTCTTAGTTTTGACCAATTTAATGTTAAAATCAAATGTCATTATATTTTCATTTTGGGTAAATAGCCCACAAGTTGGGACTCTCAGTTGTTGCTAAAGTTGATATGGCTTAAAGTTTTGGTGTTTTGAAGGTAGTGACTTGAGGGAAAAGTGAAAGTGCACTTTAGGTCACAGTGTTTATCATTAGCCGTTCACACCTGTAATTTGTCCCGTGAGTGGTAGCCTATGTCCCATTAAAGGAAGCTAATGACTGCAGTGTATGTAGATTGTTTGTGCAGCTGCAGCACCAGGGGCCACAGTAACCATGATAACCAAAAGCTGTGATCGGGGTGTGAGCACTGAGAGACACCTGATGCAACAACTGCCAACTCTTCAAACAAACAAGTTCAGAGAGAGGAAAACATCAACAGTGTATGACTTTGATAAACTTCCACATGATGCAAACACTGGGTCACCCACCTGGTCACAACAACTTTGGAAACATGATGTAACTTTGTACAGGGTCAGAGTATGTTTGGAGATGAAAGTAATAACACACAGTGAACTTAGTTTGGTTTGGACCCAGTGCATCAGAGTCAAACAGAACTTAAAACAAAAACAGTGGGTTAAAGTGGCCCTGCCCTATAAAAAATACACCCCAGTTTTGAGTTGAGTTGAGTTTTGAGTGAAGAAGCATTGCACGTGAACTATGCCTCGCACAAAAGAGCTCTCAGTAGACCTATGAGTAAGAATTGTTGACTTGCATAAAACTGGAAAGGGTTACAAAAGTATCTCTAAAAGCCTTGATGTTCATGAGTCCATGGTATGAAATATTGTAAATGGAGAAGGTTCAGCTGCTCTCCCTAAGAGTGGTCATTCTGTAAAGATGACTGCAAGAGCACAGCACAGAATGCTCAATGAGGTGAAAATGAATCCTAGAGTGTCAGCTAAAGACTTACAGAAACCTCTGGCACAAGCTAACATCTTTGTTGACAAATCTACAATGGGTAAACCATAAAACAAGAATGGACTTCATGGGAGGACACCACAGAGAAAACGAATACTGTCCAAAAAAATAAAAAATAAAAATAATAAACTGCTGCACATTTGAAGTTTGCAAAAGAGCTCCTAGATGTTCCACAGCACCACTGGCAAAATATTCTGTGGACAGATGAAACCAAAGTTGAGTTGTTTGGAAGGACACACAATGCTATGTGTGGAGAAAAAAAGGCACAGCACACCAGCATCCAAACCTCATCCCCACTGTGAAGTATGGTGGAGGGGGCATCACGGTTTGGGGCTGCTTTGTTGCCTCAGGGCCTGGATAACTTGCTATCATCAACAGTAAAATGAATTCCCAAGTTTATCAAAACATTTTGCAGGAAAACTTGGTGGACCATCTGTCCACCAACTGAAGCTCAACAGAGGATGGGCGATGCAACAGGACACTGACTCAAATAGAATTAGAATAGAATAGAAGCAAATCAACAACAGATTGGCTTCAACAGAAGAAAATACATCTTCTGGAGTGGCCCAGTCAGAGGCATGACCTCAATCCAATTGAGATGCTGTGGCATGACCTCAGAAGAGCGATTGACACCAGACATCCCAAGAATATTGCTGAACTTAAACAGTTTTGTAAAGAGGAATGGTCCAAAATTCCTCCTGAGTGTTGTGCAGGTCTGATCTTCACTACAGAAAACGTTTGGTTGAGGTTATTGCTGCCAAAGGAGGTCAACCAGTTATTAAATCCAAATGTACCAATACTTTTTCTACCCTGTACTGTGAATGTATAAATATTCAATAAACACATAAAAACATGTTTTTTTTTTGTTTGTTTTTGTTTTTTTGTCTGATCAGACATTCACACAAAAAGCAAATAATAATGCCCAAATATACTGTAGAAGCTTATGCAAGATAATGTAAAGCATATATTAGGCATAGGCCATTAACTAAGCCAGGATTTATTAATTAGTGTAATTAATCTGTGCTGTAGATATTTTACTTTATTTTATTTATTTATTTATTTATTTATTTGCAAAAAGTGCAATGGCCTATTTTGAGTGCTGTCTACCAGTTCCTATTTTAGGCAGCTCATGTTAAAAATGTAGTAACTAGTTAAAAAGTGATAGTAAACAATTTTATGTCCTGAATCTTTGTTGCAGTAAAATCATAAATTCTGCCCATATTTTTTACTCTAAAGCCACATTTTTCTAAAATGCCCAAGAAAACATAAAACTACATATGTTTTGTTCAAATTTTCCTGCCATACAGTCCCTCTCATTTTTAAATCACTATATAAATGCCAATAGTACAGATGGCCAGTCTGAGCTGCACAATACAGGTCCAGTTTTTCCATCTCCTTTTACCATGAACCTGAAGAATTTACCTCTTACAAACTATTTAGTTTGGAGATGAGCTAATTCTTGTGTTTTACTGTCTGCATGATGCGTTGGGAAACAAGTTTTTATCTGTGTGCCCTTTTTGAAGCTTGAGCCCCTGCCCCCCAGTAGCTCTCTGCACGGCCCTGATACTCTGTAACAGCTCACCTTTATGAGTGGTGATAGACACCTGCCCATCTGGCATTATTTATATAAAATTATATATATATATATATAATATATATATATTAGTCTTTAAGTCTCAGTCTTTAAGTCTCAGTCTTTAAAGGGATTATATTATACTTTTATTTATATTTTTAAGTCAATCTTGGTCACCTCTAGAACAGCATTGCATGATTTACAACCTTTGAAAACATTATTTGACCAAAAGTTTAATAATAACTTAACTACTGCCATAAAGGAACAGATGAAGAGACAGCAGAGGGCAGCAATTTTGAACAGAACCATAAAAAAGAGCTTTTTGTGGTCAAACTTTTTGTTTGATGCCATTTTATAACAAAATACAATATATATGCAAGAAATCAGTGGAAACTGAGCTGTACATTGTTTTAATGATAAATGAAAGTGAGCAGACTGGATGTAGAGGCCTTGTTGATTGGTCAGTGCTTCCTGGAGTGGGCGGGGGTTTGTGGGAGAGGCAGAGATTTGTTCTGAGGCCTCAGAAACTCAGGGCCAAAGAATAGAGGATGACTGAAACATGTGTGAATGAAACAAAACACAACTCCAGGTGTGTTTTTGATGAGAGAACAACATTGTAACATGGTGTCTGAGAAGACTTTCACTCATTCAGGCTAACTGAATCACAACAAAAGGTTTAAAAAGCAGTCATCTGGACTTGGTTTTTAAAGTTGAAGATGTCTTCAGCTTTGGTGAAAGCATGTGCTTGGGCAAAGGATACTATATGCAGTGACAAATAGCAAAAGAAATTTCAAAATATCATAGTTTTACATATACAACTCTTATAGCAACAAGGCCAACATGAGACTTTGTTAAAAAGTTGTTGATTATTATTATATTATTATATGATTCCAGTCTTTGGTGTGGTTCACTCAGTGCTCAGGCTTTAATGTAAAACAAGATAGAATTTTAGAAACTGACTAAACTCTGATCACACAAAATGCAGAGTACTACAGATATTCAGCAGCAGGTGCTTTCTGAGGCCTTCAAAGAATCAGGCATAGATTTGTATTTAAAATGGGTGCACTCTTTTTGGTTTAGGAACTTTATTTTTACAACCATAAAATAGAAAACCAAGATTTAATACTTAGCAAACTTCATCAAAGTTATTCTAGTGTGCTGAGTCATTAATTTGATATCAAAAGTGAAGTTGCAGAGTTGTTTTGGCTCATGATGCAAGTGGCTTGGGAGGTCCAGTGTCCATCTGGGAGCAGGTGGAGGTGGAGGGAGACGAGAGATAAAGCGTCTGGATGAAGTCACTTCTTCCCCCTCCCATCTCCTTCCTCCAACATGAGCAGTGAGCAGCTGTACCAGTGCTACCCAGAACTGGGCAATCTGTCCTGTACTATGCAGATCCCCAATCAGAACATCACCATCTATCTGAGCGTGCTTTACACCTTCGCCATCTGCACCGGCATCCTCAACCTTATGGTCATCATCGCTATCTCGCATTTCAGGCGAGTCACAAGCAGTCACATCAGGTTTATTGTAATGCATTTACTCATTTAGTTTTTTTTTTCTCAGGCAGCTGCACTCCTCTACTAACTTCATCCTCCTCAACCTGGCTGTCTCAGACTTCCTGGTGTGCTGGGTGGTGATCCCAGTCGTAAGTTTATCACCCTACACTTGCTGGCGAGTCGGCGACATCATGTGCCTCCTGTATGTTGTCTTTGTCTTCACGTTGATTTCCGTATCAGTTGGAGACATGATCCTTATCTCAATAGACCGCTATGTAGCCATTTGCGACCCCATGCACTACTCCATCCTGATGTGCAGGAGATCTGTTAGCATTGCCCTGATTGCATGCTGGGTCATCTCCATCCTGTACAGCGTAGGGTTTTACCACAACTACATCATTATTCCAGGCCAGTATAAGAGGTGTGAAGGGGAATGCTTTGGCATTACAGGGTTAAGCTATATTTCCATTTACATTGACCTGGTGGTGAACTTCTGCATGCCCTTTGTGCTCATAGTGATACTGTACTTGCGAGTTTTCTTTGTGGCAGTGTCGCAGGCCCGTGCCATGCGTTCTCAGGTTGCAGCCACCACACAGCAGCCAGCGGTAAACTCCAGGAAATCAGAGCTGAAAGCGGCGCGGAATCTGGGCTTTGTTGTGTTACTCTTTCTCCTCTGTTACACACCGAACTACATGGTCGATCCGGGATGGAATATGAACTTTTATTTCAAGGTCTTCCTGTTAAGTTTGCTGTATCTGAACTCATGTTTTAACCCCTTACTCTATGCGCTCCAGTATCCCTGGTTTAGGAGATCTGTGAAGCAGATAGTGACGTTTAGGATTTTGCAAAGTGGTTCACGAGATGCAAATGTGCTATGATGACTTCAAGTGCAGTGTTAATATATGAAAAAGCATGTTACTGATAACCCATGTGCTATGAATTGAAAATAGCACTTTACACATTTAATATGACATTTGTAAACACTGAGGCTTAGGGTTGAGAACCAAAAGGGCACAAGTGACATTCTGGGTTTTCTGAGATTTACAAGACTTACAAATCAAATTAATGCACTTGTTTTTACTGCCAAAAGATCACAATAAAAAAAACTGACTATCTCTGAACATAGGATTCAGACAGTTTGATAAATGGATAAAAATACTATACTGTTATGTCATATAGAAAAAGACATAAAATGCTGGATCCCAAAAAGGTAAAATGACTATTATTACAAAAAAATCTAAGTCAGAAGTTTCGCAAGGTGTGATACTCAGTAGTCTTTTGCTGTTTTAGTCCTGCTCTGGTTGGGGCATAAATTTGATGTGAAGGCCACTGCTTAGTCTTTGTTTAGGCCCAGTTTAGACCTGGTTTAGTTCTAGATTTGCCCTGACTTTGCCCTGGTGATGTGCTGGCTTAGACCTCTTTTAGTCCTGGCTTGGCTCTGGATTAGTTCCAGTTTAGTCTGGTTTGCAGACTTGTTTAGTCCTGGCTTAGATTTGGTTTAGTCCCAGGTTTAGTCCATGTCTTGTCCTTATGTAATATTGCACCTTTAGTTCATTAAAGATAATACTTGGAAACAGAGCTGGGATATTTAGCCTAAAAAAAAATATCAGATTTTTTTCACAAAAAATTTGATTTACGATTTAAAAATGATTTTTTTCCCCACTTACGTAAAATCAAACTGAAGACAACAGAGAAATTGGCCAAAACAAGTTTAGCTTTATTGTTTTGATTTCCTCTTGAGGTTAAAGTGCAATCAGACAGAAGTCAAATAGAAGAGAAGGCCCTGTGATTTTATGGGGGATTTTCTTAAAAGTTTCACTAAAAGTTGCAATTTTTTTTTTTTGTCTATAATTTAAAAAAAATATTAGCTAGAACTAATTTTTAAACCTATGTGAGGTGGTAATTAATCTAATTAAAAATACCTGTATTTGAACAGGCCAAGTGTACCTACTTTTTAAAATGATATTGCTGTGTTAAGCTGTTTTTTGGGGCTCCTGCAGCTGATTCTGCAGCTGATTCTGATTCTGTTCCTCTCAGATCTTCTCTGGTGATTCCTGTTGTGTGCTGTAGAACATCATTAAAAACAGAGGAAGTTTGCTTGTGCTTGGTTTTCAGGAAGGTTATTAGCCTGCAACATTAACATTTAAAGAACAATGACCTCAAACTTTATTGTTGTCTAAATATGCTGCCCATTCAACTTTTTAGGCAACTATATCACCATGGCAACGCAGACAGCTTTTCAGAGTGACACCAGACAAAACTAGAAAGCACTGAGTTTGTCTCCTCCTTCAGTCCCATCCACACCGCTGCTGCTGGTGAGCACCTGCGACCTCATGTGCGCTCGATCTCCGCGCTGCTCCGCTCCACTCCACACCTCCGTCCTCCACAGCGCACCTCCACGCCGCTTTGTCTGTGGCTCACCCGACCTCCGCCGCGCATTACCGGTGCGCTGCTGCTGAGAGAGTTGCGGAATTTGGACAAAGTTGCAGGGTCGCGGTGAATTTGCAGGGTTTAGTTGAATTCACGGGGTTTGCTTGATTTTGCGTTAATAGTTGTGATCGCAACATCGCAAAATCCAGTAGGGACTGACTTTGCAGCAGGGCGCTGTTTGTGCTCCGTTGGATGCCGCAAACCCAAACCAATTCCACACAACTGACGACACTGTGCCTTTCTTAGGAACGAGTTCTTCCCTGCTCGCTGCCATGTTGTTTGTGTTCCTCTAGCGTGGAGGGAGGGCTCTCGGGCCTAGCCCACTATGAACTACGGGAGCCAAGAGCGCCGGTAGTGGAGTTTTTTTTTTTTTAATCGATTTTTATTTAAACAAATCGACCTGTCCTAAATATTAAATATTTAACATTTATAAATTGATATTTGACAAAGTCAGTACTGTGACATTTTTTCTTCTCTTGTAAATGTTACTTACAGCCTTTGGTTCTCAGCCCTCAGTATACAAAAAAGAATTATGTGTATATCTACTGTAAATTTACATGTTTTTTTTTAGCAATTGAAACATCTTAATTGCTTAATACAGAATATTTGGGTCTAATTGTAGCTCTTCATGGTACACACTGCTATTCTCTCTCAGCTATGAATGTAAATTGAATTTTCCAGAGTTAATAGATATTGCGTTACACTTTTGAAATGAAAAGCTGTTTTTCAGCTGTTTTTCTTTTCCACCGCTCATGTGGGGGTCAAAGATACCAAACCCAGTATTAGTGGATGAGAACAATAAGTCTACACAAAAGCATTTTTATCACTGCATGGGGTTTTTAATGGGGAAAATATTAATTCATATTTATGACAGAGAGCAAAGGTTATTAGTTTTTTTTAAATACATTTATTGATTAATAACATAAAACACTGTATGAAGTCTTTTGAGAGTATTTCTATAACCTTATTCATAGCAATCCACTGTCCATGAATCTAAGTGATATACAATATTATATTAAATAAAATGTATTTTGTCTCTAAATGTGTTGGATTGTTTATTTCACATATGCAAAAAATAAATAAATAATTTAAGATAAAAGATAAATTCATGTGTAAATAAAAAAATTAACATTCTTACTGCCATTACATGTTAGTGTTAGTGTTAGTGTTAGCGAGTGTTTTTTGCCTACTTTTCTGTATCACCATCAGGGAGACAGAGGCAGCAGCAGTGACTGTAGTGAGAGCTGTGACCTGAACACTGGCCTCAGGAATAACTTGACACATACTCACTACTGTTGGAGACACACTTCTGCTTCTGCCCTTTTATTTAGTTAGAAATATGTAATGTGTAACTAAAGCAGAGGACAAAACATAGAAAATCTAAAAGCTGTCCTATTCTGCAAATGATACTATGACATTGTGCAAAGACCTACTGTAGCCCCTCTGTAGCCTACTGTTAATGTTGCTCTCAGTAAATCATTAGCTGGTAACTGAGGGAGATTTTTTTTTTCTTTTCAATAGAAACAAATTCATATCTGCTCATTTGTACAAATATCCTCATTATGCACTATGGTAAAAGTCGTGACCAAACACTTTCCTTCCAATAGCTTTTTGCCCTTTACTGGAAAACAAAAGACTAACATTATTGGGTATAAAGCAAACACATAGAAAAGAAACTGATGTTTCTTGTTTAACCGCCACCTTACAGTGGTGGAGGGGTTTGAGTGCCTGAATGATCCTAGGAGCTATGTTGTCGGGGGCTTAATGCTCCTGGTAGGGTCGCCCATGGCAAACAGGTCCTAGGTGACGGGCCAGACCAAGAGCGGTTCACAAACCCTTATGAAGACAAAAGTAACAAGCCAGTTACGTCGCCCGGTAAGGCGCAGCCGGGGCCCCACCCTGGAGCCAGGCCTGGGGTTGGGGCTCGATCGCGAGCGCCTGGTGGCCGGGTCTCTCCCCACGGGACCCGGCCGGGCCCAGCGCGAAAGGACGAACCGTAAGGGGCCGGTGCAAGGAGAATCGGGCAGTGGTCGAAAGCGGGGGCCTCGGCGTCCTGATCCCTGGACACAGAAACTGGCTCTGGGGACATGGAATGTCACCTCGCTGGGGGGGAAGGAGCCTGAGCTTGGGCGGGAGGTTGAGCGTTACCGACTAGAGATAGTCAGGCTCACCTCCACGCACAGTTTGGGCTCTGCAACCCAACTCCTTGAGAGGGGCTGGACTCTCTTCTACTCTGGCGTTGCCCGCGGTGAGAGGCGGCGGGCTGGTGTGGGCTTGCTCACAGCTCCCCAGCTCAGCCGCCATGTGTTGGAGTTTTCCCCGTTGAATGAGAGGGTCGTGTCCCTGCGCCTTCGGGTTGGGGACAGGTCTCTCACTGTTGTTTCGGCCTAGTGGGCCGAACAGCAGTGTAGAGTACTCGGCCTTCTTGGAGTCCCTGGGAGGGGTGCTGGAAAGTGCTCCAACTGGGGACTCCGTCATTCTACTGGGAGACTTCAACGCTCACGTGGGCAGCGACAGTGACACCTGGAGGGGCGTGATTGGGAAGAACGGCCTCCCTGAGCTGAACCCGAGCGGTGTTTTGTTATTGGACTTCTGTGCTAGTCACGGATTGTCCATAACGAACACCATGTTCAAGCACAAGGGTGTCCATCAGTGCACGTGGCACCAGGACACCCTAGGCCGGAGGTCGATGATCGACTTTGTAGTCGTGTCATCTGACCTTCGGCCATGTGTCTTGGACACTCGGGTGAAGAGAGGGGCTGAGCTGTCAACTGATCACCACCTGGTGGTGAGTTGGATCCGCTGGAGGAGGAGGAGGCCGGACAGACTCGGCAGGCCCAAACGTATTGTGAGGGTCTGTTGGGAACGTCTGGCTGAGCCTCCTGTCAGGGGGGGTCTTCAACTCCCACCTCCGGGAGAGCTTCAACCAGATCTCGGGGGAGGTTGGAGACATTGAGTCCGAGTGGACCATGCTCTCCACCTCTATTGTCAATGCAGCCGTCAGGAGCTGTGGCCGTAAGGTCTCTGGTGCCTGTCATGGCGGCAACCCCCGAACCCAGTGGTGGACACCGGAAGTAAGGGATGCCGTCAGGCTGAAGAAGGAGTCCTATCGGGCCTGGCTGGCTTGTGGGACTCCCGAGGCAGCCGACGGGTACCAGCAGGCCAAGCGTGCTGCGGCCCGGGCGGTTGTGGAGGCAAAAACTCGGGTCTGGGAGGAGTTCAGGGAGGCCATGGAGGAGGACTATCGGTTGGCCTCAAAGAGATTCTGGCAAACCGTCCGCCGCCTCAGGAGGGGGAAGCAGTTCTTCACCAACACTGTTTACAGTGAGGGTGGGGAGCTGTTGACTTCGACTGGGGATGTTGTCGGGCGGTGGAAGGAATACTTTGAGGATCTCCTCAATCCCACCGACACGTCTTCCATTGAGGAGGCAGAGGCTGGGGACTCGGAGGAGGATTCATCCATCACCCAAGCTGAAGTCATCGAGGTGGTTAAAAAGCTCCTCGGTGGCAAGGCACCGGGTGTGGATGAGATTCGCCCTGAGTACCTTAAGTCTCTGGATGTTGTGGGGCTGTCGTGGCTGACACGTCTCTGCAACATCGCGTGGCGGTCGGGGACAGTGCCTCTGGACTGGCAGACCGGGGTGGTGGTCCCTCTTTTCAAGAAGGGGGACCGGAGGGTGTGTTCCAACTACAGGGGGATCACACTTCTCAGCCTCCCCGGGAAAGTCTATTCCAGGGTACTGGAGAGGAGAATTCGGCCGATAGTCGAACCTCGGATTCAGGAGGAACAGTGCGGTTTTCGTCCTGGCTGTGGAACAGTGGACCAGCTCTACACCCTCTATCGGGTGCTCAAGGGTTCATGGGAGTTTGCCCAACCAGTCCACATGTGCTTTGTGGACCTGGAGAAGGCGTTCGACCGTGTCCCTCGTAGCGTCCTTTGGGGGGTGCTCTGGGAGTATGGTGTCCGAGGCCCTTTGTTAAGGGCTGTCCAGTCCCTGTACAACCGGAGCAGGAGTTTGGTTCGCATTGCCGGTTGTAAGTCGGACCTGTTTCCGGTGCATGTTGGACTCCGGCAGGGCTGCCCTTTGTCACCGGTTCTGTTCATTATTTTTATGGACAGAATTTCTAGGCGCAGCCAGGGGCCGGAGGGAGTCTGGTTTGGGGACCACAGGATTTCATCTCTGCTTTTTGCGGATGATGTTGTCCTGTTGGCTTCATCAAGCCAAGACCTTCAGTGTGCACTGGGGCGGTTTGCAGCCGAGTGTGAAGCGGCTGGGATGAGAATCAGCATCTCCAAGTCCGAGGCCATGGTTCTCGACCGGAAAAGGGTGGCTTGCCCTCTCCAGGTTGGAGGAGAGTTCCTGCCCCAAGTGGAGGAGTTTAAGTATCTCGGGGTCTTGTTCATGAGTGAAGGAAGGATGGAGCGTGAGGTCGACAGGCGGATCGGTGCAGCGTCTGCAGTAATGCGGTCGTTGTATCGGTCTGTTGTGGTGAAGAAGGAGCTGAGTCAAAAGGCGAAGCTCTCAATTTACCGGTCGATCTACGTTCCTACTCTCACCTATGGTCATGAGCTTTGGGTCATGACCGAAAGGACAAGATCCCGGATACAAGCGGCCGAAATGAGTTTCCTCCGCAGGGTGGCTGGGCGCACCCTTAGAGATAGGGTGAGGAGCTCGGTTACCCGGGAGGAGCTCGGAGTAGAGCCGCTGCTCCTCCACATCGAGAGGAGTCAGCTGAGGTGGCTTGGGCATCTGTTCCGGATGCCTCCCAGGACGCCTCCCTGGGGAGGTGTTCCGGGCATGTCCCACCGGGAGGAGGCCCCGGGGAAGACCTAGGACACGCTGGAGGGACTACGTCTCTCGGCTGTCCTGGGAACGCCCTGGGGTTCCTCCTGAGGAGCTGGAGGAAGTGTCCGGGGAGAGGGATGTCTGGGTGTCCCTGCTTAGACTGCTGCCTCCGCGACCCGGCCCTGGATAAAGCGGAAGATGATGGATGGATGATGTTCAAAATAAATGACTAAATGTAAATGATGGACTAACAGAGGGAGTGGATATAGCTTCACATGTATGAACGTTACCATCTCACAGCACAGAAGTTCATGAGTCAATAAAAAAAAACAGTGGTGGGACTTGATTATAAAAACTAATCTAATTAATTACAGGCTTTGTAATAAATAACGATTAATCCCATTTTTATCAAATAGCACTATGTATATATGTCAGAAATAAAATGGAGGAGCTTATTTGTATGTTCTGGCATATTTTAACATGATTTCAAACTAACACCGTGGTCAAACTGGGGCAGTATTCAGTGTCTGTGCATCGATCTCTGCCTCTCAGGTAGGATTGCCAACTGACATCACGTTTTTTGGGTGATTTTTATTCGTCTCATATGAGAAAGCTGCAGTCTCGTATTCCACTAAGAGCCTTAATATTGTTGCTAAAGTGACAGCCTGAGCCAATAAATAATTCATATTTAAGTGCACAAGTCACAAAAAATCACTTTGCAGAAAATCTGCTAAAAATAAAATACATTGCAGCTACAATAAGCAATGGGAAACAAAAATTGGGTTAAGCGAGTTGCTGGTGACTTGTGAAAAGCATTTTGTACTCTATGTCGGAGAGAGTTCTCGGTTACTTTAGCGAAAACGATTTGACTCAACGTTCAAACTCAGACATGAACAAGAAGGCAATGCTAGCTAAAGGGACGAGTGAGCTTGGTGCATACTTTGCTAAAACTACTACAGAAAAATACAACATTGCAACAAGTGAAGCTTTCTACGTGTACCATACTGTTAAACACGGATTTAGCTACAACAGTACTCATTGACTGGCTGAACTTAACGGGACTTTGTTTAATGATTCTAATATTGCAAGGAAGATGGAATTGGGAAGAACAAAAGCCGAGATGATTACTATGAATGTTCTAGGACCAAAGACTGTGTGGGATATTTTGTCCTACCTTTCTCCAAGGTGAGCCTGTTTATTTTTCCCTTGCCTCCAGTAAGGGGAATAGAAAAATGTTTCCAGTATGCGTAAGGTATTTTTCTGTGTCCGGTGGAGTGCAATCCAAGCTGCTCTACTTTTACAAAGACTGTGATGAAATGGCAAATGGTATACATGAAGCTCTAATGACCGGTATGGAAAAGTATGAGTTGGATATTAGAAACATCACAGCATATGCAGCAGATAACGCAAATGTGTATTTTAGGACTCGCCACTGTTTACCAGTTACTCTGCAGCACAAACTCTCATATTTTAAAAGCTAATTGTCCAGTGCACATCTCCCATAATGCATGCAAACACGCATGTGATCATCTGTCAGTAGACATTGAGACAGTTGTTTTAAAGATCTACAGCCACTTTTCACTATCTGCTTCCCAAAGAGATGAATTACCATACATTTTTGCATTTGTTGACATTGAGTGGTGTGAAATTCTGTGTCATGTTTGCACCTGATGACTCTCTCTTCATCCAGCTGTCAGTCCTCTCCTAGAAACCTGGCCTGCTCTAACATCATACTTTAGGTCCCTGGGAGAGAACTGTCCTGTGGGACTTAACCCTTATGTATCGTTGAGGACATTTTCAGCCAGGGGTCATTTTTCTAAAATTTTTTTGCCATAACTTCCACTGTATTTAAGAAAATGTAATGATTTTTGGTGACAAACTTTAATTTGAAATACAATTTGGAAATATGATTTTTAAAAATTCTATAGTTCAATAATACATTGTGGGCAAATTTGCTACCCTTATGTACTCTTGGGGATGAAAACATCCACTCATTTCAACAGCTGAGTTCAGATTTATTATCATTATTTATTTTTTTACTTTTTTGAATCTGTTAATCTATCACAGTTCTGCTCAAAACTACAAAGTCTGAAAATATAAAACAATCCAATATGGAAAAATCACACTCACAATGGCCTATTTTCTATATAAAAAGTAATTGTGAGCTGGATTTGCTTTTACCTTTTTATCACAGCCTTGGACATGTCAAACAGTAGTAACAACTCTGACTTTGATGAATTTTTAGTTTTTGTGTAGCACCAGATTTTATTTTTTTCATCACTTATGTACTCTTAGTGGCTGTTTTTCTTCCCATTGACTTCCATTATGAAGATGTTTTTTGACTGCACTGCCATGACACTATAAAATCATGATTTCTTTTTTTTTTTTTTATGTTTTTTTTTCTTTTGAGAAGAGGTAAAATTTGTGAATTTTACAGTTCATACCCATCTGGCACCAATAACCCTCTACACAGGCCTGTGCACAGAAGTTTCCAATGCTTTTCTATGGGATTCTATGGAGCACAGCAACACATTACAGTGAGTGTGTGTCTGTGGGGTTAGGAAGGTCCTGGGGGACATACTTACCTGGGGTGGGGTGTTGGGTATGTGTGTGTTTGGGTGTGTGGAGGGGGGGGCTGTTTCATGTGTCTTTGATTTACACAAATTTAACTCTGATTAAACAGCCCCCACCTTCATACCCCCACACACACATGCACAAACATAACCCCCAGCACACCCCCAGTGCGTCCACACACGTCCACATCCCACCCCACACACACACCCTAAGAATGCATCCATGACGGGGCAATCATGTAAGGCCATTAAAATGGAAGTTCCATCCATCTTCTTCCGCTTATCCAGGACCGGGTCGCAGAGGCGGTAGTCTAAGCAAAGATGCCTAAGCCACCTCAGCTGGCTCCTCTCAATGTTGAGGAGCCTCTCCCGGAAAACCAAGCTGCTTGCCCCATCTCTAAGGGAGTGTCAATCCACCCTGCGGAGGAAATTAATTTCGGCCGCTTGTATCCGGGATCTTGTCCTTTCGGTCATGACCCAAAGCTCATGACCATAGGTGAGAGTAGGAACGTAGATCGACCGGTAAATCGAGAGCTTTGCCTTTCAGCTCAGCTCCTTCTTCACCACAACAGACCGATATAACGACTGCATTACTGCAGATGCTGCACCAATCCGTCTGTCGATCTCACGCTCCATCCTTCCCTCACTCGTGAACAAGACCCCGAGATATTTGAACTCCTCTACTTGAGGTAGGAGCTCTCCTCCGACCTGGAGAGGGCAAGCCACCCTTTTCCGGTCAAGAACCATGACCTCAGACTTGGAGGTGCTGATTCTCATCCCAGCTGCTTCACACTCGGCTGCAAACTGTCCCAGTGCACACTGAAGGTCCTGGTTTCGAGGAAGCCAACCGATCAACATCATTCACAAAAATCAGAGATGAAATCCTGTGGTTCCCAAACCCGGACCCAGCCCCTGGCTGCACCTAGAAATTCTGTCCATAAAGATTATGAACAGAACCGGTGACAAAGAGCAGCCCTGCCGGAGTCCAACATGCACTGGAAACAGGTCCGATGGCAACTGGCAATGCGGACCAAGCTCCTGCTCTGGTTGTACAGAGACCGGACAGACCCTAGCAGAGGGCCTCGGACCCCATACTCCCAGAGCACCCCCACAGGACACTATGTGGGACCAGGTCGATTGCCTTCTCCAGATCCACAAAACACATGTGGATAGGTTGGGCAAACTCCCAGGAACCCTCAAGCACCCAATAGAGGGCGTAGAGCTGGTGTAGAGCTGAGAGTTTTTTTAAGACCATGTAAATTTAAAATGATACATTTAATAAAAGAACATTTAAATTACACTTTAGATAGAGAATTATTAAATGTAATTGCCATTTAGTTTATTAATCTTTAAATTGAAAGGGCAATTGTTAAAATATTTCCTAAACGATTTAATTGTTCATTTAAAAGTCAGTTTAAAAATGCATTTACTAATTCTGCAAGTAATACTAACTTTAATAAATTGATTGCCAAAATTCCTTTTAGAAAATAGTCTGATTTATAATTTTGATTAATAATTCAAACTTTAACTTTAACGCAATTGAAAACAGCAATTTCCTATTCTGTTTGCAAAAGCATTAGCCATTTCATGAGCCAATGCAATTACTAAAAGTTTAGCTTTTCACTTTAGTCTCTGACTTTACTTTTAACCTGGTTCTTTTGACACACGGAGCTGAAAAGAGCAAATCAATACACACAATATTAACCTGCTTTTCGGTTTCTGTGCTTCCTAGAGTGTGTTCGTGGGAGAGGCTTTGGTTTCAGAAACTGAGCATTCTGAGGCCTCAAAAACTCAGTGCCACAGAAGAGAGGATTACTGAAAAATGCGTAAAGATTACACAACTCCAGTTATGTTTTTGATAAGGGAACAACTTTAAAACATGGGCGAAAGTTTTAAAAAGTCAATTTTGCATAGAATAGGCCCTTTAAATGTTCACGTCACAATTGGTAACATGAAAATATGCTTTCTGAGGCCTTCAAAGAATCAGGCACACATTTGTATTTAAAATGGGTGCACTCTTTCTGGTTTAGGGACTTTATTGTTTCAGCCACAAATAGAAAAAACAAGATTTATTACTTAGTAAACTTCACCAAAGTTATTCTGGTGTGCTGAGTCATTGATTTGATCACTGCTATCCAAAGTGAAGTTGTGGAGTTGTTTTGGTTTATGATGCAAGTGGCTTGGGAGGTCCAGTGTCCATCTGGGAGCAGGCGGAGGTGGAGGGAGACGAGAGATAAAGCGTTTGGATGAAGTCACTTCTTCCCTCCACCTGTCTCCTTCCTCCAACATGAGCAGTGAGCAGCTGTACCAGTGCTACCCAGAACTGGGCAATCTGTCCTGCACCAGGCGGACCCTCGATCAGAACATCACCATCTATCTGATCATGCTTTACATTTTCGCCATCTGCACCGGCATCCTCAACCTTATGGTTATCATCGCTATCTCGCATTTCAGGCGAGTCGCTAGCGGTCACATCAGGTTTATTGTAATGAAATGTACTCATTTTGTTTGTTTTCTCAGGCAGCTGCACTCCTCTACTAACTTCATCCTCCTCAACCTGGCTGTCTCAGACTTCCTGGTGTGCTGGGTGGTGATCCCAGTCCAAGGTTCTTTTCCATATGCTTGCTGGCGAATCGGCGACATCATGTGTGCTCTGTATTTCATCTTTAATCTCACAGTGATTTCCGTATCGGTTGGAGACATGATCCTGATCTCCATAGACCGCTACGTAGCCATTTGTGACCCCATGTACTACCCCACCCGGATGTGCAGGAGATCTGTTAGCATCACCCTGATTGCATGCTGGATCATCTCCTTCCTATACGGCTTTTGGTATTTCCACAACAATGTCATTACTGGGCGGTATAAGAGGTGCGAAGGGGACTGCTTTAACACGGTGACCCCTATTGCAGCTTATGTTGATGTGGCGGTGAACTTCTGTGGGCCTATTGTGCTCATAGTGATACTGTACTTGCGAATTTTCTTTGTGGCAGTGTCGCAGGCCCGTGCCATGCGTTCTCAGGTTGCAGCCACCACACAGCAGCCAGCGGTGAACTCCAGGAAATCAGAGCTGAAAGCGGCGCGGAATCTGGGCTTTGTTGTGTTACTCTTTCTCCTCTGCTACACACCGACCTACGTGGTTGATATGGGAGGGAATATAAACCGTTATTTCAAGGCCTTCCTGTATGATTTACTGTATCTGAACTCATGTTTTAACCCCTTACTCTATGCGCTCCAGTATCCCTGGTTTAGAAGATCTGTGAAGCAGATAGTGATGTTTAGGATTTTGCAAAGTGGTTCACGAGATGCAAATGTGCTATGATGACCTTTAAATGCAGTAGTAATTTTTTAGCTTGGTCAAAAGACGTTACTGATAACCCATGTGCAATGAAATACCATTTTACCCATTTAAAATGTTATGTGTAATCACTGAGGCATAGCGTTGAGAACCAAATGGGCACATTTTGGGCAATTCTGAGATTTACATTGAAATTAATGCTTTTGTTTTTACTGCCTAAAGATCACAATAAAAATAACTGTCTTTATCTGAACATAGGATTTAGACAGTGTCAAGCTATAAATGCTATACTGCTATGTCATATAGAAAAAGGCATAAAATGCTGGAGCCCTAAAAGTGAATGTAACTAAGTCAGTGGTTCTCAAGCTGTGGTACGGGATCCACTGGTGGTACTCAGGAGTCTTTTGCAGTTCAAAACCTGCTTTAGTTTGATTTAGAGCCTGTTTTTTTCCTGTTTTAGTCCTGCTCTGGTTGGGGCTTAAATTTTAATGTGAAGACCACTGCTTGGTTTAGACCCAGTCCTGGCTTAGACCTAGACTGGTTTAGTTCTAGATTTGTCCTGATTTAGTGCTGGTTATGTGCTTAGACCTTATTTAGTCCTGGGTTGGACCTGGATTAGTTCAGGTTTTAGTCCGAGCTTAGATTTAGTTTAGTGATGGATTGTTCCAGTTTTAGACCTTGTTTTAGTGTTGAGTTAGTCCTAGTTTAGATTAAGTTCACTCCTGGATTAGTCCCAGTTTTTGTCCATATCTTCTCCTTGCTGTTTTGATTCTATTAAAGATGAAACTTGGAATAGCTAAATATTTCCTGAGGTGGTGGTCTGTGATCTGTGTCTTTGAATATTTAGCATTTATGATTTGAAATTTGACAAAACATTAATACTGTGCCATTGTGTGCCTGTAAATGTCACTTACACTCTTTTGTTCTAAGCCCTCAGTATACAAAACAGATTTATATGTAAATATATCATGGCATGCTTATTTTAGCTATTGAAACATCTATACCAAATACAAAATGCATGGTTCTGTTTGTAGCTCTTCATTGTACACACTGCTAATTTCCCTTGGCTATGAATGCAAATTGAATTTTCCAGAGTTAATAGATATTGCATTACACTTTTGAAATGAAAAGTTGTTTTTCCCCAACAGAAAAGTCTCTCCCTGTGTATACACCGCTCATGTGGGAGTCAAAGATACCAAACCCAGTATTAGTGGATGAGAACAATTAGTCTACACAAAAGCACTTTTATCACCGCATGGGATTTTTTTAAAGTAATGTGGAAAATAAAATTAATACTAATGAAAAAGAGCAAAGTTAGTTTTTTAATACATTAACTGATTAATAACATAAAACACTGTATGAAGTCTTTTGTGAGTATGTCTATAACCTTATTCATAGCAATCCACTGTCCATGAATGTAAGTGATATACAATATATTATAAATAAAATGTATTTTGTCTCTAAATGTCTTGGATTGTTTTTTTCCCAAAAAAATAAGAGAAGCTAAAAGAAATTCATGTCTAAATAAAAATATTGGTCTCTTTTCTGATTAGATGATTGACAATGCAGTTGTGGAACCAAACAAAAATGTAAACAAAAACTTGGCCATTATGTAAAACATATTTTTAATTGTTATTAAATCAAATGTACCATCGTTATCAGTAAAATTGATATTTGATTTAAAGGATGAATTTATAAGATTTGACATTTGTCCAATCCTACCCTTTATACCTGGGGCCAGTATTTCAAAACTTCAATCCAGACCAAAATGATCTGGATTTCTCAATCCCCCTATCCTGATCCACGGTTCAAAGTTATCTATCCCAATATTTCAAAACTTTGCTTGATTGGATCAAACTGATTCAGAGGGCTGTTCCACAAAATTAGCTAACTCCATAAGCCGGGCCTATTTGGATAAATACTAGTGCTGTCAATCGATTAAAAAAATTAATCAGATTAATCACACCCTTGGGCTGTGATTAATCACGATTAATCGCAATGTATAACTTGATAGATTTTCCATGACAATATGCAACGTTTAAATAAAAAAAAAGTCCACAGAGGTTGAGTGTGTTTTTACTTGGATAAAAAAATACATCTCAGAAATAACTTCTGAATATTGTGAGAGAGCCTTTAAAAGGTCTGTAGTAACTGAGATAACAGTGTCTGTTGAAATGTGCTCTGCATTAAATCTACTGCAGACACCTGAGCCTCTCCTCTGCTCCTCTCAGCGCCGCAGGGGCGGGGTACAGTCACCTGTCCGCAGTGAGGCTGCCGCTCTGAGTCGAGAACTGGCGCTTTATGGGAAAAGAAAAAAAAAAACCTGCAAATGAATGGTTTGTAGGAGTTTGTGGCTTGTGGCTCCTTAAGTTCAGGGAAAGCCATGGATCGCCCCCCACTCTCACCGCGGGTCCAGGATGCACAGAAAGCACAGCTCCCGGGAACGCGCACGGACAGAGGCAGTGAAAGGAAGCGATGTAAAAAGCACACGCAACATTTATTAGTAAAAAGTTTTACACGAGACTCGTGAGGGGAGGGAAAGGAGAGGGCTGTAGTGCAGCGGCCAAAGCAGTGGACTTGTCCTGAAGTCGAGCCACAGGCAAACATGTGTGGCAGCTGCTCTCTCCTCTGTGGACGCGCGGGTCGTTCACCGTGAAAACAAGTCAATGATGTGATATATGCACATTTCCAAGATGGTCACGTGCCCCAACACGGCTTCATGCCCTCCAAAGTGCTTTGAGAAGCGCTGCTGTTACGGCAAAACAGATCGTGTGATTAATTTGCGTTAATACATTTTAACGCGTTAATTTTTTTTCTATTAATCGAATGCCTTAACGCTGACAGCCCTAATAAATACCAAACCCAGTTTATTTTGTTGTCATTTCTGTTCCATAAAACAGGCTCATCCTGAGGCTTGCTCAGTCAATATGGGAACGTATGCAGGCAGCTGAGCCTGGTCCAGAGCAGTTTTAGGGCAGGGCTTATAATGTTTTCCATCGCCCTGATGGATTTCTGTCAATCAGAAAAAAATGGAAAAAGTGTCGTTTGGGAAATCAAGCAAATTAATTTGCAAATAATGTGGCCAGTAGCTCTTCAGTCTCTTCATTTTTATTACACTGACACTGTGAAGCTGCCAGAGAATCAGTGTTGTGGTGTTAGTGAGAGGAGAAGTCGGTCAGTGTACCTAAAGCCAACCACATGTCAGTGATGTCAGCATGCACTGCACCGTCTGTGGAAGAAGCTGCCGATGTGGTGGGCATCGATAGACCGTTTAAAAAACAGATAGAGATAGAAAAAACAGATAGAGTTTCAGTTACATTATAACTTGTAACTGTACCGCACTGTGGGACGGTGCAACCGTGAGGTCAGCCCGAGGTCAGAGTGAGACAGAGCAGGTGAAACACATCACTTTCAGCAAGTTTGTGACTTAAGAATGAAAAGAGGCGAGCTAAGTAAACGCCAAAGTCTCAAAGTTTATAGTTTGCTTTATATGCGCATATTTGTTATGCAAATTATTCACGTGCATTTGTTTTGCACATATGCATCCCTGTGCGCTTCTTCATTATGCACAGGAAGAGCTGCTTTTGAACTAAACAAACATAGAAACCTCTATAAACTAACTCCACACTGTGTCCTAAGAAAGTACAGAGTGATACATGCAGCTGTTTGTTTTCTAAATGTTAGCAAAGCACCTAACTACAGGAGCTGTTTCCCCTGAGCAGTGAGCAGTGCTGTCTGACTAGTACACTCATTAATTTAGCTGTTTAGTGTCATGGCAATGAGTTTTCTTAGTCTGGTGCTAGACTGAGATATGATCATGGCCTAAATATAAATAGAAACCTTATCCAATACGTACCTTGTTAATGCAGTGTGTTTGTGACTTATATGAAGGCTAGCTGATAAAGACAAAGCCTAAATATCACCTGTTATATGGGTCACGTTTTGGGTATAGCCCTAACTTTTGTTCTTATTTTATATTAAGCACAGTTGAAGTTGAAGATACAATTTAGTACACTTTGTGACGTTAAATGTCCCTAATGCACCGAGCTGCAAAGGCTACAGTTCATTTTTTTCACTCATTACATTTTTCTGAACCTCACTCCCTCTGTGCTGTCAAACTGAGGCGAAAGGGGCAGTATTTCTGGTCAGGTCAGGTCAGATCAGCTTTATTTATATAGCACATTTACAACAACCACAGGCGCCCAAAGTGCTTTACACGAAAATACAACAGTATAATAGAGTAAAAGATGGAGCCATTCTTATGTTCAGTGGCAAAAAGTTCCACAACTTGGGAGTTGCCCCAGAAAACGCTCGATCACCTCTAGTTTTCAGGCGTGTTCTGGGAACATTTAAAACGTGCCTCATCTCTCTTCTTGGAACATAAAGAGAGAGCAACTCACAGAGGTAAGATGGAGCCAAGCCATTTAAAACATTTGAAAACCAACAATAATAATTTAAAATCAATTCTGTAGCTGACAGGAAGCCAGTGCAGAGAGAACAGGTGTAATGTGCTCACGGTACCTGGTTCCTGTCAGCAGCCGAGCAGCAGAATTTTGCACGAGCTGCAGGCGGCTCAGTGAAGTTTGATCTAGTCCACAGTACAGTGAGTTACAATAATCAAGGCGAGATGTAATAAAAGCATGGACAACACGCTCAAACTCACTCAAAGGAAGGTAAGTTTTAACCTTGCCAAGAACACGCAGTTGAAAGAAGCTTGACTTTACAACAGAGCTTACTTGCTTGTCTAATTTCAGTGCGCTGTCTAAAATCACGCCAAGATTTCTGACTGCAGGCTTCACAGAGGACTCCAAAGGGCCAAGTCCACAGTCAATAGAACTAAGGGCACTGGGGGGGCCAAATACAACAATTTCAGTTTTCTTTCCGCATTAGTTTGGCTGCTCCTCTGTGGATTGTTTACCTCATGAGTTAAAGGGATGTTCGTGGAGGTGGGTGTTTCCTCGCTGTTGTTTTGCTTTGAATCCTTGCTCCTCTTCACTGGGCTGATGACGCACGCCGTCAGCGTGGCTCATTCAGTCTGACTGGCGTTAGCTCCCCTGTATGAGCTCAGAGTGGTCTCTGTTGTATGGCTTAAGCCTCGAATCCTATCAGACCACAAGCCTCCCTTTTCTGAGCGACTTTTGTGGAACAGCCCTCTGATCCCCACAGATAGAGATTTCCAAATCTGCCACAGACAGATCACAGACAGGAAACAGGAAGTGAGGCAGAGCATTTCACTGAAACAAGGAAGAACCTGCATGAACTTTCATGAACAAATGTAAGGCTAAATCCAAATTCCTTAAATTGTACCTCCTGCCTCCTGCTCCTACCTCCTGTTCCTTAACCTTTGAGAGCCACATCATGAGATCAACAGTAAGACTTCTACTGCAGTGAGGGGAAGGAGATTCAGCGGCGTTTGGAGGATTCGAACATCCTAACCCAGCGGCAGAAACAAGGAGGGAAGTCATGTGGACCTACAGCTGTAGAGACCCAGGAAATGGACTACAATAAGCGCACCTTATCCTCCACTGCAGCGCTAATTTAAATGATCTTTTTAACATTACAATGTTCAGAAATAACCCCAAATCACTCCATATTAGAGAAGCTACAGCTCTGTTCAATAAAGAGCTCTGTACTAACTCCACAGACTCTAGAATCATCTGTGACTCACAGAAACTCAGAGGTTTAAACCTGAAACTGTGCTGTAATCCACACAGAACAGGGTCTGATTCTCTGAGACTCACCGGCAGCAGCTCTGTCTCTGCTCTGGACAGTTAGCAGCATTAAAAACAGCCACACTGGATGCTGCTGTGGATTTATGCTAATGAGCCACGCGGTTTTTAAGTTTTGTTTTTCTAAAATGTAAACAAAAGTGCGCTGGGCAGCTCCAGCTCACAGCGGCGCACAATAATCATTTATCAGGAGTCAGACATTAGACTCTGTGGAGGCTTTACATCTTTTATAAAGTGAGGTTTATTCAGATCATTTTATGGAATAAAGTCTGAGGCAGTGACACTTTTAACTCATTCCAAAAAACTCATCACACGGAAATCGTCCGAGTTCGGAGAAGCTCGGAGATGGCGCAGTGGATTATGGGATAGCTCCTCGCTGGACAGTAAGGAATGTCTGGAGCTTTCTATGCTAAAGAAGCTATTTAAGGAAGCAATGAAGCTCCTTTACCTAACTCCTTCCTTACTGAGAAGACAATCCGGACAGTTCTTATCATGGCTGATGAGGACATACATCCAGTTATAGCTTAAGGAGCTAGGAAGTTCCTTGACATTTTTGGATTCAGCCTGAGTCTTTTCTTGCTCAGTATTGATTATTTATAAAACTAGACCACAAAGAATCATAATTTTTGATAATAAAGTATTTAAATCAGCATGGAGCTGGAGCATGGCAAAGACAAATTATGCACAGGTCCTGCTAACACAAGCTAACGTGTCTCCATTGACCCCTCTTAAGTAGCTAACAATCCCCAGACAGCAGACCTGTGTGCACAGACCCACTATTTTAAAGTACTTAATGTTGAAACAGTATTAAGTATTACTTGTATTCAGCTTGGTGCCGTTTTAAATGTATTCATGTCTAGTTCACAAGTATGCCTGTACTAAAGAGACATTATTATTATCCTTAAGATGTTAACATACAGTAAACTGACACACATTTTATTATTTTATTGTTGCAGGCCCCTCAAGAACCTGCATGAAGTTGGCCTCCTCACATGATTGGAAATTAACTAAAATATGTCAGTTTGTGCATCGTTTGTGCACAATTGCTTCTTTTGATAATAAACATTCTTTTTTTCAGGCCAGCCCCCCATTCAGCCCCCCATATCGTCCAAACCACTCCAAAATGATGCATCATTTGTGCACGCTAAATGAACGTTTGTGCTCATTCTGTCTTTGAGATAATTATAATTCATTTTTATGCAGCCCATCTCTATTGCAAGTAGGCTAACCCATGAAATGCGCAATTAGATAATTAGAGAAGGTAATTAAACACCTTAATATGCACAGACATCCTTAACACCTTGTTTATACGTTTATACATATGAGAGGCTTTATACCAGTAAAGCCCACTTTTAAATTGTATACAGATACCTCTAGAGGCTAGCTATGTGTGTTAGCAGATATGTAGCTGGCTGGAAATTTACCTTGTATGTCAACATCCCTCAGACATTTCCACTGTCTAGAAATTCAGACTATTCTATATTTACTCTGCATTACTCTGGGGCTGAGTGGGGGGCTGGCCTGCAAAAAAAATAGTTTATTGTCTAAAAAAGCAAATGTGCACAAATGTTCACTGAGCATGCACAAACATGCACAAACAATGCACAAACGAACTGACATAGTTTTGTTAATTTCCAATCATGTGGAGGGGCCAACTTCACGCAGGTCATTCAAGATGGCTGTGGAAATATGAGTCAACTGTCCGTCAAGAGACCTACTGTACTAGACCTACATGAAGCATTTTGTGTTTTAAGTGTGTAGATGTAGGCATGAGTATTTAGACTGTTTCAATAGAGACCTTTATCATTTTGTGCACAATATATAACTTTCATTTAAACATTGGAATATGCATACAAACATACAAAGGAGATGTTTGAAATAAGAATCAGCTTTGTTTAACAAAAGCATCAGGCCTCATCATTAACTTTGATGTTTCATAATACAACAAAATTTACAGTTTAGTAACTTAACAGTACAGAAAGTGGCTGAAATGATTTTCTTTTAAGAAAAATACATATTAACCATTGCACTTCTGACTGCTCTTCCTGCTGTTTCATCAGCTTGATGTGGTGGTGGTGGTGGTGGCATTGGCAGATCTTGGCCTTCTTGAAGTGGAGGTGTGTCTGAATGGTGCAAGAAGTGGCACTCTTTGTGCCTGAGCTATATTGTGCAACACAATGCATGCACTAATAATGTTGCAGGCTTGTTTGGGCTCAACACAGAGATAATTCAGGCAGGCAAATCTTTGTTTAAGCACACCATTAATTCAAACACTTGTCCGTCTTGTTGAACTGTGAACACTGTTAAAATTCTGCTGTGAGTTAAGGCTGATTTATACTTCTGCGTCTTCTTGATGGCATACAAACGGCGTTGTCTCGACAGCGTTGTAAACCCTTCAGACTTCTGCGTTACTCCTCTGCGTCGTTTCAGGTGGTGCCAATTTACTGCGAGACCAAGCAACCAATCACAGTGCGGTCTGTGTCACCTTGACACGTAGTTCCATTTTTGACCAGGTGCACGTCAGGGCTACGGCATAGGTTTTGAAATGGTTCACAGCACCCCAAAGGAGTCCACAGGGCGTCACCGTCGATTTGCTGCGGAAGTAAAAATCAGCCTTTACATGTGACAGTTGCAAAGGATGTCAACAGCCAATGTGGGTAGCCACTGTGTAACCCAGGTGTGAAATCCACTCATTCACTCATTCAACTCTGCTTCTACTTTTTCGCGCTGTTAAATATTGCAGTATTTACACCTGTTGTCACGAGAGTAGAATCACGTAGTCATGTGGGCCAGCATGGCCAATCGTGTGTGTACTTGGGTAGAGTCAGGTAGTTACATGGGCCGGCTCAGCCAATCATGTAGCTTTATTACCCCGTGGCACATCACTGCAGGTAGATGTAGTGGGGACACTGAGGGGAAAGCTGCTGCAGGCTGGTCTGAGCTTATTTATCGCTGTTTTTTACTTTTATTGTGGCTGCCGCTTACTGGCTCAATTGTCAACTTGTAGGAGTCGTCCACCGTGACTTGGCCGAGTCAAAATGAGCTTGTGTGTGTGTTTTGTAGGGAGCAGAATTGGTGAGTTAGGCGGTTAGCCCGTTTTGTTTGAAGTTTGTGCCCGTTTTTATCAAATGTTTATGCTGTTTAAGACCAACTTAAAAGCCCAATGTTTGTATTTTATGACCTTTGGAAGTGCTTTTACTACTGATGTATATTGAATTAATGCTAGCCTGTGGATTGTCTGTCTGCCTGTTTGTATTGCTGTGGATGCTGTGTATTTATTCTTATACACTTGAATTATAGTATATCTGACAAATAATATAGCAAATATTATTTAGGATTTATAATGAATATATTGGATAAATAATTATATTATACTGATATTTCTCTATGATTATGATATTCAGACTATTTTATAATACAACTAGTATTATTTAAATATGGATTTAAGGATAGAATAATGAATTGTGTGCACACTAGACTTATTGAGCTTGGTCCTGCTTTTATACAGGTCAGGCTTTGAACCTGATGGCGAGCTAACGGAGCAGGCCTTGAGCCTAAAGACTGTACTACAAGCTGAAGACTGCTGCTTCTCCTGCCGGGTCGGTAGGGGGCTCCTTGCAGCCCGCAACCCTTTTTGCCCCATTCTTCTCATTTGCCAACGGCCCACACCTCACACATTACCCCATACAAACTTTTGCACAAGTCCCCCTGGACTCAACTCTGTCACGACTCAGTCATGGGTCAAATGAACCTTGGGTGGGCTGGGTTTTGTTATTTACCCGCTTGTGTACTGCTGTTGTGAGTCGTAATTGTATGTTCCCTTACTAGCTCTTCGTTTATGTGAATAGCCATTCTTAGTATTATTCTTGTGTGTGTTTATATGTCTAAAAAAAATTGTCAATACATGGTGCCAGCCAAAAATCTAAACCTTTCAGTCTCTGTCCACTCACTCCTTGAGCCAAACTCAAGTCTTCTATCTACTAGCCTATGTGAATCCTATTCACATTATATTAGTACTTAGACACTTATTTGGTTATTTGCCATACTCAAGTCTTTGTACAATTAATATGTAACGTAAGTATGCTACAACCAAGAAGGATGTCATTCGGAGCAGTTTCCTGAAACTGAAACGGTATATATGGCTTACTTTTAAAATCCGAGAGTCAAGTACAGAACCTGGCCTTCTCACAACACAGTTGGTAATTTGGAGGTCTGCATTCCCGCTGCACATTAATACTGTAGCGCCCCTTTCTGTTCACAAATTCCAACTCCCTTTTATGAGGGGCCTGAATGTGGACATGTGTGCAGTCAATGACACCAATAGTGTTAGGCATTCTGGCTATGGAGAAGAACTCTCTTTTAATTTCTGATATTTCTTCTTCATTTTCAGGAAATTTTACATAGGTACTAAATAAACTAGCAAGTGCTGATGCCACAGAATGCACCATACGTCCCACTGTGGATTTTGTTACTGCTAGGCCATCTGCACTAACTTCATAAAATGAGCCACATACCAAGAAATACAGAACAATCAGCACCTGTTCCTCCACAGTCACAGGCATGACTCCTCATAGTTGGACTTTGGAGATGAGGGCAAAGGACATCACACAAATATAAGATGTCATCTCTCCTAAATCTATATCTAGCGTACAGTTCCTCATTACCATATTGCTGAATGAAATGATGCCGTTCATCATGCTGCCTTGGCTTGTATTGCCTCTGATGGTGGCACAAGACATACCTCAGTTGTGTTCTGCTCAGTGAAACCAATTAAAGACTGTCCCCTGTGCTATCACACCTATTTTTAACTACCCCTCATGATTTTGTATAAAGAATCAGTCTTTGTCTGTGAGTTTCAGACAACATGGACAGCAAGACTAAAGGAGGTCATTTTACTACAGCAGAAACAACTGCTCTTCTGGAGGGTGTCCATGACAATTAACAAGCACTTTTTTGAAATTTCAGTGGTCCTGGAGAGAGCTCCCTGACATCCAAAGTTAAAAATGAAATTTGGACAGACATAACCTAACAAGTTATTGCCACAGCAAGCACACAAGCTTCTCATGGGATTGTGCCTGCTTGTAGTCTGTCTTGTCTTGGGAATCAATTGATTCCGAACCACTTAACCTTTCTACAGCTGAAACCATCACTCCTCATCCCCGTTGAGCCCGACACAGAAGAGGCCTGCACTAGTCAGACCTTCGGCCTGGTCTCTGAAGATTCCACCAGGTACACCACCACATCCACTACCACCACCACCACTGGCACCAGAAGAGGCGTAATGAACAAGACTGTCTATGAAAAACTTTTAAAGGTGGAAATAGAGTGGGCGCAGCAACAGATTGTCCTTACTAATGAACAAATAAAACTAACCATGCTCAAGCAAGAAGTGAAGTTAAGAATTCATTTGCTTGAAAAGCAGTTAAGTGATTAATTTACTGTATTTTTTATTGTTTATGTAAATATTTTGTATCAGTTTGAGTTGAAATGGAATTATATGTGCATTTGTTACTGTAATAAAAGTTTGACAAAATCCATCTAACCCTTGTAAGGAACACCTTTTTTTTTTATGACAAAAACTGTTAAGCAGTGGCATGTGCCAGCGTGCGCCTGGTGTGAGGACTCTCACAGCCCTGGTTTGGTCCTGCTTCAGACCCTGGTTTAGATCTACACTGCTCAAAAAATAAAGGGAACACTAAAATAACACATCCTAGATCTGAATGAATTAAATAATTGTATTAAATACCTTGTTCTTTACATAGTTGAATGTGCTCACAACAAAATCACACAAAAATGATCAATGGAAATCAAATTTATTAACCCATGGAGGTCTGGATTTGCAGTCACACTCAAAATTAAAGTGGAAAAAGACACTACAGGCTGATCCAACTTTGATGTAATGTCCTTAAAACAAGTCAAAAAGATGCTCAGTAGTGTGTGTGGCCTCCACGTGCCTGTATGACCATCCGCCACTTGTGTGGGTTGTAGACTCAGAAAGCACCGCCAGCATTCAAAAGTGACCAAAACATCAGCCAGAAAGCCTAGGAACTGAGAAGTGGTCTGTGGTCACCTCCTGCAGAACCACTCCTTTATTGGGGGTGTCTTGCTAATTGCCTATAATTTCCACCTGTTGTCTATTCCATTTGCACAACAGCAGTGAAACTGATGTCCATCAGTGTTGCTTCCTAAGTGGACAGTTTGATTTCACAGAAGTGTGACTGACTTGGAGTTACATCGTGTTGTTCAAGTGTTCCCTTTATTTTTTTGAGCAGTGTAGTTTGGTTCTGGTGTGGATCTAGTTTGGACCTGGTTTAGTCCTGGTTTAGATCTGATTTAGACCTGGCTTATAGAAAACAAAAGGTATTTTTTTGCTGCGTGGTGTCAAGTGTGTGTTGGCCTTTATAGAGCATTTGTATAAAAAAAAGATAAGCAGTTACTTGAAATGTTCATCTGGCTTTATCAATGTGTTCATTATTTCTGAGTAAAAAAGTATATATTTCTGGATATACTTTTGAATGTTAATATTGCTGTGTGTGTGTTTTATCATTTGCATTTGTGCACTTATGGCAGCTTTATAGTGCATTTGTGTTTTAAAAAAAGGAGAATATAAAGGAAAAGTGACATGAAGTACTGTAGTATGTGTAATGTAGTAATGCTCAGGCAATAATGTGTCGATTGTCCATCCGGCCCTCAAAATCTTGAAATTTTCTAATTTGGCCCCCCTACTAATGAAGTTGAACAGGCTTGCCTTAGACAAGCGGTAGCTGGAAATGGGATAAAGCGACGAGTAGTTATGTGTATGTGAATTGTGTACACAGTTTAGTCATTTGGTTCAAGGTTCAAGGAGTCTTTCTTATCCCCGAGGGGCAAATAGTTTCACACCAGCACACCTGGTTCTCAAAAGTCAGCCAGTCATCAATAGAGTAGTCAAATCAGCATTGGCTCTGGGGTGAATGTACACAACAATCACGAAAAGTTGAGGGAATTCCGGAGGCAAACAGAATGGACAGAGTGACACTGCCATAAGTTCAATGTCCGGGGTGCATAGTGCCTCTCTTTCTACTACCGTATTACACTGGTTATGGTTAATGTATAGACACACGCTGCGAGTGACTTACCGGTCACCGTGGTGTCTCTGTCAAGCCGGTAGGGAACCCCAAAGCCATCGATCTCAAGATGAGTCTGAGAGTCCTGTACTTTGAGCCATGTCTCGGTTAGAGCAATAAGACAATAAGAGAGTTTGTGTTTGTCTGTTAGTTGTACTGACCTTTTATAATAAACGAATGCCCTGTCCATACTGCCAGGTTAATGACCCATCCCGACTAAAAAAAATAAAAAATAAAAAAATAAAAAAGACCTTTGATGTGATTTTATGCTAGTTTTGCAGCAGCGGTGGGGAGAGTTGTCCTGAGTTGTCAGGCCGTCTAAATACGTGTTTGGCTGCATCTCCTCATGCATGCTGTGCGTCGCCATGTTTGTTTTGCCCTGCAGTAGAATACAAAGTCACGTGACTGACTTTACTTCAGTAAAAGTAAAAAGATATTGACTATAAAATTAAGTAGAAAGTACATTTGAATGTTTTTGCAAAATCTTCTTCTGTGAGTTTCGAATCCAGGACCTTCTGATAGCAAGTCAGACAGACTACCCACTATACCACAGAGGACAAAGCAACTCTTTTTCCTTAGACAATTTAAAGGTTTACTCAAGTAAAAGTATAATCAAATCATCCAAAATTCACTCAAGTAAAAGTATGTTCTACAAATGTACTCAGAAAGTACTTTTTCTTTTAAAAAGTAAGTAAATTACTTGAGTAAAAGTATCTTGTTACTGTCCACCACTGATAACACTATTTCTAAAAAGTATTCGCTCACCCACCCAACTAACTGAATCCAGGTGTTCCAATCACTTCCATGGCCTCAGGTGAATTAATTTAAGTACCTATGCATGCAGCTTTGTAGAAATTTTGGGGGTGGCCACTTACTGTTCCATGAAGACATGGGTGAGTGACACAGAGTCCTGAGCTCAACCCAATAGAATTAATTTGGGATTAATTAGAGCGAAGACTGTGAGCCAAGCCTTCTCGTTCAACATCAGTGTCTGACCTTCAGAAATGTGCTTCTGTAATAATGATTTAAAAAATCCCACTGCTAAACCTTCTGGAAAGCCTTCCCAGATAAGTTGAAGCTGTTAGAGGCAAAAGGTGGGCCAATGTCATATTAAACCCTATAGATTAAGAATTAAGTTCATATGTGTGTAAAGGCAGATGAGGTGATACTTTTGGCAATACAGTGTATATTAAATATTTTTAACTGTACAATAAATAAATGAAAAAAACATGTTTCAGAGCTTTATAGAAGGGTCACTGGCTGACATCTTGAAATTTCAAAGATACAATAGTCTCTGGTGTCCTCTGATGGTGACATTACAAATTGCAATGCTGTCTCAGTGTGGCCATCTGCCCAATTAGGTGACTTTCTACAGCCTGTGAGCACCTGTGGTAACCTTACAGAGACATTATGAACACATTAAAATAAAGTGAGTGTGTTTTTCTCCCAGGAGTTTTCAGTTTGTCCGCTCTGGCCATAGGAACTTATGGGCCCTGATTTATTTCCTGCAAGAGACATTAAAGAGACACAGAAAGTCTTTTTTAGCTTGAAGATTTATGAACCACTGACTAACCACTTCACTAATGGGGAGCCCCAAAGACTCATTTAGACACTATTTTGCATGAATTAAAGTATCTATCTTGCTTTGTTAACTGTACACTAACAGTATACTACTCTATGTAACAGCACATGTATGAGTGGTGACAGACACCACAAAATGCAGAGTACTACAGATATTCAGCAGCAGGTGCTTTCTGAGGCCTTTGAAGAATCAGGCATGGATTTGTATTTAAAATGAGTGCACTCTTTTTGGTTTAGGGACTTTATTTTTACAGCCACAAAATAGAAAAACAAGATTTTATTATCTGTGAAGTTCTAAGTTATTCAAGTTTGCTGAGTCATTGATTTGATCTGCAAAGTGAAGTTGTGGAGTTGTTTTGGTTCATGATGCAAGTGGCTTGGGACGTCCAGTGTCCATCTGGGAGCAGGCGGAGGTGGAGGGAGATGAGAGATAAAGCGTCTGGATGAAGTCACTTCTTCCCCCTCCCATCTCCTTCCTCCAACATGAGCAGTGAGCAGCTGTACCAGTGCTACCCAGAACTGGGCAATCTGTCCTGCACCAAGCAGATTCCCGATCAGAACATCACCATCTATATGATTGTGCTTTACACCTTCACCATCTGCACCGGCATCCTCAACCTTATGGTCATCATCTCTATCTCGCATTTCAGGCAAGTCACAAGTGGTCACATCAGGTTTATTGTAATGAAATGTACTCATTTTGTTTGTTTTCTCAGGCAGCTGCACTCCTCTACTAACTTCATCCTCCTCAACCTGGCTGTCTCAGACTTCCTGGTGTGCTGGGTGGTGATCCCAGTTAAAGGTTCCTTTACATACGCTTGCTGGCGTATTGGTGACATCATGTGTGCTCTGTATTTCATCTTTAATCTCACAGTGATTTCTGTATCGGTTGGAGACATGATCCTTATCTCCATAGACCGCTACGTAGCCATTTGTGACCCCATGCACTACCCCAACCGGATGTGCAGGAGATCTGTTAGCATCACCCTGATTGCATGCTGGATCATCTCCTTCCTATACGGCTTTTGGTATTTCCACAACAATGTCATTACTGGGCGGTATAAGAGGTGCGAAGGGGACTGCTTTAACACGGTGACCTTTATTGCAGCTTATGTTGATGTGGCGGTGAACTTCTGTGGCCCAATTGTGCTCATAGTGATACTGTACTTGCGAATTTTCTTTGTGGCAGTGTCGCAGGCCCGTGCCATGCGTTCTCAGGTTGCAGCCACCACACAGCAGCCGGCAGTGAACTCCAGGAAATCAGAGCTGAAAGCAGCGAGGAATCTGGGCTTTGTTGTGTTACTCTTTCTCCTCTGCTACACACCGACGTACGTGGTTGATCTGGGAGGGAATATAAACCATTACTTGAAGTCTTTTCTGTATGATTTGATGTATTTGAACTCATGTTTTAACCCCTTACTCTATGCGCTCCAGTATCCCTGGTTTAGGAGATCTGTGAAGCAGATAGTGACGTTTAGGATTTTGCAAAGTGGTTCACGTGATACGAATGTGCTATGAAGACTTTTAAATGCAGTGGTAATTTTTTAGCTTGGTAAAAAGACATGTTACTGATAACCCATTTGCAATGAAATAGCATTTTACCCATTTAAAATGTTATGTGTAATCACTGAGGCATAGCGTTGAGAACCAAAAGGGCGCATTTTGGGCAATTCTGAGATTTACATTGAAATGAATGCTTTTGTTTTTACTGCCTAAAGATCACAATAAAAATATGTGTCTTTATCTGAACATAGGATTCAGACAGTGTCAAGATATAAATGCTATACTGCTATGTCATATAGAAAAAGGCATAAAATGCTGAGCCCAAAAAGGCGAATTTAACTAAGTTAGTGGTTCTCAAGCACTGGTACGGGATCCACTGGTGGTACTCAGGAGTCTTTTGCAGTTCAAAACCTGCTTTAGTTTGATTTAGAGTCTGTTTTTTTCCTGTTTTAGTCCCGCTCTGGTTGGGGCTTAAATTTTAATGTGAAGACCACTGCTTGGTTTAGGCCCAGTCCTGGCTTAGACCTAGACTAGGTTTAGTTCTAGATTTGTCCTGATTTAGTCCTGGTTATGTGCTGGCTTAGACCTTATTTAGTCCTGGGTTGGACCTGGATTAGCTCTGGTTTTAGTCTTAATTTAGTCCTGGCTTAGGGTTGGTTTAGTCGCAGTCGCAGTCAATATCTTGTCCTTAAGTAGTATTGCTCTTTTGAGTCTATTGGAGATAAAACTTGGAAAACCAAATATTTCCTGAGGTGGTGGTCTGTGATCTGTGTTTGAATATTTAGCATTTATGAACTGAAATTTGACAAAACGTTAGTACTGTGCCATTGTGCGCCCATAAATGTCACTTACACTCTTTTGTTCTAAGCCCTCAGTATACAAAAACAGATTTATATGCTTATTTTAGCTATTGAAACATCTATACTAAACACAAAATGCATGGTTCTAATGCATGGCTCTTCATTGTACACACTGCTATTCTCTCTCAGCTATGACTGCAAATTGACCAGACTTAATAGATATTGCCTTACATTTTTGAAATGAAAAGTTGTTTTCCCCAACAGAAAAGTCTCCCTCTGTGTATACACCACTCATGTGGGAGTCAAAGATACCAAACCCAGTATTAGTGGATGAGAACAATTAGTCTACACAAAAGCACTTTTATCACCACCTGGGATTTTTTTTATGTGGAAAATATAATAACATTTATGGAAGAGACAAAAGGTTATTCATTTAACTGACACACTTATTGTATAATAACATAAAACACTGTATGAAGTCTTTTGTGTATTTCTATATCTCATCAATCCACTGTCCATGTATTTAAGTGAAAATAAAATATGTATTTTGTCTCTAAATATCTTGGATTGTTTATTTCACATATGCAAAAAATAAGACAAAATAAAATTCATTGTTTGTCTATATATATATATATATATATATATATATATATATATATATATATATATATATATATATATATATATATACTTATAGTTACTTTTATTCATTCAACCAGCAAGTTTTTGTTTGTTTTTTTGACCAGAAATGTCACAGGCTTCTCCCAAAAGATAAAAAGATGATGTACAAGAGGTATCATTGTGGAAAAAAATATTTCTCAGCTTTTATTTTAATTTGAACAAAAAGTGGCATGTCCAAAATTATTCATACCCTTCTCAATAATCAATAGAAAAGTCTTTTGGCTTTTACAGCAATCAGACACTTCTTATAATTGCTGACCAGCTTTTTCCATGTCTCCTTGGTATTTTTGTCCATTCATCTTTAGCAATGAGTGCCATGAGTGTTCTTAGGGTTAAAGGCTTCTCCTTTTTTACACCAAATGAAGGATACATCATTGTGGCCAAGTTCAATTTTTGTTTCATCTGACCATAAAACAGAAGACCAGAAGTCTTCTCCTTTGTCCAGATGAGCATTTGCAAAGGCCAAGCGGACTTTTTTGTGCCTTATCTGGAGAAGTGGTGTTCTCCTTGGTCTGTGTTCGTGGAACCCAGCGGTGTGCAGTGTGTGTTGGACTGTCTGCCTTGAGATGTTGCCACCAGCAGAGCTCAGATTCATCAGGATGGCCTTGGTGGTGATCCTTGGATTCTTTTTTATCACTCTCACTATTCTCCTGGCCAGCACAGATGTCACTTTTGGCTTCCGACCACGTCCTTGAGATTTGTCACAGGGCAGAATGTCTTGTATTTTTTATTAATACTTTGTACTGTAGCCACTGGATCTTCAAAACATTTTGATATGGTCTTATAGCCCTTTCCTGACTTGTGAGTAGCCACAATGTGTAGCTGCAGGTCCTCAGAGAGCTCCTTAGCCATGACCAACAGCAGAGAGCTTTTGTTTTTCACCTGTTGTGTTGATTAAAACAGCTGTTTCCAATTAATCAGGGCAATTAGGATGCTTTAGAAGAGCATGGACTGTTTGGAATGGTATAGAACTTTGGATTTTTCCATAGACTGTGACAGTTTGCAAAGGGTATGAATCATTTTGGACATGCCACTTTTTGTTCAAATGTAAAAAAAAAAAAAAGCTAAGAAATATTTTTTCCACAATCATACTTCTTGTACATCGTCTTATTATCTTTTGGGAGAAGCCTGTGTCATTTCTGGTCAAAAAAAAAACTTGCTGGTTGAATAAAACAAGACAACTTGGCCATTAAGTAAAACATATTTTTAATTGTTAATAAATCAACTGTACCATTGTTATCAGTAAAACTAATATTTGATTTAAAGGATGATTTTGTCAGATTTGACGTGTCCAAAACAATTCCACTTTTAAACACCAGAGGGTAGAGTGTCTTGCCCATTTTTTTCAGGGAGCAGTGTTTTCAATTTGTTCACAAGGGAGTGTCCATGTCATCCTCGCATGATGTGAGTCAACCCAATTTATGTAGCTCTCCTAAAGTCATTCCCCCTCCCACTAAACATAGTGTTTTGAGTGAGGAGTATGTTGGGACATGGTGTAGAGGTAAAACGTCTACTCCTCAATCAGCAGGTCACAGAATCAAATCCCTGTTAGGACACCTCCTTCAAGGGACACCTTGTAGTTGTGCCATGTCTGTCAATGAAGAGAAGTTACTGTTGTCTTCACATTCTTTTGGTAAACAAAAAAATCCACTTCATTCACTCTTGTAAACAAAGAATTATCTTAGTGACTTTGTCCAGAGGAGAGCAGTCAGCTGCAGGTTCAGGCTGCACAGACACAGCATGTGGGGGAGGGGCAGGTGTGGCAGTGTAGAGCACACCTGAGGGGCCGTTTAGACGACAATGTGTTTGCTGAATCCACAAAGGTTTGATTGCAGTTCGGCCTTTTGTTTACACAAAGACGGGGTTTCTGTTTTCCAAATATGCAAAGGTTGGAAAACACTGGAAGAGGTGTTTTGGTCTCACAGCGGGGAGCCCCTTGGAGCCCCCGCTCTCGTGTACACTGTGAAAACACTGTACTCACTGAAAACGATGACGTAACTGCCCCAATCTGAACAGTGATTGGCTCTCTGCCTACTGTACGTCAGCTGAATCATAAGCGCTAAATAGTAACTTCTAACTTTTTCTCACTTATATTATGACATGGATTATGTAGCATACGTGTTACACATTTACAGTGCCAGTGCCAGTTGCTGCGTCCAGTGAGCCCAGCCACAGGGGCACAGTGGTTTCGCTGGATTCCATGCGCGTATCCTCTGGTGAGCCTACTTCTCAAATGCAGCATCTAGGCTATGTTTATTAATTTGTTTATTGATTAGACTTCATTAATTTATTTATTTCTAAGCAGTGCGCAGACAGCCAGCGGAGGACCGAGCGTGAGAATCTGTGGATGCACCTGCTCCAGACGCAGGTAGGCAGAGCATCTAACATCACACATTACACTGTATCTGTTTTGTATTACACTGTATTTTTATAGGTAATAATTCAATAACAGGACAGGTTAGAAACGTCTGAAAAAATATCCATCCATTCTTCCACTTTATCCGGGGCCGGGTCGCAGGGGGTTTTGAAAAAATACTTTGTCCTAATTAGTGCTGTCTGTTTCTGCAGCAGAGCGCCCTATAGAGCTGGCGAAAGGTGGGACTCGCTCAGGAGCCTGTGCCCCCAAGACCCGGGCACAGTGGCAGACAGCACTTCCAAAATATTCTGAGGGAAACTGCGGAATCCACGGCGCACGTACAACGTAGCGCCACGGAGCCACAGAACGCCTTCCTGTGTCTATTGGACCACAAGCTCCTCCAGCACATCAGGGACTGTACTGTCGCAGAGGCGTACTGCTCTGGGGCTCGTTTGTGGGACCTCTCCATCCTAGAGCTAAAGGCTTTCATTGCCCTTCTCTATGTGCGGGGGGCATACAGTAAAAACACAGAAATGGAGAGCTTGTGGTCTGAGGAGTGGGGCTTTTTTTAGAACCACCATGGTGCGGAGCAGGTACCGTGAAATCATGTGCTACCTGCGCTTTGACAGGAGGGAGAAGAGACGTGCCCGACTCAGCACGGATAAGTTTGCACTGGTTTCAGACGTGTGGCAGGGTTTTGTCGCAAACTGCAACTGCTGCTACAGGCCAGGAGAAAACATTACTGTGGACGAGCAGCTGTTCCCGACCAAGGTGCGCTGCTGCTTTGGCCAACAAGCCGGACAAATTTGGGATTAAATTTTGGGTCGCCGCTGACGTCGACACAAAATATTTTCTGAATGGCAGCCCTTACCTGGGTAAGGATGATACCTGGCCTGTGGGCCAGCATTTGGGGGAGAATGTTCTCGTGTGCAAAGGAAGAAATGTGACGGTGGATAACTTCTTCACGTCCCTCTCCCTCGCCAAGAGCCTGCTCCAGCGAAACACCAGCCTAGTGGGCACAATGAATGCGGCGCGCAGAGAGCTCCCTCCTTCCATCCAGCAGCGGGGAGAGCTGCACAGCATCAGGCTACTGAGGCACGAGCGGGCAACACTAACTATTTATGAGGCCAAGCCCAGAAAGAGTGTTTCCCTTCTGAGCACACTGCACCAGACTGTCACTACAGGGAGTGACAGAAAAAGGAACCCCGAGACAGTCATCTTTTATAACTCCACAAAGGTAATCTTCTGGCTTTCAGTGTGCTATTATATTTTAGTGGCTGTAGCGTCTCAGTGCATGTATTCCTCTAATTCTGTAGGTCAGAGTGGACTCACTGGACCAGATGGTGCGGAAGTACACGGTGAAAGGCACGACACGGAGGTGGCCGGTCGCTGTGTTTTGTAACATCCTTGACCTGGCTGCGATAAACGCCTGGGTCTTATACAGGCAGTGCACCGGGACCAACATCCCCCAGCGCGCATTCATTTTGGAGCTTTCCAAAGAGCTGCGGAGCGAGTCCCTGGGCGCCAAAGCCATCCCGCACCGCGCACGTAAGGGCAGTATTACTCTCTGATATTGTTTTATAATTATTGTAGCTAATGCCTTTGTATATAGTTATAATTAATTATTCATAATATAGCATAATTATTAATTACTGAAGCCTTGTATTGTAATGATTAGTATAATTTCGTAGACCAGAATAAATGCTATGTTTTATTGGACTCCTTCTCCCTCTCATATCTTGGTTATAAATGCAAATGCCTAAATGAAGATTTTATTTCTTGTGTTAGAAAACGATGACAAAGCACTGTGGGCCTAAAACTCTTTCTTTGCTGCCATGATTGAAGTAGGCTACAGGTCCGAACTCCTCCTTGCTGTAACGGCACACCTGGCGGCATATTTGTTCCATTTATTTCTACTACTACTATGGAAATTTTAGATTGAGATACTTGACAAAAAGACAGTGTCTGGATCAAACAGCAAGTTGTCTTTATTTTACTTGTGCACAAGGAGAACACAGCACAATAGAGAGAGATGCAGAGTGCCCCCCCCCCCCTTCCCCCCCTTAGCAGAAGTTAGGTTTTATGCCAAACATACACAGGAGAGAGTACGTGTCCCAGAGTCACAAGCATATCTGAAGACTTTTGCTCTAATCTTTAAGAAGACGCCATGTCCTAGCCTCGTGTGCACTAAGACACAACATCCTTTGGCCTTACAGCTGCTACGCATGCCATTGTCCTGTACAGCACTAAGCTCAGATAATAAAATAACAGGATACCACAGGAATTAATGAATTTCCAACACAGCTACTACTACTACTACTGCTACTCCTACTACTAATATTAATAATAATATATATTTTTTTAAATATCTAACATACATCTGTATGGTAGTTCACGTTTGGCACTGGTGAATTAGGCCTAGTAGCGTCTATAGCAAAAAATAGCAAAATTCGAGTAAAAAAATGTTTTTTTTTTTCTAATAGCAATAGTATTTACAATGCTTAAGGCCTATGTAGACAAATATTTAACTTACTGTTATTATTAGAATTATTTAGTAGTTTTAAGTTGTTTTTGGGGTGCACGGTGGCAGAGCGGTTAGCGTTCTCGCCACCCAGCAAGGAGATCGTGGGTTCGAGCCCTGGGCCGACCAACACACCATTACACGAACTCTCTGGGTGGTGTCTGCATGTCCTCCCTGTGTTACTGTGGGTTCTCTCCAGTTACTCTGGCTTCCTCCCACCGTCCAAAGACATGCATGTGTTAGGTGAATTGGTGACTCTAAATTGACCCTAGCGAGTGAATGGTTGTCTGTCTGTGTTCGTCTCTGTGTCAGCCCTGCGACAAGCTGGCCCCTGTCCAGGGTGTACCCCGCCTACGGCCCAAAGTTGCTGGGATAGGCTCCAGTCACCCGCGACCCCTAACGGGAATAAGTGGAAGAAAATGAATGAATGAAGTTGTTTTTATTACGGGAATACATTTTCTATCGCGTAACGTTGACATTCACATAACCGTCAAAATGACCGTCTGCTGGCGGTTAAAGGTTTGTTTAGAATGCGGCGGTCCAAGTGTTAATGTAGGATGGGGCCATACCATTTACAGCCTTGTAAGTCAGGAGAAAGATCGTAAACCTAATTTTGAATTCAACTGGAAGCCAGTGAAGTGAAGCTAGCACAGGAGTAATATGTTCTCTCCTGTTAGTTCCTGTTAATAATCTTGCTGCTGCGTTTTGAACAAGCTGAAAACATTTTTCATGAACCATCAACACAACCATGATCCTGGGAGTTATATACAGTCCTGCACGTCAAACCTCCAGGAGACACACGATGAAGGCATGTGCTTGTGCAAAGGACACTATGTAGAAAAAACAGCATAAGGAATTTCCAAATATTACAATATTACATACACAAGTCTTATAGCAACAAGGCCAACCTGAGACTTTGTAAAAAAAAAAGAAATGCATCAATGTTAGATGATTCCAGTCTTTGGTGCGGTTCACTCAGTGCTCAGGCTTTAATATAAAACAAGATAAAATTTCGGAAACTAACAAACACATTCAAGTTTTGTAAATCAGTATTTGGATAAGTTATGTTTGGCATGAGAGCTGGAGTACTACAGATATTCAGCAGCAGGTGAAAGAATCAGGCACACATTTGTATTTAAAATGGGTGCACTCTTTTTGGTTTAGGGACTTTAATGTTTCAGCCACAAAAGGGCAAAGCAAGATTTATTACTGAGTGAAAGTCATCAAAGTTATTCTAGTGTGCTGAGTCATTGATTTGATCACTGCTATCCAAAGTGAAGATGTGGAGTTGTTTTGGTTCATGATGCAAGTGGCTTGGGAGGTCCAGTGACCATCTGGGAGCAGGCGGAGGTGGAGGGAGATGAGAGATAAAGCGTCTGGATGAAGTCACTTCTT
Organism: Bostrychus sinensis; assembly: GCA_020698575.1. Lineage (NCBI taxonomy): Eukaryota > Metazoa > Chordata > Actinopteri > Gobiiformes > Eleotridae > Bostrychus > Bostrychus sinensis. The sequence continues at coordinate 30,349,139 of CM036240.1, read as the reverse complement.
CCCCCTCCCATCTCCTTCCTCCAACATGAGCAGTGAGCAGCTGTACCAGTGCTACCCAGAACTGGGCAATCTGTCCTGCTCCAAGCTGATCCCCGATCAGAACATCACCATCTATCTGATCGTGCTTTTCACCTTCACCATCTGCACCGGCATCCTCAACCTTATGGTCATCATCTCTATCTCGCATTTTAGGCAAGTCACAAGGGCTCACATCAGGTTTATTGTAATGAAATGTACTCATTTTGTGTCTTTTCTCAGGCAGCTGCACTCCTCTACTAACTTCATCCTCCTCAACCTGGCTGTCTCAGACTTCCTGGTGTGCTGGGTGGTGATCCCAGTTGAAGGTTCCTTCCCGTACATTTGCTGGCGAGTCGGCGACATCATGTGTGCCCTGTATGTCGTCTTTGTCTTCACGGTGATTTCTGTATCGGTTGGAGACATGATTCTGATCTCCATAGATCGCTATGTAGCCATTTGTGACCCCATGCTCTACTCCACCCAGATGTGCGGGAGATCTGTTAGCATCGCCCTGATTGCATGCTGGATCATCTCCTTCCTATACAGCTTTTGGTACAATGTCATTACAATAACAATGTCAATTACAGGGCGGTATAAGAGTTGCCAAGGGGACTGCCTTAACACCGCTGTGACCCCTATTGCAGCTTATGTTGATCTGGTGGTGAACTTCTGTGGGCCTATTGTGCTCATAGTGATACTGTACTTGCGAGTTTTCTTTGTGGCAGTGTCGCAGGCCCGTGCCATGCGTTCTCAGGTTGCAGCCACCACACAGCAGCCAGCGGTGAACTCCAGGAAATCAGAGCTGAAAGCAGCGCGGAATCTGGGCTTTGTTGTGTTACTCTTTCTCACCTGCTACACACCGACCTACGTGATCAATCTGGGAGGGAATGTGAATCTTTATTTCAGAGCCTTCCTGTATGATTTGATGTATCTGAACTCATGTTTTAACCCCTTACTCTATGCGCTCCAGTATCCCTGGTTTAGGAGATCTGTGAAGCAGATAGTGATGTTTAGGATTTTGCAAAGTGGTTCACGTGATACAAATGTGCTATGACGACTTTTAAATGCAGTGGTAATGTTTAGGTTGGTAAAAAGACATGTTGCTGATAACCCATGTGCAATGAAATAACATTTTACCCATTTAAAATGTTATGTGTAATCACGGAGGCATAGCGTTCAGAACCAAAAGGGCGCATTTTGGGTAATTCTGAGATTTACATTGAAATGAATGCTTTTGTTTTTACTGCCTAAAGATCACAATAAAAATATTTGTCTATATCTGAACATAGGATTCAGATAGTGTCAAGATATAAATGCTATACTGCTATGTCATATAGAAAAAAACATAAAATGCCAGAGCCCTAAAGGTGAATGTAACTAAGTCAGTGGTTCTCAAGCTTTGGTACGGGATCCACTGGTGGTACTCAGGAGTCTTTTGCAGTTCAAAACCTGCTTTAGTTTGATTTAGAGCCTGTTTTATTCCTGTTTTAGTCCTGCTCTTGTTGGGGCTTAAATTTTAATGTGAAGACCACTGCTTGGTTTAGACCCAGTCCTGGCTTAGACCTAGACTGGTTTAGTTCTAGATTTGTCCTGATTTAGTCCTGGTTATGTGCTGGCTTAGACCTTATTTAGTCCTGGCTTGGACCTGGATTAGTTCAGGTTTTAGTCTTAATTTAGTCCTGATTTAGACCTGGCTTAGATTTGGTTTAGTCCTGGATTTTTCTTGTTTTAGACCTTATTTTAGTCCTTAGTTAGTCCTGGTTTAGATTAAGTTTACTCCTGGATAAATTTCAGTTTAGTTCAGTTTTAGTCCTGCTTTAGATTTGGTTTGGTCCCAGTTTTTGTCCATATCTTGTGCTTGTGTAGTATTGCTCTTTTGAGTCTATTAAAGATGAAACTTGGAAAGCCAAATATTTCCTGAGGTGGTGGTCTGTGATCTGTGTTTGAATATTTAACATTTATGAATTGAAATTTGACAAAACATTAGTACTGTGTTATTGTGCGCCTGTAAATGTCACTTACACTCTTTTGTTCTAAGCCCTGAGAATACAAAACAGATTTATATGTAAATATATCATGGCATGCTTATTTTAGCTAAATACAAAATGCATGGTTCTAATTGAAACTCTTCATTGTACACACTGCTAGTGTTGTTCTCTCTCTCGGCTATGAATGTAAATTGAATTTTCCAGAGTTAATAGATATTGCATTACACTTTTGAAATGAAAATCTGTTTTTCACCAACAGAAAAGTCTCCCTCTGTGTATACACCGCTCATGTGGGAGTCAAAGATACCAAACCCAGTATTAGTGGATGGGAACAATTCGTCTACACAAAAGCACTTTTATCACTGTGTGTAAAATATAATAACATTTATGGAAGAGACCAAAGGTTATTCATTTTATGAATACATTAATTGATGAATAACATAAAACACTGTATGAAGTCTTTTGTGAGTATTTCTATAACCTTATTCATAGCAATCCACTGTCCATGAATGTAAGTGATATACAATATTACATAAAATAAAATGTATTTTGTCTCTAAATGTCTTGGATTGTTTAGTTCACATATGAAAAAATAAGATAAAATAAAAGTATATATATATATATCTTTGCTGATTGGACAATTGGCAATGCAGTTATGGAACCAAAACAAAATATGTAAACAAAAACAACTTGGCCATTATGTAAAACATATTTTCAATTGTTAATAAATCAACTGTACCATTGTTATCAGTAAAACTAATATTTTTGATTTCAAGGTTAAATTTGATAAGATTTGACATGTCCAAACCAATTCCCCTTTTAAACACCAGAGGGTACAGTGTTTTGCTCACTTTTCTATATCACCATCAGGGGGCAGTGTTCAAATTTGTTTGCTTGGAAGTGTCCATGTCATCCTTGTATGATAATGTGGGTCAACCCACTTTATGTAGCTCTCCTAAAGTCATTCCCCCCTCCCACTAAACATAGTGTTTTGAGTGAGGAGTATGTTGGGGCATGGTGTAGAGGTAAACTGTCTACTCCTCAATCAGCAGGTCACAGAATCAAATCCCTAAAAAATCCACTTCGTTTACTCTTGTAATCCAAGAGTTATGGTCTGACTTTAGTGACTTTGTCCAGGGGAGAGCAGTCAGCTGCAGGTTCAGGCTGCACAGACAGAGCAGGTGGGGGAGGGGCAGGTGTGGCAGTGTAGAGCACACCTGAGGGGCCCTTAGACGACAATGCGTTTGCTGAATCTACAAAGGTTTGATTGTGGTTTGGCCTTTTGTTTACACAAAGACGGGGTTTCCGTTTTCCAAATATGCAAAGGTGTGAAAACATTGGAAGAGGTGTTTTGGCTCGGAGCTGCTCCGCTCTCGTGTACACTGTGAAAACACTGTACTCACTGAAAATGATGATGTAACTGCCCCAATCTGAACAGTGATTGGCTGGCTGCCTGCCGTATGTCAGCTGACCAGCGAACACAAAATACAAGGCTTTTAAGCCTCATACATTCATATTTAGTCCAGTAACTGTCAGTAATTTCTGACTATGGCTCCAGAAAACCACAAGATCCTAAAGTTGTTGGAAAGTTACAGACCAGAGCTATAATTTGTGTGGTGCAAAGAATTTGCAGGGCCCACAGCGCCGTTTGCAGGACAAACACAGGTACTACATGTTACACATGTGATGAGGGACAATGATAGTATACAACAGTTAGTTTTATTCTGTAAAACAATTTAAACAGCTTCCATGAGTAATGGCTTCACTGGACTGACTGTATGCACAGCTTACGACTGAATTGAGCTGCTTCTGCCTAAGAATCTTGTTGTCCTTCTGCGCCCTTGCTGCCATCTACTGGAGTAACATAAGTACTGCACTATAAACCCATTAATTCTTTCAACAGGTGATTTAAGTGAGTGCCACAAAGCAAAAAGAACAATCCAATAATAATAACCAAAAATGTAGAACCTTAATGAAAATTGTAAGTGGGAGTACATCCAAGCCAAACAAGTCCTAGGTGCCACATACAGTTTACAGTTGTTTTCCTCACAACTCAGCGTTTTCGTATAAATGTGAATTTCAGGCAGCATGGGTGTTGTGTTTTCCTGGCCAGCGTTGTCTTGTAAATGGGCCCTGAGTTCACTCAGAGCTGATGGTCCTCTCTGAGACAGAGGCAGCAGCAGTGACTGTAGTGAGAGCTGTGACCTGAACACTGGCCTCAGGAATAACAGATACTCACTACTGTTGGAGACAGACTTCTGCTTCAACCCTTTTATTAAGGTAGAAATGTGTAATGTGTAAGTAATGCAGAGGATAAAAAATACAAAATCTAAATTCTGTGCTATTCTGCAAATGTTTTTTTTTTTAATTGTTTTTTTTTATTTATTATTTTGTTATCATTATGCAAAGATTTACTGTAGCCCCTCTGTAGCCTACTGTTACTGTTACTCTCAGTAAATCATTAGCTGGTAACTGGGAGTTTTTTTTTTTTTTTTTTTTTTTCAATAGAAAAAAATGTATATCTGCTCATTTGTACAAATATCCTCACTATGCACTATGGTAAACAACTTTTTCCCCTTTATTGGAAAACGAAAGACAAACATTATTGGGTATAAAGCAAACACATACAAAAGAAACTAATGTTCAAAATAAATGACTAAATGTAAATGATGGACTAACAGAGGGAGGGGATATAGCTTCACATGTGGAAACATTACCATCTCACAGCACAGAAGTTCATGAGCAAATAAAAAAATTAGCAGTGGGACTTGACTAGGAAAATTAATCTAATTTGGTATTGGGTATTTTTTATAAAGAAATTTGCCGCCGAGCACACTGGCTGAGGTCTCTTTGCTCATCTTTCACTCACGTTTGCATTGACCACAGCCCTTATCACACCCTTCTCCGCCTGACAGGTAACTCTCTGCGGTAACGTTATGCGAGGGTGCAAGGCAAAACAAATTGTGTGATTAATTTGCGTTAATAAATTTTAACATGTTAATTTTTTTTTTTATTAATCGCGTGCGTTAACGCGTTAACGCTGACAGCCCTAGTATTTACTAAGTAATCACTTGTGGAAATAACCATATAATTACTTCATAATACTCCACATACCATTTTAAATCAACATGTAAATTGTACATTAATAGTTTTATTTGTTACTTGGTAATAACATAGAAACAGTGCTGCAAAATACACATCTCCCTCTTTCTACTTTATTGCATGCTAATAAACATAATAATATACATACAAGTTACCATAAGGATAGTTAAAAATGACCTGGGAATATGTGTCGTAGTTACTTGGTTATATATGGGGTAAGAAAGCTCTCAATAAAGACGTGCGTGTAAAAGTGAGATGCATATACAGTATATTTGTTCATAGTTGTGCATGAAATACATTTTGTAAATTATTGTACAAGAGAATATGATTCCAAAAATTACAACATTATATATTTGCAAATACTAAATACAGATTTGTGTTTGTTTGTTTTTTATTTTTTTTTATACAACTTAATTTTATGCTTGTTATTGCTGTCTTGAGAATACGAAATTCAACCGTGATGGAACTGTTACTGTAGGCATCAAACAGTCATGGATTACTCAAACTGACACTCCTGCTCTTCACTCAGTCCCTTTTAAAACTGCCGTCTGAAAACTTTACACAACGTACAGTGATCTTCAGAAGAATATTCACCAAAAAAACTTTCCAAACTTGCTAAAGGATATCAATTCTTCATTGAAAGATTCCTGGATTATGAAGATGTAACCCAGGGAAATAAGTTAATTCATTGATAAAGTTCATAAGATATTTTCTAGTTTAAAAAGATTAAAAAACTTAAATAAGTTAAATATGTTAAATAAATATAGGTAAAATTGTATTTCATTTATATTTTAAAAGGTTTAAAACTGCTAAAAGTACCTGAGTATAAGTTAAAACCACGTAAAGTATAAAATGCTTTCGATGGCTTTTATTTTGTTTTATTGTGAAGAGCTAAAGGAAGTTGTGTCGATGTACAACCACTGCCAGTCATTTGTTGTATTAGCTTTATGTGAGCAAAACCGGAAGTGAGATGTGCTAGCTTGACCCGAGAGAGACGGAGAAAAAAGCAAGTGTGTGCGCCGCTGTTTAAGTTTTTAAATAAGGTTTCCTGATCGTTAACCCAATGGTCGCTAATGGACACTGATTTGATGCTTTTTTTGGACCACATATGGACATTTCACCCAATCTACGGTTTAGTCATTTTCCAAACCCTCAAGTGTGTGTGAATGTGACTTGACCATTGTGTGTTTTAAATGGTGAATTAAGAGTTACTGTAGTAGTTGAAGGGTATATAAAGAATTATAGAGCCAGTAAATTAATTAAGTAGTTGACTTTTATTAGTCTTTAATACTACATAGAAGAACCTAGGAGGCCCTTACCTAGTACAGTGGGTAAAGGTGGGCTACAAAGATAAGAGCTTTGTTATGTAGCTAGCTCGCGTTAGCAACACAGCTGTGTGATTAAACAGATTAAACAGTGTTAGATCGTGTCACGATCTGAACTTTTCTGAATATTTGACAAATACTCCTGTTTGTGTTTACATTAACCCCTGATTATAATTATATTTAGAACAATCTAAATGTTTAAATTATGATGAAGGATCAGAGACAGTGAAACTATGTGTCTTGTTCTGTGGAGTAAACTGGGCTCAGATCACACTAAATGAGTCACTAATGGAAAGAAAGTAATAATAATAATAAAAAAGTGTGTCCTTGTAGATAAAAGAAAAATATAATGGAATGGAAATGTGTTTTTTTTCCATTTGTTGTCTATGCCGCCTCTGACAAAAAAGAGGCTAGCGCCGTCGACAAATGCCGCAGGTAATTTACTTATATTTATTTATCCTACAGACAATGCTTTACGATGTTACAGATTAAATATTATTTGTTATTTTTTGTGTAAGGCCAAGCTAGGCCTAGCCCTTCAAATAGTCTACTATTGCTAGCCTAATCAAAATCTAGCCTACTTTAGAGGCGCATATGCCCTAGCCTAATTGACAGTGTAAAGGCCTAGTATGAGGAAGAAACGTAGCTAAACATTTGTAACTTATAACTTATCATTTTTCTCAGTTATATTATGACATGGATTATGTAGCATACGTGTTACACATTTACAGTGCCAGTGCCAGTTGCTGCGTCCAGGTGAGCCCAGCCACAGGGGCAGAGTGGTTTCGCTGGATTCCATGCGCGTATCCTCTGGTGAGCCTACTTCTCAAATGCAGCATCGAGGCTATGTTTATTAATTTGTTTATTGATTAGACTTCATTAATTTATTTATTTCTAAGCAGTGCGCAGACAGCCAGCGGAGGACCGAGCGTGAGAATCTGTGGATGCACCTGCTCCAGACGCAGGTAGGCAGAGCATCTAACATCACACATTACACTGTATCTGTTTTGTATTACACTGTATTTTTATAGGTAATAATTCAATAACAGGACAGGTTAGAAACATCTGAAAAAATATCCATCCATTCTTCCACTTTATCCAGGGCCGGGTCGCAGGGGGTTTTGAAAAAGTATTTTGTCCTAATTAGCGCTGTTTGTTTCTGCAGCAGAGCGCCCTATAGAGCTGGGGAAAGATGGGACTCGCTCGGAGCCTGTGCCCCCAAGACCCGGGCACAGTGGCAGACAGCACTCCCAAAATATTCTGAGGGAAACTGCGGAACCCACGGGGGCACGTACAACGTAGCGTCACGGAGCCACAGAATGCCTTCCTGTGTCTATTGGACCCCAAGCTCCTTCAGCACATCAGGGACTGTACTGTCGCAGAGGCGTACTGCTCTGGGGCTCGTTTGTGGGACCTCTCCATCCCAGAACTAAAGGCTTTCATTGCCCTTCTCTATGTGCGGGGGGCATACAGTAAAAACACAGAAATGGAGAGCTTGTGGTCTGAGGAGTGGGGCTTTTTTTAGAACCACCATGGTGCGGAGCAGGTACCGTGAAATCATGTGCTACCTGCGCTTTGACAGGAGGGAGAAGAGACGTGCCCGACTCAGCACGGATAAGTTTGCACTGGTTTCAGACGTGTGGCAGGGTTTTGTCGCAAACTGCAACTGCTGCTACAGGCCAGGAGAAAACATTACTGTGGACGAGCAGCTGTTCCCGACCAAGGTGCGCTGCTGCTTTGGCCAACAAGCCGGACAAATTTGGGATTAAATTTTGGGTCGCCGCTGACGTCGACACAAAATATTTTCTGAATGGCAGCCCTTACCTGGGTAAGGATGATACCCGGCCTGTGGGCCAGCGTTTGGGGGAGAATGTTCTCGTGTGCAAAGGAAGAAATGTGACGGTGGATAACTTCTTCACGTCCCTCTCCCTCGCCAAGAGCCTGCTCCAGCGAAACACCAGCCTAGTGGGCACAATGAATGCGGCGCGCAGAGAGCTCCCTCCTTCCATCCAGCAGCGGGGAGAGCTGCACAGCATCAGGCTACTGAGGCACGAGCGGGCAACACTAACTATTTATGAGGCCAAGCCCAGAAAGAGTGTTTCCCTTCTGAGCACACTGCACCAGACTGTCACTACAGGGAGTGACAGAAAAAGGAACCCCGAGACAGTCATCTTTTATAACTCCACAAAGGTAATCTTCTGGCTTTCAGTGTGCTATTATATTTTAGTCACTGTAGCATCTCAGTGCATGTATTCCTCTAATTCTGTAGGTCAGAGTGGACTCACTGGACCAGATGGTGCGGAAGTACACGGTGAAAGGCGCGACACGGAGGTGGCCGGTCGCTGTGTTTTGTAACATCCTTGACCTGGCTGCGATAAACGCCTGGGTCTTGTACAGGCAGTGCATATCTTGGTTGTAAATGCCAATGCCTAACTGAAGATTTTATTCCTTGTGTTAGATAACGATTACAAAGCACTGTGGGCCTAAAACTCTTTCTTTGCTGCCATGATTGAAGTAGGCTACAGGTCCGAACTCTGCGGTGCCATGCTCCGCCTCCTTGCTGTAACGGCACACCTGGCGGCATATTTGTTCCATCTATTTCTACTACTACTACTACTACTGCTGCTACTACTACTACTAATAATAATAATAATAACATCGGGTTTTTTTTCATATCTGACATGCATCTGTATGGTAGTTCACGTTTGGCACTGGTGACTTAGGCCTAGTAGCATCTATAGCAAAAAATAGCAATATCCGAGTAAAAAAAATGTTTGTTTTTTTTTCTAATAGCAATAGTATTTACATTGCTTGAGGCCTATGTAAACAAATATTTAACTTATTGTTATTATTACAATTATTTAGTAGTTTTAAGTTTTTTTTATTACAGGAATACATTTTCTATCGCGTAACGTTGACATTCACATAACGGTCAAAATGACCGTCTGCTGGCGGTTAAAGGTATGTTTAGAATGCGGCAGTCCTAGTGTTAATGTAGGATGGGGCCGTACCATTTACAGCCTTGTAAGTCAGGAGAAAGATCTTAAACCTAATTTTGAATTCAACTGGAAGCCAGTGAAGTGAAGCTAGCACAGGAGTAATATGTTCTCTCCTGTTAGTTCCTGTTAATAATCTTGCTGCTGCGTTTTGAAGCTGAAAACATTATTCATGAACCATCAACACAACCATGATCCTGGGAGTTATATACAGTCCTGCACGTCAAACCTCCAGGAGACACATGGTGAAGGCATGTGCTTGTGCAAAGGACACTGTAGAAAAAACAGCATAAGGAATTTCCAAATATCACAATATTACATACACAAGTCTTATAGCAACAAGGCCAACCTGAGACTTTGTAAAAAAAAAAAAATGCATCAATGTTAGATGATTCCAGTCTTTGGTGTGGTTCACTCAGTGCTCAGGCTTTAATATAAAACAAGATAAAATTTCAGAAACTAACAAACACATTCAAGTTTTGTAGTTCAGTATTTGGATAAGTAATGTTTGGCATGAGAGCTGGAGTAAACTCTGACCACACAAAATGCAGAGTACTACAGATATTCAGCAGCAGGTGCTTTCTGAGGCCTTCAAAGAATCAGGCACACATTTGTATTTAAAATGGGTGCACTCTTTTTGGTTTAGGGACTTGTTTCAGGGAATTGGGGAATTGTTTCAGCCACAAAATAGCAAAGCAAGATTTATTACTGAGTGAACTTCACAAAAGTTATTCTAGTGTGCTGAGTCATTAATTTGATATCAAAAGTGAAGTTGCAGAGTTGTTTTGGCTCATGATGCAAGTGGCTTGGGAGGTCCAGTGTTCATCTGGGAGCAGGTGGAGGTGGAGGGAGATGAGAGATAAAGCGTCTGGATGAAGTCACTTCTTCCCCCTCCCATCTCCTTCCTCCAACATGAGCAGTGAGCAGCTGTACCAGTGCTACCCAGAACTGGGCAATCTGTCCTGCTCCAAGGAGATCCCCAATCAGAACATCACCATCTATCTGATTGTGCTTTACATCTTCACCATCTGCACCGGCATCCTCAACCTTATGGTCATCATCGCTATCTCGCATTTTAGGCGAGTCGCTAGCGGTCACATAATTTTTATTGTACTGAAATGTACTCATTTTGTGTCTTTTCTCAGGCAGCTGCACTCCTCTACTAACTTCATCCTCCTCAACCTGGCTGTCTCAGACTTCCTGGTGTGCTGGGTGGTGATCCCAGTCGTAGGTTCCTTACCGTACACTTGCTGGCGAGTCGGGGACATCATGTGTGCCCTGTATGTTGTCTTTGTCTTCATGGTGATTTCCGTATCAGTTGGAGACATGATCCTTATCTCCATAGACCGCTATGTAGCCATTTGCGACCCCATGCACTACCCCACCCGGATGTGCAGGAGATCTGTTAGCATCGCCCTGATTGCATGCTGGATCATCTCCTTCTTATACGGCTTTTGGTATTTCCACAACAACATCATTACAGGGTGGTATAGGAGTTGCGAAGGGGACTGCATTAACACGGTGACCCCTATTGCAGCTTATGTTGACTTGGCAGTGAACTTCTTTGGCCCAATTGTGCTCATAGTGATACTGTACTTGCGAGTTTTCTTTGTGGCAGTGTCGCAGGCCCGTGCCATGCGTTCTCAGGTTGCAGCCACCACACAGCAGCCGGCGGTGAACTCCAGGAAATCTGAGCTGAAAGCGGCACGGAATCTGGGCTTTGTTGTGTTACTCTTTCTCCTCTGCTACACACCGACCTACGTGGTCAATCTGGGAGGGAATGTGAATCTTTATTTCAGGGCCTTCCTGTATAATTTGATGTTTCTGAACTCGTGTTTTAACCCCTTACTCTATGCGCTCCAGTATCCCTGGTTTAGGAGATCTGTGAAGCAGATAGTGATGTTTAGGATTTTGCAAAGTGGTTCATGTGATACAAATGTGCTATGACGACTTTTAAATGCAGTGGTAATGTTTAGGTTGGTAAAAAGACATGTTGCTGATAACCCATGTGCAATGAAATAGCATTTTACCCATTTAAAATGTTATGTGTAATCACTGAGGCATAGCATTGAGAACCAAAAGGGCGCATTTTGGGCAATTCTGAGATTTACATTGAAATTAATGCTTTTGTTTTTACCGCCTAAAGATCACAATAAAAATATTTGTCTATATCTGAACATAGGATTCAGACAGTGTCAAGATATAAATGCTATACTGCTATGTCATATAGAAAAAGGCATAAAATGCTGGAGCCCAAAAAGGTGAATGTAACTAAGTCAGTGGTTCTCAAGCTTTGGTACGGGATCCACTGGTGGTACTCGAGAGTCTTTTGCAGTTCAAAACCTGCTTTAGTTTGATTTAGAGCCTGTTTTATTCCTGTTTTAGTCCTGCTCTTGTTGGGGCTTAAATTTTAATGTGAAGACCACTGCTTGGTTTAGACCCAGTCCTGGCTTAGACCTAGACTAGGTTTAGTTCTAGATTTGTCCTGATTTAGTCCTGGTTATGTGCTGGCTTAGACCTTATTTAGTCCTGGCTTAGGGTTAGGGTTAGTCCTGAGTTAGTCCTGGTTTAGATTAAGTTTACTCCTGAATTAGTTCCAGTTTAGTTCAGTTTTACTCCTGATTTAGTCCTGGCATTGATTTAGTTTAGTCCTGGATTTTTCTTGTTTTAGAGTTAAACTAACTCAGGACTAACTTGAATCCAGGAGTAACAAAGTTTACTCCTAGATTAGTTCCAGTTTAGTTCAGTTTTAGTCCTGCTTTAGATTTGGTTTAGTCCCAGTTTTAGTCCATATCTTGTCCTTATGTAGTATTGCTCTTTTGAGTCTATTAAAGATGAAACTTGGAAAGCCAAATATTTCCTGAGGTGGTGGTCTGGGATCTGTGTTTGAATATTTAACATTTATGAATTGAAATTTGACAAAACATTAGTACTGTGCCATTGTGCGCCTGTAAATGTCACTTACACTCTTTTGTTCTAAGCCCTCAGTATACAAAACAGATTTTTATGTAAATATATCATGGCATGCTTATTTTAGCTAAATACAAAATGCATGGTTCTAATTGAAACTCTTCACTGTACACACTGCTAGTGTTGTTCTCTCTCTCGGCTATGAATGCAATTTGAATTTTCCAGAGTTAATAGATATTGCATTAGACTTTGAAATGAAAAGCTGTTTTTCACCAACAGAAAAGTCTCTCCCTGTGTGTACACCGCCCATGTGGGAGTCAAAGATACCAAACCCAGTATTAGTGGATGGGAACAATTCGTCTACACAAAAGCACATTTATCACTGCATGGGATTTTTTTATGTGAAAAATATAATAACATTTATGGAAGAGACCAAAGGTTATTCATTTTATTAGTACATTAATTTATGAATAACATAAAACACTGTATGAAGTCTCTTGTGAGTATTTCTATAATCTTATTCATAGCAATCCACTGTCCATGAATGTAAGTGATATACAATATTACATAAAATAAAATGTATTTTGTCTCTAAATGTCTTGGATTGTTTATTTCACATATGAAAAAATAAGATAAAATAAGAGATAAATTCATGTCTAAATAATATTGGACAATTGGCAATGCAGTTATGGAACCAAAACAAAATATGTATCAAAAACAACTTGGCCACTATGTAAAACATATTTTCAATTGTTAATAAATCAACTGTACCATTGTTATCAGTAAAACTAATATTTGATTTAAAGGTTCAATTTAATAAGATTTGACATGTCCAAAAAAATTCCCCTTTTAAACACCAGAGGTTACAGTGTTTTGCTCACTTTTCTATACTCAAGGAAAAAAGAAACGCTCAAAAAATATTACAGCCAGTGAAAAATTACAGACTACAATGAGTTTAGTACTATTCTGAGTCAAAATGACTGTTTTCCTGGTTGCGGTTGATTGATTTTGATGAGCAGTAACAACTGTATTTTTGTATTAATCACCTATGTCTGGGTCATGAGTAAAACTCTGAGATGAATTGGACCTGTCCTCAATTGTGCACGATCATTCCCTATAAAAAGACACCAAAATGGAAAAAAAGCACATTTGTTCACAATGCCAGGACTACTGCAACCAGAGAGAGATTGGCAGCCATTGGCCTGCTTCAAGCTGAAGGAGCACACGGCTGTAGCCAGGGAGTTTGGAGTCCATCACTCTACTGTTGTACGCCTTGCTGAGCGTTTCCACACCACTGGATCCTCCAATGACCGTCCCAGATCTGGTCGACCACATGTCACAACTGCTGCACAGGACCGAGCGAATCAGCTCCGACAGTACTGCCGATTAATGAGGAGAAGAATAACTAGTGTCCTTGCGGCGAATGGTGGTCATGTTAATTATTGACAATGGAATCAGATAGCTGTGTTTTTGTTTTACTGTGATGCTTTATTGTTTGGTCATGTTATTGTTATTGAAACTGTCATAAGCATTGATTAATTGGGTCTGAACATCAGGGACGGGTATATGGTTGATGTGCACATGTAATATTTCCATCAAAAATAAGTAACCAAAAAAAAAAAAAGTGTTAAAAAGCAGTGGTGCGTTTCATTTTTCCTTGTATATCACCATCAGGGGGCAGTGTTCAAATTTCTTTGCTCGGAAGTGTCCATGTCATCCTCGTATGACAATATGGGTCAACCCACTTTATGTAGCTCTCCTAAAGTCATTCCCCCTCCCACTAAACATAGTGTTTTGAGTGAGGAGTATGTTGGGGCATGGTGTCGAGCAGGGGTCACCAATTAAAATTCACCGAGGTCCAATTGGTGAAAATTTTCTCGTGCAAAGGTCCGGAGCATCACAGTGTTGATTTGTACCTCAAAAATAAATAAATAAAATCATTGTAGTTACATCAGTGTCTACATTATGGCAATAGCATTTTGCTAACATAAGCATTAGTTTAAAACTAGGGGATATCAAATAGTAAAATAAAAAATATAGTTTTTTTCTTATGTTAATCAAATACAGTTAAAAAAATCAAACAAAATGCTTTTATAATGGTCCTTGGCTCAGAACACAGGAGACACAGGAGTTTAGAGCTGACCTCTGTTCCTTTCTACATCTATGTCTCTCATTTCTCCGCTGTCTGTCTCACAGTCACCGCTCCATATGTTTCCAAATCCTCAGATCTGATTGGTTGATAGCGTCACATGCAAGATTTTCTGTCTGCTTTTACGCAGGAGACGATTCACCCATTAAAACTAAAGTGGAACATACTGCGCCTCAAAACACAGGTTTCCTCTTAATTCTCTGGTGAATATGAGGCAGCTCTGTCCTCTGTGGGACAGAGGGACAGACACCGAGAGGGGAGGGGTGAGCCTCGACAGAGAGACACCGAGAGGGCAGAGCCGCTCACAGCCTGTGTCGCCTCCTCTCTCGCTGCTCCGTAAAAACAAAACTTAAGTCTGTTGTAAACGGAACAGTCCTGTCCCTCCGCACTCAGTCTGGACCTACTCCTCTCATTTTGTTGGACAGTAACAGAAAACACAGCTGATTTAACCCCGCACTGTTCATGTTAAAGTTTTAAAGCACCAGGATACGATGCTGTTGACGCGCTCTGAGAGAGGCGCCGCTGCGCTCGCGGGGAGTGAACAGGCTGAACGGGTTCGGGTCCGCGGAGTGGGACAGAGGTTCGGGTCTGGATGGGAGGGCATCTGGGTCCGGATTCGGACCGCGGTCCGCCTATTAACGACCTCTGGTTTAGAGGTAAACTGTCTACTCCTCAATCAGCAGGTCACAGAATCAAATCCCTAAAAATTCACTAAAAAATCCACTTCGTTTACTCTTGTAATCCAAGAGTTATGTTCTGACTTTAGTGACTTTGTCCAGAGGAGAGCAGTCAGCTGCAGGTTCAGGCTGCACAGACAGAGCAGGTGGGGGAGGGGCAGGTGTGGCAGTGTAGAGCACACCTGAGGGGCCGTTTAGATGACAATGTGTTTGCTGAATCCACAAAGGTTTGATTGCAGTTTGGCCTTTTGTTTACACAAAGACGGGGTTTCCGTTTTCCAAATATGCAGAGGTGTGAAAACACAGGAAGAGGTGTTTTGGTCTCACAGCGGGGAGCCACTCGGCGCTGCTCCACTCTCGTGTACACTGTGAAAACACTGTACTCACTGAAAATGATGATGTAACTGCCCCAATCTGAACACTGATTGGCCTTCTGCCTACTGTACGTCAGCTGACCAGCGAACGCAAGGCTTTTAAGCCTCATACATTCATATTTAGTCCAGTAACTGTCAGTAATTTCTGTCTAAGTATTAACTTTAGGAGAGACTTTATAAGAATTCTCCAGAAAACCACAAGATCCTAAAGTTGTTGGAAAGTTACAGACCAGAGCTATAATTTTTGTGGCATAAAGCATTTGCAGGGCCCACAGCACCATTTGCAGGACAAATACAGGTACTACAGTTTACAGTTGTTTTCCTCACAACTCAACGTTTTCGTATAAATGCAAATCGCAGGCAGCATGAATGTTGTGTTTTCCTGGCCAGCGTTGTCTTGTAAACGGGCCCTGAGTTCACTCAGAGCTGATGGTCCTCTCTCAGACAGAGGCAGCAGCAGTGACTGTAGTGAGAGCTGTGACCTGGACACTGGCCTCAGGAATAACAGATACTCACTACTGTTGGAGACAGACTTCTGCTTCAACCCTTTTATTAAGGTAGAAATGTGTAACTAATGCAGAGGATAAAAAATACAAAATCTAAAAGCTGTCCTTTTCTCCAAATGTTTTATTATTTATGATTTTGTTACCATTGTGCAAAGACCTACTGTAGCCCCTCTGTAGCCTACTGTTACTGTTACTCTCAGTAAATCATTAGCTGGTAATTGGGGGAGATTTTTTTTTTTTTTTTCAATAGAAACAATTTTATATCTGCTCATTTGTACAAATATCCTCACTATGCACTATGGTAAAAGTAGGGACCAAGCACTTTCCTTTCAATGGCTTTTTGTTCTTTATTGGAGAACAAAAGACTGACATTATTTGGTAAAAAGCAAACACATACAAAAGAAAATTAATGTTCAAAATAAATGACTCAGTGTAAATGATGGACTAACAGAGGGAGTGGATATAGCTTCACATGTGGAAACATTACCATCTCACAGCACAGAAGTTCATGAGCAAATAAAAAAAATAGTGGTGAGACTCGATAAAAAAAAAAAATCGAATTAATTACAGGCTTTGAAATTAATTAATCATGATTTATCACATTTTTATCAAATAGCAATATGTATATGTCAGAAATAAAATATAGGAGCTTATTCAAGAAAATGTTCAAACACCACTGTCAAAAAGAGTGAATCTGTGTGCTGGATGCTTGTGGTGGGCTGGTCTCGAAGGAAACCCCACAGTTACTTGTAGTCCTCTCGTATAGACACATATATCTAAATGTTGTCGTCGTGTTTGTTTATGCGGATTTATCAAAAATAAAAATCTGACTCCAATCAGTTGTCTTTGAGTATTTATTTCGCAGAAAACTATACAAGAGCTCTTGGGTTGAATCTGTCCCTACGGCCTACGTCTAATCAGGTCTTATGTTGGGCAGTTCAACTGCTGACTTTCCCTAGCAGACAATATTTATACAAAGGTTGTACCCTAACCCACATATTCAGTTTATTCCCATATATGGGCAATAATCCAGGACCTGGCCCAGCAGTGTATACAGAAGTGTGTGCTGTAAAGGAGGGGTTCCTGTTTAACTCAATGTGTCTCGATTGATCACCAGACACACGTCCCCAAAGTTCATGACCTAGCTAGGTTTCACTTCTTGTTTATTGCACACGCGTCTGCACACACCGGCTGGCTCACCTCCTGTTAGGACAGCAACACTGCAAACAATATCACACTTTGACATTTAAAACATAAGTCACACGATAAATGAAAAACATTCTCAACAATTCCCCCTTTTGATCTCTTATAAAAGAGATCAACAATTTAATTACAGAAGTGAGTACATAATGGGATATCCCACATCCATCTGGGAAAGCTGAGAAGTATGGAAAGGAGCGTCAGTCTTAATCCTCCATGTCTGCATGGGCACCGCTGCTCCCTACACCCTGAGAGCTCAGCTGTCGCTCCGCTCCATTCCATCGTCCTGTGGGCTTGCGGCATGGTCACTGGTTGGTTGGGTTTGAGAGCGATGCCACCACTTAGTGCCTTTCCCTTCGAGCTGCACGGCTGTGCTGGTCCTTCCTGTCACCCGATATGGTTACCTCCCAGCGAGGTTCAGACCACCCCCTTTTGATAACTCTTAGATAAATGTGGGTGGAGCAGGGTGGCTCTAGTGCAGATTGGGAGGTCTGAGCTGCTGGCTCTGGTGCTGCTGTGACCTGGGCAGAAAGAGAACTGACAAGCACATTTAACTTATCAAAATAGGGTTTGTATTTGAAAAGTGTGCCTGGGTGTGTGTTACCTGGATCCTGTAGAGAGGTGTCTGGGCCTGGAAAGGGTCTACCTGTGGCTAACTTGTATGGAGAATACTGTCTGGTTCTACTTACCTGGGTTCTGATGGCCATTAGGGTGATTGGAAGAGCGTCCAGCCAAGTGAGAGAGGTGTCAGCACATATCTTAGCCAATTTCACTTTAAGATTTTGATTTTGTCTCTCCACGAGTCCCTGGGACTGTGGGTGATATACACAGCCAAATTTGTGCTTTAGACCCAACAGTTTTTCTACAGCAGCCAAATCCTTACTGTTAAAGTGCGTACCATTGTCACTCCTGATAATTTGTGGAAATCCATGGTGTGGGATCCAATGGTTTGCCAAACATCTTGTGACATGTGCTGCCGTCTCTCTCGCTGATGGATAAGCCTCAGTCCAGCCAGAGAAACGGCCCACTATGACTAGTAGATAACGCTTCCGTGTAGTCCGTGGTTATTTCTTGTCCTGGGTGTGAGGCAGGTGGAATCTTACCTGGTTCAGGATGCTGTGTAGGCCTGGGATTAGAGGCATTGCACGTGTGGCACTGTCTGGTGTAGGATTTGACAAGGTTTTTCATACCTGGGTGCCACCAGTTCTGTAGTTGTCGGAGGGTTTGGTCTACACCATAGTGTGCTGGTCCATGCGCTTGTGCGAGGATGGTGTCCCGCAGCTCTCCACCAGGAAGCACTGTGTGACCATCCATCTGTATAGTCCTGTAGTGTCAGTCTGGGCCCCTCTTTTGGTCCACAGGTCTCTTTCTTGCCAGGCAGAGTCCTTTGGTTATGGTGTTGTTCACTTTTGAGTGTCCCTTTACTTTAACTATGGCCAATTCCTCAGGTCCCTGCACACACTTGTCCATTTCCTGGAAGAGCTTTAGGTGTTTTATCTGGTTTCCCTGTGCTGTTTTCCATCCATTAGTTTTCCAAAACCCCAAATCTCCGTGTGCTGCTGAGTGTACGTATGCTGAGTTCATGTATATTGTAACGCTGTGTGTGCCTGCATGCTTCAATGCTTCCACTACTGCTTTCACTTCTGCTTTCTGCGCTGAAGGCTGTTCTAAAACTGGCCCTGTTGCTACCGTCTGAAATCCTGTGTCTGTCTTCTGTATCACTGCCCAACCTGCTCTGACCTGCGTGTGCTCATCTCTCCAGCCGCAGCCGTCAGTCCAGAGTTCCAGGTCGGGTCTGTCCAGTGGTTCTGCTTTTAGGTCAAGTCTCACCAGTGTCAATCGTGCCGTCATCTCCTCACAGTCATGGGGTGTGCCTGTGTCTGTGATGCACTCTGCCATGTTTACCTCTTCCGTGTAGAATCTGAGGTTAGTCTATGTGAGCATTTTGGCTAGTCTGCCTTGTCTCAGTGGTGTGAATGTGAACTTCTGAGAGGAGATCCAACTTCTCACTCGATGTGTGGTATTGACAGTTAGGGTGTGTCCTTGTATTATGCCTGCTGTTTTGTTGATAATTCTCGCCAGTCCTGCTGCGTAGTGAGTGCATGGAGTCTGTTTTTTCTCTATGTCAGGTAGTGCGATGCTGACATACTGTAGTATGTGTCTATCTCCCCCTTTTTTCTGGAACACCATTTGCTGTTTGTTCTGTTACAGAAACATCAAGATAAAGTGGCGTGGCATAGAAAAAGGCATTTGACAGATCAAAGACAGAATACCAAACATGAGTGGGTGTTAATTGTTGCGGGGTCTGGCACTTCAGGACTAGGTGAGAGAATAATATCATTGATGTGCCTAAGGTCATGAGCCCTGTCCTGTGGTTTGTGAGATTTCTGTACTGGCAGAATTGGGGTGTTCCAGAGAGAGTGGGTTCTATAGAGAATGCCTTGCCCCTTTAGAGAGTCAATAAGTCTTAGAGAGTCAGGATTAACGCGATATTGAGTTACATAAATAGGCGGGACCTGTTTCATATCGAAATGTACTGGGGCTGTGTTGACGGAACCACAGGAGGAGGAGTCAGTAGACCACACCTCTCCCGGGACATGTTCCAACATAGCTGCACTGAGTGGATGGTTCGTGTGTTCACGACCATGTTCACGTGGCAGGGGCAAACATTCTAAAATAGAGAGATTTTCAGTTTGTGCTGAGATTCGGTATGCTCCCACTATGGGAGCATATTCAAGGCCTGGGATATCAGTTAGTTACCAGTCTGTAAAGGACACGGCAGCACAGGCTTGCGCAAAAGGGCCAAGTGAGAAATGTAATGCTGTGTCATTTTTAAATAGCAGTTTCTGTTCCTGTGTGAGATTGCAGTCAGCCACTACACCCACAGCGCCAGCATACCTATAGGAAGTGGTTAGTTTCCATTGGGCTCCAGCATGTTTTTCAAATTCAGTGTCATAAACCTCATCAAATTGAGAGCATAATAGAGAGTGCAGTGTAAGGGGTCAGCAGGTGGCTTATAAGGGAACAGAGAGGAGAGAAAAGGAAGCCAGGCCTGATATAGAGTTTCAATTGGCGGCTTTGGTATAGGACAGTCATGAGCGATTATAAAACAATGTGTCAGTTGGTCGTCTCTGCGCCTGACGGAGGCAGGTTTTGAGATGGACAGAACCGTGGGAGTCCCAGAGATCGCTACTAATGGCAATGATTGCTGTGAGTCAACATGGCACTCTGTCAGGGGTCTCAAGTTGCAGAAATAGCAGACATCATTGGGCCAACTTTTTTTTTTTTTTTTTTGTTATGCATTAATATCTTTGTTATTAATTAATCGTGATTGACACATTAAAGTCCCAGCCTTGAAAAAAATATAAAAACATATCAAGTGCGTCCAGTAGTGCTGTGATGAAGGGCAGTGAGAGATGGATCCAGCTGCAGAGAGGAGGAGACTGGAGCTCTGCTTCTGATAAAAACATAGGACACAACATTGTTAGACCAAACTCCAAAGTGTGTACAAGTTCAGTTATTGTCCCAACAGAAGCTCATGGGACTGTGACATTACATTTGACTTGAGCTCCTCCGAGAGCTCCCACAGTTCAGGCTGAAGTATTATCTGAAACAGAATAAATAACATGAAGTGAATCATTTCATTCAGCAGCAGGTCACTGTACAGATGTGTACAGATGTGACCTGTCGCTAGTTTGATGGATTATTACCATTTCCTGTGTAGTGAACCCCCAGATGTATGGACATTAGAGTTTTTTTGCTCTGACTTCACAGCACCTCTGCCTTCCACAGTCTCACTTCTCTAAGGACTCGAGTCTGATGAGAATGTTTTTATCCGCCATGTTGTGCACTGTTCTGTTCTGCTGCTGCTCTCCTCTCTGCAGATGCACACACACTTCCATGCTCCTGTGTCTCTCCTGCCTGCTTGGTTTTCCAAAGGGATAATTTTATATTACCGCCGTGACTTCCTCTACACACACACGGCCACTCATTCAGACCTACACACACTCATTGGCTGTAACACACCAGTCCCTGAATTGTTACTATGTGTTACACAACAATCCATAATATAATAAACAATACAGCCAATTATTTCATCCTAATCTAATACAAATGTAATTCATGTAATCGTCCATCAAAAAAGTGTGAAAAATTCAGGAAATTCAGTTTATATGGTTTTCATTTTCATAAAACAGTCACAATCAGTTGGCCAAACAGGGATTCAGCCATTATCCAGGTTCGGGAATAAGATATGTTATATTCAATCGTCTCTCCAGAATTAAGTTTTGTCCATAGTTGTCAAGAAAGGCCTGCAATGTCCTTCTCAACAAACAAAAATTCAAAACAATTACTGTGACAAACATTTTTGGAAAGCCCGAACAGAAAATATCTCTTTCCTTATTTTATTTTTTTCAGTGTCCTTCTCTGTTTGTGAAACACTATGAACCACTTTGGCTTTCTTATTTAGTAACATCAGATCCTTGTTAAAGAGCTTTAAAGCTGAAGTCTTTCTGCTCTGAAGATTTAGGTGTCGGTGTATAGCAACCTTAGTTCTAGTATGTAACACATTGTTCTTTCTCAGTGGATCCTTCTGCAAACCATATCCCACTCTCCTTTGATTACAGGTGTTGAGGTTGACCTGATTGTCTATTAATCCTTCAGAATATATATCACTGGTAACAACAGGTTTAGCATAGTAATCACTTGATGTTCCTAATGTGTCCATTAACAAAGTCTTATTTGGCAGGTGGCAATCAGTTGCAGTTATATTGTTCAGCTCAGCTTCCTCATTAACATTATCACAATTTTCACTGCTTGATCTGTGAATTTCATTGGGCAGTTCCTTTGACGTGTTGTCTTTACTTGGGTCATTACAATGTTGTTTCAGGGCAGTTGCACATTGTTTATACTCCATTTATCACCCATCCCAGGGGTGTCCTTATTGCATAAGGTACTTTACCTTGATCTGGACTATTTATCACTTGCCATGGTTCCATCAGCGCTGAGGCATTATTGCCAATCAACAGTCCCACCTCTGCATCAATGTTGGGCACATCCACAGAGCTTAGGTGTGGCCATCGTCTTATCTGTTCCTGACACGGGATGTTGTCACATGTTCCTGGTATTTTGGCTTGGGTAAAGGCATCAGGTAAATCATAAAATATATCTCCCTTGTGTGCAGCCACCTCCATCCCTGAAATAACATTACTATCCACATACTTGTCCTGGTTCATGGTTTTTAGCAGAAAAGTGGCAGTCCTCCCTTTAACTTTCAAATCCCTCATAAAACCCTCGGAACAAAATGTGGCTGTACTGCCAGGGTCTAAAAATGCATATGTTTTTTATAATACTGCAGTTTTTTGTCTTAACTTGCAATGGTACTATAGGCAAGAAAGACAATCCAATTTCCCTGCCCCTATATGGCCACATGTCTTCACCTGTAGGCTGCTGTGAGTCCATGGAATTCATTTCGAGTGGTCATGAAGAATGGTTGGATGTTTTCGTTCCTCAGCTTCCAGACGTGCAGAAGTTACTGAGGACCTTGATCTATGACTATAACGTCCGGCTGATGAGCATGATCTGCCGCCAATGTTGGAGATGCAGTCATTTGGTTCAACATCATAATTTTCCATATTTTGCCCTGACACAACTTTTCAATTGTTTTCATCATTTTCGTCATAATTTCCATAACTATAATTCTGTTTGATCTGTTTTACTGCATTGCTTTGCCACCATTTTATTTTGTTCATCTTATCTTCATTGCCACACATTTTTGATTCAAACCATTTGTTTTGCTTGTTAATTTCATTCTCAGGTAGCAGTGGTTTTAGTGACTCATGCAATGTATTAGCTTCAGCACTCATATTTAACAAGTTTTCATACAGAGTTTGAAATTCAGGAGCATTTTTCTTAGATATAAATTCTTCAGCATTGTCTGTTAGTTTTTGCATTTTCCTTAACACAGAGTTTCGTTAATTTTGAAAAAATATCACTTTCTCCTCGATTGCTTTCATGGTAAGTTTTACAGCCCTTTTACCAATATCCGTTCCTGATTCGCTTTTATTGACAGACACGTTGCTTCCCACGTTACTCATTTTTATAGATCTAGCAACTGTCGATGTTTGGTTTTATTTTTTTCCAACAACAGTAGTAGTAGTATCAGTATCCCTTTAAACCACAAGCGCTGTTCTTCGGTTCAATTGGATTTCATTCATTCGCCTACCGTGATGTCAGCAGCATGCCTCCATGTAACTTTGGGAAATCAGCGAACATTGACTTCAGTGCTGTCCTTCCTTGTCTTCATTAAGCGATCCTTCTCATGGAGCAAGGTTTTCAACTAATGTAGCAGCCATGTAACGCTACGAGTAGCAGGTATGGAAGTATAATCGCGCCAAATGTATTGAGCATGCACAAACCCAGTTGAGAGCGAGCAGGTTCGAATTTGTGCAAGCAGGTACAGGACTGAGCGAGCAGACTCTGTCAGCACACGCTTGTTTCTGTGCATGCTCTCTCTCTATCTCAGTGTGTTTTTGCAGCCTCTAAGCACTAAGACTTGAGAGAGCACAGTAATACTGCATCAGGACACACCCACATCCAGACGTCCGGTCAGTTTGATTTTCAAAGTTAAAGCCTGTGCCAAATTGTTTTATTCTCTAATTGACACAAACATACTGTACACTTAGTTTGTCAGCAAAACAAACAAAAAAAACATTTGTAGTATAACATATTTAAATATGCTAATAAAGTTTATAAAGCTTTTCTTATTAAATAAGAGCAATAATTCTTTTTGCATATGAGAAATAAGTAAGTTAGTAAGTGGAAGTCAGTGTATTTGCACAATTGTACAGTTGTACAATTGCTGTACGTGTTTTGTATACTGAATAATAACAATAGAAAAATAATAAGAAAATATACAGAACAGATGTAGCATGGATTATAATGTTTTCCTTGTCTTCGCTTTTTTTACAAGTTTTTGCAAACCATTACCGATAGAAAGCAGTGCACTGGGACATGGTGGCTTCGATCTATTTAAAGCCCAACTCCTCCTCATATGCAAAAAGAATTATTGCTACATCTTATTTGGTTGCACTTCTGCAAGTATCTAAAAATTGATGTGCAAATGGGAGTGCTGATGATACTTATGTCTAAAAAGGGTTTTTCAGCACATATTAATTACAACTGTGTTTAAAGTCTTGGTAAAAAAGCAAAAATAACAAAACTTATGCTAGTGTCCCAATACTTATGGACCTACAGTATGCCTGGATTAATTACCCAAAATAAAGCAATGGCTACGAGTTTCGTGATGTTCACCAATTTTTAGTAAAATTTGTTAATGTCATGGAGAAAGGCGTTAAGCATTGGGACACCATGTTTGGTTTATTACAGTCACACATTTCAATACAGCATTGAAGAGTAAGCTTAACTGAAATGGACATTACTGCCACCAAGTGGCGTAACATAAGTACTACAAAATGGCTTACTAATTTAATCAATAGGTGTCTTTTCTTTTTATATGTGGCACAAAGCATAAACAGGAACACAATAAGAAAAGCTTTATAAAATGTATTAGTATATTTAAATGTGTTATACTACAAATGTTTTTTTTGTTTATTTTGCTGATAAACTGAGTGTACAGAATGTTTGTGTCAATTAAACATCAAAACAATTTGGCACAGGCTTTAACTTTGAAAATCAAACTGACCGGTCTGGATGTGGGTGTGTCCTGATGCCGTTTTTGTTTTTTTTAGATAAAGTATTACTGCGCTCTCTCAAGTCTTAGTGCTTAGAGGCTGCAAAAACACACTGAGATAGAGAGAGAGAATGCACAGAAACAAGCGCGTGCTGACAGAGTCTGCTCGCTCAGTCCTGTACCTGCTTGCACAAATCCGAACCTGCTCACTCTCAACTGGGTTTGTGCGCTCTCAATAGTTTTGGCGCGACTGCTAAAACACACGGAGAGAGATACAGAAAGCAGACACAGAAACAAGCACAAGCTAGCAGAAGGGAGCGCGAGCTAACACAGAAACGAACGCGTGCTGACAGATTCTGCTCTTTCAGTCCTGTACCTGCTTGCACAAATCCAAACCTGCTCGCTCTCAACTGGGTTTGTGCGCACTCAATACATTTGGTGCGATTATACTTCCATAAGCAGGCAGGTCCCAGATGCGTCATGTGCGTGCAGTCCATGTCCACCATTGAATCAAGAAGAGATTAATACGTTTAAAAACATTACTTTATTTCTCAAAAAATAGACTTTGACGGCGGTATCAAAAATAGTTTAAAATTATTTCTATAAAAGCCATAAAACCATGATTACAAACACACAAACGGTTGAAAACCTGTGTGCTCTTGTACCTGCTCACCTGTGTCCCTGTGTGCCCCACCTATATTACCGCCGTGACTTCCTCTCAGTGTTGTGCATGAACGAGTTCAAATGAACGCGTTCATTGAACACGTTCATTTTTATGTGAACTTTGAACTGAACGCAACACATTTGTAAATAAAGAACTTGAACGTGAATTTGTTCAAATTATGTGAGATGAATGACATACGTCACGTCAATTAAAAGTTGGAATTTGTTTTCACCTGAGTCGAGTGACGAGGTCTGCTCGCACTTTTTAAACAGCGCTGTCACTCACTGCCCATGGGCTCCACTCCAAAACTGCACGGCTTCACCAGAGATCGCTTGTGTGCACAATGCATCTTGGGTAACATAGTGTGAAGCCAAACATAGTCGAATCTAATATCTTTGGCTTCACACTACGTTACCCATGATGCACTGCACAAGCAAGCATAACAACAAGCGTAGCCTTCATAGCAACACCGGAGCGGGCAGCAGCAGTCAGTCTGACGATGGCAGTGCAAGTGAAGGCACAGAGAACACAGACGATGCTGCCTCTAACTATGATCATTTACAGACATTTTACACATTGTCACACAAAGACTCTGACAGAAAAAAACTTACCTTTCTGTGCAAGCTTATATATGCAAAAATGTCCATTTTGTGTGTTAGAATTTAAGATCTACAGTGAGGCTAGAAGGTAGGTACATGTATAATGATAGAAGTCATAGTTGGAAAAACAAGTTCAGCCTTTCATTTACATATCTCACCTAAAAATAAAATGAACTGAACTTTGAACTAGTTCATGAAAAGTGTGAACTTGCACAACACTGCTTCCTCTACACACACACACGCCCACTCATTCAGATGCACACACACTCATTGGCTGTAACAGGGAGTTAACCCCAGAGGACAAACTAGAGCTTAGCTCAGGCCCAAAAATCCAACCCTACCTGAGCCCTTACACGACGTTTGCATGTACAGTCAAGTTGTTTGTACAGTGTATGCACTGCCTGCCATAGATGAATATGTGTGTTAACCTTTACTGCTGTAGTCTCCTGACCATGGTTGACACCAGGTGACACAGAGATCTGTAGTTCTCTCCAGGGCTGAAGGCGTTCCTCCTCCAGGCTTAACTCCCTTCACTCTGTGATTACCTGCTTAAGCAGTGGACCACTCTGTTAATGATGTACCTACTGCATGTTAATAACATTGTACATTTGAGCCTGTAGCTAACTAACAACTCAGATAATCTTATCCGCTCTGCAGCTCATTCATAGACAGCAGAACATGTGCAAGCTCAGGACAAGTCAGGCTGGAGTGTGTGTGTGTGTATTTAATGTTGGGTAAGAGCAAATACACAATCACACGAGTGACTCAACAGTGACATCTACTATAAAATCTAGAGTCATAGGGTATTCAGGATAATGCTTAAATATTATCCTATTCACAGATTCAAGTCACTTTACAAAAAAATGGTCTGGTCACAGTACAGAGAGGGTGGGACTTAATGGTCGTGTTAATTTACATTCATGACTCTGGTCTTACCATTGTTGGTATGTGCTTATTGTTCATTAGCTAATGCCATTTTATATATATATATAACATATGTGGTAACACATTGTGAGTGTATATACGCAGACTCATTTATAGTACATATATAGTATATTTAATAGAATATAACTTATTAATTATTAAAAATCTTACCTTTTGAATTATATACTAACAAATTGCCCTAAATTATTTTGATGTAATGGTTAAATATTATTTCTAACAGCCTATATAAGAATAGTATATATCTTTATTAGTTATTGATGTATTATATGATAAATCTTCTGTTTGGGGTCTACAGGGAAGGTGGTGTCTAAGGATACAGCAATCTTTGTGTTATGTATTTTTGGACAGACGAGGAGGGAATAAATAAGTTTTATTTCTTCCCACTCCTTTTTGAGCAGATCGTTTCCGTATGGTTTATTATGATAACTTATTGTTCTGCTAAAATCCATCCATCCATCCATCTTCTTCCGCTTTATCCGGGGCCGGGTCGCGGAGGCAGCAGTCTAAGCAGGGACACCCAGACATCCCTCTCCCCGGACACTTCCTCCAGCTCCTCAGGAGGAACCCCAAGGCGTTCCCAGGCCAGCCGAGAGACATAGTCCCTCCAGCGTGTCCTAGGTCTTCCCCGGGGCCTCCTCCCGGTGGGACACGCCCGGAACACCTCCCCAGGGAGGCGTCCGGGAGGCATCCGGAACAGATGCCCAAGCCACCTCAGCTGGCTCCTCTCGATGTGGAGGAGCAGCGGCTCTACTCCGACCTCCTCCCGGGTAACCGAGCTCCTCACCCTATCTCTAAGGGAGCGCCCAGCCACCCTGCGGAGGAAACTCATTTCGGCCGCTTGTATCCGGGATCTTGTCCTTTCGGTCATGACCCAAAGCTCATGACCATAGGTGAGAGTAGGAACGTAGATTGACCGGTAAATCGAGAGCTTCGCCTTTCGACTCAGCTCCTTCTTCACCACAACAGACTGATACAACGACCGCATTACTGCAGACGCTGCACCGATCCGTCTGTCGATCTCACGCTCCATCCTTCCCTCACTCGTGAACAAGACCCCGAGATACTTAAACTCCTCCACTTGAGGCAGGAACTCTCCTCCAACCTGGAGAGGGCAAGCCACCCTTTTCCGGTCGAGAACCATGGCCTCGGACTTGGAGGTGCTGATTCTCATCCCAGCCGCTTCACACTCGGCTGCAAACCGCCCCAGTGCACACTGAAGGTCTTGGCCTGATGAAGCCAACAGGACAACATCATCCGCAAAAAGCAGAGATGAAATCCTGTGGTCCCCAAACCTGACACCCTCCGGCCCCTGGCTGCACCTAGAAATTCTGTCCATAAAAATTATGAACAGAACCGGTGACAAAGGGCAGCCCTGCCGGAGTCCAACATGCACCGGAAACAAGTCCGACTTACAACCGGCAATGCGAACCAAACTCCTGCTCCGGTTGTACAGGGACCGGACAGCCCTTAACAAAGGGCCTCGGACCCCGTACTCCCAGAGCACCCCCCAAAGGACGCTACGAGGGACACGGTCGAACGCCTTCTCCAGGTCCACAAAGCACATGTGGACTGGTTGGGCAAACTCCCATGAACCCTTGAGCACCTGATAGAGGGTGTAGAGCTGGTCCATGGCCAGGACGAAAACCGCATTGTTCTTCCTGAATCCGAGGTTCGACTATCGGCCGAATTCTCCTCTCCAGTACCCTGGAATAGACTTTCCCGGGGAGGCTGAGAAGTGTGATCCCCCTGTAGTTGGAACACACTCTCCGGTCCCCCTTCTTGAAAAGAGGGACCACCACCCCGGTCTGCCAGTCCAGAGGTACTGTCCCCGACCGCCACGCGATGTTGCAGAGACGTCACACTCTTGAGCTGTGATTAATCACGATTAATTGCAATGTTTAACTTATTAGATTTTCAATGACAACATGCAGCTTTTCAATGAAAACAGAGAAAATGTTTCCTTCAGTTTTGTTGTTTCAAATATTAACAAACTGTTAGACTTTTATGTCTGCAGTGTTATTACAACAAAACAAACATGCTGATATACAGCTATAAGAAACAAACCAAACATTTTGTTTCTGCACTTCAAATGAACATAAAATAGTGCACTTGTGTAACAGGCCTGCAGTTACACATTTAACCTACTCTTCCTTCAACCAGTTACTTAAGCAAACTAGTTTGTTCATATTTTCAGATGACAGAGTTAATCTCTTTTTTTTTGTACAATGTGACCTGCTAGAAAAAGTCTTTCACAAGGCACTGTGAAATTGTTGACCCTTTGGGTCGCAGCTCAGAGGGCATATGGTCTGTGGTAAAGAATAGAGATGTCAGGATCTATTCCTGGTGTCTGTTTTTTCCCTGTCTTGTCTATCCCCCTCCCTTTCTGTGTGTCTCACTCCACCTACCTGGGCGTGGCATTCTCAAGTCTGCGCATTGGATGCGAATCTGTGTCTTCCGCCGATTCGTCCAACGTGCTGGTCGCGGAAGTTGAAAAAATTGAACTTCTGCGAACATTTGCGGCGCATTAACCAATCAAGGACCTGCTGTAGCAATGACGTGGTTATGTACGACATAACAGGAGGAGATCCCTGCCTCGGAGATCCAGCAAAACAATCATCGAGGCTGTCAGAGTGAGCCCGGAGATAAAAGCTACAGCCTACAGCAGCTCTTCTACTTTTATGAAGACAGGAAACAAAAACAGCCCTGATAGAAAACACTATAAATAAAATAAATATGGCTGTTTAGCTTTGTGTGAGTGTGGTTATAGCTGTTATATGTGATACAAGCCTGTGACAGAGGCTCACTCTGATCATTGTGACATCAAGAACACACAAATAAATACAAGTAAATATAAATGGGGGTTAACTTTACCAAAATAGCCTATTGAGATGTGCTTGTTATATTAACAGTTATTGCACTCTCCAGAACAACAGAAAATACAGAGCCTGTGACTAGACTAGACCCCAAAACCACTAGAAAGAGCTAATGTACAACAAATAACCCCAGGCTGTCTCAGCTCTGTCTCTGGGGTTAATGCTGCTGTACAGCAGTAGTGTCCTGGGGAGAGGTCCTCGCAGCCTCACGGGACACAGGTGACCAAACCCAGACAGACTCATTTGGGAGTAGCCCTAGCGGCCATGCCCCTCATTTGACGCGAATGAAGCGTCCAATTCGCCTCATTCGCGCGAGTGAATTCGCGTCATTCGAATAGAGCGAATTTCACGCGTCAGTGAATTCAAAATGGTCACGCGTCCAACTAGACGTGAATTTGACGCCTGATTCGCGTCCGGTGTGAACGTACCATCAGGCAGTTGCAGAGTGGCCTAAACCAGAGAATCTGAAACAGCTCCAGAGGTTTCTTGGTTTTGCAAATTTTTACCGCAGTTTTATTCAAAACTACAGTAAAGTTGCTGCCCCCTTAACACGTCTTACCTCTTCCAAGGTCCCTTTTGTCTGGTCCCCGGATGTGGAACAAGCCTTTCAGGAGCTCAAAAGACTTTTCACCTCAGCACCCATCCTAGTTCACCCAGACCCATCTCTTGAGTTTGTAATTGAAATAGATGCCTCTGATTCTGGGGTGGGAGCAGTTCTTTCTCAGCGCTCCCTCAGAGACCAAAAACTACACCCATGTGCCTTCTTTTCCCGCCGCCTTTCTCCAGCAGAACGCAACTATTCCATTGGAGACCATGAACTCCTAGCAGTTAAGATGGCTCTGGAAGAGTGGCGGCATTACCTGGAGGGGGCTGAACATCAATTTGTGGTCTGGACTGATCATAAAAACTTGTCATACATCAAAACAGCTAAGCGCCTAAACGCCCGTCATGCTCGATGGGCTTTGTTTTTTGGACGATTTAACTTCACTCTCACCTATCGTCCTGGTTTACAAAATATTAAATCTGATGCTCTCTCCCGTCAGTTTCTTTCCACAGATTTACCGGACCAAGTTGAGACCATACTCCCACCATCCTGTGTAGTCGCTGTGGTCACCTTGGAAATTAAATCTTTGATAAGTGAGGCACAACAAGCAGAACCTGACCCAGGTACAGGACCACCAAACCGCCTGTTTGTTCCTAAAACTTTGTTCACAGGTCATTCAGTGGGGGCACACTTTCCGGTTTGCCTGTCACCCTGGGGTTGGTCGAACTCTTGCCCTTCTCCACCATCATTTCTGGTGGCCGACTATGGAGAAGGACACAAGAGAATACATTTCAGCTTGTACTGTTTGTGCCAGAGGTAAATCTACCCACTAACCTCCAGCCGGTTGCCTGTGCCATCTGCCAGTCCCAAGTCGGCCCTGGTCCCATATTGCACTTGACTTTGTTTCCGGCCTCCCTGTGTCACAAGGTAACTCCATAATACTTACCATAATTGACAGATTCTCCAAATCAGACCATTTTGTCATCCTAGCCAAACTTCCATCAGCACAAGAAACAGCTGACCTGCTTGTCCAACATGTTTTCTGGATACATGGGATCCCACTTGACATTGTTTCTGACCGTGGTCCACAGTTTGTTTCCAGAGTATGGAAAAGTTTTTGTCAAGCCCTGGGAGCCAAAGTGAGCCTGTCTTCAGGTTTTCACCCACAAACAAATGGCCAGTGTGAGAGGGCAAACCAAAACCTTGAGGCTACTCTCCGTTGTGTTGCCGCCCAGAACCCGTGGAGCTGGAGCACTCATCTACCGTGGGTGGAGTATGCTCATAATTCACTCACCTCTTCTGCCACAGGCTTGTCCCCTTTTGAGTGTGCTTTAGGATACTTGCCTCCCTTATCTCCGGAGCAGGAAGGGGACATTGCTGTTCCGTCTGTGAAAGACATCTCCAGCGCTGTCGCCACATTTGGAGGCAGGCCCGGGCTGCTTTGCTCCACTCCACCGAGCGGAATCGAAATATTGATGATCAACACCGAACCCCAGCTCCAGACTCTCAGGCAGGTTAGAAGGTTTGGCTTTCTTCTAAGGACATTCCATTAAAAACTGATTCCAAAAAACTTGCCCCCCGTTATATTGGGCCATTTGGAATTGAAAGGATAATAAATCCAACTGTGGTTCATTTGAAGCTGCCTTCATCTCTACGCATACACCCAAGTTTCCATGTTTCCCAGTTAAAACCTGTGAGTTCCAGTCCTCTGTGCCCTCCTGCCAATCCCCCTCCTCCCGCCCAGCTTGTTGATGACTATCCTGCATTCACTGTACGTCGACTTTTGGATGTGCGACAGCGTGGCAGGGGCTATCAGTTCCTGGTGGATTGGGAGGGTTACGGACCCAAAGAGCGCTCCTGGGTGTCTCGGTCTCTCATCCTGGATCCTGGCCTGATTGCCGACTTCTATAGCGCCCAGCCTGACAAACCTGGTTGTCCACCTGGTGGCATCCGTTGAGGGGAGGGTACTATTAGGATCTATTCCTGGTGTCTGTTTTTTTCCCTGTCCTGTCTATCCCCCTCCCTCTGTGTGTCTGACTCCACCTACCTGGGCGTGGCATTCTCAAGTCTGGCTGCTGACACACCTGGCTCCAATCCACTAATCATCTGCTGCAGCATAAGAAGCATGGCTCTCCTACTACTCCTTGCCAGTTCGTTGTTTCTACTAAACTGTGTCAGCTGCCACTCTGCCTGGCGGTTCTTTAGTCTGCCTGCCTGCCAGCTTGTTCCTGGGCCTACCTGCCTGCCTGTTTGTTCCTCAGCCTGCCTGTTCCTCAGCTTGACGTCTCTCACCTCTCGATTGGGTTTCAACTGAAAGTTTGCTACTTACCTTCACCTCCAACATTGTAATAAACCTCTTCAATTAACTTACCTGCTTTGTGGTCCTTCTGGGTCATAGTGAACCGTGACAAGAGAGGGCAAAAAGCTGCTGTTAGCTTCACAGCCAGAGAATTTATTCTTCTTATTATTTACATAACATCAACATTATCAACATTGACATGACCTTTGCATGACCTCAGATATACTGTAACTCATCAACAATTTAACAATGTGACCTTAAATCAGTCTCATGTCCATGTTACCATAGCTTTCTGTCTAGGCTTCTCAGATTACATCACAAATAAAATACAGTCACTTATTTACCAATTTCAATTTGTACCTTAAGTAACACATTCCCCCTCACATACAGAGCCGGCTCTAGCCAATTTGGTGCCCTAGGCAAGATAATAAATTATATTTATTGGATATAAGAATAGAAAATGTACCTTTTAATTTTATTATTTAAAATATAATTGAAATATAATTTAAAGAAATGCTATATGTACAAATAAAGAGACCTTGTTGTGTTCTGGACTTAACTTGAGGACATTTTCACATTGGACCTCAGTGAATGTTTATTTATATCAGGGCAGCGCTATGGATGCAGGCAGCTTGTTGCGCTTTTAAAGATACACAGTTGTTATTAAGAACAAGTGCAGTGAGTGTTGACCCACCGCAACCGGCCCATACTCAAAGGTGGCACTCAGGAAAAAATAATTGCCCACCCATGGGGGAATAGTTATGATACATAATCTAGGCTAAATAAACATGGCAGCACACTCACTGTCTTTAATTATAAAGTAACACTAACAACGCAGTGGCTAGCTACGGTGTAGATTATTTCAACTTTGCTAGCCTTGTAGCTTGTGCAAATGAAAAGTTAAACTGCAGTTTTTAATGTTAGAATAAACAACTACATACCTCTACTTTGGGCCTTTTTTCCCTCCTCCTCTTTTCTCCGCTTTCTGAAAGCAGCACCTGATGGCTTGGATGCCTTTTCATGATAAGAAATTGTCAAACTACTTGCTGATGTAACATCCATCAATTTAGGGACCGCTGCTGTGATGCGCGTCAACAACACCCATCCCCCGCTTCCACCGTAAACCGTGTCAGTTAGGTTCAGGCCGGCCAGGTCAATCAGAAGTCATTAGGATTTTTTTTTCATATTAGAGTACAAAGAAGAAATAACACCATTCACTTGATTTTTAATTATTTGTCATTTATTTAAAAATATACTTTTTTTTTTTTTTTTGGAGGAGTGCAGCTGGGCGCCCCATCCAGCAGATGGCGCCCTATGCAACCGCCTAGATGGCCTATGCCTAAAGCTGCCTCTGCTCACATATGTGTACTTTACTCCTAACTCACTGCATTTTACTGTCCTTACTGTACCATGAACTGGATTAACACAACTAGTGCTTTTAACCATTTTAACACTGTATTTTTTAACATGAAATGTATTATCATTCCTAGAATGTCTATATAGAACTGCATCCCACCTTCAACTAGTACAAGTATTTACATATTTAACAATAACCATGAAATAAACATGCACGAATTACAAAGAAAGTGTCTTTGTAATTTGTGTTTTAAATGGCGCTGTTCTTACACAAGGCTTCAACGTATCCGCCATGTATCTAATACATTTCACAATAGCATTTCTGGTACTTGTTAATAAACCCACAAATATGCACACTGAGTAATGTACAAAACCAGGAAATATCATAGTGCATGAAAATCGCTTCATAAATGTGTCCCACTCAGTACTCAAAAAGGTTCCTTATACCACTGACTGGTTTAGGCTAGCTTCTAGCACGTTCTATTCCCCAGTATACTTGACCTCTAGCATTAGCAGGTTAGCTTTCAACACAGTTCACTCATTACTCAGTTATCTCCTACAACAGACATTAATTTCTCACCACATTAAACCATGTCATCTGTGACATCCCAAAACTCAAAGTTTGCATTGTACATTTGACTTTTAGCGTTTATTAACCTGTGGTAAAGAATAGAGAGAGCACACGTGTTCAGCTGCTGTTAGCTTCACAGCCAGGGTTGCCAGATCTGACAGTTTCCAGCCCAAATATAATGTAAAACCCGCCAAACGCAATAAAACCCCGCCCAAATCACAACCATTCTACAATCTTAATGTTAAAACTGTAATACATATGAAATAGCATATTTTGAGCACACAAAAATTCACAACTGCCAATGGAAAAAGTAATAAACTCCACGATGAGTGTAATCAGAAATACAAATAGCTCTCTCACATGCTTGCACTCCTCAGGGACGATCCACATTTTTAGCTCTGGGTCAGTCTCCTTCCTGTACGATTTCTTGTATTTCCCCCACTTCCGCATATTGCTAAATGCTAAAACACTGTTGGCCCGTCTGCACTCACGGGGCTGCAGAGTGTTTACTTTTTTCAACCAATCAGAGATCCATAATTAGACATGTGATTGACAACTAATGACACTAATATTACTACTTCTATTTTTGCCAGATTGGGCAGGAAACCGCCCAATCTGGCAACACTGTTCACAGCCAGAGAATTTATTCTTCCTCTGGTGCGTGAGCCTACTCTCTACCACTGCGTGATACACATCATCTAGTGGACAGTATAGGGAATAGCACACAACTCAAAGGAGCTGCAATGGAACCAAATGAATAATTACAAAGAAAATAAAATAATAAAAATGATAAAACAAAAATTGTAGGGGTGCCTATTTTTACTCTTAGACTCTTTGTTTAACCCCTTTGTAGCACTTTATCAATTCCCAAGCTTTGACAATGTCTAAGCCTCTACAGAAGCAGGTGTAGCCAAGTACTTTTGTGCTATGCGGGCCAGTTTACTATAGGTCCCTGTATGTGCTGACCACCACAGTAGTGGACATGTGTCAATGCTCACACAGGGCTCTGCCTTATACCGCTCTAGAGAATTGTCTGTCGATAACCCCTCATCATCTGAATCATCACACTCTGATTCCATGAGTAGAAGAGCCATCTTTTTCTGTGGTGGCTCTAGCTCAATTTCATTGTCATTGGCATTTTCAATATCACTGGACACCTGGGGGGCAGTTTCTCTATTTTTTAGCATCTCACACAGATTTTGCCACACCTCTCCCCTTTCTGCCCGTGGTAAGCATCTGAGGACCTTAAATCTGGGATCCAGAGCTGTTGCTACCTTTAGCCAAACCAGATCTAATTTCTCTTTTCGTTTGTTAAGATCCTTTGTGAATGTGGTCTTGAAGCGAACAATGTAAGCTGGGTCCACATCTGACACTTCCATTGTACGCAGAAGATGGCAGAGGGCAGGCAGCACAACAGAGTAGGACACGTACTTTTCCCCACCCAGAAGCTCTGTGATGTACCTACAGTGCAGAAAGAAACACAAGAACACACAATACAATTAAATTACTGAATACTGTTCAATTTCAGATTACATTCTAGCTGTAGCCCTATGTCTATATTATAGAATCATAGATTATAGAAACTATTACCATTCTAAATGTAATCACTAAAATAGAAAAATAAAATAATAACACCTCACCTGCAGGGCTCCAGCAGTACTTCTAGCTTTGCCAATTTGTCGTATTCAGCTGGTGTCAACATGGCTAAGTTGTGCTTCTGCTTGGCCAGTGTTGTTTTTAATGGATCTTTGTTGTGCTGAATCCGTTTGAGCATTTCGAGGGTTGAATTCCAGCGTGTAGGTACATCCTGGACAAGTGACTCTTCCTTTAGTCTAGAGGCTTGTTGTACTTTCAGCTCTGATGTATTTCCGGGGCTGTGCTTGAAATGTCCCACTATTTTACGGCACTTGACTAAAGGTACATCAAATCCACTGTCACAAAAAGCTACAGTCATAACTCGTATTGCGTGAGCTACACAGGGCAGATGTTGAAAGGGTGAACTTCTTGCTGCGGCAGTCATGTTGTGAGCACTGTTTGTTCCTAAAGTAGTAACCTTCTCTGTGATATTCCACTCTTTAGCAACTTGGAGAAACTGACTAGCACATGTTTCGGCAAAATGTCTTCTATTTTCAACATGCCCAAAGCAAAGACTTTAGCTGCCATTTGTCATTTACTAGGTGTGCGGTTACCCCGAGGTAATTATGTTTACTTACGGAGGTCCAGTGGTCTCCAGTAAGTGAAATGAACAAAGCATTTGTAGCATACATTTATTAATTATGCTTTTAGGACACAGATGTTTAGCTTAAAGAACTATACCTGATAGGTGACAAATAATCAGGTCTGGAGTTTAACCACAACAGCTTATGTCCCTGAGGGAAAAGAGGTTAACCAGCAGTGACTTCGTATAATAGATAAAGACCACCAAACTCAACTTAAAGTGAATTAAGTATGGGTTTATAATTAGAATGAGCAAACAATATAATGAAAAACAGGACCTAGGGCTAGATAACTTTATGAAACGTTGTAAATGGGATTATTGCAGAATATCTAATTAATTGTAGTGGAGTATTATGGCAATAGGATTTATGTGAGATTATAGGGACATAGAAAGATAAACGCTAGAATTAGGACACTTAAGGAGTTTGACGCCAAACTCAATAGATGGCATATACACTGCGCTTACTGTGGAAGGTCGAGCGGAGGTCAGGATGTCGAGGACCACGGGCTCAGCAGGCCACCGGCTGTCGGGCTGGGGGTCGCTGTGCTGGGTTGCAGGTTCACGAAGTATCGCTTGCTGGCCGGTCCAGTTACTACTCCGTCCTGGTTTCGTCCTCCGAAGCTCGTCCGGATATCAGTGATGTACACAGCGGTCGTGGATGCCGCTTTGAGTTATTGCCGTGGCTCGGCAGAGAGGCAGCGTCAAGCCTTAAGCACAGCAGCAGTCCATATAGAGGTGAAAGCTTGAAACCAGCTTTCACTGTGGCTTATAAAAACTTAAAAATGGACTTCTGAGGGAACCGCTATGGTCAATTTAGCGGTTATGTTGAAGACTGGGACGGAAGTTTGCCGTGCGAAGTTTCAAAATACGCTACAAAAGCGACTACTCGCAAAATGAAAGTTAACTAGTGTCTTGCAGGACACTAACACAAAAACGAAAGTATAAGTAGCAAAAGAGAAATAAAAATTCGTCGACGAAAAGAAAAGCGTAAGAACACACGAGAGCGTGTAAAGGTTTAAAGTTTTAGCGCGTAAGAGAGAGAAACAAAGAGAAAGCGAGGGGTTTTACCTTCGCCGTCTCTGGGGGTGGTCTTTCGCGTTAAGGCGTCAGATATCACTTTACACAGCCGAACGCCTTACATGGCTAATCATTTTTAACACTTCACTTCAATTACACCAGATATTTAAGTAACTTTACATTTATACTGAATAAGACTATCATGATGATACCACACAGACTGATGACATGACATGAAATAAACACATGTTCAACCAATATTAAACATGATAATTTCAACAGTTTGCACAGAAGATCATAATGTTAATGTCCTGTGAAGAAACATGTATATGCATGAAGTCAGTCTCCTGAACAGATGGCTGTTGCATAAGGACCTTAATACACATACTTTTATTGGAGTGAATAATGAGTAGTGACCACAGTCCATCTTGAACACTAGATGGCAGAGTGTCTGTACGTTTCTCCTCAAACGTACACAGTTTCGATTTAAACAATGGGAGTCATTTATCTGGTCCCTAAAAGGTTTACCAGGTTTCTGGTTCATATCAGAGAAGAGAGGAGACCCCCTTCTGGCATATTTATTGCAGTAGGTCAGTAAAGCCCAGTCATGCAGTTCGTATAGGATAGATATATGCCTTTGCTTAAGTCCTTTGGTGTGATAGGAGTCAGAATCCTGACTCCGAGCAGGAACACCTGTGGAGCTCCATTAAAGGTCAACAAGGGTTCAGCGTGAAGTCTTCCTACACATTTGACAGCTGCTGTACTTTATCTGTCTTACTGGTGTCATACAGTTCATGTATTCTTGTTACAATAGTCCCCCTTGAAGGTAACTTGTATGTCGGGTCAACTGTAGTGACCTGCATGATATTTTGTAGCCCCCCTGTCTTCAGTGATGTTTATTGGCCTACAGTCTGTGGCTATCCATTTGGCGAATGCGTTGTTTAACTTCTCTGTTGTGGATTTGTTGACAACACTGCCACGGCTGCACTCCGCCAGCGTGGTCTGACGAGCACGGCTTGTTGTTGTTGTAGTAGCATCTTTGCTAGCATCAGCAGAAACGTGCTTTGCTTGAAGGTGGTATTTCAAGCTTGCCTGGAAAATCCAGACCGATATGTCTCTGTGTTATTCTACAGAGAAATATCAGTCTGGTCACCACGCTGTCCGCAGTGGTTTACTCGAATCCAAACCGTACCATGCATTTTGATTGGTTTATTTAAGTCACGTGTTCTTCGCGAGCAGCGTCACTCGTACGCGTCTCCTCACCGACAACAATCAAGATGGCACAC
Organism: Bostrychus sinensis; assembly: GCA_020698575.1. Taxonomy (NCBI): domain Eukaryota; kingdom Metazoa; phylum Chordata; class Actinopteri; order Gobiiformes; family Eleotridae; genus Bostrychus; species Bostrychus sinensis. The sequence continues at coordinate 30,309,832 of CM036240.1, read as the reverse complement.
CGAAGAGCCGAGAGTTTGTTTCATTCAGCGGTATGGTATGGTAATGTTGAAATAACTCCCTCGTTCCTCCCTCGTGGCTTCACTACTCCGTTTGTTTACTTTCTCACTTTCTTGTCGCTTTGTTAACGTCACGTCTGCCATTTTCTGATTGGCTAACTCCGCTGTGCGTTAACTCAGGTTTGCCCTGCCCTAGAAATCGAATTGATTCTTAGGCGACCAGACTCATCCGCTGGTACAGTGGTGAGTCTGTAATTTCCAGGCAAATTTCAAGGTAGTTGTGCTTCGGTGAAAAGAGAGTTCATCGCTGCAATATGTGCACACAACCTTGTTTTTATCCAGAGTCCCATCAGGGTATTTTTTTATAAAGAAATTTGCCGCCGAGCACACTGGCTGAGGTCTCTTTGCTCATCTTTCACTCACGTTTGCATTGACCACAGCCCTTATCACACCCTTCTCCGCCTGACAGGTAACTCTCTGCGGTAACGTTATGCGAGGGTGCAAGGCAAAACAAATCGTGTGATTAATTTGCGTTAATAAATTTTAACATGTTAATTTTTTTTTATTAATCGCGTGCGTTAACGCGTTAACGCTGACAGCCCTAGTATTTACTAAGTAATCACTTGTGGAAATAACCATATAATTACTTCATAATACTCCACATACTATTTTAAATCAACATGTAAATTGTACATTAATAGTTTTATTTGTTACTTTGTAATAACATAGAAACAGTGCTGCAAAATACACATCTCCCTCTTTCTACTTTATTACATGCTAATAAACATAATAATATACATACAAGTTACCATAAGGATAGTTAAAAATGACCTGGGAATATTTGTCGTAGTTACTTGGTAATATATGGGGTAAGAAATCTGTCAATAAAGACGTGCGTGTAAATGTGAGATGCATATATATTTGTCCGTAGTTGTGCATGACATACATTTTGTAAATTATTGTACAAGAGAATACGATTCCAAAAATTGCAACATTATATATTGGCAAATACGAAATACAGTTTTTGTGTTTTTTTGTTTTTTTTTAATATAACTTAATTTTATGCTTGTTATTGCTGTCTTGAGAATATGAAATTCAGCCGTGATGGAACTGTTACTGTAGGCATCAAACAGTCATGGATTACTCAAACTGTCACTGCTGGTCTTTGCTCAGTCCCTTTTAAAACTGCCGTCTGAAAACTTTACACAACGTACAGTGATCTTCAGAAGAATATTCACCAACAAAACGTTCCAAACTTGCTAAAGGATATCAATTCTTCATTGAAAGATTCCTGGATTATGAAGATAAGAGCTTTGTTATGTAGCTAGCTCGCGTTAGCAACACAGCTATGTGATAGAGCTGCACGATTAAACAGTGTTAGATCATGTCACGATCTGAACTTATCTGAATATTTGACAATCTGCTTATCAGGAAACATCACTGGATAGTACTACAGTAAATTTTTATTTAGTAAAGCTCTGTGCAGTGGTCATTGACTTGTTCTGACTGAGTAATAGACTTTCACATCAACTGTACTGCCAAAAATACTCCTGTTTGTGTTTACATTAACCCCTGATTATAATTATACTTAGAACAATCTAAATGTTTAACTTATGATGAAGGATCAGAGACAGTGAAACTATGTGTCTTGTTCTGTGGAGTAAACTGGGCTCAGATCACACTAAATGAGTCACTAATGATCTTAAACCTAATTTTGAATTCAACTGGAAGCCAGTGAAGTGAAACTAGCACAGGAGTAATATGTTCTCTCCTGTTAGTTCCTGTTAATAATCTTGCTGCTGCGTTTTGAAGCTGAAAACATTGTTAGTGAACCATCAACACAACCATGATCCTGGGAGTTATATACAGTCCTGCACATCAAATCTCCAGGAGACACATGGTGAAGGCATGTGCTTGTGCAAAGGACACTATGTAGATAAAACTGCATAAGGAATTTCCAAATATCACAATATTACATACACAAGTCTTATAGCAACAAGGCCAACCTTAGACTGTTCAGGCTTTAATGTAAAACAAGATAAAATTTCAGAAACTAACAAACACATTCAAGTTTTGTAATTCAGTATTTGGATAAGTAATGTTTTGCATGAGAGCTGGAGTAAACTCTGACCACACAAAAAGCAGAGTACTACAGATATTCAGCAGCAGGTGCTTTCTGAGGCCTTCAAAGAATTAGGCACACATTTGTATTTAAAATGGGTGCACTCTTTTTGGTTTAGGGACTTTATTGTTTCAGCCACAAAATAGCAAAGCAAGATTTATTATTGAGTGAAATTCACCAAAGTTATGCTAGTGTGCCGAGTCAGTGATTTGATCACTGCTATCCAAAGTGAAGTTGTGGAGTTGTTTTGGCTCATGATGCAAGTGGCTTGGGAGGTCCAGTGACCATCTGGGAGCAGGCGGAGGTGGAGGGAGATGAGAGATAAAGCGTCTGGATGAAGTCACTTCTTCCCCCTCCCATCTCCTTCCTCCAACATGAGCAGTGTGCAGCTGTACCAGTGCTACCCAGAACTGGGCAATCTGTCCTGCACCAAGGAGCTCCCCGATCAGAACATCACCATCTATCTGAGCGTGCTTTACATCTTCACCATCTGCACCGGCATCCTCAACCTTATGGTCATCATCGCTATCTCGCATTTCAGGCAAGTCGCAAGCGGTCACAGCAGGTTTATTGTAATGAAATGTACTCATTTTGTTTCTTTTCTCAGGCAGCTGCACTCCTCTACTAACTTCATCCTCCTCAATCTGGCTGTCTCAGACTTCCTGGTGTGCTGGGTGGTGATCCCAGTCGTAGATTCCTTACCGTACACTTGCTGGCGAGTCGGGGACATCATGTGTGCCCTGTATGACATCTTTGTCTTCACGGTGATTTCTGTATCAGTCGGTGACATGATCCTGATCTCCATAGACCGCTATGTAGCCATTTGTGACCCCATGCACTACCCCACCCGGATGTGTGGGAGATCTGTTAGCATCGCCCTGATTGCATGCTGGATCATCTCCTTCCTATACGGCTTTTGGTATTTCCACAACAATGTCATTACAGGGCGGTATAAGAGTTGCCAAGGGGACTGCATTAACACGGTGACCCCTATTGCAGATTATGTTGATCTGGTGGTGAACTTCTGTGGGCCTATTGTGCTCATAGTGATACTGTACTTGCGTGTTTTCTTTGTGGCAGTGTCGCAGGCCCGTGCCATGCGTTCTCAGGTTGCAGCCACCACACAGCAGCCAGCGGTGAACTCCAGGAAATCTGAGCTGAAAGCAGCACGGAATCTGGGCTTTGTTGTGTTACTCTTTCTCCTCTGCTACACACCGACCTACGTGGTCAATCTGGGAGGGAATGTGAATCTTTATTTAAGGGCCTTCCTGTATAATTTGATGTTTCTGAACTCATGTTTTAACCCCTTACTCTATGCGCTCCAGTATCCCTGGTTTAGGAGATCTGTGAAGTTGATAGTGACGTTTAGGATTTTGCAAAGCGGTTCACGAGATGCAAATGTGCTTTGAGGACTTTTAAATGCAGTGGTAATTTTTTAGCTTGGTAAAAGGACATGTTGCTGATAACCCATGTGCAATGAAATAGCATTTTACCCATTTAAAATGTTATGTGTAATCACTGAGGCATAGCGTTGAGAACCAAAAGGGCGCATTTTGGGCAATTCTGAGATTTACATTGAAATGAATGCTTTTGTTTTTACTGCCTAAAGATCACAATAAAAATATTTGTCTATATCTGAACATAGGATTCAGACAGTGTCAAGATATAAATGCTATACTGCTATGTCATATAGAAAAAGGCATAAAAGGCTGGAGCCCAAAAAGGTGAATATAACTAAGTCAGTGGTTCTCAAGCTCTGGTACAGGATCCACTGGTGGTACTCAGGAGTCTTTTGCAGTTCAAAACCTGCTTTAGTTTGATTTAGAGCCTGTTTTATTCCTGTTTTAGTCCTGCTCTGGTTGGGGCTTAAATTTTAATGTGAAGAGCACTGCTTGGTTTAGGCCCAGTCCTGGCTTAGACCTAGACTAGGTTTAGGTTTGTCCTGATTTAGTCCTGGTTATGTGCTGGCTTAGATTTAGTTTAGTTCTGGATTGTTCTTGTTTTAGACCTTGTTTTAGTCCTGAGTAAATCCTGGTTTAGATTAAGTTTACTCCTGGATTAGTTCCAGTTTAGTTAAGTTTTAGTCCTGCTTTAGATTTGGTTTAATCCATATCTTGTTCTTATGTACTATTGCTCTTTTGAGTCTATTAAAGATGAAACTTGGAAAGCCAAATATTTCCTGAGGTGGTGGTCTGTGATCTGTGTTTGAATATTTAGCATTTATGAATTGAAATTTGACAAAACATTAGTACTGTGCCATTGTGCGCCTGTAAATGTCACTTACACTCTTTTGTTCTAAGCCCTCAGTATACAAAAACAGATTTATATGTAAATATCGTGGCATGCTTATTTTAGCTAAATACAAAAGGCATGTTACTAATTGAAACCCTGCAAACTGAATTTTCCAGAGTTAATAGCTATTGTATTACACTTTTGAAATGAAAAGCTGTTTTTCACCAATAGAAAAGTCTCTCCCTGTGTGTACACCGCTCATGTGGGAGTCAAAGATACCAAACCCAGTATTAGTGGATGGGAACAATTAGTCTGCACAAAAGCACTTTTATCACAACATGGGATTTTTTTATGTGGAAAATACAATAACATTTATGGAAGAGACCAAAGGTTATTTGTTTTATTAATACATTAATTGATGAATAACATAACACTGTACGTCTTTTGTGAGTATTTCTATAACCTTATTCATAGCAATCCACTGTCCATGAATGTAAGTGATATACAATATTACATAAAATAAAATGGTTTTGTCTCCAAATGTCTTGGATTGTTTAGTTCACATATGAAAAAATAAGATAAAATAAAATATGAATCCATGTAAAGAAAAAAAAAAATAAATAAATATATATATATATATATATATATATATATATATATATATATATATATATATATATATATATATATATATATATACATATATATATATATATATTAGAGAGAGAGAGAGAGTTTTGCTCACTTTTCTATATCACCATCAGGGGGCAGAGTTCAAATTTCTTTACTCGGAAGTGTCCATGTCATCCTCGTATGATAATGTGGGTCAACCCACTTTATGTAGCTCTCCTAAAGTCATTCCCCCTCCCACTAAACATAGTGTTTTGAGTGAGGAGTATGTTGGGGCATGGTGTAGAGGTAAACTGTCTACTCCTCAATCAGCAGGTCACAGAATCAAATCCCTAAAAAATCCACTTCGTTTACTCTTGTAATCCAAGAGTTATGGTCTGACTTTAGTGACTTTGTCCAGAGGAGAGCAGTCAGCTGCAGGTTCAGGCTGCACAGACAGAGCAGGTGGGGGAGGGGCAGGTGTGGCAGTGTAGAGCACACCTGAGGGGCCGTTTAGACGACAATGTGTTTGCTGAATCTGCAAAGGTTTGATTTCAGTTTGGCCTTGTGTTTACACAAAGACGAGGTTTCCGTTTTCCAAATATGCAAAGGTTTGAAAACAATGGAAGAGGTGTTTTGGTCTCACAGCGGGGAGCCCCTCGGAGCTGCTCCACTCTCGTGCACACTGTGAAAAACCTGTACTCACTGAAAATGACATAACTGCCCCAATCTGAACAGTGATTGGCGTTCTGCCTACAGTATGTCAGCTGACCAGCGAACGCAAGGCTTTTAAGCCTCATACATTCATATTTAGTCCAGTAACTGTCAGTAATTTCTGTCTAAGTACTTAACTTTAGGAGAGACTTTATAAGAATTCTCCAGAAAACCACAAGATCCTAAAGCTGTTGGAAAGTTACAGACCAGAGCTATAATTTGTGTGGCGTAAAGAATTTGCAGGGCCCACAGCGCCGTTTGCAGGACAAATACGGGTACTACATGTTACACATGTGATGAGGGACAATGATAATAAGCAACAGTTAATTTTATTCTGTAAAACAATTTAAACAGCTTCCATGAGTAATGGCTTCACTGGACTGACTGTATGCACAGCTTACGACTGAATTGAGCTGCTTCTGCCTAAGAACCTTGTTGTCCTTCTGCGCCGTTGCTCCCATCTACTGGAGTAACATAAGTACTGCACTATAAACCCATTAATTCTTTCAACGGGTGATTTAAGTGAGTGCCACAAAGCAAAAAGAACAATCCAATAATAATAACCAAAAATGTAGAACCTTAATGAAAATTGTAAGTGGGAGTACATCCAAGCCAAACAAGTCCTAGGTGCCACATACAGTTTACAGTTGTTTTCCTCACAACTCAGCGTTTTCGTATAAATGCAAATCGCAGGCAGCATGAGTGTTGTGTTTTCCTGGCCAGCGTTGTCTTGTAAACGGGCCCTGAGTTCACTCAGAGCTGATGGTCCTCTCTCAGACAGAGGCAGCAGCAGTGACTGTAGTGAGAGCTGTGACCTGAACACTGGCCTCAGGAATAACAGATACTCACTACTGTTGGAGACAGACTTCTGCTTCAACCCTTTTATTACGGTAGAAATGTGTAATTAATGTGTAACTAATGCAGAGGATAAAAAATACAAAATCTAAAAGCTGTCCTATTCTCCAAATGTTTTATTATTTTTAATTTTGTTACCACTGTGCAAAGACCTACTGTAGCCCCTCTCTAGCCTATTTACTGAGAGTAACAGTAACACTGTTACTCTACTGTTATCTCTTTTTTTGTACAATGTGACCTGCTAAAGAAAAAAGTCTTTCACAAGGCACTGTGAAATTGTTGACCCTCTGGGTCACAGCTCAGAGGGCATATGGTCTGTGGTAAAGAATAGAGATGTCAGGATCTATTCCTGGTGTCTGTTTTTTTCCCTGTCCTGTCTATCCCCCTCCCTCTGTGTGTCTGACTCCACCTACCTGGGCGTGGCATTCTCAAGTCTGGCTGCTGACACACCTGGCTCCAATCCACTAATCATCTGCTGCAGCATAAGAAGCATGGCTCTCCTACTACTCCTTGCCAGTTCGTTGTTTCTACTAAACTGTGTCAGCTGCCACTCTGCCTGGCGGTTCTTTAGTCTGCCTGCCTGCCAGCTTGTTCCTGGGCCTACCTGCCTGCCTGTTTGTTCCTCAGCCTGCCTGTTCCTCAGCTTGACGTCTCTCACCTCTCGATTGGGTTTCAACTGAAAGTTTGCTACTTACCTTCACCTCCAACATTGTAATAAACCTCTTGAATTAACTTACCTGCTTTGTGGTCCTTCTGGGTCATAGTGAACCGTGACAAGAGAGGGCAAAAAGCTGCTGTTAGCTTCACAGCCAGAGGATTTATTCTTCTTATTATTTACATAACATCAACATTATCAACATTGACATGACCTTTGCATGACCTCAGATATACTGTAACTCATCAACAATTTAACAATGTGACCTTAAATCAGTCTCATGTCCATGTTACCATAGCTTTCTGTCTAGGCTTCTCAGATTACATCACAAATAAAATGCAGTCACTTATTCACCAATTTAAATTTGTACCTTAAGTAACACATTCACCCTCACATACAGAGCCGGCTCTAGCCAATTTGGTGCCCTAGGCGAGATTGGGCCTTTTCTCCGCTTTCTGAAAGCAGCACCTGATGGCTTGGACGCCTTTTCATGATAAAAAATTGTCAAACTACTTGTTGATGTAACATCCATCAATTTAGGGACCGCTGCTGTGATGCGCGTCAACAACACCCATCCCCAGCTTCCACCGTAAACCGTGTCAGTCAGGTTTAGGCCGGCCAGGTCAATCAGAAGTCATTAGGATTTTTTTTTTTCATATTAGAGTACAAAGAAAAAATAACACCATTCACTTGATTTTTAATTATTTGTCATTTATTTAAAAATATACTTTTTTTTTTTTTTTTGGAGGAGTGCAGCTGGGCGCCCCATCCAGCAGATGGCGCCCTAGGCAACCGCCTAGATGGCCTATGCCTAAAGCCGGCTCTGCTCACATATGTGTACTTTACTCCTAACTCACTGCATTTTACTGTATCCTTACTGTACCATGAACTGGATTAACACAACTAGTGCTTTTAACCCTTTTAACACTGTATTTTTTAACATGAAATGTATTATCATTCCTAGAATGTCTATATAGAACTGCATCCCACCTTCAACTAGTACAAGTATTTACATATTTAACAATAACCATGAAATAAACATACACGAATTACAAAGAAAGTGTCTTTTAAACGGCACTGTTCTTACACAAGGCTTCAACGTATCCGCCATGTATCTAATACATTTCACAATAGCATTTCTGGTACTTGGTAATAAACCCACAAATATGCACACTGAGTAATGTACAAAACCAGGAAATGTCATAGTGCATGAAAATCGCTTAATAAATGTGTCCCACTCAGTACTCAAAAAGGTTCCTTATACCACTGACTGGTTTAGGCTAGCTTCTAGCGCGTTCTATTCCCCAGTATACTTGACCGCTAGCATTAGCAGGTTAGCTTTCAACACAGTTCACTCATTACTCAGTTATCTCCTACAACAGACATTAATTTCTCACCACATTAAACCATGTCATCTGTGACATCTCAAAACTCAAAGTTTGCATTGTACATTTGACTTTTAGCGTTTACTAACCTGTGGTAAAGAATAGAGAGAGCACACGTGTTCAGCTGGTGTTAGCTTCACAGCCAGGGTTGCCAGATCTGACTGACAGTTTCCAGCCCAAATATAATGTAAAACCCGCCAAACACAATAAAACCCCGCCCAAATCACAACCATTCTACAATCTTAATGTTAAAACTGTAATACATATGAAATAGCATATTTTGAGCACACAAAAATTCACAACTGCCAATGGAAAAAGTAATAAACTCCACGATGAGTGTAATCAGAAATACAAATGGCTCTCTCACATGCTTGCACTCCTCAGGGACGATCCACATTTTTAGCTCTGGGTCAGTCTCCTTCTTGTACGATTTCTTGTATTTCCTCCACTTCCGCATATTGCTAAATGCTAAAACACTGTTGGCCCATCTGCGCTCACGGGGCTGCAGAGTGTTTACTTTTTTCAACCAATCAGAGGTCCATAATTAGACATGTGATTGACAACTAATGACTCTAATATTACTACTTCTATTTTACAAATTTTATTCATCAATAGCCAGCAACTATATACAATTATTGATCAGACAAATGTAAAAATATTATTAAAATAAGTTTATTTTACATTTTCAAAATCCCGCCCCATAAGTCTAAAAATAGCCCAAATATTATGCACCCGCCCAACGCTATTTTTTTCCGCCGAATGAGAGCAAAAGTAGCCCAATTGGGCAGGAAACCGCCCAATCTGGCAACACTGTTCACAGCCAGAGAATTTACTCTTCCTCTGGTGCGTGAGCCTACTCTCTACCACTGCGCGATTTACGCCATCTAGTGGACAGTATAGGGAATAGCACACAACTCAAAGGAGCTGCAATGGAACCAAATGAATAATTGCAATGAAAATAAAATAATAAAAATGACAAAACAAAAATTGTAGGGGTGCCTATTTTTACTCTTAGTCTCTTTGTTTAACCCCTTTGTAGCACTTTATCAATTCCCAAGCTTTGACAATGTCTAAGCCTCTACAGAAGCAGGTGTAGCCAAGTACTTTTGTGCTATGCGGGCCAGTTTACTATAGGTCCCTCTATGTGCTGACCACCACAGTAGTGGACATGTGTCAATGCTCACACAGGGCTCTGCCTTATACCGCTCTAGAGAATTGTCTGTCGATAACCCCTCATCATCTGAATCATCACACTCTGATTCCATGAGTAGAAGAGCCATCTTTTTCTGTGGTGGCTCTGGCTCAATTTCATTGTCATTGGCATTTTCAATATCACTGGACACCTGGGGGGCAGTTTCTCTATTTTTTAGCATCTCACACAGATTTTGCCACACCTCTCCCCTTTCTGCCTGTAGCAAGCATCTGAGGTCCTTAAATCTGGGATCCAGAGCTGTTGCTACCTTTAGCCAAACCAGATCTAATTTCTCTTTTCGTTTGTTAAGATCCTTTGTGAATGCAGTCTTGAAGCAGACAATGTAAGCTGGGTCCACATCTGACACTTCCATTGTACGCAGAAGATGGCAGAGGGCAGGCAGCACAACAGAGTAGGACACGTACTTTTCCCCACCCAGAAGCTCTGTGATGTACCTACAGTGCAGAAAGAAACACAAGAACACACAATACAATTAAATTACTGAATACTGTTCAATTTCAGATTACATTCTAGCTGTAGCCCTATGTCTATATTATAGAATCATAGATTATAGAAACTATTACCATTCTAAATGTAATCACTAAAATAGAAAAATAAAATAATAACACCTCACCTGCAGGGCTCCAGCAGTACTTCTAGCTTTGCCAATTTGTCGTATTCAGCTGGTGTCAACATGGCTTTTTTTATTGATACGTGCTCAGAAACTCCATCTACATCACATTTTTGTGTAAAATAAAACCACAGACAGAACTTTAGAATATTTTATTGAGTAAATATCTGCATTTAATTTTGTGTTCTTGTATATTCTGTGATTGGTAACAGTTTGTTAAGCAGTATTATTGTAAAAGAGACATTATTATTAAAAAAAAAGTAATTGTCATGTTTGCTTATTATAGTGTTATTACAGCAGACTGTGGGATGGTTTAAAGCAGAACCCATTCACTTCTTTACCGTAAATAAACGGTTAGTGAGTCTGTGTGTTGATTAAGTGAGTTGTTGTGGGGTGAATACAGCGCCCCCTGCTGTCTCTGAGGCCGATGATGGTTTTATTTATGTATTTTTGTTGCGACAGAAAAAACTGTGTACAGATACGAGGAGGAGAAAAGGAGAGTAAAGCTGAGCGAGGGTCACACAGGAGTGACCTGGACTTGTGTTTACCACAGAGCTGTACTCTGAACAGCAGGGGGCGCATGAGGCACAAACAGAATGAGAAAAGTGACTGGGTTCCACTTTATTACAGAGCAGTCAATATAAACAAACTGGAAAATTCTTCATCACAAATGAAAGAACATAATATAATTTTAATTCATTACTAACATGACTTTAATCAACATTAATCAGAAAAAGATATGAGACATAATTCATTAAAGATTTATTTCAGTCAAAATGAAACCTTTAAAGGAGCACTTCCTGGTTTCATGTGAGGAGAGCTGTGAGACGAGCGTTTTCAGCTCTGGAGAAGGGCAGCGCCTCAGCATACAGAATTACTCAGACAAAATACTACTACTACTACAGAATACTACTACTACTACAGAATACCACTACTACTACAAAAGACTACTACTACTACAGAAGACTACTACTACAGAATACTACTACTACAGAAGACTACTACTACTACAGAATACTACTACTACAGAAGACTACTACTGTGATGGAAATTTTAGATTGAGATACTTGACAAAAAGGCAGTGTCTGGATCAAACAGCAAGTTATCTTTATTTTACTTGTGCACAAGGAGAACACAGCACAAAGGAGAGATGCAGAGTGTCCTCCCCCCCTTAGCAGAAGGTAGTTTTTATACCAACCTACACAGGAGAGAGTACGTGTCCCAGAGTCACAAGCATATCTGAAGACTTTTGCTCTAATCTTTAAGAAGACGCCATGTCCTAGCCTCGTGTGCACTAAGACACAACATCCTTTGGCCTTACAGCTGCTACGCATGCCATTGTCCTGTACAGCACTAAGCTCAGATAATAGAATAACAGTAGGATAACACAGAAATTAATGAATTTCCAACACATTTCCTCCCTTTTGATTATAATAAAACCCTTTTTATATTAATCAATAAATAAAGTCAATCCCCATTCATCAGTATCATTACCCCTCACAGTTTAAAATGATACTTCATTAAGAAATCACAAACAAACAAAACAATTCCTTTTGTACAAGAAGTAAGACTTAAAACTTTGTAGGATTAAACCTTTGAGCTATAATGCAAGTGTAGGAAAATTTCATTCACATATTAAAGAAAAAGTAAAACAAAAGTGAGAAAAAGTCATGCAATTCCTCATACACAAATAGATAGATAGACAGATAGATAGAGAGAGAGAGAGAGAGAGAGAGAGATACTTGTTTGGCTACATGTACGGCTCTTTCCCGAAGCCCATTTACAATGTCCGATTTTGTGCCTGGCCCCTCTCCGGGCCAGGTCTTGCTCAGAAGTCATAGTCTTTTTGTTAAATGCGCAAGATGAGTCTGGTCGTTGTTCTTCAGTTGCAGTAACAACCTGTGAGGTGTGTGCTCTGCTCGTTGTGAGATGTATGTGTATTGTGAATTCACCGGAGCGAACACAGGCGGCGCTAGGCTCGCACCTGTGTCCGTGCAGGTCAACGCAGCCTGACTGTTGTGAGTCAGTGAGTGCTGTGATCCTCTTGGTCAGTGTTGATGTCCTCAACGTCCAGAGAGGAAGGTTGTTGTTTGTCTCCGACTGATGAGAAGTTGTCCCCTGGCTCAGGGACCTTTTGAAGCAGCTGGCATTGATCCAAGTGGAAGTTGTAGAAGCCGGAGATGGAGCAGAGGTTGTTGTGGAGAGTTGAGGCCCTTCTTAAAGGAGCCATCGTTGTCCAGGTGGCTCAGTTGGTCAGCTGTGATGTTTCCAGTACAGGCAGAGCTTTGGGCCATGCCTGTTTTCCCCTCAGCACTTTCCCATTTTGTTATTCCATCTACCTTCTCAGAGTGGAGGCAGTAGGAGCAGTGATACCTCACATCAGTCTCCTGCGTTTACACTGTCTCCATTCCTTTAGGAAACATGTTTTTGGTAAACATATATTATCTGGGATCTGCTGATGCAAAACAGAGGGACACGTTGCACACAAAACAATGCCATCCCATGTTGGGATGGTCCGGAGTCTGGACCATAGTTTGATCTCTGATTTCAATTCTCTGATTTACAATCAGTCATGGATTTTTGTAAATTTATAATTTGGCAAAATAAGTTAGACTAGCATAGTTAGCACATAAAAGCATCAAATATGATAAGGCAATCTGAAATAACTTACCAAAGGTGTTATAGTTACCACTTCCATTATTTTCCCTTGGATTTTCCTTAGTTCCTTGAATGATACACACTTTTCTGAAGTGTGCTGGTTCCATATTTCCTATTGTTCTATATGGGTTTGTATCAGCTCAGTCTTTTGTTCCATTTGTATTGCTTTTAGGTGATAGTTCAGTCTGTGGAGAGAAATATCAACATATACACACCACAACTCTTCTCCTAGAGTTGTTTTCAGCGGGTTCAGATCCATATGGATCCAGTTTGTTGGATCCTTATTATCTTTATTAAGCACCTGTTAATACTGTTAATTTTCAGAAATATGAACATTTTGGATCATAACAACACAAAGAGTGATTAGAGTTCACATATTCACATTCACACAGACACAATATTAGTAAACCTGGTCAAGTCCAAATCAGAGTTCGGTCAGTCCCAAAAATGTATTTTACCATATCCCTTTAATTTTTGTGCACAATTTTTTCCAGAATGACGTCATGTTAACCCAAACATTTTGTTGCATTATTGCTGCGGCCAGGAAGTATCCTGTCTGTGATCACATGCCCCCAGAAGGTCACCACTGTTTCAGATGAGCAGAGTTTCTAATTCTTGTTGCAACAAGTTCAATAGACCTTTGAATTAAAAAAAAATTGCTTACTAAATGAATTATTTTAAACTTACAGAAATACACAGAGCTCTCAGTAAATGCAGATTGTTTACCCCAGCTGCAGGTGTTGTGTGTGTGTCTTTACCTGCATTATGTGCTAAGCATATAACACATGATGGACAAGATTTCTGTGCATAACCTTTCAAACCTTTTGTGTACCACTTTTGCTTGAGTCCTGTTAACATCCTCCCTTTTGACACATGGACCATCCCATGTGTCAATTTGGCAGAATTAAAAAAATCGTTATGAAGGCAAGGCTCGGATTCAGGCCAAAATTCAAAATTCATCATATTTGGTTGCTCCATGCATTTTCCACAAGCAGACTTACTGATCTAGTTAATCTATTAGTACTAATCTTTTTAAAATTATTTGACATAATGACACCACAAAACCACTGTTACTAACATCATATGTTATCAGTGCTCTAATAAAGCATTAATTGTTATTTTTAGGGATTCAAGTGCAGAAGGGACACCAGTGATAGCTTTATTAGCCCTTTTTTTTTTTTTTTTATGAGAGCAAATTTATAATTGCAGTAAGACCATTCTAACCAGGGGCCAGTGAAGGCAGGGACCCCTGTTGCAGGGGAGAGATAGAAGAGGAGAGAATAGGAGAGAGTAGGAGAGAAGATGAGAGAGGGAGGGACAGTATGGAGGACAGGAGGGAGGGGGTGTGGCCTCACTTGTATGCAGACAAGGAGGGGCGTAGCTTGTAAATTGACCAGAGTTTTGCCATTATTAATCTTTAAATTTAGTCATCAGACTGTCTATGGCCTTAAGATAACAACAAGATTCAGGGCAAGATGCTCTGAAACTGTTGGGTCGCATAACAGAGCAAGGGTTAATGACAGTGGAGGCAAACGTAACTTTGTCAGAGGCGTTCAAACAGAAAAATGTGTGGACAACATGGAGTATAGGTCAAGAATAAACGGTATGGCGACCATTGCACAAACACACATGAGATCTCAGCTAAGCAAAATAATGACAGTAGTGAGAGACCTTTAACTCTTCTTTAACTCCAATTCTGAAAACCCCCATAAAAATCATATAAAGACCATTATGCAAATTTATACTTTACAGACAGTAGTAGGGAGACTAGTAGCACCAAACTCTCCTGAGAAAGAACATTATAAGTGGTTTTAAAAGTCTAAACCTTTGTTTCAGACTTAGGCGGAGGCTGAGCTTCTCTCCAGGTGTACCTTGTAAATGAACACCTGTGGTCATGTGACCTTTGACCCCAATCATGTGAAACTCACCAGATTTCTCAAAACTCAGTTGTGCTATATACACTAATATCAGCTTGGTATATGTAATAAAAACAGTAGAGACTTAAAAGTGAGAGATCTCTTGAGTTTTTTTTTTTTTGTTTATTTGTTTTTTTCCCCCACCAATCCACTTCACAACTCCCGTGTTTACTTGCTCTAACCATCATATCTTCCAAAACACATTTCTTTTCTTTTTGTCCTTCTGAGTCAAATCCTACATACACAAATCCTTCTGTTATTTAAAACCTAGCATTACCTTCTATATTGCACTGCACACAACAAATTGCCTCCAATTAGCTCTTTCTTCTTCATTAGATTACCAACGACAAGCCATTGACATGACAAGACATTGGACAAACAGACAAAGACAAAGAACAGAGACACAAATAACAAAACAAACACAGAGAAGCTCGCTATAGCTTATATTGGTGATTTTGTGCTTCCGGAAGACTTTTGCAAATTCTTAAAACTTTATATATATTGATTTTTGGCAACAATTATCCTTTAGTTATACACTGTCTACAGTAAGAACATATGCCCAGGAAAAACATTATTTGCCTTTTGTCAGTGGTTTGTTAATATTCTGAATATCATCAATGCATTTAGAAGAGATGGCTTTTCCCTCACCTGAGAGGTCATGGCCTAAAAATTGAACCTTTTCTTTAACCCACTGCAACTTCGACAAGCTGGCCTTGTAGCCCTGTGAATGCAAATGCTATAACAAGACAACTGTGTCCTTCTCACACCGCCCTGCAGTGGAGGCTCAGATCAAGAGACCGGATTGTCAACGTATTCCAACAGGGCCGTACCTGGGGTCAATTGCAATGAGTCCAAGCTTTGTTTTAGTGCAGAATTAAACAGCGATCAGCACTCACAAAATCCCTGACACACCCTCGTTAAGGTCAACAATTCTCCCTGAAACTCAAAGGCAAATCAGTACTGCGAGTCTTTGTCCACTGCGACGCTGAAAAACACATTTAAGAGGTTGACAACAACAGAACCATTTTGCACCTGGTGGGACATGTGACAGTGTGGTTATGGGTTTGGTACCAAAGGAGCTCGCTGCTGTACGGCAGCATTGACAGCTTGTAGACCATTGATAAAGCTCTATTCAGTTGAGATCCACTGGTCCCTGATTTCCTTAACCAGGAGAGGAACACGCTGGAGAATGGTCACATGGCACTATTACTCCTGCCTCCCTTAGAGCATTAAAACTGGAGTAATACCATCAATGGCTTCTTGTCTTAAGGGGTACTGGTGCTGGCATGGCCTATAAGTAGATTTAGGGCTGATCACCACTGGTTCACAATCTTTGATCAAACCAACATCATATTTACTTTTTGCTCACAGGTCCTGTGAAACTGTTTTTAAGCAGGGACGGCTGCAGCCTCAGAGTCAGAGAGAAAAAAAAGAGGTGCTACTCTGATAAGCGTCATGCTTATCTGGCACCAGAGACAGAGCAGTTTGAGTGTAACACAGAGGTGAGAGGCATTCTGTTTGCTTCAGCACAGAAGAGAATGAGACCCAGGGTCAGAGGTGGGGCCCAGTCTGTGACTCATTCACAAACCCCGCCCACCTCCTTCCACTGACAGTGGGGAGACTTTGAGGGAGAGACATGGGGTTTAGAGCAGGGCACATCATACAGAGAAAGCTGTTCCCCAGTTAGACAAATAGACACAGCAGAAAGGCTGTATTTGTCAATGAGACCAGACTTGCATAAGTTGTAGCTGCTGGCTTAGTCTTATTCTCCAAATAAGTGTCTGCATGTGAAATCAATGTGTGTGTGTTAGCAGTAAGCAGTTCTTCATTGCAGAGCTACAGATGTGAATGTGTGTTGTGGGTGCAGTACCTTCCTCTGGGTGACGTCTCCTCGGTGCGTCTCTCACTGGGCCTGTCCTCGCTGCCCAGTCAGTCTGACCCCTGGTGAGCACTCAGGCGAGGTCCTTCACTGTATCTTTTTGGACCTCCCGCATCCAGTGTCCAACTTATACAATCTCAAGTACAGTGTCCAAACTGTCCTCAAGTGTACCATACGTTGTCTTGGCCTCTATTTTGTCCTTGGTGGAACCTCTGTCCTCTGTTCCAGTGACCACGACCCTTGCCTCAGCCTCGTCCTTGTCCCAGGTATCCGCGCCCGCGCCCTCTGCCTACAGCTGCATGGTCTGAGCAGCTGTGTGTAAGTCCTTGGTGATGCTGTAATTGTCCATTTCCTCACACAGCGTTCTGCAATACTTTGGCTGCATCCATGACCTCAACTGTGGTCCATGGATGATAGGCCAGTATGGGACTGGCAAGTCCGGCAACTTGGACCATTGGACATTGTGAGGAGGAGCCCAGTTCACAGAGTGCAGCTTTAAGACCCGACAGAAACTTGCTTTCTTGCTTTCTGGGTGCTACAGTCAGTTCAACTCATGTTTAAACTGGTGGACTGGGCTTCCTGTTCTTCTTGTTCTGAGTCTGATGGCTTTGGTGGCTGCAGATGGAGCTGTAGCCTGGTCTGATGGTGTAGGTGGATCGTGTCGGCTTTTGGTCTCACTGGCAGGTCACTGGAGGAATCTGGCTCGACCTCTGCTGTTATCTCTGGGGCCGCTCAGGCTGCTGCTGTTGTTGCTGGGGACTGACAGTGGGCAGGAGTCCAGGTCCAGGTCAAGTTCCACCGTGGAGAGGTCTGGAAAAACAGAGGAAACACAGGCAGCAGTATCTGATCTTTTTTTTTTTTTTTTTTTTTTTTTTTTTATCTACATGTTTATACGCATTTCAAAACAATTCTGTGTTCTACTTTCTCTAAATCCGCTTTCCTTTGCTTTTTATTCTTCAGCTTTTTATCAAATTGTTTTCAATTTTTTAATTACAAGAAAACATTTTAAATATTCTGTATAGTGCATCCTCTTTCAAGCATCAGTTGGAGAAGTAAGGAAAAATGTAATTACAATGACACAAAAACCTAATATGGCCTAAAAAGATTGACCTATAGCTCTACACAGTTAAATCAATTTATGGATTCAAAAATATTTCCTCTGCCTAAATTTAGTAGCCTAATTTCATTTCTCTTTTTCAAACTTTTCTATAAGCATCTTCAGTTAATTTATACTCAACATTCCCCTGTCGGGGAAAACCAAAACTGTCCGGACCATGTTGGTAGACATTGGACACATTGTTTTCCATACCTGGTTGTCACTGCCTTGACCAGAGGGGTCTATGGGACCTCAATAATGTATTTTGTTAGGCTTATTCCCATTTTCTGCTGTTAGAATAATGGTTGTGTACACTGTAAAGCCTTTTAGACTTTTCTGAGATATTTACTCTGTTCAGGTTACCCAGTAACCTATAGTCACCCAGTGACTTGTATTACCCCGTAATACTTTATAGCTATTGCCTAGTTTTGGTTACCCAGTAACCTAGTCACCCAGTGACTTGTATTACCCTGTAATACTTTATAACTATGGCTTAGTTTTGGTTACCCTGTAACCTGGTCACCCAGTGACCTGTATTACCCTGTAATACTTAATAACTATGGCTTAGTTTTGGTTACCCTGTAACCTGGTCACCCAGTGACCTGTATTACCCTGTAATACTTAATAACTATGGCTTAGTTTTGGTTACCCTGTAACCTGGTCACCCAGTGACCTGTATTATCCTGTAATACTTTATAGCTATTGCCTTAGTTTTTTTTTTTTTTATGCTATTGCAGGCTCCCGTGAGACTTTAACCTGGTCAAGAATGACAACAAGTTTGGCCTGTGTCCTACTCGCTATTGATAACAGACATCTGTATCTCACCGTTTAGTTGTGAAATTGAGTTCGATGGATTCCAGCGGTGGCAGTCCCGGACCCAGTGAAAACAGGCCTCCCGTATCTAAAATCCTATGGAGGTAGGAGGCTGGAGGATCTATCCCCCAGGATGATCAATCCCTGGTCACTCCGTCCGGATCTGTCCACTCGAGGAATCCCACTTCTGACACCAGATTGTGATGGAAATTTTAGATTGAGATACTTGACAAAAAGGCAGTGTCTGGATCAAACAGCAAGTTATCTTTATTTTACTTGTGCACAAGGAGAACACAGCACAAAGGAGAGATGCAGAGTGCCCCCCCCCCCCCCTTAGCAGAAGGTAGTTTTTATACCAACCTACACAGGAGAGAGTACGTGTCCCAGAGTCACAAGCATATCTGAAGACTTTTGCTCTAATCTTTAAGAAGACGCCATGTCCTAGCCTCGTGTGCACTAAGACACAACATCCTTTGGCCTTACAGCTGCTACGCATGCCATTGTCCTGTACAGCACTAAGCTCAGATAATAGAATAACAGTAGGATAACACAGAAATTAATGAATTTCCAACACAACTACCACTACTACAGAATACTACTACTACTACAGAATACTACTACTACAGAAGACTACTACTACTACAGAATACTACTACTACAAAAGACTACTACTACTAGAGAAGACTACTACTACTACAGAAGACTACTACT
Organism: Bostrychus sinensis; assembly: GCA_020698575.1. NCBI lineage: Eukaryota > Metazoa > Chordata > Actinopteri > Gobiiformes > Eleotridae > Bostrychus > Bostrychus sinensis. Next base: position 30,290,367 of record CM036240.1, on the reverse strand, counting down.
ACTACAGAATACTACTACTACAGAATACTACTACTACTACTACAGAAGACTACTACTACTACTACAGAATACTACTCTGAAAAAGTAAGTCCAGATGAGTCTTTTTTACCTTTTGTGGTGATGTACAGACTAAGCAGTGTTTTAACTCTCTTAGGGCAGAATGAGCAGTGTTTTAACTCTCTTAGGGCAGAATGAGCAGTGTTTTAACTCTCTTAGGGCAGAATGAGCAGTGTTTTAACTCTCTTAGGGCAGACTGAGCAGTGTTTTAACTCTCTTAGGGCAGAATCAGCCGTGGCCTGTATCTGAACCTGATGTCATGGACCGGCTGTGGGATTGTCAGTCCGGCTCTGCCCTTGTGTGGTATTGCCTTGGCCCGTTCGTCTTCCAGCTCTATGTCAAAATACAGCAGAAGAAGACACACAAACTCCTTAATCTCATGAATGGCGATGTATCTTCCTGGACACTTGGAGGCGCCGGCCCCAAATGGCATCAGGTAATATTTAATCCTCTGTTCGTTCTTGTAGAAGTCGGTCTTCAGTTTGCCATCTTTGACGTAACGGTCAAACCGGTAACTCTAACAAAACACAACAGACTGGTTTAGAATGAAATATTCATACAGATGTGAGAGCAGAGAGGAGGAGCAGAGAGGAGGAGCAGAGTGGAAGATGTTTGTGTTCTCTTTGTTCATGACAAAGATGGACAGGATTAGTTCATGAGTCCATCAAAAGGAACAGAGGAAGGACAGCTCAGACTGAAATGGTTTGGAGATGGCCTAGAAGAAGACCACAGAAGAGATTTGTGGATGATGATAATGCAGTGGCAGGGGCAGCAGGGGCAGCAGGGGCAGCAGGGGCAACAGGGGCAGTTGTGTGAGTGGTGGCCGGAGTGGCAAAGACAGGAAGGACAGGAGTGGCAGCGGCGGCAGCAGTGGCAGGAGGTACAGGGCAGTCACCATTGGGTCGTCGTAGATCTCGGGGTTGAAGTAGCCGCTCTGGGGGAACATGGTGACCAGGTCTCCTTTTCGGACTGAGATGGTTTTTTGAGAGTCCAGTTTGAGCGGGAAGTCCTCCTGAGCTACGCGCATGATAGTGGCGACCGAGTGCAGCCGCAGCATTTCGTTAATCGAGCTCTCTGACAAAACAAGGACAAAATCAGCAGGAGGAGGAGGTGTCTGGGGAGAGGGAGGAGGAGGTGTTTAGAGATTAATGTTAATGAGATTAAGTCTGGTTCTTACCGAGGTACACAAGCCGGTCCAGCTGGTCTCTGCTCAGGATCAGGTCTTGGTCCGGACTGAACTCCAGACCGTCCTGTGACATCACTTCCTGTAGCTCGCGCCTCACGGCCTGCAGCGCCTCCTTGTGGCACAGCAGGTAATACAGGCTCCAGAACACAGCGGGGCTGGTGTTTCCAGTGGACGCCCAGAGGACCGAGAAGTTGCGTCCTGCAGAGAATGATACAAGATGGCACACAAGCTCCCCCTACAGGTCTGAGGGAGTCACACCCCAAACCCTGAGACCCCCAAACCCCGAGACCCTCAGACCTCCAAACACAGAGACCCTCAGAATCTCAGACCCTCAGGCCTCAGACCCTTAGAACCTCAGACCTACAGACCTCAGAATTTCAAACCCTCAGAATCTCAGACCCACAGGCCTCAGACGCAAACCTTCAAAGGCCTTCAGACCTCAGACCTCAGCCCCTTAGACCTCAGCCCCTTAGACCTCAGACCTGGTTCTGAATATGTGATTGACTGTGGGAGTACCTGCTTTGTCGTGGCTGCTCATATTGTCGTACTGATGGAACAGGAGGCTCCGGCGCTCGATGAACAGTGAGGGGCTGCTCCACTGAGACAGGAAATTGGGATAGAGATGAGAGATGAGGTTTTCACGAACTTCTTTGGTCCGACCCAAGAGCCAGAGCGGCACCTGGAGGGACACACAGTTAGACTCTCTGTTCTTACATTGGCTATGGCAGCCACATTTGATAAGAGGCCATTTTTTGCTCTGGACCTGAGTAAATGGACAAACCTCTCCAATGAGCATCGGGAACATCTTGTCGTATACCACAAAGTCCTTCCTCATGGTGTCCATCATTTTGTGTCTGTGTTCTGATGCAGAGCGGCCATATATTGTCATAAATGTGGCTTCGAAGGACACATTGAAGCAGAAGTCATACAGCTCCCCGGTTCTCCACTTGCTCAAGTCGTGGCCCCCGCTGCGGCTCAGGTAGTCCTCTCTGAAGATCAGCATCAGATTCTTCATCATGCTCTCTGACAGAGGGGTGAGGTACTGGCCCTGCAGCAGGTGGAAAGTGTTCCGGATCTCCTCAGTCTGACCTGGGAACTGCTCTGCGTCCAGCACACTGTAGCCAAACGTTTTCGCAATTAATGGGTCCACAAACTCATGGAAGGTGAGCTGACGGCCGAGTTTGATGATGTTTGGGAAATACAGAGGGTCAGTGACAAATGTCAAGTATCGGCCTAAAGGAAGATACAAATACTGTAAGTGCTGTACTATAAGGGACACATGAAACAGCTAAATGTCTTTTCTAGGCCCAGTTCACTTTTCTGGTGTCGCCAGCCTCCCTCAGGTCGCTGACGAGGAGCGGGAGGTTTAAAATCCAAATCTCCTTTATGTGTGTAACACATATTATAAACAAGACAGTGCTACACATAAAACATAACAATTCCTCTAGTTAGCTCCACTAGTCCCTGTTAAAATAATAAGACCCAGGAAAACTAAATAACAGCAGTACAATAAAATAACAATAATTAAGTAAAAACAATGAAATAATAAAAACAATAAAAGACAGTGTATACCAAATCCTGTTCTATGAACATTCTGGCAAACCGTCCGCCACCTCAGGAGGAGCAGTGCTTTACCAACACTGTTTACTGTGGAGGTGGGAGCTGTTGACCTCGATTGGGGATGTGGCTGGGCAGTGGAAGGAATTCTTTGAGGATCTCCTCAATCCCACTGACACACCTTCTGTTGAGGAAGCAGAGCCTGGGGACTCGAAGGTGGACTCGTCCATCACCCAAGCTGAGGTCACTGAGGTGGTCAAAAAGCTCCTCGGTGGCAGGGGGATGAGAACCGCCCTCAGTACCTCAAGTCTCTGGATGCTGTGGGGCTGTCTTGGCTGACACGTCTCTGCAGGGGACAGTGCCTCTAAGAAGGGGGACCGGAGAGTGTGTTTCAACTACAGGCGGTTAACCCTTCTCAGCCTCCCTGGGGCTGGAGAGGAGAATTTGGCCGATAGTCAAAGCTCGAATCCAGGAGGAACAAAACAGTTTTTGTCCCGGTCATAGAACAGTGCACCAGCTCTGCTCACGCTGTCGGGGCTCGAGGGTTCGTGGGAGTTCACCAATCCAGTCCACATGTGCTTTGTGGATTCGGAGAAGGCGTTTGACCGTGTCCCTCATGGTGTCCTGTATGAGGGGTGCTGTGGGAGTATGGGGTCCAGGGCCCTCTGCTAAGGGCTGTCCAGTCTCTGTACCACCGGAGCAAGAGTTTGGTTCGCATTGCCGGCAGTAAGTCAGACCTGTTCCCGGTGCATGTTGGACTCCGAGAGCAGAGCAGGGCTGCCCTTTGTCACCGACATGAAATACTGTGGTCCCCAAACCAGACTCCCTCCGACCCCTGGCTGCGCCTAGAAGATCTGTTCATAAAAATAATGAACAGATCTTCTAGGCGCAGCCAGGGGTCGGAGGGAGTCTGGTTTGGGGACCACAGTATTTCATGTGGTTTCATGGAACCAGGACCTTCAGTGAGCACTGGGGCAGTTTGCAGCTGGGATGAGACTCAGCTCCTCCAAGTCCGAGGCCATGGTTCTCGGCCGGAAAAGGGAGGGATGCCCTCTCCAGGTTGGAGGAGAGTCCTGCCTCAGGAGGAGCTTAACCCTCAGGCATCACTTCAGTTTACTATACACTACTATGAACTTAAGGACATAAATAGATGTTGGGGGTCATGGCAATTTTTTTTCAAATGTGTCTTGGGTAGGTTGAAGACTATCCAAAATATTGGCTTTGGTGAATCTTTAGTTTTTGTGTAGCATCACAATGAATTCATTCTCTTATATTTTTCTCAAAGAATATAATGGGGCCATGTGATCATCATCATCAGGACAGTTGACTCCCATTTTAATTTCTTTGTAATCACATAAAATAATCATGATTTTTGTGATGATGGGGTTTCATTTTTGAGAAAACTAGTAAAATTTGTAATTTTTACATCATGAAAATCAACCATTTCCCCATTATAGGTCTCTGCATGAAATTTTATGGCTTAGTACCTGTGTTAGTATTAACTTATGAATATGATTTTAGTGATGAACAGTAATTGTCAAATTTTACTAGTTTTCTCAAAAATGAGACCCCATCATCACAAAAATCATGATTATTTTATGTAATTACAAAGAGATTTAAAAATTAGAGTCAACTCACATGGCCCCATTATATTCTATGGGAAAAATACAATAAAAATACAATTAACTTAAAAATGTCAAACCCCACTCTTTTTTGTCAAAATTATTTTTACCATCACTCCCAACATCTGTTTTGTGGGGAAAATGTATTTTGTGTTTTTTTCATGAAGTGACTTTAGGTTTTGAAATTGGCATTTAAAGGGTTAAAATCATCACAACAAAAACAAATGCTCCTTTTGTTTTCTTCACCAGGCATAGATTTTAACTTTTAATTTACTGATTATCATCTTAACTAAACTATTACATTTAGAAGACTAAAATAATGTACAATGACTTACTGTGAAATACCATTCCTTATTTTCCAGGTTTTGTTGTTTATTTTACTGGGACGACCAAAAGCTGTATAAATCCCTGGTGGTATGCACTGCTTTGAAAACATATTCAACTGTTGGCAGTCTGTGACCCCCGTGACCCCTTGTGACCCCCGTAACCCTGTTACCCCCGTGACCCCCGTGAACCCTGACCTGCGAGGAGGACGGTGAAGACATCTCCGTGTTTCCTCCTCATATCTTCCAGGAAGCTGTAGCTGTCCCTGCTGTACTCGAGAGCTTTGCCCAGGACCGGGATCCAGCCCTGGACCAGAGGAGGCTCCCCCGGGCGTCTGCGGAGATCATTAGATTATTATTAGTATTAGTATTAGTATTATTAGTAGTATTATTAGTATTAGTATTAGTATTAGTAGTATTAGTAGCAGTATTCTAAGCATTTAAATGCGAGGGATTATCAATTATACAGATTAAATTATACATCCAGAGCAGTGAAAGAGAGCTGAACATGTCGGGCGTTTCTCAGGTCTGCAGTACTCCGATGTTCCTCTGATGATACTCCGATGTTCCTCTGATGATACTCCGATGTTCCGCCGATGATACTCCAATGTTCCTCCGATGTTCCTCTGATGATACTTCGATGTTCCTCCGATGATACTTCGATGTTCCTCTGATGATACTCCGATGTTCCTCTGATGATACTCCGATGTTCCTCTGATGATACTCCGATGTTCCTCCGATGATACTCCGATGTTCCTCCGATGATACTCCAATGTTGCTCCGATGATACTCCGATGTTGCTCCGATGATACTCCAATGTTGCTCCGATGATACCCTGATGTTCCTCTGATGATACTCCGATGTTCCTCCGATGATACTCCGATGTTCCTCCGATGATACTCCGATGTTCCTCCGATGATACTCTGATGTTCCTCTGATGATACTCCGATGTTCCTCCGATGATACTCCGATGTTCCTCCGATGATACTCCGATGTTCCTCCGATGATACTCCGATGTTCCTCTGATAATACTCTGATGTTCCTCTGAGGCACCAGAGAATATAGGTTTACTCAAATAGTTCTGTTTTTATTGGCTTACGCTTTGATGTATCAGTTTGTAAGTGAGATGTTGGGCCACCAGATGGCGCTAAATAAAGGAGTCTGTGCTTTTAAATGCACAGTACAGTCTTAAGTATAATACAAAGAGGTTCAAAAGGCTCTTTGGACAAAAACCCTGTGAGACAGCATAATTAAATAATGTCTGCGCTGTCCATTATACACTGCAACATTTCTTTCTACTAAATAAATGTATTTAAATGGTTGCTAATATTTGCAAACAAATGAAAAACTCTGCTGAAACAACACAGAGTTCATATTAATCACAGAGAGTCCATAGCTGTGTTCAGATCCTGCTCTAAACCTAATACTGCATTAAATATTAATTAAAGTGCGCCATATGATATTATTGGGATATGGAGCTGACTTTTGACCATTAGATGAGCAGGATTTCTTCTTCAGCAGTTTCTCTCAGTAAATACTGACACACTGCCCCCTACAGGCCAGGTTTGTTACTGCTCCCTCAGTCAGTTCAGTTCATTTGACAGAGCTCAGTATGAACTCGAACCAGACCAATGACATCATCCACACAGGTGACCGATGACATCATGGGCACAGGTGACCGATGACATCATGGACACAGGTGACCGATGACATCATGGACACAGGTGACCGATGACATCATGGACACAGGTGGACAGAGGTGCAGACTGTTACCCCAGATCGCAACGTATCCTGTGGACCAGCAAATGTAAACTCAGCCTTAGCCTTAGCTAGAGATTATTGAGCCACAGAGAAATTGCTTGGTCACAGTTGCTCAGTTTTTCACAAACACAGGTAAAACCTAGTATAGGTATAGAATAGTTATAGCAATGAAAGTTTGAATAAAATACAATAGAATAAAAAAAAAGACAAGCTTTGCATATTTACAAATCTACAAAATTTAAATATAGCAGTAAAAATATAAAAGTAAATATACACTATAAACAAACAGGTGGGGTAAAGATAGTGCAGTGAACTCATGGCCCAACATTACCCAGAAGTGGTGCACGTTATTTATTACAGAAAGGTAAGGTAAGGACAACTAGATTGAAAATGTAACAGTACTCTGACTGTAGTAGTATTACTCTGCAGTAACAGTACTCCTACTGTAGTACAGTTTAGTTTAAAGAAGGGCTGTCAACGTTAACGCGTTAATGCATGCGATTAATACAAAAAAAAAATTAACACGTTAAAATAATTTATTAACGCAAACGAATCACACGATCTGTTTTGCTGTACACCAGCGCTTCTCAAAGCACTTTGGACCGACCTCGCGTCCTCCTCTGTAGGACCGACCTCGCGTCCTCCTCTGGACCAAATCATTTTTGAACCACCAGGTGGCCGGCCACTTGAATGGACATACAGTTTTCTGTCATGGTCAGGTCAGGTCAGGTCAGCTTTATTTATACAGCACATTTACAACAACCACAGGCGCCCAAAGTGCTTTACACGAAAATACAACAGTATAATAGAGTAAAAACAAGAAACAAACAGAAATAATAAATACAGAACATTTGTTGCAAAAATAGGCAGCTTGGCTCCTACTCATTGAAAGCAAATGCAAAAAAGTGAGTCTTTAATAAAGACTTGAAAACAGTCAAAGATGGAGCCATTCTTATGTTTAGTGGCAAATTGCTCCACAACTTGGGAGCTGCCACAGAAAACGCTCGATCACCTCTAGTTTTCAGGCGTGTTCTGGGAACATTTAAAAAGTGCCTCATCTCTCTTCTTGGAACATAAAGAGAGAGCAACTCACAGAGGTAAGACGGAGCCAAGCCATTTAAACATTTGAAAACCAACAATAATAATTTAAATTCTGTAGCTGACAGGAAGCCAGTGCAGAGAGAACAGGTGTAATGTGCTCACGGCGCCTGGTTCCTGTCAGCAGCCAAGCAGCAGAATTTTGCACGAGCTGCAAACGGCTCAGTGAAGTTTGATCTAGTCCAGAGTACAGTGAGTTACAATAATCAAGGCGAGATGTAATAAAAGCATGGACAACACGCTCAAACTCACTCAAAGGAAGGTAAGTTTTAACCTTGCCAAGAACACGCAGTTGAAAGAAGCTTGACTTTACAACAGAGCTTACTTGCTTGTCTAATTTCAGTGCGCTGTCTAAAATCACGCCAAGATTTCTGACTGCAGGCTTCACAAAGGACTCCAAAGGGCCAAGTCCACAGTCAATAGAACTAAGGGCACTGGGGGGGCCAAATACAACAATTTCAGTTTTCTTTTCATTTAGGTTTAAAAAGTTATGTGCAAGACAATCCTTTACCTCTTGGAGACAAGCCAGTAAACCTTGAAAGCTGTTTGACTTTAGGGGCAAATAAATTTGCACATTGTCTGCAAAAAAAAATGAAAAGGTATGTTGTGCTTTTTAAAAATACTACCAAGAGGTAAAGTAATCAAAGAAAACAAAATAGGGCCAAGGACCGAACCTTGTGGAACTCCACAGGTCAATGGAGCACTGTCAGAGGAGTAAGGTCCAAGTTTAACTGAAAAAGACCTATTCTCCAGGTAAGACTTGAACCAGCTTAGCACTGTGCCTTTACACCCAGCATAATGTTCAAGTCGAGAAAATAAAAGCTGGTGGTCCACCGTATCAAAGGCTGCAGTTAAGTCTAAAAGCATGAGCACAGCAGAATGACCTGAATCTGCAATTAAAAACAAATGGTCATGGTTCCTTTGCAGCTTTAAATAAACATAATCATGCTGCACAATACTTATTTGATGAGGCAAAGGTAACATGACAGAAGGAGGTCACATGATAGAATGCTTGCTATTTATTGGTTGGAGGCAACTAAAATCTTGAAACCATGACAGAGAGCTGTAAGCTTGCAAATAGAGTCTTACAGTGCCTCATTCACTGACAGCTCCACAGGGTTAAATGCTCTCAAGTTTAAGCAATTAATAAAAGTGGACGTCAGCTAAAGGTTGGCATGGGCCAACTTCATCTGGCCGAGGGCCAAGGTGGGGTCAGGGTGAACCTGAACCAGACCAATGACATCGTGGACACAGGTGCGGACTTTCACCCCAAAGCGCATCGGGTCCTGTGGACCAGCAAATGTAAACACAGCCTTATTGATCCTCAGGGACATTGCTAGGTGCAATGTGGTGCAGTTTTTCACAAACAGTGTGATATAGCCAGGCTAGCCGATGCAGCGGTTAGGAGGAACAGAGAGGCTTACGACCACATTTCCAGGTGCAGACCAAAAGTGTATTTATTTGTTCCCCCGCCACAAAAGTTACAAAAAACAAAGACAAAGTTTTAAAAAAAATGCAGAAAAACTGCCAGCCTGCAGCCTCATGTACATGCAGCACCACACCCCCCTGCTACTGATGGGAGCAGCCTTATATAGTAGGGCCCATCAACTCAACCACTACCATACTCAATTACAGGTAAGTACTGGCCACAATTATATTACTAAAACTCTAAAAACACTAAACAACACTACAGTGATAACTACCTATCAATACTTGTTTCAAAATACAATCTTTATTAATTTATCAGTGCCTTAAGTTAAAAATTTATCATAGAAAACTAAAATAAAACTTAAAACGCCCCTCTTCTCCCTTCCAATTGGTTCAGCCCAGAACCTTCTTAAGGTGCTCCGGCTCCCCGGGGACTCTTTTAGCCGGAACACCCTACAGCACAGGAAGACAGAGGTAAGTTTCACATTTTTGAAAAAATACATGCAAGACTTTACTTTTCTTTCTCCCAGGCCCTATGGCTTTTCAACTAAGAGCAAAACAAGTTACAAATCAAATAAACCTTTTACAAAAATAAACTGTGCTCGTCTAATTATAAGTAAGGAACTTGCTTCCTTACACACAGGTAAAACCTAGTATAGGTACAGAATAGTTATAGCAATGAAAGTACTTGGAATAAAATACAATAGAATAGAAAAAAACAAGCTTTGCATATTTACAAATCTACAAAACATAAATATAGCAGTAAAAATATAAAAGTAAATATACATTATAAACAAACAGGTGGGGTAAAGCTAATGCAGTGAACTCATGGCCCAACATTACCCAGGAGTGTGAAGACTCTCACTCGTCCAGAGGAATTACATCGCAACAAAAAGTTAAAAAGCAGTCACCTGGATTGGATTTTTAAAGTTTAAGACGTTTCACCTCTGATCCAAGAGGCTTTCTCTATTTGTTCAAACAGGTAAATAAGACAATGAGTAGTGTAATTAACTAAAACTCAAGAAGAGCCTCAGTATTTTATGTTTTGTGTGATCGCCACAAGCTTCAGACCTGCAGCTGCACATTTCACTCTTGAATGTTTTCTGAAAAGAATTTCTTAAAATTTCTGAGGTTTTGGTAAGAACTGACCTCCTCCTCCGCGTACACACAACCAGAGCCAGAGCCAGCAGCACCAGCAGCAGCGCCAACATGGTCCAGACCAGGACAAGACCAAGACCAAGACCAGGACCAGGACAGGTTCAGAGCAGGACCACACCAGATCCAGATCAGGACTGAATCTTTCTGCAGTGGAGCGAGAGGGTGAGTGGAGAAGCACCGCCTGCTCTGACCCTTCACAATAAAAGCACAGCTGCATTTAAAGAAAAGGTGTATGATGGGTTTTCTGTGTGAAGAGTGGAACTGTGATCTACTCTTTCACCACCAGATGTCGCCAAAAACTACACACTGCACGGTTAAAAGAGAAAGCAATTCACAAATTATGGTCGTTTGGAAACAGAGGAGTTTATTTTTTCAACTCAGCATCAAACAATGAAGACACTTCAGCCACATTTTCAGTAAAAACAGCAGAATAAAACCTTCTCCAGCTCGACCTGAGGTTAATCAACATCACTAAAACAAGAAATACATGAGCAGTAACACTTTTCATAATCATCACACGCAGAACAAAGCTTTTTTTAACCTTAATTTGGAATCAGTGCCCCTGCAGCGCCCCCTGCTGTATCTTGGTGAAAAAACAGCCTTGTAAGAATGGGAGAACCGACCCAGTGTCCCTGAAGTCTCTCCATTGGCAACAATAGGCCAGTGTTTTACTCAAATAGTTCCTATAAAATACTTCCTGGAAGTCAGTGGCCCAAGAGCGTAGATGTTTAAAGAATCAAAGTTTGTTTTATCTGTGACGTTAGATCTGATTTACAGACCTAAAAAAGACCATTAGAGGCTTCATGAATCACGTGACCATCTACATTCTGGAGCGAGGACCGTCCCATCGCAGGGCTAACACCTAGAGGCGCACCGACAGACGACATTTCGCTATGAGACATTTAAATTCTCCTGTTCACCTCAAGAGTCGACCGCAAATGAAAACTATCCCGAGTCGGTTTAAAGAGCAGGCTTTGTTCTAAGTTTAGGATTTAGGACCCAGGGCAGAGTTGGACTGAATTCCACAGAAACAGACGCGAACGGCTTCAGAAAGGAATAAACCACGAGAGAATGCAGGCCTGTGATTGGTCAGTGAGGTGGAGAAGGCGGAGCTTACCATGATTCAGTATCCAAACAAACTCACTGATTTCTGCACCGAAGAGTTTGTGAAGCTGAAGTGAATTTTTCTGTGGACACATTAACAGACAGAAAACAAAGCTTTGCTCCTGTCTGCTTCTCCGAACTGGCAGAGCCGTTACCCCTCTGCGGGGACATGTTACTGTTGCTCAGGAGCTCACAGAATCTGAAGTCCTGGAATATTTTAATTTGTTGAAGGCCCAAAACTCGCCGCTAACACAGCGTTGCTTGTAAACGTGAAACGCCAGGAGCCCAGGCTGAAGCGACGCTGCAGCTCAGCGGGACCTCCCTCCATAAACAAAGGTTAAATGCATTGTGGGTAATGTAGTTCAGCGCAGTCTGCTCTGATTCACACTGACTGTTAGTGCGCAGGGAAGCATCTGGTGAAGTGTGGTTCTGAGTAGGGCCGCACAATAAATCGCAAAATTATCGTTATTGCAATATCCGTATCGCAGGGATCTAAATATATCACAATAACTCTGTGGTCTCCATCTGACAGAGATTTACACTGAAGAATCATTTTCCACCAGAGCCTTAAAAGAAGATGTGTTGTGAGGGGAAAAAAAAAGTTTAAAAAGTCCAGTTTTAGTGGTAATTTAATTAATTTAGTCACAGCTAAGCCTTGTTTTATTCCTGGTTTAGTCTGTGTTAAGTTTGGATTTTGTCGCTGTTTTGCCTTGTAAATACAGGAACTTACATTTTTGTGAAATGTAATGAATTTAACTTACTATGTTCCAAAAGTAGGCTCTATTTTCAAATATCGCAATAATATCCTTATCACAGTTTTCAACATAGTTATTGAATATCGCATGTTTTCTCTGTATCGTGCAGCCCTAGTTCTGAGCGTTGATAAAAATTGTGACGCTCCACACTTGCGCCTCTCAGAGAGAGCACAGGAGCGAGGACCGGGACAGGGTTCATGAGCTGTAAATTATAAATCTGGTCCAAGTTTCTCTTTTCAAATCTAAACAGCTCTTGTTCAGGGGAGCGCAGATAAGCAATAGCCTTTAGGAAAACTCTGGCTCATGTCAGATCAAGCGTTACACTGTCCCCTTTTAAATACATGAATATATTTCATAGTTTCTCTTTTTGAGGAAGGAACGGTGTAGACACCAAATGGGACAGTCTCAAGTCAAACACGTTTAGACAAAGAACATTTACAACATTCACTAAAGGGTCACACGCCAGGTTACTCTTTTGTTGGTCCCAGGTCCGGAAAAATGGAGAGGCTTGAAAAGACACTGACTTTTTTTTTTTTCTGTTACTTGAGTGCCACAGCCTCAGTGTCGACCAATCAGACGACAGGAGGCGGGGTCACAGAGAAGAACAGAGTTTAGCTCAAAATGGTCCAGGTTTTTTTTTTCATCTGTAAAAAATACTGCATTCATTCAAAAGAAATATGCAAAATAAAAATCCACATCACAGCAGTAGAAAACTTCTGTAACAGATTCACTCTGTGGATTATTATTAAAATATAAATAAGTTCAGTAAAAGGCAGAAGACACAGGTCAGATACAAAATAAAGCACTGGTCCAGTTTAAACATAATTAAGAGATTGTGATGAATGTAATCAGATTAATAACACATTGTTCTCAGTGTTTTTCAGTAAGCAGTGACAGTGTGTTCCTGTCCCAGATACTATGGGCCTGAGGCGGAAACAGATTTTAAAATACAAGCGGCATAAAGGTGGGAGTAAAATAACTTTGGTTCTGTAGAAAGTGGGTGGAACACAGAGCAGGGTCAGAAACACTGATGTACAGCAGTCATATTACTACTGAACACTCGTTTTTCTGCAAATACATCTGAGACGTGTCTGATTTATGGCGGAGTGATGTTCTCTCCACTGTGGCCTCACTGCAAGAAGGTCCTGGGTTTGATTCCCAGACTGGTAAGGCAGGCTCTTTCTGCGGAGTTTGCATGTTCTCCCTGTGTCTGGGTGGATTTCCTCCATTAAAGCAGAACCCAGTGCATTTTTTTTACCTGATATAAAATGTTTCGGAGTCCATGTGATGGTTAAATGAGTTGTTGTGGGGTAAATGAAGCTGTGTGTTCAGTTCTGATGTTACTGCTGCAGGTTATGTGAAATGTTATTGGGTTGTATCCATGCGTCTGAAACAGCAGAGTGCTGAGAAAAACACTGAGAATAAAGAAACATGAGCTCTGTTCTCACTGAAGAAACGACTTCAGATGTCACCATAAAACTGTGGCACCATTTAAAGGCCTGGCTACACAAACTAGAATAGTTCTAATGTTGGAGTTAAATATGGGATAAGTCCTGAACAAACAAACCTGGATCACTAATATTAAAGCTCGTCCAGCTACGCGTCACGGTATCTGTTGTGAGTTTTTACAAATACCCTATTTTCCAGACTATAAGTGGCTCCGGGGTATAAGTGGCACTAGCCAAAAACATGCATAATGAAGAAGAAAAAAACTTATATAAGTTGCACTGGACTATAATGCGCATTTTTTGGGGGAAATTTATTTTACAAAATCCGACACCAAGAACAGACATTTCATCTTGAAAGGCAAGTTATAGTAATAATAGAATAGAGAACAACAGGCTGAATAGGTGTGTGGTTTGCTAACGTAACACATTGATGGTTATTCAGCTACATGAAGCATAAACAACAAACTGAATAGGTGTCTCGTATGTTAACGTAATATATTAACAGTTATTCACATAAATATAGCATAAAGAACATAATATAACAAGTTCACCAAACTCACCATCTCACTCCTAATCACTAAATCCTTTAAATTCTTCATCCTCGGTGTCGCTTCTGAACAACTCCACCAACTCCGGAGGTAGACGAAGCGCCGCTTCCTCCTCTGCGTGGCTGTCGTCAGACTCAGCATCAGTTCCATTTCCAATTATTCCGCTCTTTCTCAGTTGTCTTTATAGCCTAAGTTGTTAGCGGTAATGTTTACATTTTAAATTGTCAGTGGTACAGGTGCAGCAGATGCTGGTACACAAGCCTAGAGCGCCCTCTAACCACACCTGAAATATTTTAATATATAAGTCACACCTGAGTATACATTGCACCCCTAGCCATACGATGGAAAAAAATACCACTTATAGTCCGGAAAATACAGTAGTCACATTGGAAAAATAAAAGATCTAATTTGTGCCATGAAAACAAAACAAACAAAAATCAAACAATAAGTTTAAACAAATATCTGTGTCTATGTAGCCAGGCCCTAAATCACAAATCAGCTGAAACTACAGGAGTCACATGACCAGAGTCACATGACCCGACTGTGTTTGAAACTCATTTGTACGTGTTTCTTGTGCGTTAAGACATTTTGGTTTGTAACAGAGTCTTGTTCAACCGTTCAACAAAAACAAACAAACAAACAAAACAAAACAAAAACAGTGTTTGACCATAAACCAGGACTAAACCAGGTCTAACCCAGGTCTAACCCAGGTCTAAACCAGGTCTAAGCCAGGTCTAAACCAGGTCTAACCCAGGTCTAAACCAGGTCTAACCCAGGTCTAACCCAGGTCTGAGCCAGGTCTAACCCAGGTCTAAACCAGGTCTAAACCAGGTCTAACCCAGGTCTGAGCCAGGTCTAAACCAGGTCTAACCCAGGTCTAAACCAGGACTAAACCAGGTCTAAACCAGGTCTAAACCAGGTCTAAACCAGGTCTAACCCAGGTCTAAACAAGGTCTAACCCAGGTCTAACCCAGGTCTGAGCCAGGTCTAACCCAGGTCTAAACCAGGTCTAAACCAGGTCTAACCCAGGTCTAACTCAGGTCTAAACCAGGTCTAACCCAGGTCTAAACCAGGTCTAAACCAGGTCTAAACCAGGTCTAAACCAGGTCTAAACAAGGTCTAACCCAGGTCTAACCCAGGTCTGAGCCAGGTCTAACCCAGGTCTAAACCAGGTCTAAACCAGGTCTAACCCAGGTCTGAGCCAGGTCTAAACCAGGTCTAAACCAGGACTAAACCAGGTCTAAACCAGGTCTAAACCAGGTCTAACCCAGGTCTAAACAAGGTCTAACCCAGGTCTGAGCCAGGTCTAACCCAGGTCTAACCCAGGTCTAAACCAGGTCTAAACCAGGTCTAACCCAGGTCTGAGCCAGGTCTAACCCAGGACTAAACCAGGTCTAAACCAGGTCTAAACCAGGTCTAACCCAGGTCTAAACCAGGTCTAACCCAGGTCTAACCCAGGTCTAACCCAGGTCTAAACCAGGTCTAAACCAGGTCTAACCCAGGTCTGAGCCAGGTCTAAACCAGGTCTAACCCAGGTCTAAACCAGGACTAAACCAGGTCTAACCCAGGTCTAAACCAGATCTAAGCCAGGTCTAAGCCAGGTCTAACCCAGGTCTAAACCAGGTCTAACCCAGGTCTAAACCAGGTCTAACCCAGGTCTAACCAAGGTCTAACCCAGGTCTAACCCAGGTCTAACCCAGGTCTAAACCAGGTCTAACCCAGGTCTAAACCAGGTCTAACCCAGGTCTAAACAAGGTCTAACCCAGGTCTAACCCAGGTCTAAACCAGGTCTAACCCAGGTCTAAACCAGGTCTAACCCAGGACTAAACCAGGTCTAAACCAGGACTAAACCAGGTCTAAACCAGGACTAAACCGGGTCTAAACCAGGTCTAACCCAGGTCTAACCCAGGTCTAAACCAGGTCTAACCCAGGTCTAAACCAGGTCTAAAGCAGGTCTAACCCAGGTCTAAACAAGGTCTAACCCAGGTCTAAACCAGGTCTAAACCAGGTCTAAACCAGGTCTAACCCAGGTCTAAACCAGGTCTAAACCAGGAGCTGTTCTGTACCGAGTCGTCCATCCCGTCAATGTGCAGAATGATAGTTTTTGCTCGTTTGTTGCTGGACCCCAGGAAGAAGTGTGCCTTCCTCCAGGTGCTGACCAGGTCCTCGCTGGGCCCGGACTCGGCGCTGGTCGAGGCCTGCAGCAGCTCGTAGATCTCCGAGGCCAGCAGCTTCGTCTCTCCCGGAGTCGTGGACCTGAAAATTGCAAATACACCTGTTCTAATCTGTCTCAAACAAGTTTAAATGCACAGAAACTAAACTGAATTAAACTCAGGCAAAATGCAACATACGACAACGGAGAGTGAACCGAAACAAAAGCACATCTGTCTGTAGGCGCACATCGGGACAGGAGTGTGTGGAGTTTACGGCTTAAATGTGAAATTTAAATTGTTATCACAGTGGATTTCAGTTTAGTACAATAATTCAAGTCATATGCACATGCGACATGATAAGTAAAGTGCATGCATTCTGTATGTTTATTCTCTTTACTTTTCGCTGCGATTTTCTCCTCCTTCTTATCTTATACCAGATATTATCCTGCTCCAGAACACGAGCTGTTCAGCATTAGGGATGGGTATCATTAGGATTTTAACAGTATTACTACCCTTATTGAAACTGCTAATCTATCCGGTCTCTTAACGATGCTCTTACCAATACTTTCTGACCAAAAATCTAATAAAAAAATTATTCTGCTTTTAAACCTTTTTTGACATTTTTCATTCCCAACAGGAGACTTTATGTTTGTAAGATGTGTTTTTATATTATTAATATAAGTCTAAATAAATAAAATATATTTTTATAATTTAAGAAAAAGCAGGCCAAATAAATGCATAAAATGCCTTTGGTCACAGCTGTGTTTCAGGGACAGAGTGCAGTCAGATAAACACTGGGTTTAGTTGCTAGCATAATGTTAGTTTACCATCTTCCTGTGTTCTTTGTCAGTTTACTCTGTGTTCCTGTGCTGTCCTGTGACACTCGTCCTCGCCGTGCAGTGTGGGCGTGGAGCCGCGATGTCTCGTCTTTAATGAGAGGAGCGGAAATTTTTAACGCGCCCATTTGACCACATGGCGCTTACCGCGACTACTCAGTGCGTTAAGAGCACTGTTAACGCAGAAACTTATCTGTCCACGTGGACCCTCATGACGTGGAAGCGGTGCCGCTATAAAACTGAGTCTCGGTACCCATCCCTATTCAGCAAATACAGTTGCAGGAAAAAATATGTGAACTGTTTGGAATGACTTGGATTTCTGATTTGGTCATAAAATGTGATCTGCTCTAAGTCACAACAAGAGACAGCTCAGGAGGAATTTTGGACCATTCCTCTTTACAAAACTGTTTAAGTTCAGCAATATTCTTGGGATGTCTGCTGTGAGTCGCTCTTCTGAGGTCAGGCCACAGCATCTGAGTCGGGCTGAGGTCAGGACTCTGGGCCACTCCTTCCAAACAACTCAACTTTGGTTTTATCTGTCCACAGAATATTTTGTCAGTAGTGCTGTGGAACATCCAGGAGCTCTTTTGTTAACTTTAAACGTGCAGTGATACAGTGACTCTCTCTGTGGTGTCCTCTAATAAACTCCATTCTTGTTTAATGTTTGACCCATTGTAGATTTGCCAACAAAGATCAAGTTTATTTGTATAGCAACTTTACACAATCATTAAACAACTGCATGTGCTTCATCTGCCTAACAAAGTCCAATACTTAAATAAATAATAAATAAAACAAGTAAAACAAGCACATTAATACACTAAAAGCACACAATGATAAAATAAAATAATTAAGTACATAATAATAACAATCAAATGTCCAGCTCAGCTTGTGTTAAAAGCCAGTGCAAACAAATGGGTTTTTAATAAAGATTAAAAAATATTTAAAGATTGGGCTGTTCTAATACACAGAGGCAGACTGTTCCAGAGTCGCGGAGCAGCTACAGCAAAGGCCCTGTCTCCTCTGGTTTTCATACGTGATCTCGGAATTTGTAAAATCAGCTGATTAGTTGACCTCATTGTTCTGGTTGGAACATGGACGGACAGTAACTCTGAGAGGTAGGAGGGGGCCAGCCCATTTAGACATTTAAAAACAATCAATAAAATCTTAAAATGAATCCTATAGCTGACAGGAAGCCAATGCAAAGAAGCCAGAACGGGGGTTATATGTTCATATTTCCTGGTGCCAGTCAGCAGACGAGCTGCAGTGTTTTGGACGAACTGCCACCGATGGAGGGAGGCCTGGTCCAATCCGCAACACAGAGAGCTGCAGTCGTCCAAGCGGGACGTAATAAAAGCATGAATAGCACACTCAAAGTCATTCAGTGGCAAGTATGTTCAGTAAGTGCAGCTGAAAAAAGCTAGTTTTGACCACCAAGCTTATTTGCTGAGCAAGTTTGAAAGAGCTGTCTAAAACCACTTCAAGGTTTCTGGCCGAAGGGTGGCAGTAGCCGAAGAAAGGGCCAGGACATTGCTGAGATCATTGAGTTTTCCAAATATAACTATTTCAGTTTTAGATTTGTTGAGCTTTAAAAATTTTAATTCCATCCAGTCTTTAACATTTCACATGCAATCTAACAGGACAGGAAACTGTGAAAAGAGATGCCATATTTTTTAAAAATTGACCCAAGACGAAGCATGAACAGAGAAAAGAGTACAGGCCCTAAAAAGATCCTTCTGGGACTCCACAGCTAAGTGGAGCCGGGCCTTTTTATTATTCATTATTTTTTTTATTTATATGGCACAGCGTGAATTAATGAACAGCAGCTAGTGCCGTAAATACACCGGATTATAGCTCAGAGCTAATTTCCATCCGTAGTCCCCACTCACTCACTCACATTCACAGCGGCTTCCTGGTGTTCCCCAGCAGTCTCCCATCCAGGTACTGACCAGGCCCTACCCTGCTTAGCTTCCGAGGTCTGACGGGATCGGGCATCCACAAGGCGGTATGGCCTGAACCATAAGGGCCAAGACAGAAAAGGATCTGTCTTTAAGATATGACCTGAACCATGTCAAGGCCATACCATTGATGCCAGCATAAGTCTCCAGAGACAGCAACATCTGGTGGTCCACAGTGTCAAAAGCTGCAGTTAAATCTAAAAGGACTAACACTGAGGAGCAGCCAGAATCAACAGTTAAAAGAAGATCATTAAAAACTCTTAAAAGCACAGTTTCCGTGCTGCGAAGTGACTTAAAACCAGACTGATTTTTTTCTAAAATGTTACTTGACTCCAAATGAGTTTGTAATTGCAGATAGACCAATTTCTCAAGTACGTTTGACAGGAAAGGCAGCTTTGAAATTGGCCTTTAGTTGGAAAGGAACTCAGGATCCATGTGGTGTTTTTTAAGCAGAGGCTGAACAACAGCACGTTTAAAGGCAGTTGGAACACAACCTGCATTTAGAGAGCCATTAATAATCTTCATCAAATAAGGCCCAATCACAGCAAAAACATCTTTCCAAAGCTTAGAAGGAATACAATCAAGTGGGCAATCAGAGGGTCTTAACTGAAGGACAACATCTGTTAATTCACATAGAGACACAGGTTCAAAATATTCAAAGACCACAGAGCATACTGGACTGACAGAGGGCTCTACAGCTGTGCAAGATAGGGTTGAGGCCCCAATTGTAGAATTTTTTTCAACAAAGAAATTTTGAAAATTTTACCTCTAAAAAAAATACTGGTAGACTCAACAGGGTTCACAAGACAATTTAAAACATTAAATAGAACCTGGGGCCTGTGCCTCTTAGCAGATACAAACTTTGTCATGTACTGTGCTTTTGCACACTTTACTGCTCTCTGATAGACACACAGTCCCTTAAAATACCCAGAGAGATGTGAAGTCTGTCCCTCTTCCACCTCCTTTCAGCACGTCTACAGTCACGTCTTAGCTCATGAGTAGATTAGTTTAGCCATGGCTCGGACGTGGGAAGCCATGCTTTCAAAGGAGCAACAGAATCTAAAATGGTAGCACACGTTGTACTGAATATATCTGTAAATTCATCAATGCTTGAACTACCAGATCCACCCAACATTATGGGCACAGTGGAAATGAGTACAGTAGAGAATTCTGCGGCTGTTGACGGAGATAACACGCACCAGCGGCGCATCATGGCGCATGGTTTAGATGGAGAGCACAGCAGGTTTAATATAAACAAAACAGGCAGGTGATCAGACATAAGCGTGCTACAGATTTCTTCAATGCATACATTAAGACCATGAGATAAAACGAGATCAAGAGTATGTCCTTTTCATGCATCAGGCCAGTGACCCATTGAGTAAGGTTAAAAGAGTCAATGACCAAAGAGTCACAACAAATGTGGATATTAAAATCACCAACTATTAAAAAGTGGTCATTGTTAAGAATAATCCCCGTCACAAAGTCTGAAAAGTCTGTAATAAAATGTTTGTTAAACTTTGGTGGACAGTAAATGAGTGCGCACAGAACAGGTACATTGCACTGTATTTCAAATAGCTGAAGTTCAAAGCTGGAAAAGGTGTTTGATGGAGACTGTCGGCATTGAAAATTGGATTTAAATACAGAGGCTAACCCTCCTCCCTCGCCAGAGGTGCGAGGAGAGCTAAAAAAGGAGCAGCCTGGAGGAAGGAGTTCTGAAAAGATCGAACACTCACCAGGGCGATGCCAAGTCCCTGTTAAAAGCAGATGCCAGGAAACAAAGAAGTCATTGAGAACAAAGGTTTTATTCGCTAGCGATCTGACATTTATCAGTGTCAGACGAAGAACATCCAAAGATCAGGTAAGCCCTGATCTTTACCAGAACACCTGCTCGCTTTCTCCTTCTGCGCGAGCGTTTCTTCCGGGGTACAGCAAAAGGTGTGCTGCGCAGGTCAGCCGGTACTGATGGTAGCAGTGGTGGAGGTGGACATGAGGAATGTTGATCAATACAGCGTTTCCAAAGAGTCTCTTGAGATGCTCTGATATTTAACAATGACTGGCGATCATACACAAGTGCAGCTGAGGCATTTGAACAATATACACAAATCCATACAATGAGCAGAAACCCAAGCAGGGCTGGGAGACGGAGCGCCATCTTCCCAAGATGAGACAAAGATGTTGTTTGTGCCAGAGATTTGTGTAAGTGTTTAGCTGACACTCTAGGATTCTTCTTCTCCTCACTGAGCGTTCTGCGCTGTGCTCTTGCAGTCATCTTTACAGGAGGCCACTCCTTGGGAGAGCAGCAGCAGCTGAACCTTCTCCATTCACAGACAGTGGCTCGTACGTGGACTCATGAACATCAAGGCTTTTACAGAAACTTTTGTGACCCTTTCCAGTTTTATGCAGTCAACAATTCTTAATCGTAGGTCTCTGAGAGCTCTTTTGTGGGAGGCATGGTTCACATCAAGCAATGTTTCTTCAGAACAGCAAACTCAAAACTGGGGGACGTTTTTTCTCACAGTGTTTGGACTCCAGGTTGGCTGACACCTGACTCCAATTTGCTCTTGGTCGTTAGCCTCGGGGTTCACTTACTTTTTTCATCCTGCACTGTGAATGTTTACATAAATATTCCTTTTTTTGCAGCATTAGTTTAAGCAGACTGTATTTGTCTATTGTTGTGACTTGGATTTCTGATTTGGTCATAAAATGTGACCTGATCTTCATCAGCAACTGTACTTCCTTTGAGATCTACCTCAATAGAAAGTTAACCAGCTTCTGAAACTTAAAACCCATAGTTAAAAGTCATTACTCTAACCTTGTCTTCAGTTTCAGACACTGGGCCCAGGTCTGCTGAGAACCTGCCCATGTTTCAGAAAAAAGTGTTTGTGTAAAACTCACTTCTGGACAACGTTCTGCAGGCTCAGCATCATCCCCAGCTCCCCCTTCAGCTTCTCTCTGTTTGCTTTGCATTCAGCCAGATACTGGACCGCCCGAAACAGCCAATCAGAGGAGAGGAGTCACTGAGGAGGACCAATCAGAGGAGAGGAGTCACTGAGGAGGACCAATCAGAGGAGAGGACGGACTGAGGAGAGAGGGCCAATCAGAGGAGAGGAGGGATTGAGGAGAGAGCCAATCAGAGGAGAGGAGAGGACCAATCAGAGGAGAGGAGGGACTGAGGAGAGAGCCAATCAGAGGAGAGGAGGGACTGAGAAGAGAGCCAATCAGAGGAGAGGACGGACCAAGGTAAGAGCCAATCAGAGGAGAGGATGGACTGAGGAGAGAGGGCCAATCAGAGGACAGGACGGACTGAGGAGGACCAATCAGAGGAGAGGACGGACTGAGGAGGACCAATCAGAGGAGAGGCTGCAGTTCCTGGGCTCACCAGCAGGGTGGAGTAGACCACCTGGGGGTTGGGGTGGTCCAGGAAGAGGATGAGCCCTGGGCGACAGCCCTGGTCCTGGACGATGGCTCTGCGGTTCATGGGGTCCGAGGCCAGGTCCTGGAGCTGGTTCACCACAGCGAGGGCGTCCGGCTCTGCACTCATCCTGCCACTAGGGGGCGCCCATCCACCTATGGGGAGAGAGGAGGGACAAAACGCAGACATTATAAACTCAGACGCCTCGTAGGCTGCTGGAGCTAACGTCACATCGGTGACAAGTTCGTCCAGGAACCTTTCAGATTTCTGTGGCCCACAGACTGTAGCTCCTCCGATAGCAGTTAGCATTAGCTTCAAATATTGCACATTATGAATAATCCAGATGTTAAGGCAGCTGTCACCCCTCGACCACATGTGTGATGTCTGGTTAGAAACCATTACTGAGTGGATTCACCTTTAGTTTTTTAGTTTTTTTAGACCTTTTTAAGACCAAAGCATGTTTAAAAGATTAAAACCTGTTTTATAAGCATACAGTGTACAAAAAGCACACACCGTCTGTGACAGCGTTTTGGTTTTGGTAAGAAAATTTGACCGGCGACAGTTTAAATATATTTAAGACCTAATAGGCCATATAGCCACATATTTAAGAGATTTTTTTTTTACTTTTTAAGACCCTGCTGAAATCCTGTGTGGGATGGTCACATTGTATTTTCCGTGGGTCATGGTCAGAGTCTGAGTCATCTGAAGCCGTCTGAACGGTTCTTCCACGTCGCTCATTTCTGTCCTTTTGATCTGTATGCGCCGTCAGCCGCCATCGCTCCAGGATGGAGGCCGTCTGACCAGTTTCCTGCCAGTTGGCCTTGTTGTTGTTGTTGAATCGGCGTCTTTGGTCTTTGGCACGAAGCGCTCTGATAGGCCTAGCACTACAGCTGCCGCGCCAATCAGCTCACGGGAATTTTAGCGGAAGTGACGGAGTGACGAGAGGTGAAAACCACTGTGGCAGTGTACTGTCACCATTTTTGCATTTTTCGCTTTTTGCATTTGCGCTTTCTTCTCCTTGTTGGCCTCTGTTCTTCTTCAAGTAACAGAGCAGCGGCACCTAATCCACACAAAACAATGTCCAAACCGGCCATTATCACGCTTCTGTAATGTTCAAACAAGCTGAGAACAGTGGCAGACCAAGGCGCGCTATATGCATATGTACTCCGCAAACATTGTGTCACTTCCGTTTATCTTTGTTCACTGGCTAGCGCCATCTGCCGCTTTGGGGGGTAATTACATCACGCGCATGCGCAAGACACGGTCTTTAGGTCGGTTGTCGCTTTGGTGTATGAAGAGGGAAAAAGGTCGTGTGACGTGAGGAAACGGGAGGGAATGAGAGGAGACGGGAAGAGACGAGCTGTCGCTCCGTCTTTTCGGTGGCAGTCTGGGAGTCGCCTTGGTGTATCGAGGCCTTTACCCATTTTTCCTGCTCCTAACTCATGGACTCTGAGGACAGTTCACTTTGTGCCTGATATCTCCCACACACTGACAGGAGAATGATGGAGAGAGGCTGATGTTCACCTGTCAGTGCCTGATCTGCGTCACAGCCATCAGGAGGAACCAGGGTTTGCAGAACTGTCTCCTTTTGTTCTTTAGAGCAGTGGTCCCCAACCTTTTTTGTTTTGTGTACCCCTGGGCTTTTTGGACATAGCTTTGTTCATTCTTCAGAAAGGTCAAAAATAAATAACAATCTTGAACTCATACATTTATTACAAAGCAGTAACTATAACTTCCCTTTATAAACTATTTATTAACCTAAAAATTATGTAAAGAAAATACATACAATTCAGTAATCTTCTTCCCCTCCTTTCCGTCGGTCACTGAGACGCTCGAGCTTTACTTACATAAGTTTCCCTGGTTCCCAACATTTTCTCTTTATCTAATTTCAAGTGCGTCCTGCAAAGTACTCACATACACCTAGGGGTCCGCATACCCCTGGTTTGGAAACACTGCTTTAGAGGAAAACAAACATCCTGAAGTTTCAGAGTGTTGTGTTAGATTTAAACTGCTTCATGTGATTTAAACCGGGTTTAGTTGGATTTGGGAGTGTCTGAGCAGTAATGTCTGTGTCAGGGGCCAGCGCTGGAAGAAGTACTACATTACTTCACTTAAGCAAAAATTACTCAAGTAAAAATATCACATTAAAATGTCTGTGGACTGTGTCTGTGCATTTGGACTTGTTTTTTAAAGTTGAAGACGTTTCACTTCTTATCCAAGAGGCTTTCTCCATCACCTGAAAATGTCTACTTAAGTAAAAGTATAAAAGTACTCACTTTTAAATGAACTTGCAAGTAAAGAAGTAAAAGTATTTCTCTCATGAATGAGTTAAATGTGAGGGATTTTGCTGATTCCAGATGAAATGAACAAACTGAGACTGAATCTGTCGCTGAGCTCTGAGCTCTTTATTATTCTGATGTTTCTAAAGCAGTACTACTTTACTGCATCTGTTATATTGAAGTACTGTGTGTACTACTTTACTGCATCTGTTATATTGAAGTACTGTGTGTACTACTTTACTGCATCTGTTATATTGAAGTACTGCGTGTACTACTTTACTGCATCTGTTATATTGAAGTACTGTGTGTACTACTGTACTGCATCTGTTATATTGAAGTACTGTGTGTACTACTTTACTGCATCTGTTATATTGAAGTACTGTGTGTACTACTTTACTGCATCTGTTATATTGAAGTACTGTGTGTACTACTTTACTGCATCTGTTATATTGAAGTACTGTGTGTACTACTTTACTGCATCTGTTATATTGAAGTACTGTGTGTACTACTTTACTGCATCTGTTATATTGAAGTACTGCGTGTACTACTTTACTGCATCTGTTATATTGAAGTACTGTGTGTACTACTGTACTGCATCTGTTATATTGAAGTACTGTGTGTACTACTTTACTGCATCTGTTATATTGAAGTACTGTGTGTACTACTTTACTGCATCTGTTATATTGAAGTACTGTGTGTACTACTTTACTGCATCTGTTATATTGAAGTACTGTGTGTACTACTTTACTGCATCTGTTATATTGAAGTACTGTGTGTACTACTGTACTGCATCTGTTATATTGAAGTACTGTGTGTACTACTTTACTGCATCTGTTATATTGAAGTACTGCGTGTACTACTTTACTGCATCTGTTATATTGAAGTACTGCGTGTACTACTTTACTGCATCTGTTATATTGAAGTACTGTGTGTACTACAAAAACACAGGATTTTAAACCAAAACTCAAAATACTGCGTACTTCAAACCAACTCAGAAAAGTAGTGGAGTAAAAAGTACTTTTTGTAAAATTGACTGAAATAAAGTACAGTTACATGAAAACTGTACTTAAGTAAAGTAACTAAGTACTTTTGCTTGGTTACATTCCACCAGTGTCAGGGCTCATTTACATTTTTACAGTGTATTTAATTTACCAAAGCCACGCCCACACGGACGCCAACGCGTTTGTGTCTTTGTCAGGGCGTTGTTTGTGACCAGGAACTGTTGCGCTTCAGTGTTGATGAGCTCACGCGCCTCACATCATGTGATCATTTTAACATTACCTCATCACTTCATCTAAACATTTGTAACTTTTAATTTGACTGTCATATATTTTCATAGATTTTTGTGTGTGTTAATTATCTTATATGTAATTTCAGCATTATTTCATTTAGGATTAACTTAAGTTGTGTTGTATGTATTATGTAGTTGATCCTTTAGTCACATCACTTGTTTTATTTTGGTGTGTGTTGTGTTTAGTTATTAGTTTATTTTTACCTTGCCTTGCTAAATGTCCGGCACATTGGTTCCTACTGTTAATTGTTTATGGTTCAGCCTATTGGTGAACGGGCCGGATGAGAAAAAAAAAGAAGCACGAAGCAGCACAAATGTGGTTGGAGGAGTTGTTGTGCCGCGAATAAAAAGTGAGCTGAGTACTGTCCAACCGTTTGGTTTTGTTTATAGCAAGGAAGATGGTAAAATTACATCTTATTCGTTCTGAACTGTAACCCGACCTTACCCACTGCCTTGAGAGACTGGGGAGCCACAAATAAACTGGGTCACACATTTAACAATAACTGCAGCAACCACACAAGCTAAACTTTACAACATTATAAGTTCAACTGTTCAAGTTCATTTTTAATACATTTTTAAATTGTAATAAAATGACATACTGTAGAGAGCAATGATGACCAAACTACAGACAGGTAAAAAAGGTAAAAAAGGTAAAGGTAAAAAATAAGACAGTGGTAATTCCATTGAGCTTGGGTCTCATCATCAGAGATCAAAAAGACAAAACAAAATCAGAGCGGAGGCAGAATTCCTGCTGTAATGCAGGTGAGTCAGACAGCAATGGCAACATGACATAAAAGAGGACATAGTCTTGTTTCTGATGTGGCACAGAGCTGCCCTGGCCTGCCACACACTTTTTCTTTCTATACAAAGGATTTAGTCTGGAACATTTTGTTTCTGTGGTGGAACAAACAGGCGGCGTAAGCAAGGCGGGACGTCAGCAGAGCGCCGCTGGTGCATCGAGTCCACATGGATTCTTGCCGGGGTTTTTTGTTTGTTTGTTTGTTTGTTTTTTCATAAAACATCACAATACGCCGTATTATCAGCAGCTCTGTACTTATTTCTACACAGGCACAGCAGCAGAAGTCAACCACAACCAAAGAATTTGGAGAAAGTCTGTTTTTGTGTGTTCATGACTTCGGCTGTCAATGGGACTTTACCGTTGTTAAAATGGAAACAAGACAAAGGAAAAAATGCCACAGAGGACTGAACAGTAACGAGGACTTCAGCAGAACCAACAGGTGACGAAGGAAAGCACCAAACGCTGTTAATCAGAGACAAGTTATTAAGTTAGGGCAGCTCTTCCGCTTTTGTGAGACACGCTGCAGATAAACGGCTGGGACAAGCCAATCCCAAATCGAAACTGGAGTGAAACACTTCGCCCTGAGAGGGGAACCAGACTGTCCTGCTGGAGAAACACAAGTACCACAGGCTACCAAAGAGTATAAAAGAAGGGTGAATGGCGACAAGAAGGGAAACTGGCTCCAAGTGCATTTGTTCGTGCCGTGCATTTTGATTTGTTTATTTAAGTCACGTGTTCTTCACGAGCAGCGTCCGCAACAACAACAATCAAGATGACGCACTGAGGAGCCGAGAGTTTGTTTCATTCAGCGGTAAATTCTGTTTTAAATGACCAAAAACATATTGAGTGATTAAAACCACAGCAGCTTGCAGCACTAGAAGCCTTTATTTAAAAAAAAAAAATGTTTTCGCGCTGCTCACTTTCTTGTCGCTTTGTTAACGTCACGTCCACCATTTTCTGATTGGCTAACTCCACTGTCAGTTTACTGGGGTTTGCTCCGCACTAGAATTGGTTCTACTGCGACCAGACTCATCTTCTGGTACAGCGCTGAGTCTGGAATTTCCAGGCAACATCTGTTCAGAAAGTCTCCTCTCAACATCTCAGAAGAAATATCCCTTAAAGGCAGTGTCAATGTCTCCATTGCAGATGTAATCAGTTTCTCAAATGTGGCTGGTCCTGAAGCAGTTCTGTGTTCGTGTTGTCCTGAGTTCTAATTGGTCATTACAGGGCAGTATAAGAATTGTGAAAGGGACTGCATTAACACGGTGACCCCTATTGCAAGTTACATTGACTTGGTTGTGAACTTCTGTGGGCCTATTGTGCTCATAGTGATACTGTACTTGCGAGTTTTCTTTGTGGCAGTGTCGCAGGCCCGTGCCATGCGTTCTCAGGTTGCAGCCACCACACAGCAGCCAGCGGTGAACTCCAGGAAATCAGAGCTGAAAGCAGCACGGAATCTGGGCTTTGTTGTGTTACTCTTTCTCCTCTGCTACACACCGACCTACGTGGTCAATCTGGGAGGGAATGTGAATCTTTATTTCAGGGCCTTCCTGTATAATTTGATGTTTCTGAACTCATGTTTTAACCCCTTACTCTATGCGCTCCAGTATCCCTGATTTAGGAGATCTGTGAAGCTGATAGTGATGTTTAGGATTTTGCAAAGTGGTTCACGTGATGCGAATGTGCTATGCTAGCATTTTACCCATTTAAAATGTTATGTGTAATCACTGAAGCATAGCGTTGAGAACCAAAAGGGCACATTTTGGGCAATTCTGAGATTTACATTGAAATGAATGCTTTTGTTTTTACTGCCTAAAGATCACAATAAAATTAATTGTCTATATCTGAACATAGGATTCAGTGTCAAGATATAAATGCTATACTGCTATGTCATATAGAAAAAGGCATAAAATGCTGGAGCCCAAAAAGGTGAATGTAACTAAGTCAGTGGTTCTCAAGCTTTGGTACGGGATCCACTGGTGGTACTCAGGAGTCTTTTGCAGTTCAAAACCTGCTTTAGTTTGATTTAGAGTCTGTTTTATTCCTGTTTTAGTCCTGCTCTTGTTGGGGCTTAAATTTTAATGTGAAGACCACTGCTTGGTTTAGGCCCAGTCCTGGCTTAGACCTCGACTAGGTTTAGTTCTAGATTTGTCCTGATTTAGTCCTGGTTATGTGCTGGCTTAGACCTTATTTAGGTCTTGCTTTGACCTGGATTAGTTCAGGTGTTAGTCCTGATTTAGTCCTGGCTTAGATTTAGTTTAGTCCTGGATTGTTCTTGTTTTAGACCTTGTTTTAGTCCTGAGTAAATCCTGGTTTAGATTAAGTTTACTCCAAGATTAGTTCCAGTTTAGTTCAGTTTTAGTCCTGCTTTAGATTTGGTTTAGTCCCAGTTTTAGTCCATATCTTTTCCTTATGTAGTATTGCTCTTTTGAGGCTATTGGAGATGAAATTTGGAAAGCCAAATATTTCCTGAGGTGGTGGTCTGTGATCTGTGTTTGAATATTTAGCATTTATGAATTGAAATTTGACAAAACATTAGTACTGTGCCATTGTGCGCCTGTAAATGTCACTTACACTCTTTTGTTCTAAGCCCTCAGTATACAAAACAAATTTATATGTAAATATATCATGGCATGCTTATTTTAGCTAAATAGAAAAGGCATGGTTCTAATTGAAACCCTGCAAACTGAATTTTCCAGAGTTAATAGCTATTGTATTACACTTTTGAAATGAAAAACTGTTTTTCAACAACAGAAAAGTCTCCCTCTGTGTATACACCGCCCATGTGGGAGTCAAAGATACCAAAACCCAGTATTAGTGGATGGGAACAATTAATCTACACAAAAGCACTTTTATCACAGCATGGGATTTTTTTTGTGTGGAAAATACAATAACATTTATGGAAGAGACCATATTCGTTTTATTAATACATTAATTGAATAATAACATAAAACACTGTATGAAGTCTTTTGTGAGTATTTCTATAACCTTATTCATAGCAATCCACTGTCCATGAATGTAAGTGATATACAATATTACATAAAATAAAATGGTTTTTGTCTCTAAATGTCTTGGATTGTTTAGTTCACATATGAAAAAATAAGATAAAATAAAATATGAATCCATGTAAAGAAAAAAAAATACATATATATATATTCGAGAGAGAGAGAGAGAGAGAGAGAGTTTTGCTCACTTTTCTATATCACCATCAGGGGGCAGAGTTCAAATTTCTTTACTCGGAAGTGTCCATGTCATCCTTGTATGATAATGTGGGTCAACCCACTTTATGTAGCTCTCCTAAAGTCATTCCCCCTCCCACTAAACATAGTGTTTTGAGTGAGGAGTATGTTGGGACATGGAGTAGAGGTAAACTGTCTACTCCTCAATCAGCAGGTCACAGAATCAAATCCCTAAAAATATCACTAAAAAATCCACTTCGTTTACTTTCGTAATCCAAGATTTATGGTCTGACTTTAGTGACTTTGTCCAGGGGAGAGCAGTCAGCTGCAGGTTCAGGCTGCACAGACAGAGCAGGTGGGGGAGGGGCAGGTGTTGCAGTGTAGAGCACACCTGAGGGGCCGTTTAGACGACAATGCGTTTGCTGAATCTGCAAAGGTTTGATTTCAGTTTGGCCTTGTGTTTACACAAAGATGGGGTTTCCGTTTTCCAAATATGCAAAGGTTTGAAAACACAGGAAGAGGTGTTTTGGTCTCCGCTCTCATGCACACTGTGAAAACACTGTACTCACTGAAACGTGACGTAACTGCCCCAATCTGAACAGTGATTGGCCTTCTGCCTACTGTACGTCAGCTGACCAGCGAACGCAAGGCTTTTAAGCCTCATACATTCATATTTAGTCCAGTAACTGTCAGTAATTTCTGACTATGGCTCCAGAAAACCACAAGATCCTAAAGTTGTTGGAAAGTTACAGACCAGAGCTATAATTTGTGTGGTGCAAAGAATTTGCAGGGCCCACAGCGCTGTTTGCAGGACAAATACAGGTACTACATGTTACACATGTGATGAGGGACAATGATAATATGCAACAGTTAATTTTATTCTGTAAAACAATTTAAACAGCTTCCATGAGTAATGGCTTCACTGGACTGACTGTATGCACAGCTTACGACTGAATTGAGCTGCTTCTGCCTAAGAACCTTGTTGTCCTTCTGCGCCGTTGCTGCCATCTACTGGAGTAACATAAGTACTGCACTATAAACCCATTAATTCTTTCAACGGGTGATTTAAGTGAGTGCCACAAAGCAAAAAGAACAATCCAATAATAATAACCAAAAATGTAGAACCTTAATGAAAATTGTAAGTGGGAGTACATCCAAGCCAAACAAGTCCTAGGTGCCACATACAGTTTACAGTTGTTTTCCACACAACTCAGCGTTTTCGTATAAATGTGAATTTCAGGCAGCATGAGTGTTGTGTTTTCCTGGCCAGCGTTGTCTTGTAAACGGGCCCTGAGTTCACTCAGAGCTGATGGTCCTCTCTCAGACAGAGGCAGCAGCAGTGACTGTAGTGAGAGCTGTGACCTGAACACTGGCCTCAGGAATAACAGATACTCACTACTGTTGGAGACAAACTTCTGCTTCAACCCTTTTATTAAGGTAGAAATGTGTAACTAATGCAGAGGATAAAAAATACAAAATCTAAAAGCTGTCCTATTCTCC
Source organism: Bostrychus sinensis (assembly GCA_020698575.1). Lineage (NCBI taxonomy): Eukaryota > Metazoa > Chordata > Actinopteri > Gobiiformes > Eleotridae > Bostrychus > Bostrychus sinensis. The sequence continues at coordinate 30,258,918 of CM036240.1, read as the reverse complement.
AAATGTTTCATTATTTTTGATTTTGTTACCATTGTGCAAAGACCTACTGTAGCCCCTCTGTAGCCTATTTACTGAGAGTAACAGTAACACTGTTACTCTCAGTAAATCATTAGCTGGTAATTGGGGGAGATTTTTTTTTTTTCAATAGAAACAATTTTATATTTGCACATTTGTACAAATATCCTCACTATGCAATATGGTAAACAGCTTTTTCCCCTTTATTGGAAAACAAAAGACAAACATTATTGGGTATAAAGCAAACACATACAAAAGAAACTGATGTTCAAAATAAATGACTAAATGTAAATGATGGACTAACAGAGGGAGTGGATATAGCATCACATGTGGAAACATTACAGCAGAGAAATCCATGAGTAAATAAAAAAATCAATGGTGGGACTTTATTATAAAAAAATATCTAATTAATTACAGGCTTTGTAATTAATTAATCGCAATTAATCACATTTTTATCAAATAGCAATATGTATGTGTCAGAAATAAAATATAGGAGCTTATTTGTATGTTCAAACACCGCAGTCAAACAGGGGCAGTATTTAGTGTTCGTACATCGATCTATGCCTCTCAGTGCACATAGTAACACGGGAGCATGGCGCGCCTCTCTCCTCTCTCTCTCCTCCTCTGTGCTCCACCTGTGACCTCTGCACAGTCCTGTCCCCTCACGTCTCAACCCAACAGACTGCTGTCTCCTGTGTGCGCCAGTGCTTCTGTCAGCTGTGAGAACAATCAGAGATACGATGAGTGGCGTCTTGAAGCAGCGCCGTGAAAGAAAAAGAGTGAAACCGTGCACTGGATGCTTGAGGTGGGCTGGTCTCGAAGGAAACCCCACAGTTACCTGTAGTCCTCTCGTATAGACACATATATCTAACTTTCCACAGCTGAAATACTCTTACATTTGGTGTGGATGTCCAGCCCTGGTTACTGTGCACTAGAAACTAGGCCACTGAGAACAGTTCTGTGTTGTCATAGACAAGTGTGATTAAATGCATTAATTTTTTATGTGTTATTTCTCTGTAATGAATTAATCGTAATTAACACATTAAAGTCCCAGCCTTGAGAAAAATATAAAAACATATCAAGTGTGTCCAGTAGTGCTGTGACGAAGGGCAGTGAGAGATGGATCCAGCTGCAGAGAGGAGGAGACTGGAGCTCTGCTTCTGATAAAAACATAGGACACAACATTGTTAGACCAAACTCCAAAGTGTGTACAAGTTCAGTTATTGTCCCAACAGAAGCTCATGGAACTGTGACATTACATTTGACTTACTTTGTTTACAATGAGCCTCTTGGAGTGCTCCCACAGTTCAGGCTGAAGTATTATCTGAAACAGAATAAATAACATGAAGTGAATCATTTCATTCAGCAGCAGGTCACTGTACAGATGTGTACAGATGTGACCTGTCGCTAGTTTGATGGATTATTCCCATTTACTGTGTAGTGGACCCCCAGATGTATGGACACTAGAGTTTCACTAGAAGTCTCACTTCTCTAAGGACTGGAGTCTGCTGAGAATGTTTTTATCCTTTATCATGTTGTGCACTGTTCTGTTCTGCTGCTGCTCTCCTCTCTGCAGATGGACACACCCTTCCCTGCTCCTGTGTCTCTCCTGCCTGCTTGGTTTTCCCCCATATGTGTAAGGCCTGACTGTGGGGGAGACCACGTTCCTTTTTAGATCTTGGTTGTTGTGTTTTTTCATTCCCAGTAAAAAAATTCTACCAAAAAAATCATTGTTTTTATACAGAATTTGAACCAGACAAAGCTACACTGATGTCTCTTGAGGACGTTTGTATCGAGCAAATATACACAGAAAGATATTTTTATTCAAAAACACAAACTGTACATTGTTTTTAACAGCTTTTGTTGCTTTATTGCTCTGTCTTGGTCTTAAACCTTCTTCTCTCAGCACACAACATCTTTCAGAGTCTATGAATACTCCAGTTAACAATTAAACCATTATTAAATTAGTTAACGATTATTTCAATAATTGATTATAATCAGACTGTTTAAACACACACACATTTGCAGTGAACATATCTGAATAAAATTGTCTTAGGCTAGCATTAGCTAAAGGCAGTTTGTGTTTGTCTGTTAGTCGTACTCAGCTTTTATAATGAAAAACGAATGCCCTGTCCATACGCCGGGTTGATGACCCATCCTGACTGAAAAAATAACTTTTAATGTGATTTTATGCTAGTTTTGTGGCAGCAATATTGTAGTTTTTGTCCTGAGTTGCGAGGCCGTCTAAATACGTAGTTGGCTGCATCTCCTCATGCCTGCTGTGCGTCGCCATGTTTGTTTTGCCGTCCAGAAGAACACAAAGTCACGTGACTGAAAACTATGAATCCAGTGTTGGACAAAGTCCTCAAAAGCTGTGCTCTGTCAAAAATCTGTTAAGTCAAAAATCTTCTGCGAGTATCAAACACAGTATCTACTGATTATAAGTCAGATGTACTACCCACTACACCACAGAGGAGGAAACTACTTTGAACTCCTCAGACAATTTAAAGTTCTACTCAAGTAAAAGTATGTTCTAGAAAATGTACACAGAAGGTACTTTTTCTTCAAAAAAGGTACTTCAGAAAATGACTTGAGTAAAAGTATCTAGTTACTGTTCACCACTGATTACATTACAGTGTGTAAGAATCAGTGCTCAATTTGTAAATCAAACGACACCGGAGTCCACAAGGCCAACACTGATACCGGACGCACACACAACACAAAGCATAGGCGCACACACACACGCCAAAATACCAAACAACTGCTCATTTATACTCAATTTTAAGTTAGATTTGAACATATTTGTTAACATTATTATACATTATAGCCAGGAAATCCTTTACCGTATCTAGTTGTTTAATACATCCCATACCACAGTCATGTCCTGGACTCCTCCTCCTGGCATCACCTAACTCTGTGTGTCTGTGGCAGTCCTGGTCCTTTGGTCCCCCATGACCTCACATAAGGGACCAGAATAATTTTGGACAAGAGGGGTCTGACAATATTGAGAAAGAGTAAGTCTGAAATGGTGGAAGTGAGCAGAGAGGCTTGGTTTGGGCTGCAAAACAAGTTCATCTGAGAAAATCTTTGCTTGGACTCAGCGCTTGATGCAGGGATGGTGTTAACCAGGGGCACCTGCAGGAATTTTTCTTGAAGTCACGCACAGAGCCAGCACCGCTCCAGACCCACAAATAAACACTGGCCCATAACGTGTGCACACGCACATATCCTTTAGAAGTAACACTAACAAATAATAAACGATATGCCTCAACTATTTGATGTTAACTCTGCTCCTGGTGGTGTTTAATAATAATTAATCAGACTATGGCAAATTATAACAGTTTTTACTCAGTGGGCTGTATACAGAGAGGCTCATAAACATCACAACCTGATGTAATGAGAGTGTTTCACTCCAGTGTAATGTGTCAATGAACGTTTGTTGGATTGCGAGAAATCAGCTGCTACACATAATTACTGTGCTTTTGTAGACTCGCTCATTTCCAAAACCTACTGTGTGTGGCCACCAGTCTGAACCACACAAAAACACAGACTCATGCAGCTGTGATCTGTAGGCTATAAACAAAGTTGGTAGCACTTTACATTACAGCATGGTAATAGTATGGTAATAGCATAGTAATAAGATGGTACCAAACATGTATTAACATGGTAATTATGGGTATTTACTAAGTAATCACTTGTGGAAATAACCATATAATTACTTTATAATACTTCACATACCATTTTAAATCAACATGTAAATTGTACATTCATTATTTTATTTGTTACTTGGTAATAACATAGAAACAGTGCTGCAAAATGCACATCTCTTTCTTTCTACTTTATTACATGGTAATAAACATAATAATATACATACAAGTTACCATAAGGATAGTTAAAAATGACCTGGGAATATGTGTCGTAGTTACTTGGTAATATATGGGGTAAGAAAGCTCTCAATAAAGACGTGCATGTAAAAGTGAGATGCATATATATTTGTCCGTAGTTGTGCATGAAATACATTTTGTAAATTATTGTACAAGAGAATACGATTCCAAAAATTACAACATTATATATTTGCAAAAATGAAATACAGTTTTTGTGTTTGTTTTTTTAAAAATACAAATTATAATTTTACACTTGCTATTGCTCTCTTGAGAATACAAAATTCAGCCGTGCTGGAACTGTCAAAAATACGTCACTGCTCACAGGCATTAGGCATCGAGCAAACAGTCATGGATTACTCAAACTGGCACTGCTGCTCTTCGCTCAGTCCCTTTTAAAACTGCCGTCTGAAAACTTTACACAACGTACAGTGATCTTCAGAAGAATATTCACCAACAAAACGTTCCAAACTTGCTAAAGGATATCAATTCTTCACTGAAGGATTCCTGGATTATGAAGATAAGAGCTTTGTTATGTAGCTAGCTCGCGTTAGCAACACAGCTATGTGATAGAGCTGCACGAATAAACAGTGTTAGATCATGTCACGATCTGAACTTATCTGAATATTTGACAATCTGCTTATCAGGAAACATAGTACTACAGTAGATTTTTATTTAGTAAAGCTGTCTGTGGTCAGTGACTTATTCTGACTGAGTGATGGGCTTTCACATCAACTGTACTGCCAAAAATACTCCTGTTTGTGTTTACATTAACCCCTGATTATAATTATACTTAGAACAATCTAAATGTTTAACTTATGATGAAGGATCAGAGACTGTGAAACTATGTGTCTCATTCTGTGGAGTAAATTGGGCTCAGACCACACTAAATGAGTCACTAATGGAAAACTGATTAGAAAATGGCAATGATTGATGCTTCTTGTGTCCTGGTACATCTTCAGTACAGCCTGGTATCTGTCACACACAATTACTGTTTATTTTAATGTTGGGTAAGAGCAAATAAACAATGACACAAGTGATTAAACAGTGACATCTACTTTAAAATCTAGATTCATAGGTTAGACAGTCAGGATAATGCTTAAGTACAGCACTGAAACTTTCCTAAGTACAGATCACACCACCTCATATCATGTATTATTCACAAATGTTCATCAGTGACTTGTTTTAAAGTACCTGCCTTTGAGCCTCTCAGAGAAATATTTATCATTTGTTTGACCTTTGGCATCTTCATTTACAGAAAAATATTTCCAAAAACAGTGAGTGAGAAGACTGGAGGCTCATACATTGTTAAACAAAGCAATATGGCTTTTATGCTCCACTAAACTTATGGATTGAGGGTACACTGAGTGACTATTTTAAAACTACCTGTATACTACTAGTATACTACCTGCAGTATACTGTTGTTGTTGTTGGCTGTTGGAGTTCATGTAGATGAAGTTTCTGTGGATGAAAAAAGTCAGTTTAGTGCCTTGTTAAACACAAAAAATAAAAATACTTGCTTTCCACAAAATATTTACTTTCCATCACAGCTTTATTAATCAGAAAAGCTGTATCAGGTGTATGTGATGAACACATCCAATCTGCTGTACACCTGCAGGCACCAATGGTGTTAACAGTGATGAAGAGATCTTTCAGTTTGCCATGAAGGTCTTTTCCACCCGATTCTCTGTACACTCTATAGACATGAATTACAGCACAGGGACAGTCTATGTTGAAGCACTTCATTGTGAAGGGTTCAAGTGGAAATGAAGATCATAGATAAGTGTGATAGAAACATAATGCCAAACTAATATGGCTTGTACGTTTAAAAAATATAAATGTCTGTGTAATTACACCTCTGACTTTAAGGAGGTCAAATGTAGTCAACATTTTGTTCTGAGTTGTGCCCGAGTTACCGGATCCAAGCAGTTACTGGATCGGACCATGTCAAAAAAAGGGAGCACTGGTAAGAAAGTATAAGATGGTTTCTAACATATGCAATTCTAAAAATATTTATAATATTGCTTTTTGGATTAAATATTAACTGTGCAATAAATAAATGAAATAAACATGTTTCAGAGCTTTATAGAAGCGTCACTGGCTGACAGCGTGGTATTTCAAAGATACAATAGTCTCTGGTGTCCTCTGGTGGTGACATTACAAATTGCAAAGCTGTCTCAGTGTGGCCATCTGCCCAATGAGGTGACTTTCTACAGCCTGTGAGCACCTGTGGTAACCTTACAGAGACATTATGAACACATTAAAATAGAGTGGGTGTGTTTCTCTTCTAGGAGTTTTCAGTTTGTCCGCTCTGGGCAAAGGGACTTATGGGCCCTGACTTATTTCCTGCAAGAGTTGTTTGGACACTAAAGAGACACAGAAAGTCCTTTTCAGCTTAAAGGTTTATGAACCACTGATGAACCACTTCACTAATGGGGAGCCCCAAAGACTCATTTAGACACTATTATGCATAAATGAAAGTATCTATCCTGCTTTGTTAATTGTACACTAACAGTATAGTACTCCATGTAACAGCACATGTATGAGTGGTGATAGACATCTGCCCATCTGGAAATATTTACACAAATAATAAAAATCCAGTTTTGTATTAAACTGCACAAAATAGCAATAGAGTAATTATACTGTTGCTCAACTGAGCATAACCAGCTGCTTCATAACATGTACATGTTCACATACACACATATGTATTTAACTTTTTTACTATATCTGCACATTGTACAGAGACACAGTATTGACCTGCTCTGTCAGTCTTTAAAGGGGTTATATTATGGTTTTAGGCTTGTTGATTGGTCAGAGCTTCCTAGAGTGTGTTCATGGGAGAGGCCAAGGTTTGAGGAACCAAGCGTTCTGAGGCCTCAAAAAAACTGTGCCACAGAAGACAGGATTAGTGAAAAACTGCGCAAATGAAGCAAAACACAATTCCAGCTATGTTTTTGATGAAGGAACATTATAACATGAGAGGAAGCTTTAGAAAGTTAATTTTGCATAGAATATGCCCTTTACATGTTCATGAACCATCAACACAACCATGATCCTAGCAGTTATATACAGTCCTGAACATCAAACCTCCAGGAGACACATGGTGAAGGCATGTGCTTGTGATACTAAGTAGAAAAAACAGCATAAGGAATTTCCAAATATCACAATATTACATACACAAGTCTTATAGCAACAAGGCCAACCTGAGACAAGTCTTTTGTGAGTACTTCTAAAACCTTATTCATAGCAATCGACTGTCCATGAATGTAAGTGATATACCATATATTATAAATAAAATGTATTTTGTCTCTACATGTCTTGGATTGTTTATTTCACATATCCAAAAAATAAGATAAAATAAAAGATGAATTCATGTCTAAATATATATATATATATATATATATATATATATATATATATATATATATATATAGATATAGATATAGATATAGATATATATATATATTGGTTTCTTTTCTGATTGAACAATTGGCAATGCAGTTTTGGAATCAAAACAAAATATGTAAACAAAAACAACTTGGCCATTATGTAAAGCATATTTTTAATTGTTAATAAATCAACTGTACCATTGTTATCAATAAACCTAATATTTGATTTAAAGGTTCAGTTTGATAAGATTTGACATGTCCAAAACAATTCCCCTTTTAAACACCACAGGGTCGAGTGTTTTGCTCAATTTTCTACATCACCACCAGGGGGCAGTGTTCAAATTTGTTTGCTAGGGAGTGTCCATGTCATGTGCGTCGTATGATAATGTGTGTAGCATATATTTATTTTATTATGCTAAGATAGAGACATGGGTGAGGTGTTTAGCTCAATGTTCAGTCTTACACTGAATAATTTCAGTTTAACAGTCAAACCAGTGTCTAGGGAGGGTTACCGGCAGTGACTCTGTAAATAGAGATGGAGAGCATTAATTAATTTAATTAATTAATTTTCATTAAGCATAAAGTTTATTAACAGAATTTAGGCCAAATAGTGTACTAAAAGGCACAGGTAAAAGTCAAGTGGATGGGATTTGATGAGAACAGTTATGCAGGATTAATACCGCTAATTGTAGTGGAACATTTGCATGGTTTATAATTTTATGGGCAACTGTAAGGGATTAAAAGGTGAAAAATAAACTCCTAAGATTTGACACAAACATGAGTTGTCATAAACGCACTGCTTACTTGCCAGTGATCTGGAGCAGGAGGAGGAAGGGTGGTGATGGACGAGTGGGGCTCTGTTTGCTGGCGACGTCCCACAGCGTCAGTCTCTCTCCGAGCCACGGGGTGGTGCTGATTGGTCCTCCAGCCACAAGCCGCGGTCCTGGGATCTCAGGTCCTCAGGAAGCTCTACAGCGCCAGTGCCAATACTTCCCTTAATAGCGATCGTAAGCGTCGCTATGGGAAGTAGTCACTGTTGTACAGCGTGAGGCAGCGTCAAAGTCTTGGAGCGGTGGCAAGGTCCTTCTAATGCCAAGATTAAAGTTCGGTTACGGCAGCTCGAAACGTCAAAAAGGGAAACTTATCAGAAAGCTGTTGTCAAGACAGCCACTGTATTGAACGATTGGCAGATGCTGCGGCGGGCTCCAAAATAAACTACAAAAATGATACTTATAAAAATTTATAAAAATTTTGTTAAAGCAAAACTATAACTGAGGTGGTTTGAAAAGTATAGAAGTCGTCGACGAGACAAAAGATGTTAAAATAAAATTACCACCGGGAAAACAAAACGAAGAGTGACAAAAATGAAGAGCGACAAATGAAGAATAGAACGAAGAGGAGAGAGAGATGTGGACAAGCGGGCGTATTTAAATGAATGCCAAAAAGGGGCGGTCACTTGCTCGCAGCGAGGTGTGGGGACATCAGATGTCCTTTATTGAGTGTCATCCCCAAGGACATACATTCAAATACTCCACTCCTTTAGCTAGGTTTTTAAAGCACTTTACACTCCTACTGAGAAATTGTTTCATGATAACATAATACAAATATCACAGGTGAATAATAGTGGATGAAACAAATACCCAACAGTTGTTAAATACGATTGTAAGTCTTCATAAAACAGTTGTGTCATTGTCCTCAGGCCAACCTGAGACTTTGTAAAAAATGCATCAATGTTAGATGATTCCAGTCTTTGGTGTGGTTCACTCAGTGCTCAGGCTTTAATGTAAAACAAGATAAAATTTCAAAAACTAACAAACACATTCAAGTTTTATAATTCAGTATTTGGATAAGTAATGTTTGGCATGAGAGCTGGAGTAAACTCTGACCACACAAAATGCAGAGTACTACAGATATTCAGCAGCAGGTGCTTTCTGAGGCCTTCAAAGAATCAGGCACACATTTGTATTTAAAATGAGTGCACTCTTTTTGGTTTAGGGACTTTATTATTTCAGCCACTAAATAGCAAAGCAAGATTTATTATTGAGTGAAATTCACCAAGTTATTCTAGTGTGCTGAGTCAGTGATTTGATCACTGCTATCCAAAGTGGAGTTGTGGAGTTTTTTTTTTGGTTCATGATGCAAGTGGCTTGGGAGGTCCAGTGTCCATCTGGGAGCAGGTGGAGGTGGAGGGAGATGAGAGATAAAGCGTCTGGATGAAGTCACTTCTTCCCCCTCCCGTCTCCTTCCTCCAACATGAGCAGTGAGCAGTGGTACCAGTGCTACCCAGAACTGGGAAATCTGTCCTGCACCAAAGAGATCCCCAATCAGAACATCACCATCTATCTGAGCGTGCTTTACATCTTCACCATCTGCACCGGCATCCTCAACCTTATGGTCATCATCGCTATCTCGCATTTCAGGCAAGTCGCAAGTGGTCACATCAGGTTTATTGTACTGAAATGTACTCATTTTGTGTCTTTTCTCAGGCAGCTGCATTCCTCTACTAACTTCATCCTCCTCAACCTGGCTGTCTCAGACTTCCTGGTGTGCTGGGTGGTGATCCCAGTCATAGGTTCCTTCTCGTACATTTGCTGGCGAGTCGGGGACATCATGTGTGCCCTGTATGACATCTTTGTCTTCACGGTGATTTCTGTATCGGTTGGAGACATGATCCTTATCTCCATAGACCGCTACGTAGCCATTTGTGACCCCATGCACTACTCCACCCGGATGTGTGGGAGATCTGTTAGCATCGCCCTGATTGCATGCTGGATCATCTCATTCCTATACGGCTTTGGGTATTTCCATAACACCATCATTACAAGGTGGTATAAGAGTTGCGTAGGGGACTGCATTAACACGGTGACCCCTATTGAAGATTACGTTGACCTGGCAGTGAACTTTTTTGGGCCTATTGTGCTCATAGTGATACTGTACTTGCGAGTTTTCTTTGTGGCAGTGTCGCAGGCCCGTGCCATGCGTTCTCAGGTTGCAGCCACCACACAGCAGCCAGCGGTGAACTCCAGGAAATCAGAGCTGAAAGCGGCACGGAATCTGGGCTTTGTTGTGTTACTCTTTCTCCTCTGCTACACACCGACCTACGTGGTCAATCTGGGAGGGAATGTGAATCTTTATTTAAGGGCCTTCCTGTATAATTTGATGTCTCTGAACTCATGTTTTAACCCCTTACTCTATGCGCTCCAGTATCCCTGGTTTAGGAGATCTGTGAAGCTGATAGTGACGTTTAGGATTTTGCAAAGTGGTTCACGAGATGCAAATGTACTATGAAGACTTTTAAATGCAGTGGTAATTTTTTAGCTTGGTAAAAAGACATGTTGCTGATAACCCATGTGCAATGAAATAGCATTTTACCCATTTAAAATGTTATGTGTAATCACTGAGGCATGGTGTTGAGAACCAAAAGGGCGCATTTTGGGCAATTCTGAAATTTACATTGAAATGAAAGCTTTTGTTTTTACAGCCTAAAGATCACAATAAAAATATTTGTCTATATCTGAACATAGGATTCAGACAGTGTCAAGATATAAATGCTATACTGCTATGTCATATAGAAAAAGGCACAAAATGCTGGAGCCAAAAAAGGTGAATATAACTAAGTCAGTGGTTCTCAAGCTCTGGTACAGGATCCACTGGTGGTACTCGGGAGTCTTTTGCAGTTCAAAACCTGCTTTAGTTTGATTTAGAGCCTGTTTTATTCCTGTTTTAGTCCTGCTCTGGTTAGGGCTTAAATTTTAATGTGAAGAGCACTGCTTGGTTTAGGCCCAGTCCTGGCTTAGACCTAGACTAGGTTTAGTTCTAGATTTGTCCTGATTTAGTCCTGGTTATGTGCTGGCTTAGACCATATTTAGTCCTGGCTTGGACCTGGATTAGTTCTGCTTTTAGTCCTAATTTAGTCCTGGCTTAGATTTGGTTTAGTCCCAGTTTTAGTCAATATCTGGTCCTTATATAGTATTGCTCTTTTGAGTCTTTAATGATGAAACTTGGAAAGCCAAATATTTCCTGAGGTGGTGGTCTGTGATCTGTGTGTTTGACTATTTAGCATTTATGAATTGAAGATTGAAAAAAACATTAGTACTGTGCCATTGTGCGCCTGTAAATTTCACTTACACTCTTTTGTTCTAAGCCTTCAGTGTTGCAAAACAGATTTATATGTATATATCATGGCATGCTTATTTTAGCTATTGAAACATCTATACCAAATACAAAATGCATGGTTCTAATTGTAGCTCTGCATTGTACACACTGCTATTCTCTCTCGGTCATGAATTCAACTGATTTTACACTTTTGAAATGAAAAGCTGTTTTTCACCAACAGAAAAGTCTCCCTCTGTGTGTACACCGCCCATGTGGGAGTCAAAGATACCAAACCCAGTATTAGTGGATGGAACAATCAGTCTACACAAAAGCACTTTTATCACCGCATGGGATTTTTTTATGTGGAAAATATGAAAACATTTATGGAAGAGACCAAAGGTTATTCGTTTTATTGTTACACTTATTGAATAATAACGCAAAACACTGTTTGAAGTCTTTTGTGAGTATTAGCAATCCACTGTCCTTGAATGTAAGTGATGTATAATATATTATAAATAAAATGTATTTTGTCTCTAAATGTCTTGGATTGTTTATTTCACATAAGATAAGATAAAAGATAAATTCATGTCTAAATTTAAAAAAAAATGTGTGTGTGTGTGTGTGTGTGTGTGTGTGTGTGGGGGGGGGGGGGGTTGATTACAAGAATAAAGTTCTGACTTGAGTGACTTTGTCCAGGGGAGAGCAGTCAGCTGCAGGTTCAGGCTGCACAGACACAGCAGGTGGGGGGGGCAGGTGTGGCAGTGTAGAGCACACCTGAGGGGCCGTTTAGACGACAATATGTTTGCTGAATCCACAAAGGTTTGATTGTGGTTTGGCCTTTTGTTTACACAAAGACGGGGTTTTCGTTTTCCAAATATGCAAAGGTTTGAAAACACTGGAAGAGGTGTTTTGGTCCCACAGCGGGGAGCCGCTCGGAGCTGCTCCGCTCTCGTGTACACTGTGAAAACACTGTACTCACTGAAAATGATGATGGAACTGCCCCAATCTGAACAGTGATTGGCCTTCTGCCTACTGTACGTCAGCTGAACCATAAGCGCTAAATAGTAATAATACATTCATATTTAGTCCAGTCACTGTCAGTAATTTCTGATTAAGTATTAACTTTAGGAGGGACTTTATAAGAATTCTCCAGAAAACCACAAGATCCTAAAGTTGTTGGAAAATTTCAGACCAGAGCTATAATTTGTGTGGTCTAAAGCATTTGTGGGGTCCACAGCGCCGTTTGCAGGACAAATACAGGTACTACAGTTTACAGTTGTTATCCTCACAACTCAGCATTTTTGTATAAATGTGAATTGCAGGCAGCATGAGTGTTGTGTTTTCCTGGCCAGCGTTGTCTTGTAAACGAGCCCTGAGTTCACTCAGAGCTGATGGTCCTCTCTGAGACAGAGGCAGCAGCAGTGACTGTAGTGAGAGCTGTGACCTGAACACTGGCCTCAGGAATAACAGATACTCACTACTGTTGGAGACAGACTTCTGCTTCAACCCTTTTATTAAGGTAGAAATGTGTAATGTGTAACTAATGCAGAGGATAAAAAATACAAAATCTAAAAGCTGTCCTATTCTGCAAATGTTTTGTTATTATTTTTATGATTTTGTTACCATTGTGCAAAGACCTACTCTCAGTAAATCATTAGCTGGTAACTGTGGGAGTATTTTTTTTTTTTTTTTAATAGAAACAATTTCTGAACAGCCATTTGACAACAGAGGTGGAGAACATGGTTTATTTGGACTCCATGTTCCCTACCTCCCTCAAGATCTGGTTGAAGCTCTCCCAGAGGTGGGAGTTGAAGACCCCTCTGACAGAGGGCTCAGCCAGACGTTCCCAACAGACCCTCACAGCATGTTTGGGCCTACCGAGTCTGTCCGGCCTCCTCCTTCACCAGGGATCCAACTCACCACCAGGTGGTAATCAGTTGACAGCTCAGCCCCTCTCTTCACCCGACTGTCCAAGACACACGGCTGAAGGTCAGATAACACGACAACAAAGTCGATCATCGACCTCCGGCCTAGGGTGTCCTGGTGCCACATGCACTGATGGACACCCTTGTGCTTGAACATGGTGTTCGTTATGGACAAACTGTGACTAGCACAGAAGTCCAACAACAGAACATCACTCAGGTTCAGATCGGGGAGGCCGTTCCTCCCAATCATGCCCCTCCAGGTGTCACTGTCATTGCCCATATGGGCATTAAAGTCCCACAGTAGAACAATGGAGTCCCCAGTTGGGGCACATTCCCTGCCCACAACCCTCCCAGGGACTCCAGGCTGTGGGCAGGGACTCCTCAGGAGTGGGACTCCTGAGGCAGCCGACAGGTACCGGCAGGCCAAGCGTGCTGCAGCCCGAGCAGTTGTGGAGGCAAAAACCCAGGTCTGGGAGGAGTTCGGGGAGGCCATGGAGGAGGACTATCAGTCGGCCTCAAAGAAATTCTGGCAAACCATCCGGCGCCTCAGGAGGGGGAAGCAGTGCTTCACTAACACTTTTTACAGTGGAGGTGGGGAGCTGTTGACCTCGACTGGGGATGTTGTTGGGCAGTGGAAAGAATATGTCGAGGATCTCCTCAATCCCACCGACACATCTTCCACTGAGGAGGCAGAGGCTGGGGACTCAGAGGTGGACTCATCCATCACCCAGGCTGAAGTCACCAAGGTGGTCAAAAAGCTCGACAGTGGCAAAGCACCGGGGGTGGATGAGATTTGCCCGGAGTACCTCAAGTCTCTGGATGTTGTGGGGATGTTTTGGCTGACATGTCTCTGCAGTATCGCGTGGCGGTTGGGGACAGTATGTAGGAGTATTGGACCGCTGCTGATATTCTAACTCAAAAAGGACATTCCTTTAGAAGCCACGGTGTCTGACCTATAGTGACCCAAGGACAATGAATAAGAATGGTATCTGCTTTCTGGTACCCCTCATGACAACTTTGTTGACTTAAAAGTCATAAATCCGCCATAACCTTCAGTTCTAACAGATAAGAGCACTCGTCACTACAGTGAACCTCCAACTGCCCTTTTACAAATTCCAGGGGGACTCGAAACATGGAGCAATACTGCTACCTAGTGGACAAGACCGACTGTGGTGTTGTTCATTCCGATCAAGTATGCGTATTAAAGACTTAATCACTCATCTGTTCAAGAGACTGATTTCATGCATTAACATGTTACTTTACAGGAAAATGTCATAACTATGTTTTGTGCAAACTGTTGAAATCATCATGTTTATCATTGGTTGGATATATGCTTATTCAGTATCATTTGTTCAACAGTATTGTTTGTTGCTACAAAATGTTCCACTCAGTGTAAATGTAACATGCCTTAAAATCTAGTTAAGTTGAAGTGGAGTAAGGCCCAATCCCATTTCTCATTTTTACCCCTACCCCTTCCCCTAGCCCTCACCCTTCGCCTTCCCCTTAGACCTTAAAACAGAGGGGTAAGAGGTAGGGCTGACAATACACCCCTAAGAAATGGGACACCCCTACGCTGCTATATTAGGCTATATCATCATTGTACAAACCATTTGCTCAGTTTATACTTTACTTTTTTTAAAACAAGCCAACATCAGCCAGAAGGGGGCGCATGTGAACAACAGGAGAACTGTAGGTGAACGAGCTTCAGCTCAAACACAACTGTAACACCAGAGAAAGCAACAAACTGCTGAAAATTGGGGATTGATCTTCACCATACACCACGTGGGGCAGGAGGAGCTCACTGTGCTCAGGTAAAGATCACCTGTCTCTGCAAATACAGCCGCATGTGCGTCACGTGATTCATGTGCGCTGCTACTTCTCTCTGCATCAAATTAGTGGCATTAAAATGAGGTTATGGGACATATATAGTTTTTTGTGTTTGTTTTTTGACTGAAACATCAGTTACATTATTTAAAAACACCGCGGGTCCCGCTGATAAAGCGCTAAATCCTTGTCTTAACCCTGTATTTCAAAGCGATGTTTTCCACAAACTTTAACGGCGGATATCTCTGTGATTACTGGGGCTAACGACATAAAACAAACACTGGCATAAAGTTTAGGGTCCTTTCTGTCAGCGCAAAATGGTGAGACTATTTAGTTACAACATAAATACAAAAGAAATCACAACAAAATAACAAGGCGTAAGGCACTGCCATTAGGTGAGCAAATTGTATGTAGCCTACATTATTTTAAAACACAACGAATGAACGAAATACAAAAGAACTCCGTCGTAACTCTTAAAATGGTCATAAATGCAGAATATACGTCTTTGTTGCTGCCATGTTACCCATAAACACGACGTATCATGGTAAACTCCTCCTACCCCTTGGTTTTAAGTGTGCATCTGGAAATGCTCCGTTTGGAGGGGTGTACAGTCCTTCGCCTTAGCCCTTGCCCTTACTGCAAAAGAGAATTGGGATAGCCCTTCGTCTCTCGTGAACGCGCAAAATGAAGGGCTAGGGCTAAAGAAAAGGGCTAAAGGGTAGAAATGGGATCCAGCCTAAGACACATTTCTTTTTATGACATTTACTTTGTGTCTAGCAAAGGTAATTTGATCTCCTCCACTATCACTGCAGAGATAACAGGGAGTCAAAGATACACCCCTCCTCTTCCCTCTCCTCAGTCTTGTCTCTCTCTCAGTCTTCTCTTGTCTAGTCTCTGTCTCTCCTTCGTCTTCTGCGTCTTCTAAGTCTATGTTTTTTCCCTTTCTACTCGTCTCATTTTTGTTGTGTTAAGTTTACTTTGCCGATGAATCTTTTCACGATAAGTCGTCTAAACTTTTATTTGATCGTTTCAAGTATCATTTTTGTAGTTTATTTTGAGCCTCTCGCTCAAAATTGCGCCTCTTGCCGCGCAACATCCGCCATCTTTAACAATCGCTGCCTTGACCAAAGCAGCTATTTCAAGAAGTTATACTTCTAAAGTTTTTGAGTCACTGTGAAAGGATTTTTATTGAATTTTTCATTTGGCATTAAAAGGACATTTGCCATGCTCTGAGACTTTGACGCTGCCTTACGCTGAACAACAGCTAAACTCTCCCATGGCATCACGCCCACTGGTCAAACATAACATCTGATCTGGTGACTGGCTTGTGGAGCTTTTGGAGGATAAAACCTACGAACCGCGGGTTGGAGTGGGAACATCTGCCTGCAACACCCCGCGGATCCAGAAAAAACAACATCTGAGCCCCTGGCTGAAACTGGAGGCTGGCTTGTTGTCATCGCCCTTTCCCTCCTGTCCAAGTACAGTAAGCCCAGTGTTGTGTGACAGAGTTGGCGCTAATAGTCTCAGAGTCTATTTCCACCTTTATTCCCTAAATCTCCAGTAATTTAATAAGTCATACTATAACCTTACTCCACTGCAATTCATGATTAATTAATCAGTAATTCTGCATAACGGTTCTGTTCAAAATTACATTCTTTTCAATATTTACTTGTGCCTCAGTATACTATTCTGCCTAATTGTGTAATAAACGTTATACTTAATCTAAATTAAGTTGAGTTTGGTGGTCTTTATCTATTATACCGAGTCTTTGCTGGTTAACCTTTCCCTCTTGAGACATTAGTTTAGGTGTTTTAATCTGCATGTTAGGCTAACTGGTAGCAATGCAGAATTATTATTCTTAATTTTTGTCTTAATTAAGTGTATATATATATTTTATATATGTATGCTACACAGTACCTCTGGACTGGCAGACCGGGGTGGTGGTTCCCCTTTTTAAGAAGAGGGACCAGAGGGTGTGTTCTAACTACAGGGGGATCACACTTCTCAGCCTCCCGGGGAAAGTCTATTCCAGGATACTGAAGAGGAGAATTCGGCTGATAGTCGAACCTCGGATCCAGGAGGAACAATGCAGTTTTCTCTCGGTCGTGGAACAGTGGACCAGCTCTATACCCTCCATAGGGTGCTTGAGAATTCGTGGGAGTTCGCCCAACCTGTCCACATGTGCTTTGTGGATTTGGAGAAGGCATTCGATCGTGTCCCTCATGGTATTCTGTGGGGATTATGGTCCTGGGATTATGGGGTCTGAGGCCCTCTGCTAAGTACGGTCCCTGTACGAACGGAGCAGGAGTTTGGTCCACATTGCTGGCAGTAAGCCAGACCTGTTTCCAGTGCATGTTGGAACTCCAGGAGGGCTGCCCTTTATCACCAGTTCTGTTAATTATTTTTATGGACAGAATTTCTAGGTGCAGCCAGGGGCTGGAGGGAGTCTGGTTTGGGGACCACGGATTTCATCTCTACTTTTTTATGTCGTCCTGTTGGCTTCCTTGAACCAGGACCTTCTGATTGCACTGGGGTGGGTTGCAGCCGAGTGTGAAGCAGCTGGGATGAGAATAAGCATTTCCAAGTCCGGGGCCGGAAAAGGGTGGATTGCCCTTTCCAGGTTGGAGGAGAGCTCCTGCCTCAAGTGGAGGAGTTTAAGTATCTCGGGGTCTTGTTCACGAGTGAGGGAAGGATGGAGCGTAAGATTGACAGGCGAATTGGTGAAGTGTCTGCAGTAATGCGGTCATTTTATCAGTCTGTTGTGGTGAAGAAGAAGCTCAGTCGAAAGCCAAAGCTCCCTATTTACCGGTTGATCTACGTTCCTACTCTCACCTATGGTCATAAGCTTTGGGTCATGACCAAAATGACAAGATCCCAGATACAAGTGGCCGAAATGAGTTTTCTCCACAGGGTGGCTGGGGACTCCCTTAGAGATAGTGTGAGGACCTTGGTTACCTGGGAGAGGCTCGGAGCAGAGCCGCTGCTCCGTCACATCGAGAGGAGTCAGTTGAGGTGGCTCGGGCATCTGTTCCGGATGCCTCCTGGACGCCTTCCTGGGGAGGTGTTCCGGGCATGTCCCACAGGGAGGAGGCCCCGGGGAAGACCTAGGACACGCTGGAGAGACTATGTCTCCTGGCTGGCCTGGGAACACCTTGGGGTTCCTCTGGTAGAGCTGGAGGAAGTGTCTGTGAAGAGAGAAGTCTGGGCATCTCTGCTTAGACTGCTGCCCCTGCAACCCGGCTCTGGATAAAGCAGAAGTGACTAAATGTAAATGATGGACTAACAGAGGGAGGGGATATAGCTTCACATGTGGAAACATTACCATCTCACAGCACAGAAGTTCGTGAGTAAATAAAAAAATTAGCAGTGGGACTCGATAAAAAAAATTTAAATTAATTTCAGGCTTTGTAATTAATTAATCATGATTAATCACATTTTTATCAAATAGCAATATGTATGTGTCAGAAATAAAATATAGGAGCTTATTTGTATGTTCAAACACCGCAGTCAAACAGGGGCAGTATTTAGTGTTCGTACATCGATCTATGCCTCTCAGTGCACATAGTAACACGGGAGCATGGCGCGCCTCTCTCCTCTCTCTCTACTCCTCTGTGCTCCACCTGTGACCTCTGCACAGTCCTGTCCCCTCACGTCTCAACCCAACAGACTGCTGTCTCCTGTGGGCGCCAGTGCTTCTGTCAGCTGTGAGAACAATCAGAGATACGATGAGTGGCGCCTTGAAGCAGCGCCGTGAAAGAAAAAGAGTGAAGTCGTGCACTGGATGCTTGAGGTGGGCTGGTCTCGAAGGAAACCCCACAGTTACCTGTAGTCCTCTCGTATAGACACATATATCTAACTTTCCACAGCTGAAATACTCTTACATTTGGTGTGGATGTCCAGCCCTGGTTACTGTGCACTAGAAACTAGGCCACTGAGAACAGTTCTGTGTTGTCATACAAGTGTGATTAAATGCATTCATTTTTTATGTGTTCATTTCTCTGTAATGAATTAATCGTAATTAACACATTAAAGTCCCAGCCTTGAAAAAAATATAAAAAACAAATCAAGTGTGTCCAGTAGTGCTGTGACGAAGGGCAGTGAGAGATGGATCCAGCTGCAGAGAGGAGGAGACTGGAGCTCTGCTTCTGATAAAAACATAGGACACAACATTGTTAGACCAAACTCCAAAGTGTGTACAAGTTCAGTTATTGTCCCAACAGAAGCTCATGGAACTGTGACATTACATTTGACTTGAGCTCCTCCGCGAGCTCCCACAGTTCAGGCTGAAGTATTATCTGAAACAGAATAAATAACATGAAGTGAATCATTTCATTCAGCAGCAGGTCACTGTACAGATGTGTACAGATGTGACCTGTCGCTAGGTTTGATGGATTATTCCCATTTACTGTGTAGCGGAGCCCCAGATGTATGGACACTAGAGTTTTTTGCTCTGACTTCCCAGCACCTCTGCCTTCCTCTCACTTCTCTAAGGACTGGAGTCTCTGAGAATGTTTTTATCCTTTATCATGTTGTGCACTGTTCTGTTCTGCTGCTGCTCTCCTCTCTGCAGATGCACACACCCTTCCCTGTCTCTCCTGTCGATCCCCTGTTTTTTAATCTTATTTAAAAAAAACTCACTCATCAAAATAACATAAACTTGTCTAAAAATAAAAAAAATCCTCAAAATAAAAAAAGCATGTCACAAAATAAAAAATATTCTTCTATTTAAAAAATAAGTCTTTCCACTATTTAAATAAAGTTTATCAAAAAATAAACACACACACAGCTTCAAATTAAAATAGGGCACTGTTTCCCTAAAATGTCTGCCCCTTTTAAATTAAGACTGCCACAAAAAGAAAACCATGCTTCAAATTTTTAAATTGTTAAGCTAACGTGGATAATGCTAAGGAAGTGAGTGCAGCACTGCCTGATCACAAAACAGACAGAACCTGTTGCTCTGTGGCAATCAAAATTATTATATTATTAATAATAATTGCACTTATAGCTTGACTTCACTTTTAAAGCACTCCAGCAGTCCAAACACGTATTTATTTTATAGATATGTATGATGACTTGACTCGTCCTGCCTCTATCTCAAGAAATAATGGCATAATAATGATTCTTTCTTCCTCCGTGTTTCTCTGCATAAACAAAGTCCAGACTTGTCTCCTCATGTAGACAGTTTGATGCTGGTAAAGCTTCAGTCTGCAGCCAGACCCCTCACAAGTCACAACTGTAACACAGCATGAGGATAATCTGCTCTTTGCACTGATGTGGTCAGGAGTGAGAGTGAGAGCGGCACATCCGGGTACGCTAAGCTGCAGTCTCACTTTCTTAGCATTAGCCACGTTAGCTGAACCCTTTTAAAAACTGAAGCATGGTTTTCTTTTTGTGGCAGCCTTAATTTAAAAGGAGGAGACATTTTAAAGCTGTTTGTTTTTATTTTTAGATGAACTTTATTTAATTACTGGAAAGTCTTATTTTTAAAATAGAACAATGTTTGGGTTTTTTTGTGAGTGGTTTTTTTGGGTATTTTTATTTTTAAAAAAGTTAATTTTATTTTGATGAGTGAGGGTTTTTTAAACAAGCTTTTTAAAGATTGACACATGCCTTTATTTTAACTGACTTGTTTATTTTTTTAAGCAACACTTTTAAAAATCTTCCTCCACTTTTATTTTTCTAGTGGACAAAACCAATTTTGATGATGTTCCTGTTTTAATATAGACGTTTATTTAAATTTTTTGTATATTCTCCATGAAGGCCTATGGTGTTCCATGGAACGAACCACTCACCACACATAAGTTACATAGTGCTCTAAATAAGAACTCTAAAAAGAGTATAGTTTCACAGATGTATATGATGTTATTAACTGTAAATTACAAACCACTATACATTGAGAAAGTGTGGTGTAAAGACTTAGGAGTGCAAGTGGAGGATGACAGCTGGAAAAAAATATGGAATACCATTGTTTTCTCATCAAAAAATCCCAATCATCAGATAATTCATTTAAATGTTTTGCATAGAACCTATCTTACCCCTCAAAAAAAGGTACCTGATAAAACTTCAGTCCACTCCAATATGTGATAAATGTTCTGATAATGCCAGAGGTACTTTCATACATATGTTTTGGGATTGCAAAGGTGTCGTTATATTTTGGAAAATTGTTTTTTCTTATTTAACACAATTACTGGACCGAGTCTTTTATTTTTCCCCACTTGTTTTGTTACTTAATGATTTTTCGCATTTACCTCACTGGACTTGTTCACAGAAAAAGGTCCTATTGGCTGGTCTAACTGCTGCAAAGAAAATGCTTGCTCTTCGCTGGCAGTCTCCAGACAAACTGTCTTTTGTACATTGGATCAACACCTTTCGTGATATCAGTAACATGGAATTATCAGTGGCAAAAATGCATGGAGCCAAGGAGAAAAACATTACATTTTTGACAAATACTTTATCTAAAATAGACAAACTTAAAGAGAACTAAATATGTATGATCATTTAAGCTTTAAGTCTAACTTAATCATCTATATCCTAAACTGTTCATCTGTTCTGCTGTTGAGGGTGGCTTGTGTGATCTTTGATATGACATTATAATCTCTTTTGGGGATTGTATCCCTAGTTTGTTTTGCTTAGAGGTAACAGAAATCCAGAAAGGGTGGGGGAGTGGGTGGGTTGCCGCCATGAGCTCCTTTTTTCTTTTTTTCTTTTTTTTTTTGGGTGGGGGGGGTGGAAGTGTATATGTATGTGTATGTATGTATATATGTGTATATATGTATGTATATATATATATATATATATATATATATATATATATATATATATATATATATATATATATATATATATATGTATGTGTGTGTGTATGTGTATGTATATATTATTAGTATTTTGTTTATTGTTTTCCTTGTTTGAAAATCAAATAAAAATTTGATCGCAAAAAAAAATAAAATTTGTATATTCTTTTTTTATTTGAGGGATGGGTTTATTTTTAAGGCAAGATTTAAATAAAAATCATACATCTGCTTTTAATTTTGCTGTTGCACCTGAGGGCCACCATAGATACCAATGACACACACAACACAATGCATAGGCGCACACAAATGCCAAAATACCAAGCAACTGCTCATTTATACTCAATTTTAAGACATGGACGAGCGTTGGAACACGAGTGTTTGTTTACAGCCAGCATCAGCAGAGATTCGCCTAGACCTAGACCAGCATTGTTTGTTTGCGGATAAAAATGGGTACTATAATGTAAGGTGTAATAACACTTTAGGAGCACTTTGGTGTCAGCGCAGTGATATTTTCACTCCTAAAAAATTCTCTCCAGTGATTGGTTCTGTTGACGGAAGTGAGAGGGGGAGGGGGAGAGAATTTTTCACTGCACCGACGCCAAAGTGCTCCTAAAGTGTTATTACGCCTTACATTATAGTACCCATTTTTATCTGCAGTTAGCCTGTAGCTAACTAACTAGCCGCCTCTCTCAACTCAGATAATCTCATCCGCTCTGCAGCTCATTCATAGACAGCAGAACATGTGCAAGCTCAGGATGAGTCAGGCTGGATTTTTTGGACCTGATTTAAGCTCTACAACTATTTGAAACGAATAACCAGTGCCTAGAGCTAAAGCCTGAGGTCCTAGTTTACCATTTTTTCCAAATGTGCCATAAACCATAATTAGTCTGTAGTCTGTGTGGCCAATATATATGTGTGTGTGTGTGTGTGTGTGTGTGTGTGTGTGTGTGTGTGTGTGTGTGTGTGTGTGTGTGTGTGTGTGTGTGTGTGTGTGTGTGTGTGTGTGTGTGTATGTATGTGTGTGTGTGTGTGTGTGTGTATTTAATGTTGAGTAAGAGCAAATAAACAATGACACAAGTGATTAAACAGTGACATCTACTATAAAATCTAGATTCATAGTTTAGACAGTCAGGATAATGCTTAAGTACAGCACTGAAACTTTCCTAAGTACAGATCACACTACCTCATATCATGTATTATTCACAAATGTTTACCAGTGACTTGTTTTAAAGTACCTGCCTTTGAGCCTCTCAGAGAAATATTTATCATTTGTTTGACCTTTGCCATCTTCATTTACAGAAAAATATTTCCAAAAACAGTAAGTGAGAAGACTGGAGGCTCATACATTGTTAAACAAAGCAATATGGCTTTTATGCTCCACTAAACATGGATTGAGGGTACGTTGAGTGACTATTTTAAAACTACCTGTATACTACTAGTATACTACCTGCAGGAACTTTCTGGAGCAGTCCTGAGGACGTGTCTTTCTTCTTAGAGTGCTTTTATTGTGGCTTTTGCTGTTCAGTTGTTATTGTTGGCTGTTGGAGTTAATGTAGATGAAGTTTCTGTGGATGAAAAAAGTCAGTTTAGTGCCTTGTTAAACACAAAAAATAAAAATACTCACTTTCCACAAAATATTTACTTTCCACCACAGCTTTATTAATCAGAAAAGCTGTATCAGGTGTATGTGATGAACACATCCAATCTGCTGTACACCTGCAGGCACCAATGGTGTTAACAGTGATGAAGAGATCTTTCAGTTTGCCATGAAGGTCTTTTCCACCCGATTCTCTGTACACTCTATAGACATGAATTACAGCACAGGGACAGTCTATGTTGAAGCACTTCATTGTGAAGGGTTCAAGTGGAAATGAAGATCATAGATAAGTGTGATAGAAACATAATGCCAAACTAATATGGCTTGTACGTTTAAAAAAATTTTTTTTTTTTGTGTAATTACACCTCTGACTTCAAGGAGGTCAAATGTAGTCAACACTTTGTTCTGAGTTGTGTCTGAGTTACCGGATCCGACCATGTCAACAACAACAACAAAAAAAAAAAAAAGAAGTTCCCGGATCCAGCTCAAACTAAGCCCTGGTAAGAATGTATAAGATGGTGGTTTATAACATATGCAAAAAAAGAAAAAAAAACTATGTTTTTACAGTTCTAAAAATGTTTATAATAATGCTTTATAGATTAAATATCTTTAACTGTGCAATAAATAAATGAAATAAACATGTTTCAGAGCTTTATAGAAGCGTCACTGGCTGACAGCGTGGTATTTCAAAGATACAATAGTCTCTGGTGTCCTCTGGTGGTGACATTACAAATTGCAAAGCTGTCTCAGTGTGGCCATCTGCCCAATGAGGTGACTTTCTACAGCCTGTGAGCACCTGTGGTAACCTTACAGAGACATTATGAACACATTAAAATAGAGTGGGTGTGTTTCTGTCCCAGGAGTTTTCAGTTTGTCCGCTCTGGGCAAAGGAACTTATGGGCCCTGACTTATTTCCTGCAAGAGTTGTTTGGACACTAAAGAGACACAGAAAGTCCTTTTCAGCTTAAAGGTTTATGAACCACTGATGAACCACTTCACTAATGGAGAGCCCCAAAGACTCATTTAGACACTATTATGCATAAATGAAAGTATCTATCCTGCTTTGTTAATTGTACACTAACAGTATAGTACTCCATGTAACAGCACATGTATGACAGACACCTGCCCATCTGGAAATATTTACACAAATAATAAAAATCCAGTTTTGTATTAAACTGCACAAAATAGCAATAGAGTAATTATACTGATGTTCAACTGAGCATAACCAGCTGCTTCATAACATGTACATGTTCACATACACACATATGTATTTAATTTTTTTACTATTTCTGCACATTACACAAAGATACAGTATTGACCTGCTCTGCCATTCTTTAAAGGGGTTATATTATGGTTTTAGGCTTGTTGATTGGGCAGTGCTTCCTAGAGTGTGTTCATGGGAGAGGCCAAGGTTTGAAGAACAGAGCGATCTGAGTCCTCAAAACCTCTGACAGGATTAGTGAAAAATGCGCAAATGAAGCAAAACACAACTCCAGCTATGTTTTTGATGAGGGAACACCATTATAACATGGGAGAAAACTTTAAAAAGTCTATTTGCATAGAATAAGCTCTTTAAATGTTCATGAACCATCAGCACAACCATGATCCTAGCAGTTATATACAGTCCTGAACATCAAACCTCCAGGAGACACATGGTGAAGGTATGTGTTTGTGCAAAGGATACTATGTAGAAAAAACAGCATAAGCAATTTCCAAATATCACAGTATTACATACACAACTCTTATAGCAACAAGGCTAACCTGAGACTTTGTAAAAAAAAAAAAAAAGCATACATTTTAGATGATTCCAGTCTGTATGCTGTAGTCTGGAATTTTTGAGAAACTAGCCTCTCTCTCCCCTGTTTTCAAAGAATTCATTGCTCCTCACTGCTCCCCCTCCCCTGTGGTAGTCACTCAGGCCACGCCCCCCTTTTCGCGCATGCGGTTGTCATGGCAGCAGCATGAAGTTTCACACAGTTGTAAATGGAGCAGATAGCAAGGTAAGCTAATTTTTTAAAACACTTTTACACTTGTTACCATCCCCCTTTACCATTTACCCGCTGTTATGTGCATATAAAGACTGATTGTTAGAAAAATAAGGTTTTATCTTTCAAATATTTGTAAGAATCACTCATGACCACAGTACTCCAATGTGACTTGTCCCGGGTTTTAATCAGGCCATGTCCCAAACGTCCCGGTTTTTAACCTATGTAATGCCAAAGCAGCGCACCATGCTTGAAACTCAGTTGTCTTTGAGCCGTCTCTATGACAATCACAACGTTGTCATGGCGATAATAATGTAAACCAATTAAAAAGCTCAACAGTGTCCCATGTGTCTCTAACACGATGCTGATTTGTCCGTGGCATTGACATTACACGTTTTTTTGCAGCGCGTTCACTGATTCCAAGTGACCAGCATGCCAAAAAGAAAGTCGCGATTAACTAAAGAGCTCCTGGATCAAGAGAGAAAAGTGCCGGGTAATGAGTATGCTGTGTTTTGTCTACATTGTAAGTATGACTTTTCCGTTGCTCATGGTGGAAAAAAACGACGTGCAATGTCACACGAAAACTAGCAAGCACAAGAGGTGGGAGCAGGCGGAAAGTTGCTCTATTAACATGTTTTTCGGTGAAGCTGCTTCTGGCGACAAAGAACTTAAACGTGCTTCTCAGGAAGCCACATTTGCCTACCGCCTGGTGAAGCACAACCACAGCTTTCATTCAATGGACTGTGCAGCTGGGCTGCTGCAAAAATTTTATGACCACCGCTTTACGTGCGCTCGCACTAAGGCTGAGGCAATTGTTACAAGTGTGATAGCTCCTTATGCTATGGAGTTGCTACTGGAAGACACCATGGCTGTCACTTTGGTCTCTGTCACAATGGATACGTCAAACCACCAGGCAGTGAAGCTTGTGCCTGTTGTAATCCGCTACTTCAAATTAACCGAGGGAGTCAGTGTGAAGATATTGGACTTTAAGTCACTACCAGGTGAGACGTCAACTCTCCTGTTCACTGAAGTGCACCATAGCCTCTCTGCATTTAGTCTGATGGGCAAAGTAATTGTTTTTTGTGCCGACAACACCAACACCAATTTTGGTGGAAAGGCGAGAAGAGGGCGAAACAATGTGTTTTATAAACTTGATAACGCCACCCCCAACAGTCTGGTTGGAGTAGGATGTGCAGCGCACATAGTGCACAACGCTGTGCAGTTCACAGCAGACACACTGCCCTGTGACATTGAGAACTTCATTATTAAGCTGATTGAATATGTTCACATTTACACTGTCTGGACTGAGGAGCTCAAAGATTTCTGCGCATTTGTAGATGTTGAGCATGCCACTCTCTTTGGGACAACCAGAACCCATTGCTTTCACTGGGACCTGCTGTAGAGCGGGTCCTGAAGCTTTATCCAGCACTTCAGTCCTACTTCAGGTCTCAGGAAAAACCTCCCAATACAATTCTCAAGTTCCCTGAAGACGACGTGTGTGAGGCCTGGTTGTGGTTTATGCACAGCCAGCTAACACTCTTCAATGACACTATAAAAAAGATGGAGAAAGAGTAGAACTCTGCTGTCTACTCTGCACTGTACCTCTCCAGCCTACAGGAGAAGCTTTGGCGAGGAAGGCTGCCCACTTCATGAGATTAAAGGTGACTTGTGTCAAAACCTACACATCTGACAAGATTAGACTGTGGAACACTGCTACAAAACCTGCAGATGAGCGCTGAGCTGAAATGTTCACACATTTTAAGCAAGGCAAAATTCCATTTAAAAACATTTGCCATGTGTCTACCTGGCACAAATGCCCCTGTGGAGTGAATTTTTTTGATTATGAACAATACTTGGACCAATGAGCGAAACCGTTTGGGACTGGACACTTTGAAGGCACTGTTCATTATATGGGTGAACTTACATGACAGTTACTCAGAGTTCCATGCCAGGCTTGTTGAAAATCATAGACTCCTTAAAAAAGGTACACTCTAACTTGAAATATTCTTAAATAATGAATCCCTTAATTTACAAAATAAATTACAGCTTGACATTGACAGTTATGCAAGTAATGCATGCGCAGCTGCTAACACAAATCTGTAAACA
Source organism: Bostrychus sinensis (assembly GCA_020698575.1). Taxonomy (NCBI): domain Eukaryota; kingdom Metazoa; phylum Chordata; class Actinopteri; order Gobiiformes; family Eleotridae; genus Bostrychus; species Bostrychus sinensis. The sequence continues at coordinate 30,231,307 of CM036240.1, read as the reverse complement.
TTTAGTTTCAGACCCAGTGGTGTTTTTCTGCTGACAGCCCCCTGTGTACAGACCCCTGCAGATTTCTACTGTGGACTCAGAGATGTTACAGTGGACCCAGTGTTGAGCTGCAGCTGAGTTTCTGATGAGGACAGTTTCACCTCAGAGAGGACACCAGTGGTATCCCTGGGCTGCCGCATGTGGACATTTCCAGAGCTCATGTACTGTACTATCTTCAGTGATACAGTACCACAGCAACTGCAGTGTTTGTGAAAGGTTTGCTGTATAAATGTACTGTTCACAGTGTTATGTAATAAAGTTTTTCTTGAATCTCCTTTCATATTTTCAGAAACATGCATTACCAAACATGTAAAATTATACATATACCCACAATATAAGTCACACCTAAATGTCACAAAAGTAGACACACTCCTGAAGATGATAAATGAAACAACATACGGGAGATGTGAGTAAATTATTCATCAGGAAACCAAACCATCCTCTGAGCAGCTGGACTTGAAGACAGAGAAGGAGAGAGCATAGTGTGAATAATATAATCATACAAGTAACAGTATTTCTAGATAAGACAATAGTATGTCAATAAAGTGATCTACATGAAAACACATCTGTGTAAACAGGAGTTCATGTCCTTTGCCCGACTACCTGAGCAATCATTAATGTTAATAAATAGACAACTCAACTGTCAGAAACATTTACATTACATTCACTGTCAAGTGCCTCTGTATAGCTGTGGAAGTCTGTTTTGGTAATGGTACCAAACAAATCCTAATATTCATGACTAACAAGCTATAGGAAAGCAAATATAAAGCACACATTTACGTCTAAGAAATTACTAATTAGCTTACAGATCCTTTGCAATGTAAATGAACCGTTCATAGCAGTAGCTCAGGTTTTATTTCATTTCCAGCTAAAATGCATTTAGCTTGAAGCTAGCAGAGTGTTAGCTCGTGCGGTATTAGGCTAAACACCTTCAACTGCATGTAATGCACAGACTTTTCACATCGAGGTGAAAGTTATTTGTTACAGCATGAAAATACTAAACCTAAAGTAAAGTATTCTGTATGATGGAGCTGCTGCTGTCCACACTAAATTACAGCAGCTTCAGTAGCAGTGGTCTGGTCTACAACTCACTAAGGATCGACTTTTAATCAATCTGTGATTACCACAGCTCCACAACAAGTTACAGAAACGTGTTAACAAGTACTTTAATGTAAATAAAGAATACATTTAAATACCTGACCAGAAAAAGGCAAGTAACTCCATAGTATTGTCGCTCTTCTACCGTTAGCCTCCATCTTGAATCTCCCGGTGTCTGAAGCTGGAACTCGTGCGTGAGTGTGACGCAGGAGGAGGGGGCGGGGCTCAGACCAGACTCAAAATGTATTGGTTCAAGATGAGCGGCGCACGCTTAAACTTCCAATCAATGCAGAGCCCTGGGGAAGGACTACAGCAAACTATGACATATGACAGATCACCTACTATACACCATAGAACTGGACCAAACGATCATTTTTACACATTTTAAACATTTTGTACAAATTTCAAAGTTCCGGACTACAGCTTTAAGTGTGGTTCACTCAGTGCTCAGGATTTTATGTAAAACAAGACACAATTTCAGAAACTAACAAACACATTCAAGTTTTGTAATTCAGTATTTGGATAAGTAATGTTTGGCATGAGAGCTGGAGTAAACTCTGACCACACAAAATGCAGAGTACTACAGATATTCAGCAGCAGGTGCTTTCTGAGGCCTTCAAAGAATCAGGCACACATTTGTATTTAAAATGGGTGCACTCTTTTTGGTTTAGGGACTTTATTATTTCAGCCACAAAATAGCAAAGCAAGATTTTATTATTTTTGTCAACTTCACCAAAGTTATTCTAGTGTGCTGAGTCATTGATTTGATCACTGCTATCCAAAGTAAAGTTGTGGAGTTGTTTTGGTTCATGATGCAAGTGGCTTGGGAGGTCCAGTGTCCATCTGGGAGCAGGCGGAGGTGGAGGGAGACGAGAGATAAAGTGTCTGGATGAAGTCACTTCTTCCCCCTCCCATCTCCTTCCTCCAACATGAGCAGTGAGCAGTGGTACCAGTGCTACCCAGAACTGGGAAATCTGTCCTGCACCAAGGAGATCCCCGATCAGAACATCACCGTCTATCTGATCTTGCTTTACATCTTCACCATCTGCACCGGCATCCTCAACCTTATGGTCATCATCGCTATCTCGCATTTCAGGCGAGTCGCTAGCGGTCACATCAGGTTTATTTTAATGAAATGTACTCATTTTGTTTCTTTTCTCAGGAAACTGCACTCCTCTATTAACTTCATCCTCCTCAACCTGGCTGTCTCAGACTTCCTGGTGTGCTGCGTGGCAATCCCAGTCATAGGTTCTTCACCCTACACTTGCTGGCGAGTCGGGGACATCATGTGTGCCCTGTATATCATCTTTGTTCTCACGGTGATTTCCGTATCGAGTGGAGACATGATCCTTATCTCCATAGACCGCTATGTAGCCATTTGCGACCCCATGCACTACTCCACCCTGATGTGCAGGAGATCTGTTAGCGTCGCCCTGATTGCATGCTGGATCATCTCCATCCTATACAGCTTTTGGTATTTCCATAACACCATCATTACAGGGTGGTATAAGAGTTGCGTAGGGGAGTGCATTATCACGGTGACCCCTATTGTAGCTTATGTTGATGTGGTGGTGAACTTCTGTGGGCCTATTGTGCTCATAGTGATACTGTACTTGCGAGTTTTCTTTGTGGCAGTGTCGCAGGCCCGTGCCATGCGTTCTCAGATTGCAGCCACCACACAGCAGCCGGCGGTGAACTCCAGGAAATCAGAGCTGAAAGCAGCACGGAATCTGGGCTTTGTTGTGTTACTCTTTCTCCTCTGCTACACACCGACCTACGTGGTCGATATGGGAGGGAATATGAACTTTTATTTCAAGGTCTTCCTGTTTAATTTGATGTATCTGAACTCATGTTTTAACCCCTTACTCTATGCGCTCCAGTATCCCTGGTTTAGGAGATCTGTGAAGCTGATAGTGATGTTTAGGATTTTGCAAAGTGGTTCACGTGATGCAAATGTACTATGAAGACTTTTAAATGCAGTGGCAATTTTTTAGCTTGGTGAAAAGACATGTTACTGATAACCCATGTGCAATGAAATAGCATTTTACCCATTTAAAATGTTATGTGTAATCACTGAGGCATAGCGTTGAGAACCAAATGGGCACATTTTGGGCAATTCTGAGATTTACATTGAAATGAATGGTCTTGTTTTTACTGCCTAAAGATCACAATAAAAATATTTGTCTATATCTGAACATAGGATTCAGACAGTGTCAAGATATAAATGCTATACTGCTATGTCATATAGAAAAAGGCATAAAATGCTGGAGCAAAAAAAGGTGAATGTAACTAAGTCAGTGGTTCTCAAGCTCTGGTACGGGATCCACTGGTGGTACTCGAGAGTCTTTTGCAGTTCAAAACCTGCTTTAGTTTGATTTAGAGCCTGTTTTATTCCTGTTTTAGTCCTGCTCTTGTTGGGGCTTAAATTTTAATGTGAAGACCACTGCTTGGTTTAGACCCAGTCCTGGCTTAGACCTCGACTAGGTTTAGTTCTAGATTTGTCCTGATTTAGTCCTGGTTATGTGCTGGCTTAGACCTTATTTAGTCCTGGCTTGGACCTGGATTAGTTCAGGTTTTAGTCTTAATTTAGTCCTGATTTAGTCCTGGCTTAGATTTAGTTTAGTCCTGGATTGTTCTTGTTTTAGACCTTGTTTTAGTCCTGAGTAAATCCTGGTTTAGATTAGGTTTACTCCTAGATTAGTTCCAGTTTAGTTCAGTTTTAGTCCTGCTTTAGATTTGGTTTAGTCCCAGTTTTAGTCCATATCTTGTCCTTATGTAGTATTGCTCTTTTGAGCCTATTAGAGATGAAAAAGCCCTGGAAAGCCAAATATTTCCTGAGGTGGTGGTCTGGGATCTGTGTTTGAATATTTAGCATTTATGAATTGAAAATTGACAAAACGTTAGTACTGTGCCATTGTGCGCCTGTAAATGTTGCGTACACTCTTTTGTTCTAAGCCCTCAGTATACAAAAACAGATTTATATGTATATATCATGGCATGCTTATTTTAGCAAATGAAACATCTATACCAAATACAAAATGCATGGTTCTAATTGTAGGTCTTCATTGTACACACTGCTATTCTCTCTCGGCTATGAATGCAAATTGAATTTTCTAGAGTTAAAATTAAAAACCAATCATATATAGATATTGTATTACACTTTTGAAATGAAAAGCTGTTTTTCACCAACAGAAAAGTCTCCCTCTGTGTATACACCGCCCATGTGAGAGTCAAAGATACCAAACCCAGTATTAGTGGATGGGAACAATTAATCTACACAAAAGCACTTTTATCACTGCATGGGATTTTTTTATGTAGAAAATATAATAACATTTATGGAAGAGACCAAAGGTTATTCATTTTATTGATACACATATTGAATAATAACATAAAACACTGTATGAAGTCTTTTGTGAGTATTTCTATAACATTATTCAAAGCAATCCACTGTCCATGAATGTAAGTGATGTACAATATATTATAAATAAAATGTATTTTGTCTCTAAATTTCTTGGATTGTTTATTTCACATATGCAAAAAATAATGTGAGGTCAAAAGTTTTTAAAGATAAATACATGTCTAAATAAAAATAAACTAATTCTTATTGTCCTTACATGTTTACAATGACATAAGTATATACAATACCACAATGTATAGAAGGACACTTAAATAGAATAATCATAAATCTTTACTTATGTTATTTTACATAATAAAGACATAGAATAAAGAATTCAATTTATTGTACAAAGGAGATTTTTTTACCATCACCATAAAAAACAAATAGCAATAAAATACATTAATTTCATTATCTTCTTCCACTTATTCCCATAAGGGCTCATAGGTACTAGAACTTATCATAACAACTATGGGCCTGGTATTTTCTAAAGGATTCTGTGGCATTGTGAGATAGGCATACCAATGTAGATTTCTACTTCAGCCAGGGGTCAGGGGAACAGAAGATTTGTTTTTGTGGATTTTTTACCATTGCCAGATGGATAAAGCATTTACCCATAAACTACAAGATCCATAATTTGACTCGGGCCAATACTTTGCCATACTGTAGGTCTCCACAGAAGTACAACAACACAACATCTTTTAATGCTTCTTTTTAACCCTTTAACTTCCACACCAAGAAATACATGTTTAAAAAAATATTTCTGTTGGTGTAACGTTCCTGACTCCTCACAAATAAACATTTAATGAATGAATGTCATTTTCAGATTGACCAATCAGAAAGCAGATATGCAGATCAACCAGGCGGCTGAGCTGCCACTTTAAAATGCCTGCATGTGTGTAAGCACCAACAGCGTGTGTTTGCTGTTGGTGCGCCCCATTCAAATGAATGACATTCCCTGAGTAAATACCTGTTACTGTATGTAACCACAGTTCTATGAGTATGTGCGTACGGGCTTCTCTAAAGGTTATCTACCTGAGGCATCACCTCGTGCCTGAGAGATCAAAGAATCAACCTGTCCAATCACGGCTGGGGAATGGCACAGAGTGTCAGGGTTATATAAGCCCTGCCCCTGCAGTGATCTCCTTTTGAACTCAGCCACAGGAGAAGAGGGTGGGCATGCAGGTAGCACATACTCATAGAACTGTAGTTACATACAGTAACTATTATTTCTATGTTGTATGTGCTGCGCCCTCTACAGGCTTTGCTAATGGTTTACACCAACACGAAGGCCATGGGAATCAATGTACTCCTAGCAGGCTGGACCTCCACCATGATTGGAGGAACCCAGGGCAACATAAGCCAAGAATCTGACCAGTGTGCCCAAGGGCAAGAGGACCCAAAACGGGGCAACAGTGCCCAAAGGCTGCCTTTCTCAAGAGCGCCAAGACACTGCAACACGCCCGAAAGAAGGCAGGGAGTGCACACAGGCCACCTCTCCCAAGAGCACCCGCACATCCCAGCTGACCAGAGGTGCATAGGGCCGCTTCTCTCAAGAACGCCCAGCATCCCAAGAAAAAAAGCAATGCACACAATCACAAGCAGGCCGCCTCTCCCAAGAGCACTTGCAAAGGACTATTCGCAACTGCCTATATACGGCTACCGCCCAACACCGAATGGGCAACAGACACTGCAGACACACCCAACAGACAAGCGTCAAAGAGGAAGACCAGAAGGCTGCCAAGCAAGCATCCTCTATCAACACGCCACGAAACAACACCCTAATCACCATGGACCTGAAGGAAGAAGTGATGACCTTCAGCTGAAAGGCTCCACCAACCCCCCATCAGCACCGAAAGACAAGCAAGATGGGTGCACACATAAAGTCCCCTGACCTATTGGCAGAGGAGAGAGCCAGGAGAAGTGTGGTCTTGTATGACAGAAAGCGGAGCTCCGACTGGCCCAAAGGCTCAAACAGGGGGCCTGAAGCCCCGCCAGCACCACCTGGAGCTCCCATGTGGGGATGGCACGCCACAAAGGCGGCCTCCACCTACAAGCACCCCACAAAAACTGCTTCACCAGCAGGTGGCTATGAGCAGAGACACTACCAAACATTGCATGCCCAGTCGCAATGGCTGACGCAAAGAACCCAAGAGTCGAAGCAGCCCAACCATCAGAAGGCCATGGAGAAACTCCAGACCTCAATGTACTGGGCAAGAGGTAGGGTCCAGCGCCCTCTCTGAACACCACTCAGAGAAGAGCCGCCACCGGACACTGTAAGACTTAGTCGTGGATGGGGCCCGAGCACCTTGAATGGTGGCAATCACAGTGGGGAGAAGGAATATAAACACAGGAGCCCCATAAAGGGCGCAGCGCATACATAGAACCAGAAGCAGACTGTTTACCATGACCTGGCAACTCACTTGAGCGGCTGACCATGTTTTCTGAGCAGCCAAAGATATTTATTGTTAAATTTATTCCATACAACTCAAATATGATTGTTATGGGGTCTATAAATCATATCTAAAAAGATTTTATTTTTTTTACCTGTAAAATTGCACCTGCACTGAGTGAGTTAGAAGCAGATGTTCAGGAATGAGTTGCTTCTGCTTTTTTCCATTGTTTAGAAACAATGATATTTCTGGATAGCAGTGCAATCTAGTGGATTTATTTGGGGTTACATTGAGGTGCACAAGAATAAACAGCCAAACATGGGTTTTCAAAGTTTTTTAATGTGGTAATATGGCAGCAAAAGAAAACAGTTACAATACCAGTCAAAGGGTTAATGTATTGTGGGTAACTTTGTGATTTCTTATCTGAAAGCCATAGTTCACATACTAAAACCAAACTTAAAATGCCTAATAAGAACCCCCTTGTATGGCGAGCGTTATGTGTGATCCCATTAAAAAGCCCCGCTCTGGTGGTTATGTCTTTATTAAGTTGGCCTGAGAGTGGCGGATATATTTACACAGCATGTCTTTGAGGCAGAGGGGGACTGTTTGTTTTTGGAACACTCTCTGTCACTCAGCTGTGCGATAATCCAACTGGAAACCACAGCTATTTTTAGTTTGTCTTTCCGCGCTCGCCCTGGTCCCTCTTCTCTAAGAGTCCAGAGGCTCGACACTCGGGCAGACGGCTGGAAACATGCACCAGGTATTGTGTTCACGTTGCTCTTCTTGTGTTGTGTTTTAGATGCATGTTTATTGTTTTTTTTAAGGGTCTGCAAACAGCTCAGAGGAAAGAGACGTAATGGGTCTGTTTTCAAAGAGAGACTATGTTGTTGTTGAATATCTTTGCTTCCATGACAAAAGTTAAAGCTATAGCAGGCAATTTGTGCACCACAGTGTATATAAACAGTAACAGTATACTTGTCATGTTGTTAGTTGGCAAAAATACTTAATGTATTGAATTTTTTGACATATTCAAAACCATGGAGATGTCTTTGTGAAACATTTATCACATGCAGTGGTTGGTTTTCTTTGAATGCTCAGAAATGCTCAAAGAAAGAATTGTTTTGTTTTGGAACAGTGTTTGAATCCAGGATTTTTTTACTTTTTAGGATTCTTTATAAATAATGGTATGCTTCTCCACCCTTGTTGCAAGAGGTCAAGGGTTCATGTCCCACAAGTGGAGCCAAAAAGCTAGTAATAACACTACGCTTACTCTCAATAAAGCAGGACTATTCAACTATATATTCCTATGGGCCAAAGGTTATTGGCCTGTGGGCCAGACATTTCCTTGTACTGCTGGATTTAGTGTCGGAAATTGCTGTACGTACAGTTTAATGGCTTTTGAATTATTGATTTATTATTCATAGGTAGATGGGCCCAGGGTTGGTCCAACTTGACTGATGGGCCAGTTCTGGCCCCCGGGCTGCCTGTTGAATAGCCCTGCCATGAAGCATTACTTGAGTAATGCTTGTTTCCAAGTCAAGCCTCCAGCCAGGTGGTGGTCTGGTGCCCCAGGTTGGAAACCACTGAGTTAAGGATTAGTGACCAGTTAATTTATGCTTTACAATTCATTTCTTTACAACATTAATGAATACTACTGAGTTATAAACATTGTTAATAATGTTTAAAGTGGGCATATATTGCTTTTTTTTACAGGCTTTTTGAAACATTTTGGAAACCTTTGCATTAGTATTTCACATTTACAGTACAGTTTACTTACAGTAATGCATATGTATGGAACACATCTTTTGGGGAGCTGTTACTTTCAATTTGCAGAGAACGCTTTGATTAGGCGCCTGACTCACCCTGCTGGCATTGATGGGGAATGGACAGAGCATAAAATGGGTATTTAGCATAGCTATTAACAACATAATACTAACAGAATTACTCAAACATGCAACTCTAGGTTTGTTTTTGTGGTGCAAATATTATAACAAAGCTCAAAAAGTTGAGTTGTAGCGTCATAGGAGACCTTTAATATGCTTCTAAATGTCAGTGCAAATTTCAAACATACACACATCTATGAACTATTGGCAATTGCATTTATAATTATTAATGTTCCATAAATGCTTAATAGTTTGAGTCATTCTATAGTTTTAAATTAATTCAATCTTTTATTCAGTTCATTCAATTATTAATTGTATATCTTCTTCCATTTATTAGGATGACTGAAGCCAGAGACTATGGGCCTTAGGCAGGATACACCCTGTACACTGGTTAGTTAGTTCTGTTTAGTTACAGGGCTGACAGAAACATGCACAACCGTTCACTCAGGGTAATGTAGAGAGTCAGGAGTCATTAACACAATGGTAGTAAGTATGAATCTACATTAGCATTTTGTAGAAATGATAACACTTTTGAAAGCCTTGAGTGCACTTTGGCAGGTGTTAAACTGACACTGATTATGACTTATTACACTTGTAGCATAGTACTTCTCAGTGGCTGACAACCAGGTGACAACTGCAGAGAGGTAAAGCAAACCTTACACAAGTATTAAATTAACACCAATATACAGTGTCTGCATGTGCCCAACATAGTGATGCATATATGTAACATAACACAGCAGCACATGTCAGAAAATGTGTGCACAAGTCATACATGACACATACACATTCATATCAGATATTTGTACTGAGGGATGGGCTCGTATTTGTTTGAAGTATTTTCTTAATAAAATCATTTTAAGAGTTTGTGAACTCTTCTGTTTCCTTCACACTCCTCTCACTGACACTTTTATTATCAAAGTAAAGAGATGAGGCTGCTCTTGTTGCAGAGTTTGCAGCTTAGGCTTAAAATCTTAAATGGCTTTATTATTCATATGATCCATATCTGACAACACCCTGGACACTTTCAGTCATATTTAAAGCATTTGTCAATATCACATGTAGAGCACTAGTTTGTGTAAAATTGGTAGGGAGGAGGCAGCCGAGCATCAGGGTGTCATGTTTCTCTTTAAAACACAATTCAGACCCAATCAGCTGTCAGTGCACGTGTCATGCCCAATGAGTGGGTGACCCCCTTAACCTCCTCCTGCAAACATCAGGGGAGTTATTTTCAGAAAGGAAGGTGGACTTTTCTTTCTTAAGTTTATAAAAGTGTGTCATGACCTGCCGTAATTCTGTTGCACAAAACCCTAATACACATCCACAGTGTGCTAAATGTCTTTTCCATCGCACAAAAGTTTCATCTAAAGCATGTCAGTGGGAATAGCTGGAAAGTCTTTGGAAATCAATAACAGAGATTGTCAAAAAGTACCTGAAAACAATGCCTGGTATCTTTCCCACCAGGGCACTTCATTGTGCCTCAAGTGCTATGATTGCTTGGAATAGGTCACAAAAAAACTCCCAGAAATATCAGTTTTACATTAGGGGTTAAACTGTGCAAAAATCGACTGTTTGAGCTTTCTACCATGTTATAATGTTGCTCTCATCAAAAACATGCCTGGAGTTGTGTTTTGTTTCATTTACGCCTATTTGAGTAATCATGAATTTTCTGATGCTGAGTATGTGAGGCCTCAGTACATTCAGTTCCATAAACCCCCTTCTACTCCAGGAAACACTGACCAATCAACAAGCCCTCAACATCCATCCTGCTCTCATTCATTTATCTAATAAACAGTGTGCAGCTCTGTTTCCACTGATTCCTCACAGACATTTTTCATTTTGTAGTAAAATGGCATCACACATAAAGTGTAAGGAAGTAAACAGCTTTGTGTTCTAAAGAGTGCAACAAAACTGCAAAAACACAAGCAGTTATCAATGCCAGAGGAGGAAAATATGAATATAAAGTGTTGTAAGAAAAGGACTTAAAGGACTTTTTTTTGTTTTTTGTTTGTTTTGTTTTTTTGCCAAAAAAATTCACAAAGATTTCTATAACATTGATATTTTTTTGTTTTCATGATAGATGTTCTAATAAATTCATTAAGCACTGTAAAAGTAACTACTTTCCACTTCTGTAAAGAATCAATATAGAAAAGAATAACATATAAATGTGGTAAAGGGAAGCAAAGTAAAACACAGATAAATATTGCCAATGTGTGACACGATGTTTACTGTAATTGCAGAAATCATCATATTAGTATTTATCAATAAAATAAAAACATGAAATGCAGCTATTTTGGTATTTGAGTGAGTGGTCACTTAGGAGCAGATTTTGGTGCCACATTTTATGAGAGGGCAGAAGTAAAACTGAGTTTTATAACTGTAATTTTGATTTAAATGTAAGATGTTAATATAAAAGAATGTGATATTTGTTGAATCTGAACAAGCCTCTAACTTCAAGTTTTGGTTTGCAGGATGGTTCATTGACATTTACGCGGACATCTACTAGAAACAGGGAACACAATCTTAAGCAGTGCTGAAAAAAGATACTTTTTTCATGAATAACGTAGAGTGCTGATTCTAATTTGGGGAGTCCAAAAAGAAGGAACAAAGATTGACACTTCAACTGCAAGGAGAGCCTTTATTCCATACCCATGACAATAGGAGGGGGAGAGGAGACATGTGTAGGACAAAGAGGAAGTGAAGGAGACATGAAGAGGCCATTATCGTTCACCGCACTCAGCTCCATTGCCGTTCAGTCGGGGCAAACGCAGATTGTCATCTCTGTGCTCAAGGTAAGAGCAACCCAATCCAAAAGTCACAAATCCTTATCAAGATTATAATTAAATGTTGTGGTTTTTTTTTTGTTTTTTTGTTTTGTTTTGTTTTTTTGTGAAAGTAATGAGCGTTAATGGCGTGACATTGAGTTTGCTCTTGAGAGGAAACTGTCAGCTGTAAAACACGTGTTCTGAGAGCACTACACATTCCTCAGACAGATACACTATCTGCGGCATGTCACCGTGACGCACAACTGTCACCAACCTGGCCCCAGACCCCCCACACTTACTGACTGACCCCAGACTCTCGCTCAGATCACGTGAAGACCACTCAGGGGGGGCTTCTGATAAACATGGATGTACACTGAAGGATATTAGGCAGATTATGATGTCCGAATAGTGTTTGAGCGGGGTTGCATGTGGTGCTTGTGTATGAGTGTATAAGCTCAGAGAAGCCAGAATCAGAGAAACAAGGGAACGGCCTTTAGTGTTAGAAAACATTTTTAAATAAGTTCATATCTGTCAATGCGTTGAAACAGACACGTAGGTACTATTCAGGTGCTCTCCATGATTCATTTTTCAACCCACACAGCCATAGCTTGGTCAGCCAGCCCCACCTACTTTCATTTCGAAAGCAGGAGAGTCTGATTCCCCAGCCACAAAGAGCTGTTCCCAATCTGCAGCGTGTCTTACAAAAGCAGAAGATAATCTCCTAACCAAGATGGCACCGACTTATACAGAGTGGATTTAATAATTTCCCTCAACTGATTAATGGCGTTTATAATAATGAATAATCTTATATAATGCTTTTCTAGACACTTAAAGTTGGGTGAAGTGTCGTACCCAAGGACACAATGACACTATGTATTGACGGTAGCTGGGGTTGAACCAGCAACCTTTGGATAAGGTAGTAAACATCTCTACCAACTGAGCTACTGTTCAGTGCGTTCCTTTGTCACCTGTTGATATTGCTTAAGTCCACGCTGATGTTTAGTCCTCTTGTTTACATTTTAACAAGTCCAAAGTAATAAACACATTCAAACAAATCTCCACAAGTCTTTGTACAACTGATTTCTGCTGTGGTCCTTGTTCAGAAATAAGTACAGAGCTGCTCATAATACACCGCATTCCAAATTATGTCAAAACCAGCAATCATTCTTCATAAGCGTCATGTTTGTTCGGGTGAGCGGCACTCTGCTTATGTTCCAGCCTTCGTTTCTCTAATTGGTCACTCTGGCTGTGTTTGTTCTACCCATAGAAATTCAGATGTTAAGCTCATTTGTCAGATGTTGGGGTGTAAGTATTTATGAGGCCTGCAAGATAACTGTCAACAAAATAGCTCAAAAGGTTATGGTTAGATTGTAGACTCAGGCGGTAAAGCCAGTTGCTCACTAAGGTTCATTGTTTAATTCTCCATTGTTTAATTGTGTCCTTGGATAAGACTCTTCACCCATCTTTTGAATACATGAATAGTTTCATATAAGGCTTGTAAAGAGCAATATAAATACAATCAATTACTGATATTATTATTATTATCAACTCAAGGGTCAGAAAAAAAAAGTTTTGGTGTGAAATTAGGTCACTGTCTGGATCCAGGATGCAACTGTAATGCCTCGGTGGATGGTCTGCATTTCTTAGAGTACAGTACAGTATATCACAAATGTATTGTTATTGCTATATAAACCTCTAGAATATTTCAACTTAAAATACAATATTTTAAGTCTGGTCTCTGCACAGGCATGGACTGTCCAAATAGTTATTCTGGTGCAACCATGTGAAGCAGTTTGTGGCACATTTTGATATATGGATTTAGGTTATATTCACACATACACAACTATTTAAAAAAACAAAATGACTTTTCTCAAAAAAATGCTCAGACAAGTCCACCTGGCCACAAGGTAACCTATATAACAGAACCACATTCTGAAACCCTGTAGCATGGTTTTAATATACAAGAGTTTAGAATATGAAACTTAGAAAAAAGAACAATTGCTAATACTCATTTTACACTTCTTTTAATACAGTTGAAAATTTTTTACAATTTTATTATTTTTACTCAAGTAAGTAACTTTTTTTTTTAAGTACATTTTATAACAATACTTTTACTTGAGTAAGTTATGAATGAAAAAATAATTTTACTCAAAAAAAAAAAATCAACATATTTAACAAATTTGGTGTCCTTTGTACTTGAGGAAGCTCAATACTTTTTTTTATGTTTTCTCAAGTAATAACTTTGTTGAGTTCTTTTACTTCTACTTGAGTCATAATATTTTGAAGTCACTGTACTTTTACTTAAGTTCTGATATTGAGTACTTCTCCCACCTCTCTCTAATAATTACAATATAGGATGAATTATCGAAGTCTTGCCATGCCATAATCTTTCTAGTTAATCTAGTTAAGATTACATACAAGATTCAAGATTCAAGATTGTTTATTTGTCATATGCAAGTTCAACACAGGGTCAACAGTGCAATGAAATGCTTAGGATTATAAGAACCGTTTGACTCGCTAAGAGGAAGTACTAATAGCATACATAATAGTGTATGATAAGAAATATTTGCAAAAATAACATATAATAAAAAATAATATATAATAATAAAAAAGATAAAATAAAAATGCAAAGGTGCAGGTAGTATTAAATAAGATGTAAACAGAGTATTTCACAGGTGGTAAAATTACTCAGAAGAGTTCGTATTGCACATAAAATAGTTTATTGATACCTGATACATTCAAGTAGTGTGGCAGCAATAAACGTATAATGCAAAGTGGTTTGGTGCAGTATTATTGGGAGTATTATCGAGAGTTTAGTAGTCTGACAGCTTGGGGGTAGTAACTGTCTTTGAGTCTTTAGTCCGTGCTGGTAAGCTCCTGTATCGTCTGCCAGAGGGTAGCAGATGGAAAAGTCATTGTGCTGGGTGAGTATGGTCCTTAATGATGCTGCGTGCCATACGCAGACCCCTGCTGTGGTAAATGTCCTGGATGGAGGGGAGACTGCTGCCAGTGCTGTCCTCTGCCGCTCGCACCACCCTCTGTAGTGCTTTTCGGCTCTGAGTGGTGCAGTTCCCATACCGCACTGTGATGCAGCCCGTCAGCAGGCTCTCGATGGTGCACCTGTAGAAGTTAGTGAGGATGCTCGTGTTCATACCAAACTTCCTCAACTTCCTCAGGAAGTAGAGTCTTTGTCGGGCTTTCTTCACCACAGTGTCTGTATGTAGTGTCCAGGACAAATCCTCACTGATGTGGATGCCGAGAAATTTGAAACTGCTAACCTGCTCCACCCCTGCGTTGTTGAAGTCCACGATCATCTCCTTAGTTTTGCTGACGTTCAGGGAAAGGTTATTTTCCTGACACCAACTGGTCAGCGATTTCACCTCATCTCTGTAGGCGCTCTCGTCGTTGTTGGTGATGAGGCCTAGGATGGTGGTGTCGTCGGCAAACTTGAGAATGATGTTGGAGCTGTGCCTGGCGGTACAGTCGTGGGTGAACACGAAGTACAGGAGTGGGCTGAGAACACAGCCCTGGGGTGTACCAGTGCTAAGGACGAGTGTTGAGGAAAGGTGACTGCCAATTCTCACCGCCTGTGGTCTGTTGGTGAGGAAGTCCCATATCCAACAACAGATGGACTTCTCCAGGCCCAGGGCGGTGAGCTTAGTGACCAATTTGGAGGGGATTACAGTGTTGAATGCTGAGCTGTAGTGAATGAAGAGCATTCTCACATAGGTGTTCCCCCTCTCCAGGTGGCTGAGAGAGGTGTGTACTGCTAGAGCAATGGCGTCGTCTGTAGACCTCTTTGCTCTATATGCAAACTGCAGGGGGTCCAGGGTGTCAGGGAGGGAGCTACAGATGTGTCTCTTGATGATTCGCTCAAAGCACTTCATGATGACAGATGTAAGTGCTATGGGCCGATAGTCATTAGGACAGGATGCTGTGGGGGTCTTTGGGATGGGAACGACAGTGGAGGTCTTAAAGATGGTAGGCACGATAGACTGGCTCAGAGACAGGTTGAAGATGTTAGTAAACACCCCGGCAAGTTGGTCAGCACAAGCTCTCAGCACCCTGCCAGGGATGCTGTTGGGCCCTGGTGCTTTGTGGGGGTTAACTTTCTTGAACGCCCGCCTCACTGCATCTGTGTCTATAGAAAGTTCAGCATCCTCACTGTCTACATATGGTCTGGTGACAGGCGTGGTGTTTTCCGCATCAAACCGGGCATAGAAGGTGTTTAGCTCGTCCAGGAAAGATGCGCTGGACAGTTCCACTGGCCTGCTCCTCCCCTTGTAGTCAGTGATACAGCGTAGTCCATGCCACACGCGTCTCGGGTCGTGGCTCTGTTGGGCAGACTCCACTTTCTCCCTGTATTCCCTCTTGGAAGTCCTGATGGTCCTTCTAAGGTCAAACTTGGCTGCTTTGTAGGCCTCAGGGTCTCCTGAGTTGAAGGCAGCAGTGCGAGCCTTGAGTTTAGCACACACCTCTGGTCCAGCCCAGGGTTTCTGGTTAGGATAAGTGCAGATGGTGGTTTTGGGCACCGTGTCATCAATGCACTTCCCTATGTAGCCTATGACAGAGTCTGTGTACGCATTGATATCACCCTCAGCTGCGTCTGCAAACATCTGCCAATCTGTGGTTTCAAAGCAGTCCTGTAACACCTCCTCAGTTGTACTGTTCCATTTGTAAATCTGCCTGGGAACCGGTTTTTCCGGTTTTAGCCTTTGTTTGTAGGCAGGCAGCAGCAGAATGGCACTGTGGTCAAAAACATTGAGTACATAAACAGTGACTTCATAAATAAAACATTAGGAGCACTAAGTCTAAAAGTAACTCAGCTTAGTATTCAGCATGGCCATTAGAGTGTCCATTGGAATTAAATTAGCTATATATAGGACACTTTTTGCTGTTGGCCCATACAAGGCTTTCACTCATTTCTACTTTAAATTCTGATTTTTAACCTGTATAATGTAACTGTATGGTAAAGGAATTTTCCCGGGACATGTTCCCATAGGAAAAATCTGGGAGGTGATAGTGGGAGAGATCCCTGTTGGCGTCTCACATACATGCTGTACATTCTCTCACATGTTTCCCCTGGCGCAGCTTCAGTAAATATCTGAGCTAAAACTGGTCTCGACATGGCTCTGTAATGGCTCTGATGAAACTAGGGGCTCGCCAGCTCAACAAACTTCAGAGACAGATACACATACCATACAGATGGAGGTTACACAACTGTGCCCACATTACATTTCTGTTGTCTTTTAAATCGCTGACAACACACTGATGAATGGTATGTTATGTATTCAGCAACAGGCACAGAGGCAAGAATGGACGAAGGAGAGAAATATGCACAATTCTTCAAGTAAAACTCATATACACAGTAAATTTTACTCTATGTCAGAGTGGATATGGTTCTTATCATATCAGAAATTTTAGTTGAGCGAATCAAAGACTATGCATGACATCAATAATGACTGGAGGAACTGATCTTTACAGAGGAATAAGTTTATGTTTTTAATGTTTTACTAACCCTAACTCTAATACTCATACTCATGTAGAGTATCTAAAAACCTACTTGAGTAAAACTATATATTTTGTTTTCAAATACTGACTCAAGTAAAAGTATGCTTTAGAACAGTGGTTCCCAACCTTTTTTCCAAGTGACCCCCATTTTATCAGTTGATTTGTTGACGGCCCACAATCTTCATCCCTTACCTTATTAATTAGGTAAAATTAAGTAATTTATTGGGTTAATTTCACTGCATAAGAAAAACATGATAGAATTATTATTAATCTATTTTCAACCATTTTCCAACACATTTTCTATGACCGTTGCAATGCATTGACCAGCCTATTTTGCATTCATATTTTGTCATTCAGCCTTGACTTGGACCTCTTTTTTAAGAGGCCTTCATGACCCACTGTGAAGCTTTGGCGACCCCTATTTGGGTTCCTGACCCCCAGGTTGTTAATCGCTGCTTTAGAACACTGGTTCTCAATCGGTGGCACAGGTACCACTTGTGGTACACAGCCTTCCTCTGGTTGTACTCAGGAGTGTCTTGCAATGCAAGTGCTGAATTACTTTAATATGGAGACAGTTTTTAGCCTGTTTTAGTTTTGCTCTGGTGGTGATTTGAATTAGGTTTTTCCTGGTATAGACCCAATTTGGTTTAGTGCTTGTTTAGTTTTTGTTTAGACTATACTGTAGTCTAGTTCTAGTTTAGTGTTGGCGTGGTCCTGGTTTAGTCCTAATTAAGTCTGGTCTTAATGTAGACCTGATTAAACCCTAGTTTAGTCCTGGATACATGTGGGTCAAGTCCTGGTTTAGTCCTTGGTTTGTCCTTAATTAGTAAATTTGTGTTAAGACCTAATTAAGTCAAGGTTTAGGCTCAATGTAGTCTTTTAAAGATGGTACTTTGAAAGCCAAATATTTGAAGAAGTTGTACATGGGGTAAGAAGTTCCTTAGAAAATGTCGTTGAGTAAAAGTATCTAAATATTTTCCACGCCTGATATTATAATAACACTGCTACAGGTGGCTGGTTCTGTCTTGTTTCTTGTTTGTCCCACAGATGTTTACACAGCAGTAAAAAGAGAGCCCTTTTTTTGTACAAGTGTTAATTTTCTCTATCTGTGAGGCAGAGTGGCTCCTTGGTCCATCTCCAGTTGGTCCATGCTCAACCAGGACTCTGTGAGATTGGATCAAACCAAGAAGAAAACAAGACTCTGATCCAAGAGCAGAGACAGCTGCTGGGAAAACTCAAGGTACGAATCACAACCACATCCCAAATTTACAATATATCATAAGTACATATTTATAAAAATGGGTTTTATAAATAGAGGCTTGGTGTTATTGGTATTGGTTGCGTATGCACGTTTGCTAACTATTTCTAATCCTTTGTAATGTCTGTAGAAACATGAGGGTGAGGTGCTGTCTGCAGTTGATAAGAAGCGGCTGGAGCAGCAGAGGAAGAGGGAGAATGAGTGGATGTGTGAACAGAGGAAACCAGAGGAGGAGGAGGAGGAGGAGGAGGGAGTGTACAGAGCCATGAAAAACTCTCTGAGCGAGGGCTGGGCTATGCTCCTCAGGCTTTTGGACAGACGACTCTGCACCCTGACTCTGGCTGCAGACTTTTACTGCACAGTACATGAGGTAAACTGGTAATAACCGCTCGGACATTTTGTTTTAAAAATGAAGCAATCAAAGACACAAGCCATCTCCAACAATGAAATTAGAAATACACATTTTACAAGATGACTGAACCATGCAACCCCTTTTCCTCTTTTACAAGTTATTGGTAAAAATCGCAGGGCTATCAGTTTAAGACTTACAAGTTATGCTTTTGCTGGTGTGTTGGTTTGTTAGTCTGTTAGCAAAATAACCATAAAGGCCAAACCAACTCCTGGCACACAGAGCCAGTAAAGGAACAATACAAATACAGAACAATAGAATAATAGTTTTTTGTGGATTCTTTAACTTTGTCAGCTATAAGGACTTTGTGGTTTGAACAACTGTCCCTGAACCAAAAGATGCTCTGTTTGGGCATTCTATTTTTATTTATGCGAGAAAGGGCCAATACCTAGACAACTGCAACCTATGGTTTAAGAGCTGCAACAGCCACATCTGACATTTGTTTATGTAAAGTCAATAAAGTAATAAGTAGAGAAATATATCTGCATCATCTTGTTAATTTAAAATCAAACTTGCTCCCTGATTTCTGGTATATTGCTATGGACTGTTACACTGTTATAATAAACTGTTTTAGCCTCAATTGTTCATGCAGTTGCACACATGGGCTGATCAGAAGAGTCACATACCAAGAAATAGTTACAGGATGTAACTAATTAGTGCACTATTTAACACACTTCTTTGTTAATTTGCAGTTATTAATGACCATCCATTTCAGTCATAAGCGAAGCAACTTTTGCGCAAAAAAAAAAAAAAAAAAAAATATATATATATATATATATATATATATATATATATATATATATATATATTATATATTACATATAAATGCAAAAAATACAAAAAAATACAATAATTTTTATTCTGTAAAGAATAAAAATTATTGTATTTTTGAGAATAGTTGGCTCTTTGGATCTGGAAGGTTGCAGAGTGTCTATAGTGCACTGTTGCCCATAAAGTAGTTGTAATAATTTTATTTTCAGACACATTACTCATTTTATACCTATAAACTTTTGACCAGGTGCAACAATTGCATAGTGCAATCGTCCCCAACCTTTTTCCCTTTGTAACCCCTTTTTTACAATTGGATATGTCGACAACTCCCACCTCTCCTCTTTCCGAGACGCACTATCACTGAGGAAAAATAAAACCATATGTGAATTTTAATGTACATTATTTTACAAATAATAATGTTCAACGAACCTCAACAGTGGGCAGACAGTGGTCTTCATTCAGCACCAAAAACATGTGTTACTATTTTATATCACTTTTATATCATTTTGACCTCTTTTTTAAGAGGACTCTGTGACCTGTGGCACTTTGTGGGGGTCTCAACCCCTAGGTTGTAAATCACTGGCATAGTGAGTCCCAGTCACCCAGGTGAAAGCAATTCATTCTTAAAGGGCCTATACCATACTTTTCCCCCCCTATATTTTTAAACCAATCTGGATCATCTCTAGAACAGCATTTTACAACCTTTAAAAATATCATCTGGCTCAAAGAGAAAGTTTTTAACAAGTCCTCTACTGCTGCCATTAAGACACAGCTGAAGAGACCAGCAGAGGACATCACCATTGCCCATTTAATTTATATGTGCGAACAAATGACAAAACATTATATGGACTGCAAAAAATTCCTAAAAAGTAAAAAAAAAAAAAGAAAAAAAAGCCTGTTGTGAGATAGGTGAATTTGTGTGACCTCTGACCTCACCTCACCTGGTGTAAACAGCAGTCATTGCAGTGCTATGAAAGTCCAGTACTGTGGATTGGGTCTCCCTGAAGGAGCTGGAGACTCACATTTCTCTCGGTGGTTCAGCTGTAGTAGCGTGCTGTGGTTAAACCTGCCAGTTGGCTGCCTGCCATTTTACCACCGCACCTGCTGTTTAACCAGCACCATCTGCTGTGGCCCTTTGTCTAAAACTGTCCAACAATGAGCTCCCGTGTCCTATTTCCTTAATGAGTGGAAAGCTGCCAGCAGACTTCACACAGCACTGAATCTCCCTCGGGACCATTAACAGCGCATTTATGTGTCAGCAGTGCCAGCATTTGGACACACTTATTTATCTGTTTAGATTGTGAGGTGAAAAGTGCAGAAATGTAGCTTCAACAACTTTATAGTTATCTTTAGGAAAGTTAAATTTCCAAGCTATATCATGAGGTGCGTAGCAAACTCCTAGTGTAGTGACTATTTGTGAAAGAAAACAAACTCAAACTCAATGTAAATACTCTCCTGCTAATGCTAACTGACTGGTCAAAAATCATAGGCCCACCCAGGTGCATGCTGGTCTTACCTGTGCACCCTGTTTTATACCCTGGTGCCCATGGCCTACCCAACCCAATAGACATAGAAGAAAAATGAAGTACTAATCTAAAGTGCTCAAAGCTAATCAATGAAACAACATAAACTAAACCAATTACTATGAAACAGTAAACATAAACAAATATATTGTAATTAGAATCAGAATTTCTTTATTGCATTCCCAAAGGGAAATTCTTTTTTGCTACAGATGTGCAACCTGGCCATATGAAAAGATAAAGTTAAAAATGACAAAATTATAAAAATCTAATAATATCAAAAGCACAAAGACCAACAATTAAAAACTCAAAATCTGATCAAATCAAAAGGCACTGTGTCCAGCCACCCCCATTTTGTAAAGTGGTTTGATCCAAACTCAGTCTTAGCTCTGTGGCCCTCTGCCCCGTTTACTACCAGCTTCAGCCAAGAACAAGCTAGCAAGGTGACCCACATTATAAAATACTTCTCTAATTTTCAGAGTATTTTAACTGCCACATCTCATCTCCAGTTTAGCTTAGCATCTGTTGTTAGCCACATTTGACACTTGCTACAGTAGCTAGACAGCTAGCTCTAATATGCTGCCAAGTTGTCAGTGTCAGCGGGAAGAGATACAGTATATTACACTTTACATGCATTTAATGGCCCAGCTAACTGTAGTTTGACCTGTGAGAAGTAAACAATCCAGAATATTGGCATTATAATTTAGTTTGGGTTAGCCATGATAGCTGCATTAGCTAGGTTAATGGTGCCATTAGCTACTTTCTAAAGTAAATTTCTACAGTGTTTCCTACCCCACTCTATAGTTAAGGTAGCCACCTTGGCAACAAGGACCTACCACCTTGACTACCATTCAGTATAGGCTCTATGAAGTATTCTATAGCCTATGTAAAAATCTGTTTATTTGCCCCATACATATTGTGATGCAGTGTTTAAACTTTTTGAGGTATCCAGGGGTTGTAAACGCGGTGTACAAATTAAATTACTTTGTAGGCACACAATTTTAAGGTACAATAAGCTGGCTATCACCTTGACTGACTAATTTTCTGTTGGAAACACTGTAATGCATTAGTACATAGCCTACATAATGTACATAAAGCTTACAAAATTTGTGGACATGAGACATTTTTCAGGTGTTTGTTTAAACTAATATTAGCTTTTGTCCACTAGCGCTCCATATAAGGAGCATAAGTGCTGAGAGTGCTGTCAGGGCCAAGATTAGCATTAAGTCATTTTCCCAAGATTAGGTCAGATCTCTTTTGGACTTGAACTCAGTGACTTGTTCCATTCTTAAACTAATATTCCTCACAGCTTCATCTTATATCTAGTTTCACTCACCATTTTGACACGATTAATTAAGGCTGAATATAATGTGTTAATTTTACACAAGGTAAAATCCTTCTTAGAATGACATATTTTATTGTTTAATTTGTCCACAGTTTGCTGCTGGTATTGGGAAACTAGAGGATTTGGAAATCAATCCAGACAAACTGAAAGATGCTCAACTTATATACAGCTCTACCAGGAGAGGTAAACTCATTACATAGTGTGGTTGTAATATTTGCCACTCCAACAGCCCTGCAGGAGACAGTACTCTCAGTATTTTGATATATACACATGCTCATGTCTGTATTTTCAGATTTACTGGGAAAGTCCCTTCAGCTTCTGGGCATCAGCAGTGATCTGTCAAAGAAGCTGAGAGCACTGCAGAAAACTGAGGCCCTCCAGAGGCGAGGACATGTACTGCAGGATGAGGAAGAAGAAGGTGAAGACCCAGAGGTAAATTAATAAAACCAAACCAAAATCTATGCTAAATCAAAGAGACCAAACAAAGACTAAACCAGGAATAAAGCTGCTCTCTTGCGTAAAATACTGTATTATAAATATATTGGAAAGTTTTTTACTTATTTGAAGTACTGTAAATGGCTCAAAATAACACTTTGTCTGTATTAGAAAAATTTTTTTTTTTTTTTTTACTTGTGATCTCAACATTTTATCTATCGTCACTTGGACAAATACTCACAAATAATTGACTGCAGAAAAGTGGTTATGAGCTGTGGAAGTCCAATCTGAAATTTTACCACTAGATGTCACCAAAGACTGCAGCTTTAGCACAAAACTAAACCAGATAGGCCAATTGTGTTTGTAAATTTTGCCATCAAGTTTGTATTATAACAATTTTGCATGTTTTATTCAGATTTTCATAAGACTATGTAACTATTTAGTGTTATATATGTTTAAAATGTTTAACATTCATAATACAGTTGTGTCCTTACGTCCTTGCCTCCAGTGTGTGTGGCACTGATGTATGAATGTGATTGTGTGTTTGGTTGTGGCTGGTGAGCCTTCCATGGGGTAGCTATTGAGACAGCGGTAGCTTAACACCACAGAGTGTGACTGAGGAGCGAATGAATAAGTAAAGTGTGTCTAGTAAGGCGTTGTATAAATCCATTCCATTGTTTTTCTTTTTAATTTTTTAACAACTTCAACTCACTTTTAACTGTCTCTTAAATTTCTGTCCGACTTCCACAGACCTCCCAGTGTAGTTGGGGCACTGTGCTGAGAATTGAACAGATTGTTGAGGCGCTGCAGGATCGTAGGAGGAAAGTGGACCAGGAGGTAAAACTGCAGCTGCAACATGGACAGAACAAGACCAAGACATGTCTCAATGACCAGAAGTCTGCCGAGACTGAGGTAAGTGTGAAAGAAGACAGGTTGCACTTGGGCTGTAGTAATGGCTGCAATATCCCTATATGCAAATACTCTGTTTGGTCTAGGGCTATATGTCAGATTTTGCAGTAAAGAACGTCAATCTTCTTCTCTGTCAGCTCCCTGTGGCTCATGTTATAAATAAGATTGTGCTACAGTTTCATGTCCCTTTCTCCGATGTCTGCTTTTAAAAATATTCTGTCTCACATCACTTCCATCTGCAGGGTGATGATGCATTGATTTATTTAGGAGCAGGAATACTCTGGCCTTCAGGTTTTAGACCTTGAAACACATCCGAATATTTATTTAGATCACTGCACCATGAGCACACAGACTGTACAAACTGACATGACAGGTTCAGTATTTTTTCTCAAGCTATAAACTGCAATTTTACTCCTTCCAATCTCTCTTTTGAGTGAGAGAGTGAGTCTATGAACTACTGCTTTTACTGTGATTGTTTGAGTGTAATTGCATTGTATTTTTATTCATGTAAATCAGGGACTGCAGATGGAAACTAGCTATTTAGCTATAATCTGGTGCGGAACATCTCTGTTTTTATGAGCTTAATGTCTCTGTACATTGTCCCTTCAAATAAAGGCTAAACTAAACTAAACTAAACTAAACTTTTCCTGTAGTGTATGGACAGTTTATAACTGTTAGTTTGAATATAAATCAGCTCAAAGCCTCTAAAGTCTAGTGTACCACTGTCATGTTTTCCCACTACATGATGCGTACATGCAGTATCAATGTGTCTGAGACAGAAATATATATGACATGTACACGTGAATAACATATCTCTTCACACACCTTGTAAATCTCTTTGCAACATGTCACTTAGTCTTGCGTTTATTTTTAGGCTTAATTTGGATTTCTTTAATAACAAGGTTAAAGGTCAAGGAATGATTCATTTCACTGTTAATAATAATAGTAATACTAATAAGAAGAAGAATAAAAATAATAATCCATTAATCTTACATAGCGCTTTTCTAGACACTCCAAGTTGCTTTACAATTTGGTGCATTATTCATTCACTCCTCAGTCATACTCTGTGGTGGTGAGCTACTTCTGTAGCTACACCTGCCCTGGGGCAGACTGACAGAAGCGTGGCTGCCATTTTGCGCCTACGGTCCCTCTGACCACCACCAAACACAGTCACATTGATACATTCATACAGGTTAGGGGCTTGAAATGCCAACCTTCGGGTCAGTGGGCAAGCATCTCTACCAACTGAGCTACTGCCACCCTGTTGTTTAATACATAGATGGGCAGTAAATGCCGCCACTGGTGAACTTGAGATGAGATGTATAAGAAAGAAACAATAACTCATAAAAAAAAAGGTAAGATTAAGACTACACATCTAATTCAGCCTTTTACAGTTAGGTACAAAATTATTTGGACAATGACACAAGTTTTGTTATTTTAGCTTTTTACCAAAACAGATTCATGATACAGTTTTCATTCATATGTGCAGAATTTCAGCTGTAATACAAGGCTTTTCTTGCCTCTTTTTTTGGGGGACCAAAAATAATTGGACAAATTAACATTACCATTAAAAAAAAAGCCTCAGCCCCGCAGTTATCTGTAGTGCACTCAGATAGGCACATGCTGTATATTTAACTGTTGAAAGCTGAAATCCATTCACATTTGGTGTTTTGACCAGTGTGGATGTCCAGCCATGGTTACCTGGTGCCAGAAACTAGGTCACTGAGAAAAGTTCTCCATTGCCATAAACATGTGTGATTAATTGCATTGATGTTTTCGCATTAATTTCTCTGTAATTAATGAATTGTAACTCGTTAAAATCCTAGCCCTAGTTAATATGTTATTTTTTATGCTAAAATAATTAATGCCAAAGTAATAACCTGTAAAGGAAGAGTAGAGCTGCTCAATGAGCGAGACAGACCCTGCAGCCTGAGACCCATTTAAGGTTTAGGACAAAGTTTTGGATGAAGACATGAGCGTGTAAAGCTCTGAATGCACTGTAAAGTCTGTCTTTTACAACACAAGGATGTACATTCTTTTTTTACTTTTACATTGTAGCAGCATTAGCATTTAGAGTAAATAAACACACATTCTCCAAGCTTTCCTCATCAAACTCATGCAAACTGCTCCCAAACAACAGAATCAGTTATAAAAATTTGACTAATGGAAACACAAATCTTGTTTCTTAATAATTTTTTTCTTGTGCAGGACTGGAGTTTGTCATTAGTGAACGTTCTGGAGCAAGACCCTCACGCCACACCTAAAGCAGAGTTCAATCTTGAATTAAAACCAGAAGAAATCGACATTATTCTAGGCAATCCACAGCTACCACCTAACGTAAACAAGACCGCAGATGATGCATTCACATCTTGCTCTCATCTTGATCTCATATCTTTATCCTCTAATGAAACCCTAAATCTGCAGTCTGTCTTTAAACTAGTGGGAGAAGAAGAAGAAGAAGAAGAACTGCGGGTCGAATCTAGAACTGAGGAGAGGGAACCAACACCAAAATATGGATTTGAAGGAATAAAGGAGCTACTACAAGATTCCAATGACATAGTATCCACAAAGTCTTTAATAGAGCACAATGAACAGTTGCAGCAAAAATCAAGGGTGGAAGAACACAGACTTATTGAGCCACTACTGAAAAGGGAATTGCAAGATGTGAACATTGAATCCAGACAGATTCATACAGGATCCAGTTCAAATGACATAGATGTTCACTTAGAAAACAAATTAGATCAACAGACAGAAGTTGTATCCAATGTCAAACATGTATCAAATCAAAATCTGAAGACAATATCCGTTGCAAATGATGCTAAAAACAAACAATCAGAGACACAATTGGGACTGCACTCGAAATCTTTACCAGTTTTTAATCTTGTGTCCAAGAAACTACAGCCAACATTGCAAGAAATCAAACATGTACTTATCAATATTATCAATGATTCATCACCAAGGTCCAAACTACAGCAAACATCTGAAATCAAGTTTCATGAAAGCACAAACTTGGATCAATCAAAGTTCCAAGAATGTAAAGCATTTGACAGGGAAAAGTTCCAGCAAGAAGCTAAAGAAGAGTCTAAAGATTTGGAGCCAGATGTGACCATTGAATCTGGATTAACAGTTACTAAAGCACTTCATACTCAATCTAGTCCAAATAGTTTAGAAGATGTTAACTTGAATTCCACTGGTACCCTACAGAAAGATGATGTATCCAATGTAAATCCAATATCTAATGAAAATCTGAAGACATTTTATTCAAACATTGCTAAAAACCAAAAGTCACCGGCAAGTGTGGAACTGCATTCAAGGTCTTTGCCAGTTTTTAACCTTGTGTCAAGGAAACTCCAGCCAAAATTGCAAGAAACTGAAGATAATACTACCAGTGATTCGTCACCAAGATCTGAACAAAAGCACAAACCAGAAAGCAAGCCATATGAAAATACAAACCAGCATTTTGAATCCAGTAGTCAGTCCAAACAATACAAAACATTGGAGAAGTTAGAGGAATCTATAGTAGTGGAAGAAGCCAAGGCTGAGAAGGCTACAAATTTTGTGTTACAAAATGGACCAGATCTGAACAGAGAATCTGAACTACCAGATATTAAAGACCTCCATGTTAGCACCACTTTAAATGATATTGCAGACCTTCACTTAGACTTCAAATCTGACCAAGAGACAGAAGTTATAGCCAATGAAAATACAGTATCTAATAAAAATCTGAAAACATCATTAGTGTCAACGGACACGAAGGAGCAAGAACTGGAAGCACTATTGGAGCAATCAGAACTATTTAACCTAAGGTTTAAAAAACTGCAGGCAAAATGTCAGGAAAACAAACACCTTTCCATTCATTCTACTACAAGACCTTTACCAAATCCTGAATTGGAGCAAAATTTGGAAAGCAAACAATATGAAGTTAAAAAACAAAATTATAATCGATCAAAAGAGGAGTCAAATAAGGAATCAAAATCAGGTGAAACAAGACAATCCAAAATTCAACAGATTGTAGATGTTGGAAATAATGCAAAAGACACAAGTGATGTGAAACCTGAGACCACAGCAATGGCACAGCCTCCTATAGAAAGTTTAGAGGGACACTTGGTCCTTAAAACTGAAATTACACAGATTGTGGAGACAGCATTCAAAGTAGAAAGCTCCTCGGAAGACAAAAATGAATCCATGTTAGACCACCATCTTGAGTCCACATCAAAACTAAAGCATGAAGAAGCCATAGATCTTCATCTTGAAGACATTCAGAAACTACACTTGTCATGTGACCAACTCGCTGACAAGGTACTGTTTGCTTGATTTGTGTTTTTTTCCCCAGGTTGTACACATTGCTTTTATCATGAAAAACTGAAAAAAATTACCATATTTTCCAGACTATAAGTTGCTTCAGAGTATAAGTCACAGTCAAAATGCGTCATGAAGAGCAAAAAAACATATAAAAAGCATTTATTTAAAAATGTATTGCACAAAATCCAAGGCCAAGAACAGTCATTTAATCTGGAAAGGCAAGTTATTCAACTACACAATAGCACACAGAACAACAGGCTGAACAGGTGTCTGGTATGTTAACATAACACATTAACAGTTTTTCAGCTACACAACAGCATAAAGAACAGACCTGGGAGGCTGAATAAGCTAAATTAACATAAGCCAGCAAGTCCGAAGAAAGTTACTGGGAAGCAAGTTCACCAAGCTCCCAATCTCATTCTGCATTACTGAATACTACTGACAGTAGTTGTCACAAGCCTAGAGCGTCCTCTCGTGGCTGTAGATGGTAATGTTTTCTCCTTTATTCATGTTAAATTTGACATATAAGTTGCACCTGACTATAAGTCACAGGACCAGTGAAACAATAAAAAAATTGCGACTTATAGTCTGGAAAATACGGTATTAGATTTGTGTGAAAATAGCTAATAATTTTAATATTTTAAGTCATAATGCACTTCAGATTATCTATATAATTACAATGTCTATTTTCTAGGTGTGTGTCTGGTTGGATCAGTGTAGCAGCATGTTGTCTGTTAGCTCTGACCCGGGACAGTGTCTTTCTGAGGCTGAATACTCTTTCAATACACACCTCCAGCTGCAGTCTGAAGCCCAGGTACAAAACACCTGTTATGTTTAAGGGGTCTTTACATTGTATACCAAGGCACTGACCAGGTCACGTCAGTTTTTACACCAGTTATGGGTGTCTTTACATACCTTTATCTGTGCATTCTACCATGTTATAATGTTTCCTCGTCAAAAACATACCTAGAGTTTTATATTATTTTATTCACACATGTTTGAGTAATCAAGACCTCAAGAGCTGGAAATGCTCAGATTATCTATGTAGCTGAATATGGGAACCCTGTCTTCTCCAGAAGTGCTAACAGCCAGTTGCTAACAGTAGTGCTAATTAAACCTCATTCCTGCTCTGTCCAGTGCTGGCTTGGGCTGACAGACGTTGGTGTGGCCAGTAGGGGGAGAGCAGGCTGTAATGGGACGTGTACCTAATCTGAGCTTTTTTAGCAGAGAAAAAGGAGTATTGTATTGCTTTTAAATATCAATTGCTAATCTAGAGGTGTCCAGAAAATGTCCAGAAATGTGGCCAGTACCATTGAAATTACCTTAGCATAACAAGAAGCAAAATAACAGAACCAGAGTTTACGAAAAATCTAAATGTAAAAAAAATATGTTTATATCATTACACTGAAATTCCCAAAGAATATCGTTTCTCATTCATCTGGATTGTAATGGCGCTATATTTTACTCCTGTGTTTTTCTTCTCTTTAGGCTGCAAGTGAAGACATCAAGTCCATGATGCAGATCCTGAATCAGCTTCGAGGCCAGTGTACAGACTCTCTTAGTGACTCAAGTGTTTCCATTCTTAAGTCTTTGACAAGACAGCTCAAAGGAAGCTCCAAAACCGATTTGGAACCATGTGTGTTAAACCCTGAACTCACTGCTCGAGTAGATCTCATTTTGAAGGATCTGAAGACAGTGAACGCAACCATCGAGTCAAACCTACAGCTGCTACAGCCCTATGTCATCTTCCTACAGACAGCAGAAGAGGTAGGATGCTCCATGTTAAAATTATATCGGTCAGATTCAAGGAATATGGGTCAGCCTTTAGCAGTTCTTCTTAGCCAGCCAGACAATGGTTTGTGTAGGGCAGACAAATCTATATTACATTTTATTAAGGGATAAAATTACATAAAATTATACTATTAAAATTATACTATTATAAAATTATGCTTTTTATTGTAAAAAGTAAAGTAGTACATGACAAAATTATTACTTGCAAGACACGCCTGCTACTCGCTTTAACACCAAGGTCAAAAAGAGCCTTATTGAATTAAAAGTACTGTAATGTTACAGAATACATCCAGAAAAAAGTACTGAAGTAAATTACTTAAGCAAAAGTATCTTGTTCTTCTTTCTACCATTAATTTGTCATTCATTTATTTTGATAAACTTTGCTGCTTCCAAGCGTCTATATATCCCCTCAAGGAATCCGTTTTTTGAAGTCACATTTGGAGTCACCACAGAATAGTATATGATATAGTAAAGCTATAGGTAAAAAATTAAAGCAATTTGTCAATGATAGCTCATCATGTTGAAATTTGATTTTCCTAATCAAATTTAGTTCTATGGGTAAAGAAGTGTCAGATTACATTTAATTACTTTACACTGAAATTTCATAACAGTACATCTATTTTTGTATTTACCACTAGAGAGCCATTGTACCACTACTGGTCCCTGTGCCAGGGTTTGAAAACTATTGACTGGGCTATTGTTATTCTATTGTGGTCCCTTAACACTGTTACCCAAATGTGTGATTTCCATTATGTGCACTTCAGAAGAGAAAAAGCAAAGCTTATTAGGCTTAGTTCAAAGTCCAGGTTAGGATAACATGATGACTAGTGGAACAGAAGAGATTGTAAAACTACACCAACTGTTTTTGATGGCACTCTTAGAATGGTTTATACAAATGTAATAGTTTCCTCAAACAATAGACTTGTGGCAGTTAATCACTTTTATTTTGCATTTTCTGTAGGTGAAGATAGAGTTTGAACATCTGAAACAGGCCTACCTTACGTTATCTGAGGAGGAAGAGGGGACAGAGAATGGCTGCACAGGTTTAAAGATAAAGACAGAGACAAGATGGCAGACAGCATTACAACAGTTCCTGACAATTCAAGAACTGGGGAAAAAGTACAGGAGTGATGTTGACAAGGTAAATTGAACTCAAATCAATCAGTTTGATTAGCTCTAACGTATGATTAGGCATTAGGAAGTATTTTAAAAAATGATCTTTCTCTGTTCTGTTCCAGGTTATGGGGGCAGGACTAAACACAGAGTCTGCAGTTCATGTGGTGATGGAGACTATAGAGCATCTAAATGAAACCAAAGAAGAAGTGGATGAGCTGCAGAAACACTATCAAACACAAATAAATAAGCTGCATGAGGACAAGGATTACTGCCTGAAATACACAGAGAGACTGCTAAAGGTAATTAACCTTTTCCTTTCAGCATTTTCTCAAAAAGTTGCCAGTTTTAGCATTTTTAGTCATTTTAAGCAATATTTTCTGTCCCACATGAAATGATGTGCTATAGCTTATTTTCAAAGTTTAAATACCAAAAGAAATTTTTTTTATTTCATTTGTTCTTTTTTTGTTGACAGTTGAAGGATGGTAGTTTTCACCAAAAACTGACATTTTCACACGTTTTTTGGCAAAATGTTGCACTCTGTCCTGTTGCTAGAAGCAGCTTCTTTGCTTTACAATATCACAACTAGCATCCTGATGTCATAACATCACAGTACAATAAAAACTATGGTCAAGAAAACAATATATAAAAAGTGTGATTGCCTGTGAGTCTTTACATGTTTGTTCTTATAATACTGTAAAATTAAAGGTCTAGTCAGTCCCTCCAGGATTTCGCGGGAAATTTTTGTGATTGTTGTGGGCTAAAATGCCTGATTTTGAGGGGCCGCACCTCCGCGCCACTCTGTCTATGAATGTGCATCACCTCCACATCGCACCTCCACACCACTTTATCGGTGGCTCAATCCGACCTCCGGCGTGCATTACCGGTCCGCTGCTGCTGAGAGAGAGAGGAACTGCTCTGCTTAGAACAGGGGACGGCCCACAGACAGTGGTAAGTGCAGCAAAATGCAGTTTTAAGGGAAAACCTTGGCGATAATTGTCCAAAGCGGAAATGTTTTGGAGTTTGGACAAAGTTGCAGTGTTGCGCTGAAATCACAGGGTTTGCTTGATTTTGCCTTAATAGTTGTGATTGCAACATCGCCAAATCATGGAGGGACTGTCTAGTAGATGAGATTTCTCCAAGTCAGTTGATGTACTCTTGACTTGTATTACATATATTTTGTGTATGGTGTTTTCAGACGGTGAAAGACCTGCAGTGTGTCTCGGAGCTGCTGGACTCCTGTACTGTCATAGACCTGGGTTCAGAGCAGCAAACGTCTAAACTCCTGGAGCAGTTCACTCTGGCCAGACCACATTTTAGTGTACGTTGCCATCATTTGCCATACAACACTAATTATGTCATATTTTACTTACAGAATTATAAAAAAATATATATTATTAGCCATTTACAAATTATATTAGATAGATAGATTGATAGAGTTCACTCACACATAAAACTGTGGCTAATGCAAGCAGCGTGTTATTCCCTGCCAGTGACTTGTATAAGCGGTTGCAAGGTGATGTGTGTGACCTGAGTAGAGAAAGTGATTTTTGACACTTATAAAGTACTTTTGGTTTAGACCTTTGCCAATATGCTATAAGCTGTTCTTGAGGCCATTGATACCAGACATCTATTTCCAGCTCTGGACTTCTACTTAATAGTGAGATTGTGTTTGCTAGTGCATAATAAAGTCATATTATGTTGTACAGCTTTTCAAACACACCTTCTAATGTTTCTGTTTTTCAGCAACTGGACGCTGAAGCCAACTTCATTGTGACTAACTTTGACACTCTGAGACGATTCCAGAAGAAACATGGATTCAAAATAACACAAAATGTGACAGAGGAGGATGTGTCTGCACTGCTGGACTTGCACCTCAGACTGAAGCAGAAGATCGAGGAGAGTGAGTCCATCCTGGAGCTCTGCACCAGCTTCCACCTCACCACCAAACAGGTCTGATTACATGACCACCAACCACTTCTATACATTTAGCCCCCAAGTCAAATAACCTTGGTCAGAGTATAAATTGATGGTGATTTGTTTGCACCGTCAAATTCCATCACTTTTTACCATGGCCCTGGATATAACAAGCTGAAAATGTGTTTCCAGTTGGAGGAGCTGCTGAAGTCCAAACCAGTGAGAGGATTACCTGGTCAGAGTGGATCTGCTGAAGAGAAGCTCAATCTTCTTAAAGAGGAAAAGGAGCAAATCCACAACCTGTTTAACAGAGTTTCAGTTCTGAAGACGGACATCTGTGATGGCATCAAAAACAGTGTAAGCACCAGTACCAGCAATTATAGATATTGATATAAGATTGTGTTAACCCTTTCTGCTGCATTGTCTCTATAGAGTGTTTCGGGATTCAGTGTAGAGCAGTTACAAGCCCGTCTCCAGTCTTTGGACAATCTGCGCGTCTCCTGGCTCAGTGATTCAGCTTGGTGTGAAGAGAAGCTGCTCCGAGAGATGAAGACATGGGTCCTGCTCCAAGACATCAACCAAGTATGCACTACACAATCAGTATACTATTACTGAAATAATAGTATAGGATAAATAATATTATTTGAGCAGTGGCGCAGTGAGTTAAGCATTGTGTCCCTGGGCAAGACACTTCACTCACATTGCCTAGTCGAGGACATCTGGCGTAAAAACCTGCCAAATCACCATGCGGCTAGTTTTCTATAGCAACCCCTAAATTAAAAATAAAAACAACAACAACAAAAAAAACATTAATTATAGTATAAAATATGATGAAAAATTAACAGAAAAATCTATATTAGTATAGTATTACAACGTTATCTCTACGGTTGCAATTAAAGTCCTAAATCAACAGGAGACTACAGTTGGCTGGCAATTAATAACGATACATTTAATATATTTACGGTATTTCCTCTTGGGATGAATATTAACACTTGATTTGGTAGATTGTATTGGTTCACTTAGGCATCATCTTGTCAATTAAAAATAAAATCTCTCAGTTTTTCAGAATATGCTATGGCCTCAACAGCTAAACAACTTTTTTGTAGCCTTTATTTATGAAACAGTGCATGCACCAACTGATCTGAAGTGCAACACACATAAGTTAAATAAGCAGCACCAATAAATTGTTACTGGATGTAGCTCCAGTTCTCAGAGTGTAGGTGGCTCTCATATAACACTGCTTACTTATTTAGTGGCCTGTTATAAGATAACCAGTGCAATGAGTATTTAGCACACTTCATTGTTAGTTTGCAATAATTAATGACCATCCATATTCCAGTTAAAGGTTCAGCGACTTTTCTGCATTAAAGTTATTTGTGGCTCTTTACAGATGAAAATTTTATAATTTAGGCATTATTTGGCTCTTTAGATAAGGTTGCAGAACAATGAAAGTTTGCAAATAATTGCAAATAAAACTTGAATTCAACAGGAAATTAACGTAAGTATTTGGATAATAAAAGTCTGAAGAATAATATGGCAAAATTATGAAAATTTTGTACCAGAATATATAGTATATTTTAAATAATGACAGTAGATCATCATCAGTGTGTTCATTAATGCATCTATGCAGATTTAAACGTGTATGGGTCCAGCTACAAACCAGATATACATATTTAATAGTCAAAATAAAATAACATGTAAGGTTTAATATTTAAAAATGTAGTTGTACTGGAGCAAAACAAACAAAAAAGTCAGTGGGGAAAGCGCTCATCCTGCTTTTAGTTCAAAGTCAGCTATTTTTCTTTTAATCCCCGGTATCAAGGGAAATGGAAAGTTCATATCGCACAAGGAAACTAGGTAGTATTTGGTATGAAACAGTATATTGTCCAGCCCTAAATAAAAGTAATTGCAGAAATATTATCTAAATGGTTTATGGCAGTAATGTTGTGTGAAGATAGAAGCTCCGAAAAAACCTTTAAGCACTATAACTTTCCAGGCAGCTTTACAGCTACTTAAGGAGTCTGGGTTCAACTATATTGCTGCACGCTCACATGATATGTGTCAATATGTACGCTAGATATTATAAGAGGTGGAGAGAGTGTGTTGATGTGACAGGTCCTAGAAAAACACTTGCTTCTTACCACCATCCAAAGACATGCGTGTATAGTTGAATTGCTCTAAATCTGAGAACAGTTAGTCCCCAAAACTTATTTTACACATAGATCTGGGGAACTGTGTATGAAAACTGTTAAAAAACTATTATTATGCAGTGATCTGGACTGCAGCAAAGTCTGTAATGCTCAAATATATATGTTTACCTGCAGTTATAGAAAACGACCACTAGAGGGAGCTGCCTTTGTTCTTTCTATAAATGTACCCCAGCTGTCATGGTGATTTCATCCAGTATAAGTTTAGCACGTCTCGTCTGAGCTTTATATTAATGCGCTCATATCTGCCAGACTTATTAGATTTGTGAAGTTACACCACCAACATTTAACACTGATGTTTCAAGCAATGTGTAATTTACACTCAATGGCAGCTCCTCAGACAAAACTATTCAAGTTGACCTTTACACTCAGGGCTTTGTGATCTAAAAATAACCAGAAATGGCGCTCATACAATGTTCCTGGTCATTGCAGGGGTCTCCATTTTAAATCAGCTGACTTTTCTACAATAGGAGTTTGGCTATAGTTGCATTTTAAACACCTGTACGGTTACAAAAAATAATCTGAAAAAAGGGAATAGAGTGAGGCAGTTCTGTGGATGAAAATACTTTGTTGGTGCCAGAGGTCAGAGGAGAATGGCTAGAATTTCTTACTACAGAATCTGTGTCTCCTCTCATAAGTATGGTGTGGCAATGGCATGGTGGTTCTGAACTGATCTGGCTTTGGGACCCACCATCACTCTATAATGACAAGCCATGGCCCAAATAAAAAAGATATTGAGGAAGACTGAGATATTTTAGGAAAATTAAAAGATATTGAGAAAAATTAAGAGATATTTCAGGAAAATGAAAAGATTTTGAGGAAAATGAAGCAGTTACTTACATCAAGGTAAGGTAGGTATAACGTAGGTATAACAGTAACGTTATAGACTTGGATTTTTTGCTCTGACTGAGTTTCTTTTATATTATTCTATTCTATTCCATATGTCCCACACTGCAACCTACAATTATGGAGTGTAAATTGATTATTTATTTTTAAGAATTAAACTTTTTTTTTTTGCTCTGGCTTTTGGGTCCTGACCCACCAATTGAGAACCTCTGGTTTAGGATACGTAACCGCATTTATGTTTTTACTGTGGTGTGTGTAGTATAAAAATCAATGCAATAAATGAAATGATAAGCTCTCAAGGAATTGTTGTCACTGTGAAAGTAAATGTACTACCTTTATGAAGTTAGGGTGACCATATGTCCTTGTTTAATGGAGACTGTCCCAGTTTTACGCTCCTTGTCCCATGCAATGCCCCAACAAATATCTGTAAAAATACTATTTTCAACAGTCTCAGTCTCAGTTGTCCCTATTTCAAGCAAAAGAAAATAACAATAAAACAAAACAGTTATCTAAAGGCCTTTGTCAATCATGTCATCATGTCATTGTTTTGTACAGTTATACAGCACTTTGGTCAGCTTTGGTTGTTGGAAGGGGCTTTAGAAATAAAAGTTGATTGATTGATTTTTTTAATTCATATTAAAAACTTATCCTCTAGGTTTATTTACTTAGCATTGAAGAAAATATCAGGGTTTTCTGAAGCATTTTTGTTATTTGGTGCACCATGATCTGTCAGTTTTTAGATTTAGTACTGTGGTCAGCCTACCTGTAGCAATTGTCTTTGTTTTGTTTTGACATTTGCCCACTTCCCGTGCTACATCACTGAGCAGCAGCTGAATGAATAACAAATACGAGAAAGATGGTCAAAATACCAAAGTGAGATCAGCTGGAGAAACACAAACCAGTTTGACCTCTGGGTATTTCCCAACTGCAGCTGCTGCTGTGTGTCACCCGGTGACCACTACAGGAGCTGGGGAGGGACATAATACACCAAACACACATAGAGGCTCACAGGTTTTACACAGTGCTTTGTTATGGTAGATTTTACATCAAGTCACAACCAAAAATCCTTAGTTAACCCTTGTGCCCTTGTGTTCCAGTGAGGACAAAAGTATCCTTTTCAAATTTTATTTTATTTTATAACTTTGCAGTGGGTCTTACCTTTTCTAAAAAATTTGGCTCAGGTGTGTATTTTATTACTAATTTTGATATTCTAAACACAAATCTAATATTACTTCATTTTTACGCTCGCTAGCTAAATGTCTTAATTTGTTGTTGCCTCTGTTCAGTGACTAAAGTGTCCCAGTCACAAAACATCATAGAAGTAGTATATATATTAATATATTTTCAACTTTATTTTGCATACATTTTTAATTAACTTCTGGCAGTGTATGTATTTTATTTTTTTTTAAACATATGAATGTACATTTTTATGAAGTTTAATGACAGGGAAACTTTTGTATACTATAACTTTTTAAAATTGGGGTATGAGGGTTTATTTATTTGACATATTGTTGCGAGCGGACAACTGTTTCTATTGTTATAACTATGATTTCACAATATCACTTTTTAAAGATGTAGGACTTTTTCAGCATTTTTATGGGGGCTGAGATCACAACTTGGTTTTGACAACTGTATTTAGCTTTGTAGGCATATGTGTACATATCAAACTATTATTTCTTGTATTTGGGGAAAACTTAAAACAGTATATTGTGGTTGTAATCTGAATAAACAGGAACTTAATGCATGATCAAGGCCATTGGTTCTAAAACTGAATTAGTTTTAGTCCAATTTTAGTCCTTTGGTTGGGGTTTAAATTTGAAGTTTAGCGTAGACCACCACTTCATCCTAGGTTCATCATGGTCCTGGGTTAGTTTAGTTCTAGGCCTTGATTGGTCATGGTTTAGTCCTAGTTTAATCCTTTTTTATTTCTGATAAAGTCCCTGTTTTGTTTTTTAT
Organism: Bostrychus sinensis; assembly: GCA_020698575.1. NCBI lineage: Eukaryota > Metazoa > Chordata > Actinopteri > Gobiiformes > Eleotridae > Bostrychus > Bostrychus sinensis. The sequence goes on along the minus strand of CM036240.1, from coordinate 30,193,448 downwards.
TAGTATACATTTGTCTGTGTTAATCTCTGTTTTAGCTCTTGGGTTAGTCCTGGGTTGGTGGTACTTGGAAAAGATAAATATTTTCTAAGGGGGTATTTACTGTGAAAAGTTTGTGAACCAGTGGTAGTCTTTTTTTTTATCTAGCCCACGTTGATTGGTTTACAACACTTACCAACACAAGACTTAATGGCTGTTGCTAACAGAGGCAATGGCAACACTGTATGTCCAGTTAAATGGCACAAAAAGAAAAACATAATCAAGAAATGCGGATAAATATTGTCAATGCAATTGCATGTTTAACAAGGGGTAGATTATTGCGGCATGGTCAAATCCTAAAGTCTGCAAGCTTATTTTGATTTTGCTGGCAGCTAATTGATCTGTGTTTATGCTTAAAACAAATTAGTAGCCAGAAACGTACCTTTGCTGTTGCTGTTTATTGTCCAGTGTTTTATCAGGCATCATCCCGTATCCCATTTATTTTGTTAGACAGTAGCTCATAGATTGTTTTACAGTGTATTTAGGGTCAGTTAGAACAACAGTAACAACAGTGAACCTCATTAATTGTAAGCTGAGCATGTAGCAGTAAATTTCATTGGTAGATTAACAGTTGAAGACAAGAAAGCTCTGGATTAACACCTGGTTAACACATCTGGAGGAGGGGGACAGAGAAAAGGGGCTGAAAGGAGGACTGACACAGCTGCTACATTTGCTCTGACTAATGCTGAGTCATTTACAGTAAATCTATAGTTAATCACCATCTGAGTGGGACAGGGAGCATTTTTATTTATAGAACTTTGATGTGTCAGTGTGTCAGCTATTCTAACATACGCCTCTTAAGTCACTGCTTCAAAAATCCCCTTCAAATCAAATCTAAAAATAGGAATTCTTTCTATTCTTTCTAAAGGTTTCCAACATACATCGCAATGTAAATAGACCAGAAAAAATCTTGGTTAGTTGTAGAATGGCTAATGCTAACATGCATTTTGCTGTCATATCAGATCAAATGCCATCACAAATTTCGGAATGCATGCTAGAGTCAAGGTATTTTTATCTTGTTATAACTGTATTTATGTATATTTGTTAATGTGCTAATCATTAAAGGTTAAAAAAAAGTTAAGCATACCCAGATGTGGGTAGAGGAGCCAAAATATTTACTCAAAAAAGTAAAAGTATTGTTACTTGTTGTTTGTATAAATCATCCGATTTAGGTTTTAGTTTTGATGTAAACCAGACAGACAAAACATATAAAATAATGTGGCAATTCTGATATTTCCAAACAATAAAAATTTGTAAAAATATCAAATGAAGAAACACACAAATGACTCACTTTTTCACAACATAAAGCTTTTGAAACCAGTAGAAGTTTTATATATATATATATATATACTTATATAAAATGGCATTAATTTACATTTCTAAATTTCTAATTTTACTTTAGTTTCTGTGAAAAGGAATACAAGCTTACAGATTGCACAGTGTTCCAGTCAAGTTGCAAACCTATTGATTACAGAACATAGTTTTCCAAACACCACCAAAACATATGCACTTGTAAACAAGTATAATCTAAAATGGTGGACTGTCATTACAGTTGAGCTTTTGTTACACATATGTTGCCTGCTGATTCACTGTGATGTCTTTCAGGAGATCCTTGTTGTTCCTTGTTGTTAAGAGCAGTTTCTATATTCGGACTGTTGACCTGTTGCTCTGAATGCCAGCATTAGGATTTGTGCTTCCATTAAAGATCCCTCAGGCCTCTTCAACAGACTGGACGCCAGCTGAACCCAAATTATGTTTACTTGAGTTTTCCATGACCCATCACTGTTCAGTCATCTGAGAAACAACATCGACCAGTAGCAAAACAGTCACAACAGTTCAAGATTACACTGTTAACAATGGCAGAACTTTTTGTAACAGTCTCTTTGACTATTTTATGTAAATATAAATCTCCAATAAAAAGTGGCATAATGACAATGGGACATATTAACGCATCATGTTTGTTTTTCGTATCCGGATTGGAGCCAGGTTGAGGTGGAAGATAGAACATCAAGCCAAGGACTGCCATTTGTTTTTAAGTGGTTCAAGCATTAAGCTGTGGTTTCAGAATACAAATATCAAAGTCTGCTATTAATCATATTTATTCAGTACTTTTAGTATCCAAAAAACTGTTCCTAGTGTCTTCACACAAATAAAAAAATAAAAAAAATATCTAACTTGATACAGTTGCAGAATAAAGTTAAAGTTAAAGTTAAAGTTACAGAATATAAATGGCTAGATAATCCAGAGTGTTGGTAGAACAACTTTGTTCTGGTTTGACTTTCCAGTGACGTTGATGGAATGCTCTAGTGCAGTGGTTCTCAGACTGTGATATGGGTACCACTGGTGGTACATGGGCGTTGTCTGATGGTACCCGGGAGTCTTCTGCAGTTCAAGTCCTGGTCTACAGACAGACAGTTTTATTTCTGATTCAAATTTTATGTGCTTAATCCAATTAAGTTCTGTTTTAGTCCTGCTTTAGATCTGGTTTAGTCTTGGGCTTTGTCCTGATTTTGTCTGGTTTACTCCTTGACTTTATCCTGATTTAGTCCTGTTTAGACCTGGTATAGTCCTGGGTTAATCCCTTGGATTAGGCCAAGGTTAGTCAAGATTTGGAGCCATTTTATTCCTGTAAAGATGGTACTTTAAGGAAAACCACATTTTTTAAGGTGGTACTTGGTGTAAAATGTTGGAAAATGAATACTTAGTATAACCATGTGTGAGGTACTGTAGGTCCGAGTGGCATGAGTAGTAGTAGAAAACAGAGATCCGAGGCAATAAGTCATGTCCAAGTTGAAATTTATTTAGTGACACCAAATATTTACATTTTTGCTCATCGCAGCATGAAACAAATCTCTCTCTGCTCCCCCAAACAGCACACACCTGCCTTTTATACAGAGGCCAATCAATTAGCCTGGTCCACATGGCTGGAACAATATAAAGAAACATTTTTAAAAGACACATTTCCTTCACAGTGCATTAGGACTGCAGCTACATTGTAACAGCGGATTATCTATTCCCCTGTATGAAGAAAACATAACCTAACGCCATAATTCAGATGAAAAGAAAACTTTTAAAATGGTAGATGCTGATGATGTCATCAATGACATCATCAGTATAAAACCAGAAGTTGCTGGGTAACTCTTCTCCAACAAACATTTCCAGGTAAGTAACTTAAACAAAGGTAAGTACCAAAAAACAGGCAAATACAAGGAGGCCTTTAACCAATGAACCAAAACAATAAAACAATGAAACTAGATGTGTGTTTGTGTGATTTGTAACTGAATGTATGTATATGGAAAATGAAGAAATGTAAACTAATAAGACAAACACAAACACAACCCAGGATATGTGCAACTCACTATTCTGCAATATTTCTAAATGGATTTATGAGTGTGTGTTTATTACTGTATTGAAAATAGTGTGAGTATAGTAGATAAGGGACAAGTGAAGTTTTGGACTCACTTTGGCACACCATGCAAAAATGTAAGATTGATCCCATATCCATTTTTCTGTCTCTCAGCATTGACAGTCACCATTTCTATTCCCAAAGGTTAACCATGCTGTAATTGCTCTTTTAGTGGATAAATGTGAACATTGCCTTGCAAACACATCCCTGAATTATGCACTGGCTGAAATTAAATGTGACCAGCATGCAAAACAGAATAGAGTACTATGATCTGCAATTTTCAAATAACTTAGTTTTATGATGTTTTGTTTCCATGAAATTCAAAATGACTCATTTTTATTTCTGAAATGCAGTGTTCCTCCAGCACTTGATAGTTAATGTGGCCACCTTGACTATAAGCACCTAACACCTCACCTTGAATACCATTCAATATAGGCTATATGAACTAATATATAAATTAAGTTTATTCCCAACAACCAAATTTTAATGCTTTTATGGTGGAGCTTATGTTAAATTAACTTTTTGTAGCATTTAGAAGTTCTAAGTGGGGTGTATAAATGACATTAACTCGTAGGTTCACAATTTGGATGCAACATGAGTTGGCTCCACCTTAACTAACACATTTTCTGCAGGGAATGAAATTAAAATAATAAAATAAAATCTCTCAGTTTAACACCTGATATGTTCTATTGTGAATACTTTATATTGTGAAAAGTGGTTTTGTAAAATAATATTCTTAAGGTACAGTACAGAGAAATATAAATAACTATAGCACAGTATTATGACTATAAATAAATATAGCATATAAAATGAATATCAATGGAATTAGGTAAGCACTCGAGCATGTTTCTGAAGAAAAGCCTAACAATTTGTCTGTTTTTGAAGTGAAAAAACAACAATACCATTGTGCACCAAGGGCTAGCTAAATTAGAGTTTTTATTCATAAATAACATGTTCCTATAAACCAACCAACCAGTTTCTAAATATATTTTCAAGCATTCATAAGAGTAAGGGGCACCTCTATTTTCCATAAAACACATACTGTTGTTTTTATTGTCATGGTTGATTTATGTAGTTGCATGATTTGTCCTGGAGCCACCATTCCACAGTGCCAGTCATTCTGACTTTAGTGTCCTGTCCATGTGTGTCTCTCAGCTGTCCTTGGCTGACAGATCTACCACTCGACACCGCTGTTCCTCCCCTGGACAGAAATGTCCCGCTGCATTTAGCCTCTTCTGCTCTAATAATACTCCTATAAAACTCCAGCTGCACCCACTTACATCAACAGAGACAGGCTTACAACACAGAACTACGTACAATACTTGGATAAAAGAAATAGACTGTCGTTTTAAGTCATTTTAAACATGGTGGCAGTGGATTGGTAAAAAGTTGTTACTTGACATATGCTGTGGTTTTGTTAATGGTGACTGAGGGCATAAACCCACTCTACTTCATGGTATTTTAAGTGTAACTCTTTGGAGCCTACATTTCCCATAATGCAGTACTCAGTTCGCGTTAATTTTTAAACTGCACATATAAATTTGCTTTAGTGTCAAAAGAAACAGAATACTTGGGAACAGCAAACAACATACCAATCTGCCTGTTACATACATGCATATATATATATATATATATATATATATATATATATATATATATATATATATATGGAAATAATAACGTCAATGTGCCTGACATCATTCTACAGCAGATATGCAAAAAAACAAAACAAAAAAAACCCATCATATTCCAATAACTTAGAAAAGTACCATGATCTAAATTTTTGGTCATATCACTCAGCCCTACAGTATTATAATACTCTGTAATTTTGTGGAGCATTTAAAAACTGGTAGCACATTTAAAGTTGCATTTTCCTCCACTGTATCAAGTAGGCAAAATGTCCACTGACCCACAGCATTGTTTTTGTTTCTCAGCTCCGGGACTCATTTAAGGATCTGAAGAAACGCTTCAGTAACCTGAAGTTCAACTATGTGAAGAGGAACGACAGGAGCAGGAACATCAAGGCTGTGAGGAACCAGCTACAGCAGGTTGACACTTATGAGGAGAAACTACAGGTGTGGGAAATTACATAAACTAATCACTTTTTACTGTATAACATTTTTATCTTTTATTTGGTATTCAAATATTGTTTAAGCATATTTCACAATTATCAGGGGAAAATTACCAAATAGTCTAAAAAGATTTGAGAAACAAGGTAATGCAAGCTGGTTTTAGATATTTTATTTTACTGCAGCCTCTAAAACACTAAACTGAGGGTTTAGGGTGCACTCACACCAGGGCCAGTTAACCATATGGTTGTTGTTATAGCTGCAAATGATACAATAACGCAAGCGTTACATTATAATAAAAGCATAATGTTTATATGCAAAAGAAAGCATTACAGTACAACATATAAGACTTAACTTTATTTTTTTATTTTAACTGTTGTCTAAACAAAGCAAACACGTGTCGAAAACTATATCAGCTTGTTTATCATTTCATTTCATTTATTCATTTATTAGGACAATGTACAATTGCATTAGGCACAATGGCAGAGATGCTTATACCAGACTCTAGCTTTACAGCTAATTTCCATCTGCAGTCCTCGGGGGGAGGGGTCAACAAGGAATATTTACATATATACAACAGGATATAAAAGCCACAACCCCTGTTGCTTCCACATGCAGCATCTATCCAAACTCACCAACACACACAACACATTCATACACCCATTCACACAAACTGTATTCACCAGCTCGCAAAAACTGGTGTATTTAAAGACACATTCATTGCAAAGTCAACATTCACATTCCGGTCTTACAATTCATTCTTAATTGTGCGTACATGTTTGGTTTTCTAAAAACCATGCTTTCACCTCTGTATTGAACGCTGAAAGACTGCTTAAGCTCAACAACTCAGATGGGAGCGCGTTCCATTGTTTAACAGCCCTGAATGAGAACACGGATTGAGCAAAAGCAGTTCTACATCTAGGGATGTTACACAATCCTCTTGTGGTACCTCGGGTTGCTCTTGAAGCCGTATCTGCCGACAGCTGGATGAATTCTTTGAGTGTTGGAGGGGCCAAGTTATGGACAATCTTGAAGGTCAAATGGACATAGGAGAAGGAGACAAAATTATCAAAGTTTAACATATTATATTTATCAAGTATGTTACAGTGATGATATTGAAAGGTTTTTTGGGGGGGTATTCTATGAAATGGCACAGCTTACAGCCAAAATCCTAGCTAGAGTTAGCATAAACTTGGGGCCAAAATGGTTCCATGCAGAACATCCATGACTTCCACAGCGAGACTACTGTCAGCCAGAAGTGATAACCTCAATTATGCAGTGTGTTGTTAGTTCAACAATGTTTCAATCGAAACTCGGATTAAATTGGAGCTTAACTTAATGAGCTTATGAGCTTATCAAATAAGTCTAGCTTTTTGTGTTAGTTTGCTTCATGGAAAACCCCCTATATCTGCTACATCTCATCATTTTTTAAACAAAACAAAAATAAGTATTTATGCGTCACCCTTATTGTTGTATTTCAGATTCTGAAGAGTCGCCTCCAGACCCTAAAAGCTCGGCTGCAGTCAGAGGTGAAGGATGGGGGAGCGGCCCGAGAGCTGGAAGATATCCTGAATGAGCTGCACAGACAGATGGGAGAGTGTGAGAGGAATGTGAAAGAGCACCAGAAAACGCTGGACATGACCTGCAGACTTCAGGAGGCAATGGATGAGGTCAGACTGGGGACAGAGTTTTGTCACTGGTTTTGAAATATGGTTAACTAAAGTCAAAAACAGAAAATCACATAGGTTAAGGGGCCATTCTTATCAGTCCTTTCTATAGTTGCAATCAGAAATTTTCAGTCCCCCAAAGATTTTAAGAATTCATCCGGTTGAAAGATTTTTCAAGAAGACAAAAAGATCCTGGACTGTCCTGGAGTGGCCTTCTCAGTCTCCATTTTTAAATCTGGTTGAAAATCTTTGGTGGGATTTAAGAAGGCAGTAACAGCACGACGGCCATTAGAAATCACTGGGCTAAAGGCTTTTGCAGGTGAAGAATGGGCCAAGATTCCAGTTGAGAGGTCATGAAACTTGTTAGCAAATACCTAAAATGTTTGTTAGTAGTGATAAAAGTCAAAGTATGCTCCACAAAGTACTGAAGCTAATGGCTAAATAATACTGCCCATAAAACATAAATTAAAGTGAAATTTTAGATTTAAGAATAAAACTAGGAAACCAAGATCCCTTCTGTAAGCAGCAAGTGAAAGCCGATTCTCTAACATAAACTCTGAGGGAGGCCTGTTTCTTGTTTACTGCAGTGAACTCCAACACATGGTGGCTGATGTAGAGCAATAACCAGCCCACACCTGTTCACCTCTCATTTTTGGCACCTTCACAGTTTGAGAGTTGAGGTCCTAAACAGGTTTGGTTTTAAAACCAAATATATGTGTAGAAATGGCACTGACATATGTACTGGCTTGTATCTTATGTGACATTCTTGATTCCTCATGTGTTGGGCAAGGGCCAACTGGGCACAAGTCTTAAGCTACCTAATCTACATGGCCTTGGTGCCCTACTAACCCACATTTTGTCCTTACTTATACATACTGAAAGTTATACCACTTTTTTTTCTCTATTTTATGTTATTTATTCAGAGCAATTCAGAGCAGTTTATTCAGAGAATTCACACATGTAAGTAATCCTGTATGCTGACACTGTCTCTTTCTCAATACCTGAGTGCTAGGTCTCAATGCTCTACGTTGAGACATGAAACCAGGAAATGCTCCTGCAACTTTATAAATCCCTTTCACTGTCAGCGCACTCATTCTTATAATTTCAACTCTTAAATTGGTGTCATAATGAAGCAGTCCGCTCATTTATTTATCTGTTACAGCCATGCTAATTAGCCATTTTATGCTCTGGATTAGTTGGCAAGGGACGACAAGCCAACTAATCCAAGTGCTCTCTGTAAACTTTAAGTAACAGCTCCCCTAAAGAAGTTTTCCATACATATGCATTAAGTTATAAAACATGCAATACTAATGAAAAATATGAACATAAATGTAGACCTACATTAGTTTTATCATTGTATTTATTTGGTATATTCCAAATTATACTTGCTAATGTGTGTTGTGTTTGTGTCTTGTCTAGTATCTGTTCTGGTGTGAAGAGGCCAGTGGGACTATCTCTCGAGTTGGGAAGTTCTCCTCAGAGTGTCGCAGCACTGAGGCTGTGTCCGTCCTGTACAGACAGTTTGAGAAGTTTGTGTGGCCCACGGTTCCACAGCAAGAGGAGAGGATCAGCCAGATTACAGAGCTGGCCATCAGGTTGCACGGTCAGTTGCAAGTACCAAAAATATACTTAAAAGATTTACATTCCAAACCTGTAATCATTTTGAGTGTTTTTTTTTTTTTAAGGAGCGGAGGAGGGGCAGCGTTACATTGAAAAGACAGTCAGTAAACACTCAGAGATGGTGACAGCGATCAGAGAGCTGAGTGATAGATTATTGGAGCTAGAGGCAAAGTTGAAGGTAAACCCACAAGTAACAATGGCACAAGCCTTAAAGGTTTTCTGCTGGAACTGTCACATAACCTTTTATACTTCTTTTTGTAACACTGCAATACATTTTCGCCAATATTCTTCAACAGGTAACTTGGCAAATAAGACATACTGCTGCCTGTGTTGCTAAAAAAAAAACTTGCTAGCTTCAGGTGTCATGTTTTGTGTACATGCCAAGAAAACCTTTACACTCAATGAAAGTTAGCACCTTGTGGTTCACCTGGTACAACACTTACCACAGACCTGGGTGACCTGAGTTTGAATATGGCTCGGTTGGTAGCTATTAATTATTGTCACCTAAATATAGATTAGTCCTGATTTTTAAAAAAAAGTATTGTTCTTATTTGGTTATGTTTTTTTCTATTATATTTCTATTGTTTTTGTTTTTTTTATTAATGAATATTTATGTCAATTATTATCACCCTAGCATAAGAAATCCCAAAATGAGAGCAAAAAAATTGGGGCCTGAGGGTTAAATATGGACAGATATTTTCTGAGGTGGTACTTTTAAATTTTTTATTGAAAAGTTTTTTTGAAAGGTTTTAGAACAACTGTTTTTGGATGACATGACACTGTGATATTCTGCACCAAATTGCATGAAGGAGACTTTTAAGAATATAATGTTGTAGGATGCTAAAATGGCTCTGTTAATGTTCAGTCAAGTTATTAAGTACAGACTTGGCTGCAGTTGCCCAATCTGACAATTATGAGCTGACACATTTTACAGAAAACGCCTTAAAGTTGCCATTCAAGTCATAAATAATGATGTAACAATATTTTTAGCTGTTAACCTTGGTCAAATAGTTTATTGTGCTTTTCCCAGTTGGAGAGTTTGAAGCAGCAGCAAAAAGATGAAGAGGAAGTGATGAAAGAAGAGGAGCGGACAGAGAGGTTAAAAGAGAAAGATTCAGAAGATAAAGTAGATGAAATGAAGGAAGAAGAAAAGTTGAAAATGAAAGAACAAGTGGACAATCGCGCAGCACAGGAGGCAGCAGAGATGGTAAGAGGTGATGGAAATCATATGCTAATAGTTCTTATGAAGTATAAATACATTCAAAGTCTTAATTTATTTAGTATGAGCTAAAAGAAACTGGCCACACCCCTGAACTGACCAACAAACATGAAGGGAAGGAGATACCAGTGAGGAGGTACTCATCCAATAAGAAGCCTCCGTTACAGAAGAACCGCAGTCAGGAGACAGACAGGTAACGTATCATTGGTGGAGTTCTTTCACAACATTATCATGGCATTAGAGATATTTGAAATATTGCTTTGGTTTGCTAAAACGGACTTTCTGGTTTACATCTGAGTAGGACTTGAATACATTGATAGAATTTATTGATCTTTTGCGGTTAATAGGTTATTTGCAAATTATTATTTTGAAACTGTTAATTTAACAATTGTGATTTAAAGGTCAAGTGATTATAATATGGCTGTCTTTCATCCACAGACAAGCCACCTCCTCCTCTTTCTGCTCCACACACACTTTCAGTCTCACCTGTTCACCTTTGGACATCAACAGACAGGTTTATGCCATCATCAACCAATCACAGCCAGTCATGCCTCGTGCCACACCCACACAGGGCACACCCTCTCCCAGGGAGTTTCACAAGACAAGGAAAGAAGAAACGGGGGAGGTGGCTTCTTCAGCTGCATGTACACTAAATACACCTCAGGTGGGTCTTTTGTTGGCTGTTTTGCTCTGTTACTTACTAGCAGTTGCAGATCAGATATTTTAACATATTTGTGTTAGGAAGGGCATTTGGCATAAAACCTATGTCAAGTCAATATCTGCAATAGGAGTTTTTTGTTGTTGACATTTTTGATGTATGATAGCCTTGTCATAGAATAGTGATATGTGTGTTTTTACTTTCTCTTTCAGCTTCCACTCATAACAAAGCCTTGTTGTTGCTCCTGTTTGCTTATATATAATTTAGTTATCTACTATGTAATTTAATACCTTTAAATGTAAAACATAATTCCCTTCTTTATACTGAAAAAATAAGTAGCTCTCATTTATACAGGACACAGCAACAGCCAGCCTGTTGGAGACAGAGCTCCATCATCATGAAGACATGTCTGAGGATTCTCTGTCCACTGACGAATATGAGTGCCCATCACCAGATGACATATCTCTTCCTCCGCTGGCCGAGACTCCAGAGTCCATCATGATCCAGTCCGACATCGAGGAGGGGTTGTGTTTCAGCTCACAGCACAGCTACAGAAGCCATGTCCAGTCAGAGCACAGAGAGTCCAGCGAGTTACAGAGAAGTTCCTCTCCTCCCACCAACCAGTACAGTGTGAATAGGTGGGTATCCGAAAACTGTAAGATCACATCAGTATGATAAATAAACTACTATGAAAGACTACTACACAGATTTGTGTAAAGTTTGTCCAAACAAGACAGTTTACAATCTGTTAATTGTATATTATATTATACTGCCTTTTTAATATATTTTATTATCTAATTGGTATGACGACACTTGTTTGTGAATGCTAACGGACTACAAAGCTGACTTCTTTGGAAATGAAGTGGTTAATTAGTTGTTATAGCTAATGGTAGTATGGGTATTTAAATATGTAAATGAAGCAACTAGGTTTAGGGTATACATGACAGTTGCTCACCAACTCTCTCATGATGGATCACAGACACTTGACAATAAATTTAAATATTGTGGAAGTCCAAAACAAAAAACAAAAAAAGTTAAAGTTAATACATTACATAGTATTACACAATCATTCATCATAAGCATTGCAATTAAATAAATAAAATACATCATTGAAATATTTATATATAACTCTGTACTGAATTTATGTAATTTTTCCATTTTTCTATTTAGTTTCTTTAATTACTGAAATTACTGAAATAATTTTACTTTTCTGTCACACTTTCGATTAACACACTACTTAATAATGCCATATTTATAAATGCCTTAATAATAAGGCATTTATAAATATGTTATTACCAATAATTTTATAACTAAATAGTTTATAGGTATTATATCAGCACTGATTTTATAATTTGGCCATGATTTATATGACGTTCTTACTCAGGAATTCAACATTAATAACAATATTAATATAATATAATAATTATAATGCAATGGTTAGTAATGTTGTAAATGCTTTGTAAATAATCAATTGGTTACTAACTGGCTAGTTATCTTTAACTATGCTTTATACTTTATAGTGTGAGCTATTCTACAGCGTTACCCACACTGTTCTAATTTATTAACATGCTCCTGTGGGCCCTGAGGAGGACAATCTGTAAGACATTTGATGAAGGGTTAGAATGGGCTCCATGCATTAAAGTGGGTGGCTTGTGCTAGGAGCATAGGTAGGTAAAGTTAGGGTTCCATCATTACTGAGACATCTAACTGTGGAATGAATGTTACAACATTTTGATATTTTTCTCCAGGTTCAGGACAGAGTCTGGTACATTCGTCCAAACTCCTGTGGCTGTTCCTATCCAAACTCAAGTCCCAGTTGAATTTACCACCACCATGTGTACCATCACCACTGAAGAAGCCAGCCTTGCACCAGAACAAGGCTTTCTCATTGTCTCCAGCACCGCCAACCACAGCAACATTCCAGACCAACCTTCAGTGAGCACTGAACCCATTCCCCTGGTTCATACTCACAAGGACAAGAACATTTCTACATTGAGCACCAATTTCCCTGAAGAAACCCCAGACAGCAGTTTAGCAAAGGCATTTCCTGTGTGCAGATGTAACATTCACCAAGAATTCATTTGTTCTGAAATTAATGCAGAAATACCAGAGACTAGTGAGAAGAGCCAGCCAGATCATGCTCCGGTTTCTGAAGACATCCCTGTAGATTGCAAACTGCCCAAATCTAAGTCTGAAGTTCTGTGTATTTGCATTCCTTGCAACAGTGACCCCACCACCATCTCCCACTCTTCCCACTCCTTAAGATCAAATCTACTCCACCAAAAAGACTTACCACTGGAACAGAACCCTACTTCTACCGATTCCATGATTGAAACAGAGCAGACCTTACCGGTTAAATCACCGAAAGCCTCTGAAAATGGTCAAAAGACCATAAAATGCCAAAAGTCTAACAGGAATAATCCCAATGGTAGTCAGAATGTCAGCACAGTGAAAGAACAAGCAGTAATGCTAACCATGTCCGAAGGTTGCAACAGCCTCGCCACAACCACAGTTATACAGGAAACACTCTATTCTCAATCATCTCTGTCTTCTAGTTATACCTTGGTTCATGGTGGCAGCAGTCCTGCATCCGAAAAGCCCAAGCCTTAGCTCCACAAATTCTCCTCTCTACAAAGATGGGATTGAAGACATTAAATCAACTGGGACATGTGAACAAGATTTTTCAGGTCAAGACGATAATCTCCACAAATCAAGTACAGATTCAAAGGATCAGGATGAAACTACAGGCCTAAACAAGAAATTCATGGACAATTCTGCAGATGTCTTGACTGAAAACAGCAGCTTAAGTGCAATTGTCACACAGGAAACTCTCCACTGCATATCCTCTACGTCGTTTTTAGACAGCAATTGCAAGAAATCTCCTAGCCCCAAAAGCTTGGTCAATAAATCCATCAAGCCACTTCAGGAGCTCAGTGCGCCTTCTACCCAAGAATCAGATGGCATGAACAGTTTCAATCCATCCAGTAATGCAACCTCCAGCTCCATCAGTACCGAGCAGAACCACCAGACAGTTTACTCCCTTCATGAACCCTTGACTTCCACGCAGCAGTGTGTGCATGATCCTTGCTTGAGCGCACAGCCTGGTACCCCTCCGCTGCCCGAAGCACAGACCCAAGCTTTGGCTCAGCAGGCTAACCCGCATGTCACCCCTACTTTATCTCCACCTCATCTACTAACTCCAGACCAAGACCCTGACATTTGTCAGCCCTTGACCATCCGTGAAGAGATCAGGCTCACTCCACAAATCAAAGGTCCTTCCATCCCTCCACCTCCTCCTCCTCCTGTACCTCCGCAAGCCCACGCAGAGTCTTCTTACCTCACCAAACCTGTGTCTAAAGCTACTGTCATGGAGGGCTCTCCAGTGACGCTAGAGGTGGAGGTGACAGGACAGCCAGAGCCCACACTCACCTGGTGGGTAGCGTACAACCAGCTTGACAAATTTACATAAAATACATACAGTATATAATGTTTGTTTTAGTTGTAGTTATGCCCCCCAACACTTGCTAATGTGTCATGAGGCCCTTTTTGTTTGAGGTAGTAAGAGGCAAGATGGTAATAGTAAAAGCTGCAGTTATAGTGTGGCTTAGTAAAACAGGGTTCTTGCAGGTATCAACAAGTCTAATTTAATGCTTTTTAGTGCCATTTTTAACTTAATTGTGGCAGCTTAAATTGTTCAAATGTATTTGCAAGTATTGTAAAATACCGTTAAATAAGAGCCAATAATTCTCAAAGCCAAACATCCGATGTTTGGGTAATTAGGTCCCATTGGAAGCACACTCGTTCCGCCCATCTATCCTGCTACGAAGGTAAATTATTATTTATATATACATATTTATATTCACAAATGAAACTAATAATGTCAGCAATTTTACTTGAAAACTATAAATTTTAATGCCTGTTGGAATAAAATTTTATGCTTTTAATGGCATTTAAGGCCTTAATTTTAGCAAAATCAATTTAATGACTTTTAATGATTTTCAATGCCTCGCAGAAACCAAGTGAAAACATCTACCATCAATCACATTTTGGCTTGCCTGTGACTATGTCTGAAAGGCAACAGCTTAAATGGAGATTCCCAGACTTTGCTCTTCTTATACACTTTCTTTGGTATCTGTGGGGAAATATCAAGCCTTGCCCAGTTGCCCAGTGTTTGCTCTGGGATGTACTCCTGTTTGGACATGCCAAGAGTGTCCTTCTCCCGAGACAGTGCCCATCTTAAACAGGCCACCTCAGGTTCTTCTCAGTCACTACGTTTACATGCAGAGGATACTCCGGCAATGCCCATTGTCTGTCTTTAGTCTGATTTCTCCAGAGAACTGGTCTAACCACTCTTGTCTCCTTCTACGTGCAGAGCGGAGAGTGAATTACTGAGACCATCGCACTATGAGTGGTCAAGTGGTCTCTGGATTTACCAGCGGTGCTAAAACTTTGTAGCCCTTAATGCTAATAAACGCGGCTAATTTATTTGGTAATCATAGTTTTACCAATAAATATAAGTGGTAACACTTACTTAACGAAGTTAGAAAAATGCGTTCCTAATATCGTAAAAGTCCCATAAACGGATAGGAATAGGAATATGGTGTATACATATAAGATGTATGGCTCTGCAGCCGAGGTATACACAGAGTGCCATTCAAAATTGGTAATAAATGGTGCTCTCCTACAATATGCTCCATACAGCATATAATCAAAGCAGAAGAAGTCATCTGGACATGGTTTGTAGAGTTGATTAGTCTCTTGGACGAGAGACTAAACTCCACAATCTGTTTTTAACTTTGTTTTGATTGTGACAACCTAGGTAACTGGGAAACTTCACAGACAAATACAGCCTATAGTGTTTCACCCCAGAGTCATGGTCACTGTTGCAGCAATGGCTTCATGATGATCTTTTAGTTACAAGGAAATTATTTCTAAGCTGAAAGATGCAACTCCTGGCAAGTCTTGACAACAGATGCAATTACCAAGTCTCTGTAGAAGTCACATTGACTAAATGTGACATTTGTTATGGGCCACAGAATACCTGAATGTTTTTATATATTTGGTAATACAGCATTCAGATCAAACGAGAAGGTCAATGGTATGCATATATAATACATCTAAAATGACAGGTAAGCATCTATAGAGGTCGTAAAAACAGATACAGGAAAGACAGACAATGCAAGTTAGCTTTCACATTACATTTTCTTTTTGACTAGTTTTGCTGTGTGCTAACTTTATATTGCAAAGTAGAATATTGAAATAACATGTAATCCAAATCACTGGTTGGTTGCTTTTGGCTAATACCTTCTGCTAATGTGTTGTAATGTAGAGTATAGCAGTATTTTTCTCTAACAGGTTAACAGGAATAACAATTGTTTTGTGTGTTCAGCTGAACTAAACTACACTTTTTTCAACATACAACTTTCTATTTCTATTGAAGCCCCTTATTTTCTAGCTGTCTGGTGATTATTACCTTTAGATAAACCTAATAGATTTACTGTGTAAGCTATCCAGGGTTTTACAGGCGGAGGCTGTGTGCTGCTGTCTGACTTCTTGTCATCATGGTCGCTCCAGGTGTAAAGATGACAGAGAAAGATACGAAGAGGGAAAAGCGTTGGACGGAGCTCTGTGTGAAGCCTGGCTGCCAGCTGGAAGCAAGGGCAACCAAGACAACGCTGATGATCAAGGTGAAGATAGAGGAATCATTGCTGAAGTTTATGACATCATCCTGGCGGACTGGCAGACTTGGTTTGGTACACTGTGTTTCTTACTTTGGCTGCTGTTTTTAATTATAATTTGACAAATGCTTCTTTTTTATGAAGTTAAGTAAACCTAAATTCTGACACAATTCAAAATATAAGCTATTTCATTGATAAAATTGTTGTGTATTTTGTTTTGTAAAATTCTGAGGGTCTCCTATGCTGCTTATCTGACTATAGTGTTTTGGTCTGCCCACGTTTGACAAACCTGAAAATCTTTAACTATAAACTAGGGGTGTAACAATACAGTTACTATATTGATGTATAGATTTTTTTTTCCTATGAAAAAACTATATCAATACACATTACTTTGTATCGAATCGTATCGTTTTCTAGGTAGTGTATATCAATATACATGGAAAAAAATTGATAATATCGGAAATATTAGTGATGGGTCATTTGTGAACAAGCTGGCTCTAAGAGCCAATTCTTTGGACCGGATTGGAAGAGCCTTCTCCCGTAAATGAGAGCCGAATCTTCAGATGCTACTGCTCAGCTCTGCAAAAAATACACCAAAAAGAATGTCATTTTATTTTGATGGGTACACCATGCAGCCCATCATGTGAGGACAGACTGGGATCATGTGAAAGAAGTAAAGTGGGCTCTGAAGACAGAGTGTAGTGATACAGGCCAGGTACACAGAGCAACAGAGAGAGACAGGTAACAGCTTAGCCAGATTTAAATGCAAGCTCATTTGGGGAAAAAATTAAGAAATTAGCAAAAAAATAAAAAGAAGCAGAATCTGGCTGCAATTTGATTATACTGGAGACAGCAAAGATCAGCTTTGTGACTATTTTGTGCAAACTGCATAAAAATAAGGCAATAAACAAACACGCTGATTATATAATCATTTGCCAACACAAACCATTCATAATAGCTAAGTTAGGCCTAAATAAAATGTTCATATTGATATAAAATAAGGAGCCATTTGGGAAGCATAAGAGCCAGCTCTTCTCAGGGAGCTGAGCCAAAAGAGTTGCATCTTTGAAAAGAGCTGGACTGCCCATCACTAGGAAATATTGATATTAGAAATGTGCATGTTAAAATGAAAGAGAGACGTCTTTTTTGATGTAATTTTTGTGTTTTTAACAAAATAAAATGTTATAGTCAACTTTTCTTCACTGTTTGCTTGACATAATCAACCCCCTCCGCAATGCTAGATTAGAGAGTATACTTTTATGATTTTTGCAAAAAGTTGTTGTATTGATATAAAGGTTTTGAATTGTATCAGATTGTACCATTCTAAATTAGCCAATATCGTTCTTGAATTAGATCAAAACAATTCTAATTGCTTTATTGTATCATTGCAAAAATGTATCGTTACACCCCTACTAGAAATACACAATTTAATAAAGACACATTAGTGGATCATGAATATAACTATTGTTTGTTTCCTTTCAGATATAAGAGAATATAGTTATGCATAATTAGGATGTTAGGGAGCTCAAAAGCCATATATTTTACCATATTTTGTGTAACCTTGTATGCGAATTTGACTTTGAAATAAAAATGTTATTAAAACATCAATGAACAACATAATTGACATTTAATGTTATGTTTTATTCAACTGTGTTTTTTTCTTGAATAAAATTACAGTATACATTTGTTTCAGTTACATATTTTTGAGCAGTAGCTCCAGGTTAGATCCAAGTTGTGTTTAGTGAAATTTAAGACCTTTTAAAGAGTTTTTAATGCCATTTGGAGTAAAATGTAATACCAGCATTGTCAACAACAGAAGATTAGTCTGTATGACTTTTACACTAAAGAATTATTTTTATTACTCTCTGAAACTCAAGGGCTTTATTTTAAGTCTAATAGAAGAAGGAACTCCAGTGCTGCATAAAAATAAAATAAAAATAAAATCACGTTTTTGTAATAATGCATTAGCTTTATATAGCGCTTTTCTAGACACTCAAAGTCACTTTACAATTTGGTGCATTATTCCTTCTCTCCTCAGTCACACTCTGTAGTCACAGCTGCCCTGGGGCAGATTGCAGATACTTTTTTGTCATAACATTTTTTTTGATAAACCTAAGACCTAGATGATCTAAAAGAAAAACTCATAAGATCTAATACTTTTAAGGCCTTGGTTCTGACATAATTACATTTAATACATTTTTTATTAGACTACTTATAAGCCTGACTACCCAAACAAATAGGGAATAATTGCCAATAAAAATATGTAATGTACGGCATTTCAAAAAGATTTGTTACATTTAGTCTTTATTTCTGAAGGTAGAAAATATATAAAAATCCAACTAGTAGGCCTCTAGGTCTACTAAATAAAAGTTAAAACAGTTGGGGAAAAAGCATTCAGGAACAGCCAAGGCAAGCAGCTTTTGAACTGATGACACCTCCTTTTATTAGGTCATTATTACTCTGAAAGTTACCTAAGACTGTGGCTACTGAATGCTGTTTATGTTAAAATACAATTACCCTGCTTACACACATTTGACAATATGCAGGCTTATAACGGGTAAGTTTTAATTTTAATAGCTTATTTAAAACTCTACTGGCGAAATTATATGAATTTAGAGCTAACTCTATGCTAACAGGTGAGCTCGAGCTCCATAGGTGGCGCTAGGTCCGTGAGACATTACAATTATTAGAGCTTTACTATTATATTATTATTATTTTTACAATACTGCACTGAGTACATGTGTACGGTTTCAAAGAATAAGAAAACTTTAACATTTGACAAGAAAGTCAGGTTGCAAACTTTAGCCAAGAGTAGCTAGCCTAGCCTAGCGCTGAATAATTAACGCTATTTTGACATATAAAAAAGGTTTAATACAAGCTACAGTTCAGCTGTATCTTGTAGGAAAATAATATGCGGAACATGTGAATTTTTTTAACAAACCTACTGACGTTAAATCTTTTTCAGAAAATGTTTTACGTTTGTGTGCGTTTTATATTTAAGTTGCCTATCATTCAGACAAATTTGTAGACTATTAGCAAAATAAAACGCAAGCTAACAAGAACAATTTTGCTTTTCCTTTGTTTTCCCTTGGCGTACTGGTTCTTATTCTCGCATTTTATCCAAATTACACTGAAGGATGGAGTAACCAGGTCTTTAGACCCAAAATCTGGGACAATTTTTTTTTCTCCTACTAATGACAGTGCATTTGAACTCGTCAAGTGATTAAATCCATACAATTTTCTGTCTTGTCATTAAAGTTCATGACGTGTGGGCTTAAGTTTTTAATTTTATTGGGAACTTATTAATAATAATAAAAAATGGTAATGATAATAATTTTAGTACAAACGTCTTTAGACAAATGTGTTTTAATTTCCTGTGCTTTTCTATTGGTTAAAATGGGGACAACTGGGACATGGTTTGTTGAAAACTGGGACATATTGTATTTTTACAGACGTTTGGTCACCCTACTGAAGGTTGATTGACCAGTGTGCTTTTTTTATAGCAGGTGAGTAAGAAAAAAAAAAGTTGTGTATGTTATTGTCATTTTTAGGTTAGGGTAGTCAGGTAAAATAGTGCTCAAGTATTCTACTAAAGTGTGCTAATTTTCCACAAGAAAGTGTTACCAACCTCACTGTAAGTGTTAAAGCTATTTAAAGTCTATTTTGTAATCCTTTCACACCTCTCTAAGATTAATTGGTGGTCTTTAGGCCCAGAATTTATCTCACTACATATATCCTAAATACCAATACTGAATATTAATCATAGAAATGACAAGGTTTAGGGTCTTACGAAGTTGCTGAGTAGTCAACCTAATAGACTCAATGTTAGGGTCCATGTCCCATGCCCCAACATAAGCAATATCTCCCAGTTTTCAACAGACCATGTTCCTTTTGTCCCCATTTTAATTAATATTAGAATCTAGGACATACAGGAGAACACAGAAAACTAAAGAAAACTTTTATTT
The DNA here is from genome assembly GCA_020698575.1 of Bostrychus sinensis. Lineage (NCBI taxonomy): Eukaryota > Metazoa > Chordata > Actinopteri > Gobiiformes > Eleotridae > Bostrychus > Bostrychus sinensis. Next base: position 30,173,130 of record CM036240.1, on the reverse strand, counting down.
AAATACTTTTGCCAGTCTTATCATATAATTATTGTTTATCAATAAATTGCCCTCATATTAAAAACATAGAATGTAATTAGGCTCCTTAGAATAAATAATAATTGTCAGGGTTTCTGAAGCTTTTTTGTCCAAATTCATCATTTAAAAAAAAAAAAAAGAGTCCCAGGTTTTAGGTCTATGAATATGACCCCCCTAAATTAATTCTGTAATGAGAAATGTAAACATTTACACACTGTAACTTCATTCTGGGGACTCAGTAGCCAGATCCACCCACAGCTCATCCCAGTCCGTGAGCCAGAAACATGATGACATTCAACTTTTCGAAAACTGTTCAGTTATGTCTGGCAAGTGCACGATTCAAACTGTTATTCAACATTTGCTCAAACACAATAATGAAAGAAGACTGACCCATAAGCAACACATTTCAGTCTGCCTCTTAGAGCAGATTAGGGTGTATTACAGTGTTTCCCATTAATTCAAAAGAGTATGATGCCCCCCATAATCATACTTTTCTCCACTTACTCTAAAACTGAACTTAAAATATCGCATCTGACTCCCAAGATACTGACGATGCTGCTTAGGTTGTGGCTTTAATTTTAGTAAAATTTTTACATCATTATAAAACACACAATGCTTATGAATGTGCTATAATTGTTTTTAATTTTTTGACATATTTGCAAATTAGAACAAAACAAAACAAATATTACTGATCTAAATGGTTAAAAATCTGCACTATACTGGTAATAAAAAGTTTCTTCTAAATTTGTGGGAAACTATTGAATAATTGTCAAATGATTGTGACATATTCTAAAGCATCTCCACGTTTTGTAACGTCATTATGAGCTCGACTAACAGACTAACATTCCAACATAGTCAACTAACTTCTGGATATGGGTATTATGGATACAACATATATATTTATGTGTATGTACACTGATGAACACTAACTTGTAAATGCACGAGTACAAAAAAAATAGCACAAAATATTAGATTTATTTTTTTTTTTAACTATGACTGAGAAAAGTGTTATTTTTTCCACGGATGGCGATTTTTACCCTGATGTCTTCATGATTAATACAAAAATAATAGTCTTGTTAGGTAAGTGTACAAAAGTTTTGACAGATCTAAAATGTCTGCCCTGTTCTCCCATGATTCCCTGCAGGTCTAAGGGTGCAGACCAATGTGGTGGCCCGCTGGCTCTGATGTCACCGCCGTATAAAACCCCCCTTGGCCCCTGTGCCGCCTCTGAGCAGAGTCAGCCTTCCCGGCCTGGACGCCTCGGCTGGAGGGACTGCTGTCAGGAGGAAAAACAAAACTACAGAGGGTCTGTAGTTTTGTTTTTTTCTTTGGGGTTCCTACGAGGCGCAGCTCTTCTCATTTGGATTTTCTGACAACCCATTTGGATAGAGATTTTCATTTCCTGAAGTCAGCCCGCATCTGGGCATCCCCAGGCATCCTTGTACTGACAAGTAAGTGTCAAAATGCAGTGACTGACATGTGACAGCTGATTGACACCTCGACTTGTGATAGAAACCAGCCTCCTTCACACAGCTCTGCTGATACTTGTTCACCTTTTAGCATTTGGAGACATTATGGAGACTTTTATTGTAGCTTTTTTCTCGGTGAAGGTTAAAATGGGACGTCCCAGAATAGCCGCTGATAGCATTAGTGCGACCCGTCAGCTGGGGGGCCATGTCTTTTTAAGGGAATCAACAGCAGAGCTATCAGTTGCTTCTCCAGCTATGTGACACATGGTGGTTGTCAATCACAATGAGGTGTGGGGCGGGGGACTGTGTGGGGGGTATTTTTAGTGTCTGGTATCCTGTCTTAGATAAACCCCCAGCTCATTACATGACACAGAACTGGGACAATGAGGAAGATTTTTTACTTTGTGGCATCAGCTGCTGTGATACAGAACTTTTAAATTCATGAGCTGATGGCTGAGCAGCTTTTTAGTTATGGGTACATTCTTGTTATCTGCTGGTCAGAGTCTAAAAATAAACTACACTTGATTGTTTTAAGGTTATTTAAGGTACTTACTTAAGCTCATGTTAACTTCTGGTTGGTTAAATCTACAAAATGTTTATCAAACTATGTGTTTATCAAGATTTGGCCTGTTGAACCTTGAGTAAGAAAACACCAAGAATAAAGGACCGAGACATCTTCAACAAGTCATTGTAAAATCATTCATCGTTTTTTACAATATTAAGAAGTGACATAGTTGGCACACCGGAACCACAGCAGCTTTAAGTTTGTAGCATTGTCATTAGTTGATGGTCTTTAAGACAAGGTCAGCCATCTTGTTCATGGTCAAAATGGCCACTGTAACCTGTCCTGTACCAGTGTTTTATGAAGAATCTTGACCTAATGAATTGGATGGAGTAAAAATCCTGTTTTATGATATAGAAACACAATTTTAGGTTTTTAGTGATTCTTATTGTAGGTTATGTTAAAAACTGAAGGCCACACCCATCAGTGACTCAGTTCTGCAACTGCCCATTACAGCTTTGTGCCACATGATTTAGTTCAAGAATGTGATGAGTTCAAGGCCATAGAGAGAACCAGGAATGAACAGAATCTGTGAATGGACAGCTGCACTAAGCTAAATCTAAATTTATGCTAAAGCTAGGTGACAAGACAAATGTTAATGAGTTTAACAAAAAGACAATTATTAAAGGCCATTTAGTCATTCATCTTCTTCCACATAGACTTGTCAGGGGTCATTGGTGGCTGGAGCCTATCCCAGGTACCTTTGGGCTTTTGGCAGGGTAGGCCTACACTACTACTACTTATTATAGAAGCATACTTGATTTGAAGTCTGCCTATTGCAGATCCAGGCATGTATTGTATGAACCAAAACAGTGTAAATTAGGTATGATTATTTCAAGATATGAAATAGCAAAATATGACATACATTTAGTTCAGCACATTCTCCAATAAGTAACTCGAGTAAACATCCATCTTGTGAACACAAATTTCATTTTATTTTACTACAGCATTTGTTTCCGGCGACAGTGGCGCAGTTGGTTAAATGTTTGCCCACCCACCGGAGATTCGGCAGATCGAATCTTGTCAGGAGCGCATACTGTCATTGTGTCCCTGAGCAAGACACTTCACCCACATTGCCTGCTCCAGTCACAGTATGTGACAGGAAGGGCATCTGGTGTAAAATTCTGCCAAATCACTGTGCGACTGGTGCCCTGTGGCAACCCTGAACAAGAAAGGCAAAAGTATGGCAGACAGAAAATACATCGTGTTCATCATGTGCAGTTTATTTTTATTCAGATTTTAATGTTGATGGTGTATGTATCGTAATATAGTACTGGAGCAGATGTGAATACTACAAACATTTGTACAATGCAAAATTCTATGAAGTAATATACAGTGCTATAGAAGTAATAATAATCCAACACATCATTCTTTTGTTTTATTTAAACAATTTACTACCAGGGTTTTATTGTATGTTTAAGAATTTTTTGTTAAATATGTAAAATTCTTTATAAAAATCTATGCCATAATTTTACTCAAACCAATACCATTTTATATTAAGTATGAGATTTCAACAAGCTTTAAGACTTGTGTGTAAAAAGTGTAAAAAAAAAAAACACAAAAAAAAACTTCACACTGTCTTTTGTCTAATGCTTATCTGATAAATTATTTAAATATCTCATGTTAGAAGTCAGAAAAACATTACACCAGCTGCTAAGGCTGCACAGTGTATCACAAATGAAATATAATTGCAATATCAGCAAACACAATATCCATATTGCAATAATGGGTTAGTCTACAGTCTTCCATCTGACAGAGCTTTACACTGTCAGAATCATTTTTCTATCAAAGTCTTAAATGAAGAGTGTTAAAAAATGTGCTAATATGACCAAATAAAAATATTTAAGTCACAGTTCCCTTAGTTTAGTCCCAGTTTAGCTTGTTTTAGTCATTTTTAGTCTTTAAGTCTATTTATTTCTGCTTTAATTTAATTGACTTTCTATGCCAATTTTGTATATTAAAACATTGCTAATCATATTGTTTTTCCAAAATTCTGTATTTTTATTGCATGTTTGTTTTTGCAACCCTATCAACTTCTATACCCAGATGCAAAAAGTATGATAATTTTACGCAGTGGTTTCCAATCTTTTTTGAGTTGTGTACCCCCTAGGCTTTTTTTCATACCCTTTATTTGTTTATGTGTTAATTTTTCAAAAACTGGTCATCTGTATTTAGTAGTACAAAAACATTTTATCATTATTTTTATACTGCTTATACTTATACTACTAAAAGCCATTTTTTCTGCATTTGCTTTTAAAATTAAATTCAAGGTTCAAATAAAATCCATTTGAAATAACAGTAAAAAAATAACAAAATTAAAAAAATATTGCCATATTTTCCGGGCTACAAGTTGCTCTGGAGCATAATCTATATCGGTCAAAAAATGCGTCATGAAGAGGAAAAAAAACATATAAATCACACTAGGACCAGCAAATCTATGAAAAAAAAGTGTGACTTATAGTCCGGAAAATACGGTAATAAAAATAAAACAATATAAACTTCTATTACATTTACTTATTTTACTATATTTTTCAACTAAAAAACTAAAACTCAATGTATTGACAAGAAAAAATATTATTTTTTTAAATAAATCCTTTGAAACAAGCTTTCTAATAGACCATTTGAATAATAATTTTTGTAGTTTCACCTCATTTTAATCAATAATTTTTTAATCAATCAATCGTCACTGACACACTTGAGCTTGTCTTTCACAAGTTTCAATAGTTTAATATGAAACGATTGCAATTATTTCATTTTCTCAAATTATGAAATAATTTCAAGTACCCCCTGTAAAGTGCATGTGTACCCCTGGTTGGGAAACACTGATTTAAAGCATTTCAAGTAGAAAGTTGCTTAGATGCGACGCAGATGTCATATCATCTCATTAGAGGTGACAAGTTTCCCCTCTGGCTTTTATTGTGGTGGCCTCTCTAATATGTTTCCTGTTTGATAGAAGGTGACAGATGGTCTCAGGTGGTGGTCCTTTAGTTGAGCAGCTGTCAGGCATATCTAGACCAATCAAAGCTAAGAAATAACTCCAGCGACCAATCACAGACTGATGTAGTCAAGGGCCTGCATCTGTAATGAGTGCCCTGGGAAACTGCGAGGCAATCAGAGCTCAATGCAAAAAACAAAAACAAAAACCCAACAACAAATAAAAAACAAAGAACAAGAGACCGATAAGGGTCCAAGGGTTGTCAGTACAGTGCAGTAAAGAGCTACTGGGGACATTAAGGACAATCAGTGAGCAAAGCTGACCAACGTTTATATGGATTATTTAAAATGTTTTTTTCTGTTGTAAACTGTAGACCATATTCAACTGAATTCACTAGTCAGGTAAGGAGAAAATCTAAGTTTCCATTACTCAAGCTGAGAAATTATAATTCTTAAGGAGTGAGAGGCTTGAACTTTTTGGTAGGCAAAATTACATCAGTGGTTATTTTATTTTACAAATGTAATTTTTAAATAATTTAACATTAAGTATGTGTTGAGATATAGCCAGTAGAAAATTGATGGTTTTCTTGCTTTTGAGTTGGTGCCTAAATGCAATGTATAGCCTGAATGTCTTGGAGAAAAACTTGTAAATTTTATTGTATTTTTGAGTAACGCTTTGCTGAAAGTGTGGAGCAAAGGCCTGCTGTTATTTGCCTGTGATGTTAAATTAGAGTTGTTTTTGGTTTAATAGTTGTATTAGTCATATAAGGAACACAGCACTCAGCAACTTGTGAGAATGTTGTATCAGTGTACTTTGCTAACTGTTTAAGTCTATGTAGAAATGCTTTGAGGATTCAGTCTTCAGCCCTCTTTCTGCTGTGAAGTGTCTCAGATCGATCTGTTTAATATTGTTACAAATAGTCACTGTCTGAATGTTATGTATAAGTATGTTTTATTATATTTAGTACATTAATTTTAGGCAGCCAATATAAGCTCAGTGAATAGATGTTTGTCAGTGTATGTCTCCACGTGATGGCCCAGCAACTACTACCCAGTGTGTACTGTGTACCCTTCTAAGGTCCAAAGTAGCTGGGATAGGATCCAGCCACTATTCCAAACAGGAAATGCAGAAGAAAGGGGTGCTCAAAAGCTATTGTTTTCTTATCAAGAAAGAAAACAAAATTATAAAATGATTATACAGTAATTGTAAAAAAAGTTAAAGTTAAGTAAAAAAGTTATTTTGTCATCAAAACAGACCAAATGTTTTATACATGTTTTATATGTTTTTTTATAGAGACACTGTATATGTAAATAAGTATATGTAACAGAGTAAACATGGCGGGAATATTGAAACAGATATTGCGAGAGAAAGTAGGTGAAGCTGATGTGATGCTGAAATGTGAAGGGTCGCGGCTGCGGGGGCGGGACAGGTGTTTTAATCTTCCCTGAGCCCCACCAGGATCAACTTCTCACTTATCAGTGACACTCGCAGAGACGGAGCTAAATATAGAGCAGGGGATCAAACCCTCAACCTTTACCGCAGCCAGAGCAACTGTCAGCAGATAGACATTACACAGACTAGAGGAGCAGGAAGTGCCCCTGGAAAACATTGTTGGTGTTAGTTATACTGAATATGAATATTAAAATTGTAATATATATTATTGCATGTTTTTATTTTTAGTTTAAAATAAATGTTTTATCTAACTAGGCAGGCTTGATGTAAACATGCAAGACGATAACTGTATAAAGCAGTAGTTTTTTATCCTACCGAGTTGTTTTGTCTTTACATTTACAAATTACTTTTTTTACTTAGTTTTATGTAAAATTGGATGAATGAATGTGTTTCAGTTAGTGTTAAATCTTTGTAAACAGGACAATTTTGCATTTATTAGTTGCTTAAGCTCTTTAAAGAATGTAATATAGTGACATGTTTAAAGAATGTAAAGAGTAACAAATGAGGGGAATACCATTTAAGTTATCTTACAGTCTTAAGTAGCCAAGAGGTCACCCATAGGCACAGAAAGTAGCTGGTATGCTTTACCTAACTTTGATGAAGCTGTATTTAGGAGCATTATTTATTTTGGAAGCAACTCTGGAGAGGTTTATCATGTACTTGTGGTGTTGAATGCTTTTGTCTTGAACTCCCCTCTGCTCCAGACCTTTTGATTAATTCACTGGTTTGTCGTCTGCAGGGTGCCATCATCATGACGACACAGGCGCCAACTTTCACACAACCGCTTCAGAGCGTTGTGGCACTTGAGGGTAGTGCTGCAACGTTCGAAGCTCAAGTTAGTGGTAAGGAGGCACCTTTAACACCATCACACATTAAAAGTGATTTAACATGTAAATAAGTGGTGTTATTTAACATCTGGGTTAGTTAGATGTGTATAAAACATTGTCACTAATTGATGTCATCATTTATTTTTTTTGTTAATTTACCCAAAAGCATATTTTTATTTTATTTTTTTGTCAATGATGGACACATTTTTTACTCATGAACCACAAGCCACGTATGACTGAAAAGAATTCATGGAACTGGTTCACATTCATCATACATTAAGGTGTTAGCCCTGAGTAAATCACATTTTCTGCAGATTTCCAGAATACTCCACTTATTTGTAACAGGACATTGTTGTGTAATATGTTTCTAGAACACGTACAAGTACTTTACTCTAGAATTGTATTTTTTTAATGTATTTATTTATTTCAGGGACAATGCACATTATTAAACATTTAAGTCCCTGAACATGTGTTAAAGTCACCCTAAAAACAGGAAGAGTAAAATGACATAACTAGACGAGACTACTTTACATTCTGTTAAAAGCACTATATGCTAATGCTAATGCTAGAATGCTACAACGGAAACACAACAGACCGAGAAAGAGGCAAAATGTAGGACATGGGCCAAAGAGCACAAACACACAGGCAAGATGCCAGCAGGAGGCAGCGAGAGCAGATCTTGCTGCTCCTCTGGTTCTGCTGTGATTAGCTGTCTGGATCTTAATAAACTGTGTTGATGTAAAAAAAAAATTATATATTTTTTCTGTAATTTTATATATTATATATACACTGTAGTATGTGTAGGCATACTAGACTATACTATTTAGTAAAACTCACTATCACTTCTTCTGAAATCGTTTTGATAATTTAAGTTTTGTTTTCATTTGCGCAGGTTCTCCAGTTCCTGAGGTGAGCTGGTTCCGTGATGGCCAGGTTCTTTCTGCAGCCGCTCTGCCCGGCATTCAGATGTCGTTTAGTGGCGGCCGCGCCGTCCTGAGGATCCCCGCTGTGACCGCCGCACACAGCGGGAGATTCTCCGTCAGAGCCACCAACGGAGCTGGACAAGCCACCAGTACCGCCGAACTCCTTGTCACAGGTTAGACAAAAAAACAACCATCCTTATCTCATGACACTCTTTGAAATTATTCTTTACCATTCATTGACTAAATGCCAATACACAGCAAAGAAATAGTACTGCATAATGAGCAAATACTGTTGTGTCCATTGTATTCTTTCATGCTCTATACATATTCATTCATATTCATTTATGTATATTTAGTTATGTACTGGAGCGCAACAATGCCAGCCCCCCTCTAGGGCCGGAAGTAAATTTCCCATTCATTTTTCCCATAGACTTTTCAAAAAATAGGTATATTAAAGAGTTTAAAAGCTCAACGGAGGCTAATCAGCTATGTGGTAACTCATGACCATAGCTCAATTAATTTAAACTTGTAAAAAGGCAAAGCTACAGATGTATTTCGCTGATTATTCATGTTTAAGTTACTGTTTTTGATTAAAATTAATTGCGTTATGGTCAAGAGTTACCACATAACGGACATAGCTGAATAGTCTCCATCCGTTTAAACTCTTAATATAGGGGACTGGGCACTGTTGCTCTTCATACATACACTGTAAGCTAGGCATCAGGTTTGATAAACTTGGAGTTCTTTAACTGATTAGAACTTTCAAGAGACAAGCATTTTGCGCCTTGTCGTCAGTTTGCCACATTGTCATAAGTGTGCGCCGCTGTCATTTAATCCTGTGATAAAACTTATATAGATGCAGCTGTCGCAGCATAACTTTCCTTTAGAGCTTTAGGCTTTTATTAAGTGATTTAACAAGTTGAACTTAAACCAGTGTAATCTGAACCCTCTGTAACAAGAGCAGGGTAGTCTGGTTAATGACAAGTCAATTTAAAAATGCTTCAGATTTTTTTTATATCAAATTATGATTTTGTATGAATGACTCATGCCCACTTCTCTGATCTTAAATGTCAGCACATGCTCTTTTTTTAGCTTGAGTACAAAGCTCCTTTTATCACCTCATCACTCAAGTCAACAAAGAACACGTGGCACATATTAAAGTATATAACAAATTGAGCTTACGTAACAATGGACTTTCAGTACACAGTTAAAGTAATTTTTATGTCTGTCTTAAAAAGTTCATGGCTTGGATTGTCAGTTTTTTTTTTTCTTTTGATCATTGTAATAAATAGATGAATACTGTATCTGTTATTGATAACCAAAGCTTACATGGTATTTTGAATGTTATACAGCGGAGACGGCGCCCCCTAACTTCCTTCAGAGACTTCAGAGCTCCACAGTACGGCAGGGCAGCCAGGTTCGCCTGGATGTTCGTGTCACAGGAATCCCCAGCCCTGTGGTAAAGTTCTACAGAGAGGGAGCTGAGATCCAGAGCTCGGCTGACTTCAGGATCCTCCAGGAGGGAGACCTGTACAGTCTGCTGATTGCTGAGGCCTTCCCAGAGGATTCTGGGACATATTCTGTAAGCGCCACCAACAGCAGTGGACGGGCCACATGCACCGCTGAGCTGCTTGTTCAAGGTCAGGCTTAGACAACTTTCACATCAGTTTCCTTTACAAATGTAAGCTTTTATTTCATACGGAAAAATGTTTAACATGTTTTTATATTTGAATACAGGTGAAGAACCTGTACCAATCAAGAAAACCAAGACTATTATGTCCACATCTCAGATGGAAATGGCACAGACAAGAGTACAAAGGGTAAGCCAATAAACATGCTCTTTTACATGTCTGACCAACAACCAGGAGAACCAGCTGATCTTTTGATTTAATAAATAAAGATTAAGAAAGATTAAATCGAGATGAGCTTGATTTGAAAAGATTTTTTTAATCAAGCATCTTTGACAAAAGATGTCTGCTCACAATTGACGTATTATGTGCATGATTTATAGAAAATGGAGGCCAGTTTCCAGGCCTCCACAATGATGGAAATGCACGTAGAAGGAGGAATGATGACCCAACACATTGCACATAAAACCCCCCCAAGGGTTCCCCCAAAGCCCACCTCCAAGTCCCCACCATCCCATATTCCCAAGACGGGACGCCAGCAGTCGCCTTCACCTGTGAGACATGTGAGAGGCCCTGCCCCTGCACCTGTCAGGTAATACCAGTGTTTAAAGTCTAATACTGTAAGAAATATGTACATGTTTTTTTGCAGTCTATAACAGTGTAATTTTTACTGCAGGTCTGTTTCCCCATCCACCAAATTTTCTGTTTCCCCCATCAGACCAGTCAAGTCTCCAGTCATGACCAGAAAACAGGTGAGAATGCATAATTTCGACATTTTGTCATCGTCAAAAGCATGAAAAGTTACAAATTATCTTTAAAGACTGTCTGTTTTCAGTAGTTTTGTCAGCATGTCAGTTATGTCCTTTTGTCTTCTCATACAGGTGGTATCCTCCTCTGAGGTGCTGCCACCATGGAAGCAGGGAGAGTACATGACTGAAGCAAGCTACAGCCAGATGACAAGCATGACCAGCCTTAGCAGCGCCACCCAAATGCATATGGAGAAACACTGGGAACAACAAGTCAGTGCTACTAGAGAGGTGAGCCAGTCGATGGTCACAGTCACACTTACATGTTTTACATGTTTGCCTGTTTTTTTTTGTTTGTTTTTTGCAAAATTGTTGCATTTTAAAACTAGTTTGTCTGGTTTATAATTGATGTTTATGTTTACCATTGTCTGTAAAGAGCATGTCCGGAGCTGCGATGGCTTCCACTGTGTCCAAAGAGCAGGTAGACCATTTTTGTCTACTGCTCCTTTGTGTAATATGTTGTTAAATGTAATTTGTAAGAAGGTTAAGTAGCTGTAGTAGCTACAGAACAGTGTCTCAAAGTGCTGGCCTTTTAGATTTTTTTAAGCATACATTATTTTTGGCTCTATGTGGCTCCCTCTGACTCCCTGTGTTGAGCCTTATGTGCTGGTTGTGTCCTCAGGCTGAGGAAGGTAAAAAAGCTGAGGCTGTGGCCACTGTTGTAGCTGCTGTTGACTTGGCTCGCGTGCGCAAGCCTGTGCACGCGGAGGGTGACGAAGCAGAGGAAGAGGGGCCTGTGGAAATGCAGGTTGAGAAACAGATATTTCAAATCAAAGCAGAGACAGAGAAAATAGAAGTTCCAGAAGTTCCAGCTACAGTAAAACAAGGAGCAGTCCATGTAACACAGGTCTGAACTCGCTAAATAAAACATAGATAAATAAAAATACAAGACATGTAGTTGAGTAACAGTTCTATTGGTCACTCCAGATCCAGAAAACAACTGAAATCTCTTCCCAAGTGGAAGCAGGTGTGAGTCCAACCCCAGTCCCACATTTCACTGTTTCTAAAGTGACTGTCCCTAAAGCTGAACATGGCGCTGAGGTAAGAAGAGGCGCGCCGAATCTATTGTCATTTTTTATGAAGACTCCATTTCATCTTTAACACACTGTCATTTAACCAAGTGACCCTTCCGCACTACCTTCCACAAGAATGACTACTAAGAAGATAACAGCTTTGAATGAAATCTTAAATTCAATTTCTGGGATTTTCACAATTTTTTTAACATCTGCCCTAATTGTACAGTCTAACTCGTCTAAAATCACCAGCGTCAGATTTTTTGCTGTTTTCTTTATGGTTTGATAGTAAATGTTCTTCTTATTGGCTCGGTCAGGTGTCCATTGCTGGCACAGCTGTAGCCACTCTTCACAAAGAGTTGTCCTCTCCAACCGCTCCCAGAAAAGTCATCAAACCTGTAAAGTCTCCCATTCCATCTCGCAAAACAATGGTTGAGACCCGAGTGATGGTGGAGCCCTTCCTGCCGCCATTTAAAGACCCCAGATATCAGAGTCAAGTAGAGATTCAAGCTGCAGGGGCTGTCAGTGAGGAAGAGTTTGAGGACTGGGAACCACAGGTCGGTCCCTCAAAAATACATCTTTAACACAGTGTGAAGTGCCCCCCCCCCCCCCCCCCCCAGCCCCTCTCACTACCTCACCATCAGCCAGTTGTAAGCTGTCACCATCAAGACCACCATCACTTTCTTCTGTTATGTGATTGTTGTATCTGTCCCACTGTTATTTTATCTGTGCTAACCAGCTTTACACCATCCTCCTCCATATCATTTCTTAAGGTCAGAGCTTGGATTCAGTGCAGTAAATGTTTTTATGTGTATTTTTATTTTTTAATTTTGAACAGATAAGGGACCCATAGGTTTAGTGTTAATAAAATTGTCCTTTCCTCATTTGACTTCTTACCCTCGAGTGTTCCCTGACTTCCTCCTCTTCACCAACTGCCATTCACATGGAGTGTTTTATTCACATGCTTCATGTAAATCACTTCTTTCCATTTCCTTCCCTCTTAAAGAGGATTTATCCTTGCTACTCAGCTTCTCCACTTCTACTTCCCAGAACACCCACTGGAAGAATTAGCTAGTTTTTCTCTTGTAACTTCTCTTGTAACTTTGTTTTAATTTTACAGGAGATAGTTGCTGTGCCATCAAGAGCCCAGGAGCCTGTTGTCCCTCCAACGATTGTTGCCGTAAGTGACTTACCCTGTACAAAAAGTTGTTAAAAAATAAGTTCTTCTCATCCTCATGGATTTCTGGTATTTTATATGTTTAGGGACTGAAGAATGTGACAGTGACAGAGGGTGAGTCCGTGACATTAGAGTGTCAAATCAGCGGCCACCCCACCCCTATGATCATGTGGTTCAGAGAGGACTACAAAATTGAGAGCTCCATTGACTTCCAGCTCAGCTACGAAAATGGATTTGCACGAATGGTGATCCGCGAGGCCTTTGCAGAGGACAGTGGTCGATTCACCTGCACTGCCACCAGTGAGGCAGGCACTGTCAGCACATCCTGTTACCTGCTCGTCAAAGGTAGGAAACAATACATTACTACTACTACTAAACAATTTGTGGTTAATTATTTTTGCCCTCTATGTCCAATTATTATTTTATATTCTTGTTTTTTGTAGTATCTGAAGAAATTGAGAGTAGAGAAGAAATGACTGTCACTCAAACTGGAATCACACATGAGAAGATGTAAGTAATTAAGTCAGATACTCAAACTTGTAACTTGTAAAAGTTAAGACTTAGACATTAATTTTGGTTTTCCTCAGGATTTCTATGGAGACAAAGGAACAAATTGTGACAGAGACGGTGAGCACTGGTGAAGCTGCTGCTCCCTACTTTATCAAGAAACCAAGCGTCCAGAAGCTCGTGGAGGGAGGAAGTGTTGTGTTCGACTGCCAGATTGGAGGAAACCCCAGACCACATATCATCTGGAAGAAGAGTGGTGTGCCCCTCACAACTGGATACAGGTGTGAATCGATTTGTTACAAAGTCTAGATCACTAACTCCAGGGTATCTGTAAAGTAGAACTTGCCTTTGTCTTGATTGACTAATCCAAACAAAGTTGTGGCATTTAAAAATGTATTTGTCATAAAAGACCTGTTTGTTCCTGTCTCAGATATAAAGTTGCCTATAAGAAAGAGACTGGTGAATGCAAATTGGAGATCTCTATGACCTTTGCTGATGATGCTGGAGAGTATTCAATTTATGCCAAGAACCAACATGGAGAAGCTTCAGCAACCGCTATACTATTGGAGGAAGGTACTGTAGCAAAAACAAGGAACTAGTAGATGTAGATAATTGATTAAATTATTAAATCTCTTTGACTGGGGGAAGGGGGTCCTTTAATATGAAAGCAGAAGAAGAAGAAGAAGAAGGGTTATTTATGTGTTTTCTTCTTTGCAGAGCAATATGAAACTTACATGAAGCAACAGGATGTGACATATAAGACAGAAGTGACTACAGCTGTGGTTCAGGAGCCCACTGTGGTTGTGAGCCAACATGAGATGGAGCAAAGGAGGATCACAACTCCAATGAGCTTCATTTCTGAAACGGTATTGCTTAAAAAGATCATTATAATTAACACCAGGTTTTCTGTTCTTTACGGAAAGCTAATTACAGCATTTCTACTCGCAGGAGTTCATGGTTTCATCCTTTGAGGAAAGGATCATCCAGGAGATTGAGCTGCGCATCATGAGGATTTCTTACACAGAGCTGGTGATTGAAGATGGAGAGCAGATGGTGACTATTGCTGAACACGAGGCAGTGCAGCCAGCCTTTGACACTCCGGTCAAAAACTACAGAATTGTGGAGGGAATGGGAGTCACTTTCCACTGCAGGATGGCAGGAAAGCCTCTGCCCAAGGTACTTTACAAACCTGACCTAAAGCATTTTAAAAAATAGCTATTTGTACATTAAAGGTATAATTTATAAGATTTGACCTGTCTGAAGCTATCCCCCTTTAAAACACCAGAGGGCAGAGTTTTTGGAGCAGGATCAGCAGGTCACAGGATAGGACAATTCTTTCCTGGAACACCTTGTACTTGTACCCTGGCTGATACTGAAGAGCAATGGATATCAAATTGTAAAGCCACCTCACACATTTCATTTAGTATTGTCTGCATTGACAGCTGATATATGGCGCGCACTCATCCAATCAGTGTTCAGATGGGAGCTGTTACATCATCGTTTTCAGTGAGGACAGTGTTTTTACAGTTTACATGAGAGTGAAGCCACTGGAGCGGCTCCCCACTGTGACACGAAAACACCTCTTTCAGTGTTTTCAAAGCTTTCCAGCTTCAGAAAACAGAAACCCCGTCTTTGTGTAAACGAAAAGCCAAACTGCAATCAAACCTTTGCAGATTCAGCAAAACGCGTTGTCGTCTAAACGGCACTTTAGAGCTGATGGTCCTCTCTCAGTCAGAGACAGCAACAGTGATCTGAACACTTACCCCAGGAATAACCTGACTCACTACTGTTGGGGACAGACCTCTGCTTTGGCCCTTTTATTTATTTATGTGTAATGTGCTACTATTTCAGAGGATAAAAATACAAAATCTAAACGCTGTCATATTCTGCAAATGTTTTATTATTATGACTATTATTAGGTTTTTGAATTGTGCCAAGAGCTACTGTAGCTCCTCTTAGCTGGTAACTGTTGTAAGTATTTTTTCAATAGAAACAAATACTTATCCATACATATTTGCAGGCATGTCCTCACTATGCACTGGTAATGTAATGCAATGGTAAAAGTAAGGACCAAACATGGACTTGTTCCTTCCAATGGCTTTTTGCACAACAGACTAATATTATTGGGTATAAAGCAAACATCTGGTTCGAAAAAAAAATTACGAAAGAAACTGATGTTCAAAACAAATGACTCAATGTAATTGATGGACTAATAGAAGTCGTGGATACAGCTTCACTTGTGATCTATGTAGGAAACATTATCATCTCACAGCAGAGAAGTTCATAAGTAAATAAAAAATATATAAAAACATATCAAGTGTCAACAGTAACCAAAACCGGGAATTGTGAGCCATAACAAGCTCAGATGTTTGGGGGGTTTTTGTGTACAGTACACAGGTCTGACGTGTGGGGACTCGAACACTGAACTCCACATACTAAAGGCAGTGACATAACCTCTGAACCACGGAGGAAGCTTTCTACTGCAGGCAGCATACTGTGTTTATATGCGGCTTTTGACTGGCGCCTGATGTTCCAGGTGCGTAAAGCCATGACTGTAGATGGCTATCTTTAGCTGTCAACAAATATCCTAAACGCACTGGTAACCATCATTCATTTATTGTGTAGAAAAGGCGGCTGTCCAGACCGCGTTCTTAAAACAAACATGGCCCCAATATGACAACAGTCCCTCCCCAAAACTTATAACTTACCTGTAAAACAGTAACGTCGGAACGACCTGTTGTCCAGCTGTTTTCTGCAGAAGACGTGAGGCAACAGCACAGACTCAAAACACAGACTCAGCTGTGACTTCTCTTGCGTATTCCCATGTGTTTCCCTGCGCTGTCAGCCTGTCTGTATTTACCTTTCATTTCCACGACCGTCCTCACATGGTTGTGTTATACATCTGCGCCCCTGTCGCGTAAAGGACTTCCAAAAAGAGCGAACACTGATCCCACTGGCCACTGGACTCCACATGACCTGGACTTACTGCATTGTGGTTTATAGCGACATCTAGCAGCCAGATGACCGGTCCAATCCGTACCAAAATTTGTTTTATTACGATATCTTTTTAATAAAACAATTTTATGCAGTTGTCATATTGTCAATAAAGTTATTTTAAAATACTTTAAAGGCATTTTTATTTATTTATTTTTTTCTTCCCTACATAACCAAATGGGTACAGTTTCTAAAATCTTACAATTGAACATTTAACGTTGCTTATCTATTGATACATGTTGAAAACTAATTTCTTTTTGTGTCCAGATTGTGTGGTTCAAAGATGGACAGCGAATCAGAGCTGGAGGCCGTTACCAGATGGAGGTTCTTCAGGATGGACGTGCCAGTCTTCGCCTTTCTGTCGTTCTCCCAGAGGACGAAGGTGTTTACACAGCTTTCGCAAGCAACATGAAGGGAAATGCTGTTAGCTCTGGAAAACTCTACATTGAGCCCTCTGGAGTAGTCACTCCTCAGAGGTATACACCACAGCCAGCAATGCAGAGAATCAGGTAGGTCTTTCAGCAATTTGTGACATGAGTCAAGCAAGCGATTCAACAGAACATCTAGCTTACAAAACTTTGTTCATATTTTTTTTCCAGATCTACATCTCCTCGCTCGCTTAGCCGTTCACCCGGTCGTTCTTCAAGCCGCTCTCCTGGACGTTCTCCTGCTCGAAGACTTGAGGAAACAGATGAGGCTCAACTGGAAAGACTCTACAAGCCTGTCTTTGTCATGAAGCCATCTTCCATTAAATGCTCTGAGGGACAAACTGCGAGGTTTGACCTTAAGGTTGTTGGCAGACCAATGCCTGAAACATACTGGTTCCACAATGGTAAGTAAAACAAATAATTAAAGAGATATGTGCTTCAATCTCAATATTAGGTTTTGATTGCAATGAGTCCCTTTTCTTTGCAGGACAACAAGTGGTGAATGATTACACCCATAAAATTGTTATCAAAGAGGATGGTATTCAGTCCTTGATCATTGTTCCTGCCATGCCCCATGATTCTGGAGAATGGACAGTTGTTGCTCAAAATAGAGCTGGACGCACCACTGTCTCTGTTAATCTTACTGTAGAAGGTAATTTTTTTTGTTTAATTATATTCATCACTTATTTAATCTGTATTTGTGCACGTGACCTTATATGACCTCTGTATCTTTTTTTGTACAAAGCTCGCGAAAGCCTTGCTCGTCCCCAGTTTGTGGAGAAGCTGAAGAACATCACTGTTAAACAGGGCACTCTGGTTGAGCTGGCTGTCAAAGCTATGGGAAACCCTCTGCCCGACATTGTGTGGTTGAAAAACAGTGACATCATCAGCCCACACAAGCACCCACACATCAGGTATGCAGAGATGCAGGAATATTTCCACTTCCTAAATATGAGCATCATAATCAGTAACCTTACTGATTTAACTGCTTTGCCTTGAATTGTAGGATTGAGGGCACCAAAGGAGAGGCAAAATTCCAGATTCCTACAGCTGCCACCTCAGACAGTGCCTGGTACACAGCCACTGCTATCAACAAAGCCGGCAGAGACACTACTCGCTGTAGAGTCAATGTAGAAGTCGACTTTGCTGCACCTCAGGCTGAGAGGAAGCTCATTGTCACTAGAGGAACCTACAAAGCAAAAGACATTGCTGCCCCAGAGCTGGAGCCTCTTCACCAGCGCTACGGACAAGAACAGTGGGAGGAAGGTGACCTTTATGATAAAGAAAAACAGCAAAAACCACAGTTTAAGAAGAAGCTGACATCTATCAGAATGAAACGCTTCGGTCCGGCTCACTTTGAGTGCAGGTTGACCCCTATTGGAGACCCCACCATGGTCGTAGAGTGGCTTCATGACGGGAAACCCCTGGCTGCTGCAAACAGACTGAGAATGGTCAATGAATTTGGTTACTGCAGTCTTGATTATGAGGTTGCTTATGCTAGAGATAGTGGTGTAATCACATGCAGAGCCTCTAACAAATTTGGAGTTGACCAGACTTCTGCAACACTTATTGTCAAAGATGAGAAAGGCCTTGTAGAGGAGAGCCAGCTTCCTGAAGGCAGAAAAAGCACCAGACTTGATGACATTGAGCGCTTTGCTCATGAAGGAGGCCCCGCAGGTGTCAGCGGTGATGACGAATGTGAAAAGACCAAGCCTGATATTGTTCTGCTTCCTGAACCAGCTCGTGTAGTTGAAGGTGACATTGCTCGTTTCCGCTGCAGAGTTACTGGCTATCCAGCACCCAAAGTAAACTGGTACCTCAACGGCCAACTCATCCGCAAAAGCAAGAGGTACAGACTGCGTTATGATGGTATTTACTACTTGGAGATTGTTGATATCAAGTCATATGACGCGGGTGAGGTCAGAGTGGTTGCTGATAACCCTCTAGGTACAACCGAGCACACCGTGAAACTAGAAATACAGCAGAAGGAAGACTTTAGATCTGTGCTTCGTCGTGCCCCTGAACCAAAGCCCGCAGAAGCCGTGCATGAGGTAGGGAAAATGAGCTTTGATGTTGTTAAAGTGGAGAGGGCAGGTGAGGCTGCACAAGACAGGGAAGTGGTGCAACTGAGAAAAACCCAGAGAATTGTTCATGAGAAAACATCTGAGGAGACAGAGGAGTTGAAGAGCAAGTTCAAGCGTAGGACAGAAGAAGGTTTCTATGAATCTATCTCAGCTGTCGAGTTCAAGACCCGCAAGAGGGATGAATCTTATGAAGAACTGCTGAAAAAGACTAAGGATGAGCTGCTTCATCGCCTGAAAGAGAAGGAAGAGGCTGAGAGAAAGAAACTGGAAGAGCAGGGTCAAGTCACTATTCCCACATTCAAACCAGAGAGAATTCAGCTGTCACCTTCAATGGAAGCTCCCAAGATCTTCGAACGCATCACAAGCCAGACCGTAGCTCCCATGGAAGAGGTGCGTTTCAGACTGAGAGTCGTGGGAAGACCCGAACCTGAGTGTCAGTGGTTCAAAAATGGCATTCAGCTTGAGAAAACAGACAGAATCTACTGGTACTGGACTGAAGACCATGTATGTGAGCTGGTCATCAGAGACTGCACAGTAGAAGACTCAGCCAGCATCATGGTCAAAGCTGTCAACATTGCAGGAGAGTCTTCCAGCCACGCCTTTCTCTTGGTCCAAGGTATGATAACTTTTTTAACGTTTGTCAATAAAAAAAAAAAAGAGTAAAATATTGTGACATAAGTGACAATGCTGTTAAATCGATAGTGCTGTTAAATCTGTATTTCTCTCTTTGTTTCTTTAATAGCCAAGGCAGCAATAAACTTTACCCAACATCTGGAGGATGTCAGCGCTAATGAGAAAGACACTATGGTGACCTTTGAGTGTGAGACCAATGAGCCTTTTGTTAAAGTCAAATGGTTCAAGAACAACATGGAGATTTTCTCTGGAGACAAATACAGGATGCACTCAGACAGAAAGGTCCACTTCTTGTCAGTGCTTGTCATTGAAATCCAGGACGACTGCTGAATACAGCTGCGTGGTGGTTGAGGATGAGAGCATTAGAACCAGTGCCAGACTTTATGTTGAAGGTAATTATACACAAAAAACAAATCTTTTCAGTCTTTTTTTATAAGATCCCTGATTGTTGTCAGTGAAAATGACCATTGAGTTAATATTTCATCCTCATGTCCAGGTGCTGCACTTGAGCTTGTCAAACCCATGGAGAACATTGAAGTACCAGAGACCTATGCTGGAGAGTTTGAGGTGGAGGTTTCCCGTGAAGATGTTGAGGGGACATGGTTCTTTGGAGACAAGGAGCTTTCACCCAGCAGCAAATACGTCACAACGTCACGCAGAGGAAGACACACGTTGTCTGTGAAAGATGTGAAGAAGGAGGACCAGGGCAAATACACTTTTGTGTGTGGGGATCTGAGGACCAGCGCCTCACTTAAGATGAAAGGTAAGGGAATTTACTGAGACTTATAGGTTCTCTGTATATTTATTTATTTGGTATTTTTGTAGTCTTTTGTATTTTCTGGTTTATTTGTATTATTAATAGTAACTGGTTTTCTTCATTCATTCAGTGCGTCCCGTGACCCTGATGCAGCCTCTGAGCGACCTGACCGTATGCGAGGGTGACATTGCTCAGCTGGAGGTACGCTTCTCCCAGGAGAATGTGGAGGGAACTTGGATGAAGAATGGTCAGGCCATCTCTGCCTCAGACCGCGTCCACATTGTCATCGACAAAGTGGTTCACAAGCTGCTGGTGGAGAATGTCAACAGAGAGGACGCAGCTCAGTACTCATTTGTGGTCCCCGCCCAGGAGATCTCCACTGCATGCAAGCTCAATGTTCAGAGTAAGAGAAAAACACATGATGGTTCTTTTAAATGCGGTGTACATTTTAAAATGAAAAATGTATAATTATTTTCTTCTCTTGCAGCCATTGACATTGTAATTCCACTGAAGGATGTTTCCTCCATTGAGGGCACTAAGGCTGTTTTGGAGGCTAAGATCTCTGCACAGGATGTCAGCTCTGTGAAATGGTATCACAATGATAAACAGATAACTGCCAGTGACAGGATCCAGATGGTGGCCAAGGGTTCCAAGCAACGTCTAGTTTTCACCAGGACTTATGCTTCAGACCAGGGCCGCTACAAACTGGTAGTTGGGAAAGTCGACACCAGCTGCAGCCTTTTTGTAGAAGGTAGATTTCATTTTATGTTGTCCTAAATGTCCACAGTATAACAGCAAACTGTTTACTAATGGTAATTGCTATGTGTTGTTTCTTTGCAGAGGTGCACATTGTAAAGAACATGGAGGATAAAGTTTGCTCCGAGTCCCAGAATGTTACATTTGAGGTGGAGGTGTCTCACTCTGGCATTGACCCAGCCTGGACATTCAAGAACCAGCAGCTCAAAGCTGGACCCAAACACAAGATGGAGTCCAAGGGCACTGTCCATTCTTTGACAGTCATGGACACCATGAAAGATGAGGAGGGACAGTACACCTTCCACGCTGGAGAAAAGACTTCTAGTGCTACACTCACTGTCTCTGGTGAGTCAGATCTACACAATACCAAACATCAGTTACATCTACATTATTACACCCTGTCAACCTGATCGAGACAAAATTCTAAAAACTTTTCCTTTTGTTCCCACTAGGTGGTGCCATTACCCGCCCCCTGCAGGATGTGTCAGTGGCTGAATCCCAGACTGCAGTCCTGGAGTGTGAAGTGGCTAATGCTAATGCAGAGGGCAAGTGGCTGAAGGAAGGCCAGCCTGTTGACTTCAGTGAAAACGTGGTCAGTGAAGTTGATGGAGCAGTCAGACGCCTTGTCATTGTTATCACCAGACCTCAGGATGTGGGAGAGTACACCTACCAGGTTGCAAGCTCCAAGACCACTGCCAACCTCAGGGTTGAGGGTAAGTAGCAATTTACAATTACATTTAGTGTTGAGGAACTGCTAAATTCATCTGTGAATTTGTTTGTTTGTTTGTTTTGCTTCTGTAGCTGTGAAGATCAAGAAAACTCTCAGAAACCAAACTGTAACTGAGACCCAGGATGCTGTCTTCGTCCTGGAGCTCACTCACCCTGACGTGAAGGGAACCCAGTGGATCAGAAATGGCGTGGAGCTCCAGAGCAACGACAAATACGAGATCACATCTGATGGCATCGTCCACACTCTGAGAGTCAAGAACTGCAACACTCAAGATGAGTCGGTTTATTCCTTCAAGCTAGGAAAACTGTCTGCCAATGCCAGACTTAATGTTGAGAGTGAGTATTTTAGGGTTTTACACATCTACACTGCACTTAACTTGAAGTGATACCACTGTAAATTTGTCTCTCTCTGCAGCTATCAAGATTATTAAGAAGATAAAGGATGTGAGTTCATTGTTGGACGCCACAGCTTCCTTCGAGTTGAGCCTCTCTCATGATAACGTCCCTGTCACATGGATGTTCAATGGGCAAGAGCTCAAACCCAGCGATAAATGCAAGATTCAGGCAGAAAGGAAATCTCACAAACTGGTCCTGCAGAATGTGGACAGCAGCAATGCGGGAGAGTACACAGCCGTGGTGGGACACCTACAGTGCAGCGCCATGCTCACCGTTGAGTGTAAGTGTTGGGTTTTCAAAAGCTCAGAGGATTACACCTTATTTTGTCAGACCATATATTGTTTTAATTCAACATGGCTGCATTCTTATTTTTGCAGCTTTACGTGTGACAAAACCACTGAAAAATGTGGAGGTGGCAGAGACGCAGATCGCGACATTTGAGTGTGAGGTTTCCCATTTCAATGTGCCATCCACCTGGTTGAAGAATGGCGTGGAGATCGAGATGAGCGAGAAATTCAGGATCGTGGTTCAGGGCAAACTGCACCAGCTGAAGATCCTTAACACCAGCCGAGACGACTCTGCTGAATACACGTTTGTCTGCGGAAACGACAGAGTCTCTGCCACGCTTACTGTCAGCCGTAAGAAGTCATTCATTATAAAAAAGAAAAAATGAAAGCTACTAATAATTAACATACAATAACTGAGAATGTTTTTTCTTGGTCCTAAGTAACAAATTAATTTGAAATCTAAATCCCTGGGCTAAATTTTTAAATCTGCTACTTTCATAAATATTAGTTCTATAACCCCGAATCAGAATAATGCATGCCACAAAAATAGTCTTCATTTTAAAGTTTTGATATCGCTGCATTTTTATTTATTTTTTTCTTCTTTTGGAATCTTTTGAATGTCCCTAACATTTTAGAATTGAAGGATGTGTTTTAAATTCTCCCAAATCATTAAAAGCTTAAAAAAGGTCAACAGTGTGCTGGAGTTATTTAAAGGGGTCTTTACATATCTCTCAACAGTCAACTGCTATGAATACTTCTGCTATTAGCCTGCATAGAATTAGATGTCACCAAAAATGTAGTTTTTAAAAGCACCATCACTGTACTTTCTTGATGCTGCATCTTAAATATCCCTAACACGGCTGGCAATCATAGCATTCATATTTAATGTCTGCAAGCACATCCACAGCCTTTTAACTAAATTTTAGAAAATGCAGCGATTCCCTTTTTGATTTATTAGAAATTTAGGTATTGATGTATGTTAACACATAGCTATATAGCAATTACTGCCAACAATATGAGCACACTTTCAATTAAATGTTTTTCTTAGATGTCCTAATAGTTCACAGCATATTTCTTTTTGACTAGTTTACTGCGTACTTGCTTTGAAGCTATAAAACAAAGCAAATAAGACACAAAATGATTCCAGGGAATAACTGGAATGAAATTTGATATGAGGAATATATATATACCGCACTGTGTAAAGCTCACGGAAGATTTGATGTAAGCAGTTTTGTGCAGCTGTTTACTTTGGCCTGAGCCTGTCAGAAAGCAAGAACCAGCCCCCACCTTCGTGTTGACTATTTATACCAACACTTTCCTGACACCTATCTTTTTCTCTTTTTTTTTTTTTTTTCCATAGCTGTCTTGATCACATCTATGCTGAAGGACCTAAACGCCCAGGAGAGAGACACAATCACATTTGAAGTCACCGTGAACTACGAGGGCATTACATACAAATGGCTGAAAAATGGCGTGGAGATCAAATCGTCGGACAGGTGTCAGGTTCGCAGCAAGCAGCTTACCCACTCGCTGACCATACGAAATGTACACTTTGGAGACGGTGGAGAGTACAAGTTTGTGGCTGGGTCAGCCGCCTCCTCTGCCAACCTTTTTGTGGAAGGTAATGACATAAATAGCACAGAATGAACAGTCAAGATTTTTATTTCAAAGTCCTGTATAAAATGGCATGGTTCTCTTTGCCTTTTAGCTCGTGTCATTGAATTCACCAAGAAAATTAAGGACATTAAGATCACAGAGAAGAAGAAGGCCATTTTTGAATGTGAGATCTCTGAGCCCAATGCCCAGGTCATGTGGATGAAAGATGGACAAGAGCTGGACACATCTGAGGAGAGGTAAATTCCATATTTGCTGTGTCTAATACTGAAGAATGCTGAACCAATTTTTTTTTTCACAGGTACATTGTGACTGCTGAAAAGTATGTCCACCGTCTGATGATCCAAACGGTTCGCATGTCCGATGCCGGCGAGTATTCAGTGGTGGCCGGATCTAGTGTGTCCAAGGCCCAGCTTATTGTGGAGGGTCGTGATGTGCGCATTTCTGAACCAGCACAGAAGGAGATTACAGTAAGGACAGCTGTCCTTGAAGTATACACTTTGCATATCAGCAAATTATAATCTAAACCTCGCCTTGTTTTCCCTAAAGGTCCTGGAGAAACACCGAGCCACTTTTGAGTTTGAGGTGAACGAGGATGACGTTGAGGGCAGATGGTTAAGAAACGGTGTTGAAATTCAGTTCTCAATGGAAGAGAGGTTTAACTATGTGGCCATCAGGAAGCTCCACCGCCTCACCATCACTGAGACTTACAGGAGTGACGCTGGCGAATACACATTTATTGCTGGCAAGAACAGAAGCACAATGTATCTGAGAGTCAACCGTAAGTCCAACAAGATTTTATAATTAAACTGAATGTACTAGTTCTACAATATGTAAAAACGCAGTGCAAAATACTAGCAATGTAACGATATGTACGGTATTATCACAATATTAACCTAAAGGTACGATATTTATTGCGATATTGTGGAAAGGCTCACGATAACAACATTTTATATATAAAAATGCCCTACCATGGTCTTGGTGCAATAATTATATTGTATAACTAAGTTTTTATCTGGATCACATTAGTTTTGTCTGACAACAAAAAGCTTTAAACAGCAGCTCAAACAGGTGCCATGTGCAATGTATATAAGGAACCTCTCCTTAACGTCAATATACATGAGGCTCTTGTAAACAAACTCTTGAGGCTAATGGATCGTACGGAGACCGGGAGAGAGAGGAATGAACAAGCGAAGTAACGTGGTCCCACGGGTGAACGTGAAAAGTTTATTTTGTAACTTTTAGTGTATTATATTTACTAACCTTTTGAATCCTCCACTACATAAAACAGTCATGAGTCTTGATATTTGCTGATTTATCTTGCTAACACTTCTGAAAACACCGGCCTCCTCCACCATGTTAGCTCATGTTTTGGCTGTGCTTAGGCTGAAATGGAGCAAAGGATCATGGTCTATGTAGTTCTCAATGCTTTTTATTGCGCCACTGCTAAAAAACTATGCAATTTTTAATACCATAACAAGACCACAACGATATCAAGAGACTTTTGCTTTTGTGATATTGCCAATATTGTTACATCCCTACAAAATACACTTGTAACTGTTAAATGTTTTGTTTGATCAATATATATTTTTCCCTCTATCCCTTTAGTCCCAGAACCTCCTCAAATTGTGCGCCACATGGAGTCCCAGTCTGTGGAGGCTGGTAAGCCTGTTCGCTTCTCCGTGGAGGTGACTGGCCTGCCCCAGCCACAGGTCTCCTGGTATAAAGACTCCCAGGCTCTTTCCCCCGGATTCAAATGCAAGTTTCTCCATGACGGAAACGAGCACACGCTGCTGCTGATCGAAGTCTTCCCCGAGGACGCAGCTGTGTACAACTGTGAGGCCAAGAACGACTACGGCACAGCCACCAGCACTGCAACACTTAACGTGGAAGGTAAAAAGGAGATGTATTTCAAGGCTGCATTTACAATCACTTACGAAAATGGTCAAATGCTAACGTCTGTGCCATGGCTTGTGTTGTTTAGTGTCAGAGGTGGTGTCCCCAGATTCGGCTGCTCCTGTAGCTCCTCCTGTGATCATCTCTTCTGTCAGCAACACTTCAGCACGTGAAGGTGAACCAGCTCGCTTCCAGTGCAGAGTCCGTGGCGATGGTAAGTTTTAAAAACCTTGAAATTTTAATTTAATAATTAAATAATTTATACCTTTGGTGCTTTGACAAAGGGACAAGTGTGAATAAGGATGATTAAAAACAGCAATTGATAATTGACGCTAAGCAGCTGGACGTATGGAAGCCACACTCACATTAATTATGGTTTTTGTATTTAACAGATGTGAAAATCAGCTGGTTCCACAAGGAGAAGGAGATCAAGCAGTCTGATTTCTTCAGGATATCCCAGTTTGATGACAGCTGCCAGTTGGAGATCTCCAGAGTTTACCCCGAAGATGAGGGCGAGTACCGCTGCACAGCCACAAACAGCGCTGGAACTGTGTCCTGCTCTGCTACTCTAACAATGGAGGGTAAATTTCAGTAACCACTACATTTATTTCACTGCTCAGGGGCGAGAGAGTTGATAACATTCCACAACTGACATCTGGCCATCTTTATTTGTAGTAGTTTTTTTTTTTTTCTTTTTACAATACAATACTGCATGTGAAACAGTCAACATCTTCCTTTCAGGGCAAAAAGAAACCGTGGACTCTCAAGCTGAGACTCAATGGCATGTTTCCACCAGCCTCACAAGTCTAAAGAAACCTTCCCTAGGCCAAAAGCCGGTCTTTCTTCAGCCTATCACTAGCTGCACTGTGCCACATGGAGAAGTGGCTCGCTTTCATGCATGTGTATCAGGCATGCCTAAGCCAGAAGTGACTTGGTTTCACAACAGGCAGCCAGTAAAGGCCACCAAGAATGTCGTGTTTCACTTTGATGAGGGGACAAACATAGCTACTCTGATTATAGTGGATGCTTTCTTGGAGCATGCAGGCCAGTACACATGCAGAGCAGTCAATAACGCCGGAGAGGCCGTCTGCTCTGCCACACTCACCATAACCCAAGAACAAGAAGAAGTAATAGAAGAAGGTAACATCTGGATCCTACGACTGCAGCCAAATTCCTCTAAATCTTTGACCTTATCTAACTATAATTCACCCTATGTTTTTTTTTTACCAGATCACATTTTGTCTTTGCTAGCAAGCATCACATGTGAGGGATGTCCTGAACCTAAATTTTGCTTCTCAATTTGTTGGATCTATTTCTATTGTCACACATATGCAAATATTCTGTATGCCCTAAAATGACACCTGCTTTTGTGCAAAAAAAAAAAAAAAAACTGCTTGTAAACCAAATCAGGGCATCCCTCTTGCTTCCTTTGGTGTTTTACTAAGTTCATGTTTTTTCACCGGATCTCATTACTCTTCTGTGTTCCTCCTGACTACCTATCTCCTCACACATCTTTTTTTACTGAGAAACACTGAAAATTATAAGAAACTTTTACAAGAATAACACTTGTTTTTATTTTAAAGGGAAATCATATTCAACAGTTTCCATCATTCCCTCTTGCACTTCCTCTATCTATTTGTTGCACTGTTGTTTTTGTCTCAAGGAATCTAATAGGAGCCTGATAGGTGTTCTGATCCTCTTTGCCAAATTAATACATTGCTTGTTTTTCTACACAGTGACTCAAGTGCGCTGAACAGATTGAAACCAAGATTGAGCAAGAAGTCAAAGGTAAGAACATGTTTGTTTCTTGACCATAAAGTGAAAATTAGAATATTTTTGCCACTCGTTTTAAGGTGGTGATGAAGGGACGGTTTGACCAAATGTTCTTGAGCTTATTTTACCTCAGTGGTGGTCTGTTAGCAGGTGACTTTGATCCAAATGTTTACTTTTGAAAGATGCATTTTATGAGAAGAAACTGTTAAGTGGCAAGAGTGTGTGGGAACATGCTTAACAGATTTGGATAAAGTTGGACTGCACCCACAGACTGCTTATTGAGATAATGTGTTGAACTGTCCCTTTAATCCCCCCCCCCAAAAAAAAAACAACAACAAAAAAACAAATTGCATGTTTTAATGTCTTGACAAACACATTCTTCTTTTCAGTACGTTACAACTTGTGTAGGTGATACTTCATGGATTTCGTTTAGTCAAAATGTGCTTGAAGCAGTTTTTGACACTTGCGGTTTGCATCCAATAGGTTATTCGTTTTGGCATGAAGGGTCTTTATTTACCAAAAAAAAGGTGCAGGATATGTATCTTTTAAAGCTTTATTCAAGAATTCTTTAAAAGATATAATGTTTTGTTAATATTCCTCCTGCAAAATATTTTGTAGCCTGGCTTGCAGATAGTGGGATGTGATTCCTGTGGTTTGCATTTTAAGTAACACAACTATATTAGTTCGAATAAACGCCTTCTCACCTAATTTTCCGCTTCAGTTGTCAGTTTGGGAACATAAGATGTCATTTTTTTGTGCATCATTTATGTCCTAAGTTTAAGGATTAGAAAGGGCGTTTATTCCTCTGTCTGCAAGTCAGGTAAGGAATATTGTAGCATAAAGCGTAAGCACTTCTCAAAAAGCAGCCCATTTTGGATTATGCTTTTTTCTATTTATCTTAAAACAATTTGTTTTGAAGAAACTTCCACAGACGAAGGATCTAAACGTCCTGCAGGTTTCTAATAAAAAGAATCGAGTCTTGCGTTTATTCGAACAAATATGGTGAGTGAAATTATTTCTTTTGGCATTGTGACTTGCAGCATGCCCATAATATTGCTAATAAATCAATTTTCTTTCTTTTTTAACCTCGAGGCCTCTGATCATCTGACAGCTGTTTTTCTATTTGCAGAGCTTTCCGGCGCTGATCTCACAAGCACGTGCCACCTGAGAGGAGCCTTTTCTGACACTGAGGAGTTCCGCTGTGCCAGCAGAACCTCATCTGTCACCTCATGGACAGAGAATATAAAACCTTCATTCACAAAGAAACTTAAGTTCCAGTCAGTTCTTGAAGGAGAATCAGTTGAATTAAAATGCAAATTGGTAGCTTTTCCACCACCATCACTTCTTTGGTTTCATAACAACAGACCAGTTCGCAAAGAGCGCAGGCGCAGAATTATTTCTGAAAGTAAACTACACATGCACACAACATGCTTATTTATTGAATGTATTAAAGAGAAAGACTCAGGCAGTTACAAGGTAATGGCAATAAATTCAGAGGGTTCTGCAGAGTCCACAGCATCACTTTTGGTTTCACTAAGGGAAGAGCAGTCTGCCAACTATTTGGGTTTTGTCAAGCGCTCTGCTCAAGCACATGAAAGTGCAGATTCAATGGCTGAGCAGAAGAAGGAAAGAAAGATTAGAGTGGATCTTAGATGTGTTGGTTCTCCATTTGATAGGATGTCTAAAGTCCATCAGGGAAGGTCAAGATCTAAAAATGCTCTTGTTCGCACTGTGGTTTTCCGTTCCGGTACTTTGTCAAATGAAAAAGAGGTAGTGAAAGAGCATAAACATTTGGAAACTGCATCTGAGCGTGCCCCGTCCCCTCCTCCTATGTTTGACAGATCTGAGCGCTTTAACGATAGATTTAGTGATATCTACTGTGACAGACGGACAGGTGGTAGATTTAGTGACAGATTCAGTGACAAATTTAGTGACAGATGCAGTGATCGATACAGTGAAAGGTTCAGTGACACGGAAAGCCTTCACAATGAAGTAAGAACAAAACTAACAACTCTTCAGAAAGCCGTCAAACAAAGAAAGAGACTTTCTATTTCAACCATGTCTTCGTCCGAGTTTGATGTAGAGTCAGTAACCAGTGAGCCTAGCTATGCAGAGTATATTGAGAAGCTAAGAGTTAAACCAACCTCTTTACCTGAAGCCCAGCAATTCAGTCGCCCCTTGGATTTGGGAGATGGTAATAAAGAAATTCAGGGTAAAACTTCAAGCAGGGATTCTTCACAGACACGTGTAAGGCATTCTTTTGAGCCTCAGTCAAGAGCAAGAGCCATTCAGCTCCTGAAAGGTGAGCTGGTGCCACAGACAGAGAAGAAACCTGAAGAAGTATTAGAGAAAAAGAGTTTTCTTCAATCTAAGACAGATGGTGAGTTTAATGTAATGTTGAGTGAGCATAAGCGTGAAACTTCTGTTCAAAAAATTGCAGTTACAACTGTGGAAGTTCCATACTCTGAAAATTTGACCTTGCCAGTTCAAATGCCACCAAAGCTTGTCTCATCTTCACAGGATAAAGATTTTAGTCAAGCTGAGAAATCACATTTGGTAACAGGAACACCATTTGAGGAACAAGAAGAGGTATCCTTGACGACTCAGTATGAAAAAGCTTTGGAAGCTGAACACGAGTGTGAGGATAAACTCTTGGCTTTAAGAGTCACAAAATGGCAGCAAGGCAGAAGGATGTCAGAAGAGGAGACATTTCACCCTGAAACCAATCTGCCTTTGCCAGCTGAGCCTCCATTTATGGAGCCTGCAGCTTATATACAACAGGAAAACATACAGAAGAGAGAAAGTGGTCTTACTGAGGCAGTTTATCCCCATAAATCACCACGAATGATAAGATCAGATGATAATGAAGCTACTTCTGTACCTCAACTTAAATCTCCCATAATACAAGCTAAAGTAGAAGAAACTGAATTTGAACTGCCAGTTTTGCAACCACAAAAATCACCAATAGTAACATTCAAGGCAGCAGAAGCGGCTGACTCCCCATCAAGAGCAAAAGCTAGAGCAGAAGCCAGAATAAGAGACTCTCCAAGGTTAAGACAAGCCCAAACTTTCCAAGACCATTTTGCTGGTGAAATATTAACATCCCATGAAATAACTGAAAGACAAGACATTTACGAAGAGGAGGATGAAGGCGAGTCATTGAGAGCTCATTATGAAAAAGAACTAGAGGCTGAGCGCATTGAGTGTGAGGAGAAACTACTGGCTCTGAGAATCAGGAAATGGCAGCAAGGCATGATTATGTCAGAGGAAGATACATTTCACCCTGAAACTGATCTGCCTGTGCCAGCAGATGCACCGTACATGGAGGCCAAAGGTCTTAATTACTCCCAGCAAGAGGTGTTAGAGAAAGATGTAGTGAATGCACCTCAGCCCTGTCTTCCTCCTCCTTTTCATAAATCACCAAGAATGAAGACTAGAGTAGGGGGACTGGATAGTGAAGCATCTATAAAACCAGTGCAAAAATCTCCCAGAGTGAAACCTAGGATATCAGAAAAGAAAATTGAGGCATCCCCCAGAGCTAGAGCAAGACAAGAAAAGTTTGAAAAAACAAAAGAACATCATGAACTACAGCTGTCAAGAGAAAACATCTCTGAGCTTAAATGTGAGAGTGATCAGTTTGTCAGCGAAGAGGAAGCACTTACTCAAAGGATTATGAAATGGCAGCAGGGGGTTTTAATGGAGCAACAACAAGATGACGTTAAACTGGAAACTGAATGGGTTGAAGGTTACACAACATATCAGACAGAGGCAGGAGCAGATAGAAATGTTCAAGGGGCATCAGCTTCGATGACTAAGGCTGAAATTGCACATAGCATAAAGACTGCCCCAGAAAAAGCAGTCAAAGAAAATGGTCTTATTAGCGGGGCAGTTCCTATCCATAAATTGGAAGATAGTCCAGAGTGGCCGCCGGCAGAGCTACCAACAGAAGGCCGTGAAACTCGACTGGAGAAGGACAGTGAATACCTTGTGAGTGAACAAAAAGCAATGGCTCAGCGTATTTTGAAATGGCAACAAGAAGAAGTGACAGAACTGGAGTCAGAGTGGCCAGTGGATAATCAAGGCCAGCAACTATTTGAAGTTACTGAAACAACCAAATCTGTGATTCTGCCAGAAAACTATCCCAGTCAAGTTTCATCTTTGTCTACTGAAAAACAAATCCCAACAGAGTCATCTTTATCCACTTTCCAGACAACCTGTGGTCCAGAAGTTCAACACAAAGTTGATGGAAAAGCAGCACTTTCTCATGAAGCTTTACAGGTAGAACATATACATACATCTGCAACTGTTGCTCCAACTGCTCAATCTAGTTTATCTTACAACTCAGGCTTTTCATCTGAATCTGCTATTGCGAAAGACACAATGCTTCATGAAGCTTTGTCTGTTCAGAAACACTCCCCTACTCCCAGACACAGCAGTTTGCCTTCTGAAGAACAGAAAATTGCTTTCTGCCACAAGGCGGCTCCCCATAAACCATTCAGGCAGGCAACAGCATCTGAAAAAGAAGCAGAGGAACAACAGACCTCTGAGGAATATGCTATGCTTGTTGATAAAGCGAGCCTCCAGCGCTTCCAGTCTGAAGTAAAGGAAGAGGGTAGGATGAAAGAGGAGATAGAACCATCAAGAGAAGATGCACATAAAAGACTGCAGAGAGATTTGGCAAGTGAAAGAAAAGAAACAAGAAGTGCAGAATTAAAAGAAGATAGTGATACAGATACAAAAATAAACCTTGCTATAAAGGAAAGTGTAAAATCCATGGAGTCTAAAATAATGAGTGAAAAACAAACAGGCAGCTCTCCAGTTTGTGTGAAGGAGCTGTCATCAGTGAAAGTAAACATAGGTGAGATGTCAGAGTTTTGCTGCCAGTTTCAAGGTGAACCTGTGCCCACAGTCAACTGGCTGAAAGATGGCCAATCATTAGCCCACAACCCTGACTACGATATTGTTACAAAATCCAACTATTCAAAGTTGACTATCTTCTATCCAACCACAGACCATATAGGAACATATGAGTGTGTGCTTACCAATAAATATGGCACACTCATCTCTAGTGCTACACTTGAGATTACAAAAGATAAAGTGCTAAGAGCTTTGGAGGACAAACAGGAAGTAATAATCACACATGAAGTAGAGGAGAAGCTTAAGACAGAGAGGACAGTAGAAGATGAAGTTTTGTCTTATACAGACACAGGAAAAGCAACTCTACATGTGCCTCAAATTGTAATTTACAAACAACAAAGCTCAGGCGATTCATTCACCTCTTCACCTGTTGAAATCCGAATTACTGCTGCCACTCCAATTCCTGAGATGGTAGAGAAAGTCAGTGAAGACAACTCTCCAGGTGAAACGACCTCAGATGTACCTACTGATGACGGCACATCCCAGATAAAACACAAATTTACTTTCTCTTTTGATGTGGTTGCTGAAGCTCCCAATGTTGTCCGTGATTTAGAAAACATTACATGTTCTGAAGGCAGCACAGCAATTTTAGAGTGTGTAATTTCAGGGGAACCTGCTCCAGAAGTCACATGGTATTTTGATGATGTCTGCATCAGTTTTACTTTAGAAAAATACATAATGGAAGTAGAAGAGAAAACATGTAGGCTTTATATTAAGAATTTTACATGCAGTAATGCAGGAGTGTATAAATGTGTTGCTAAAAATAAGCTTGGAGAAGTTTCAAGCATTTCTGATGTGTCATTCCAAGCTGCTGAGCCATTGCAAATTTCTAAAGAGGGTCAAATCATTCAAGATGATCAGAGAATAAGGACTACTTTACCTGAAGATGCAACGCCTATTCACAAAACCACCATTACTCACACTAAAGATAATGTTCAGTTTGAGTATACAACAGTCCCTTCCCATCTGGAAGCCTCTCAGAAGGTCCCCAAATCAAAGCCAGTCTTTTCGAGGGAGCCTCCTGTTTTGTCTGGCTGTGGTTTGGCATCATCTGCTGCAGTGATCAATGTTTCGCAGATCAAACAAGCTTTTGAGTCTGAGTTACCTGGTGGCCTAATGACCCCACCCTCTCCTGATGAGCAAAGAGAGCAAACGCTGTTTCCTAAAGAGTTTATTCCCGATGTACTTATATCCACTGACCAGAAAAACCAAGTCACCATACATGAGGCTGGCACAGTTTGTGAAGAAGGTGGTAATATTTTGTCAGAAGAAAATGTTCCTTTGCCACTTGCTTCTTTCCAGGAGGAAGGAGAGATTTACTCTAAGCCTGCTGAGGAAGGAGCAATACTTGAGATCCATGGTCCACAACAATTTGTGGAAAAAGTGCAAGACTCCCCAGATCTAGTCAGGCCCAAACCGCAGAAACCTGGTGTTTTCACTGAACAGATTGAAACAAGAGAAGTTGCAATGAGTGAAGACATTGTACGATCATTTGAAAGAACCAGTAGCTTTATTCCTTTCCAGTCTGAAAAACTACCTGCACCAAAACCCTCCATCAAAACATCAGCCACTTCAGGAGAAATAGTTCGGCCTAAAAGAACATCTGAGCCTATCAAACCAGAGAGACAAAAGCTATCTACGTCATTAATACACAGTAAGGCCATAGATGAAGGCAGATCCCTGGAGATCCCTGCTACTTCAGAAGGTTTTGTTCATTTTGAAGAGGAAATAGTAAGAGACATAACTGAAGAACTTCATGAGGAATTAGATGTCAAACTGATATCTGTCTCTGAACCCTCAATGGATAGCGGCGTATTTCTTAGCTTGCCAGAATCCCAAGTTGATGTTACAGAAGCAATGGAAGTGTTGGGTCATGAGTCTCATACAGAAGTTATTGAGGAAGATTTAAATGGTGTAATAGCTCAGCCCCATACAAAAGTTGAGAAGGAAGATTTATCCAACCCAGCTAAGACTGATACAGCATTCAAAGCTGAAGATAAAGGCATTGCCATTCAGGAAAATCTAGAATCTATGGGACCTACTGTCAAACCTGTGGAAAGCATTATTGAGGATTCATCAGATATAGCTACCAGTCTGGAAACTCAGAAAGCTGACACATCTTTGCAGAGCACAGGGGATTTAGATTGGATGCCCTCTACAGAAGTTCGAGCAGCTGCGGCAACTGCTCGTTCAATGGAGGAAGAGGAAGTCACTTTTGGAGCAGTGTATGATTACTATAACCCTCCTGCTGACTGGGGCCGACCACTCTCCCCTGAGTCAGAAATGTCCATAGAAATTGGCAGCACCATGAGTGAAGAGATAGCAGAAGTAACTGAGAGGTTCTTCACCCCTGGCTCTTCCACAGAGGCCTCACAACAGATTGCAGAGTCTTTCCAGACTCCCAAATCGCCCATGTCTTTTAATACTCCTACATCAGATTCACTTGGAGGCTTTATGACACCCCAAGAATATCCGTTCTCTCCACTCGAACACAAGAGACCATCAACAGGAAGCTCAAGTGAGAACTTTTTTTCTCCTGTTCAGTTTTTGCCATCTCCTGCTGATGAAGGGATTGAGACATCTCATCCTGAGATAAATTTGGATGAAACTCGATTTCTAGCAGGCCAAAATCCAAGTTCTCTTGGACTAGGATCTCTCCAAGAGAAGGTACAAGGAATTCCACCAGCTTTCCTTAAGCCTTTAATAAAGAAAAGAGTTTTTGAAAATGACACTTTGAAGTTTTATGCTGAAGTTTTTGGGCTTCCTTCACCTGAAGTGAAGTGGTTCTGCAATAAAAGTCAGCTTGTTGAAGGTGGCAGAATTAAAATGGTTAGAGACGGTGACAGTATCTCACTTACAATCAATAATGTGACTAAAGCTGATCAAGGAGAGTACATTTGTGAGGCTGTAAACTATGTTGGAGAAGCCAGGAGTGTTGCTTTAGTAGTTGTTGTGTCCCAGGAAGTCAGATTTATGCCTGTACCGCCTGCTGTCACTCATCAACATGTGATGGAATTTGATGTAGAAGAAGATGATTCATCCCGTTCACCATCGCCCCAAGAGATTCTTCTAGAAGTTGAATTAGATGAAAAAGATGTAAAGGAATTTGAAAAACAAGTAAAGATTATTACCATCCCTGAGTATACCGCTGACAACAAAAGCATGATTATTTCTTTGGATGTGTTGCCAAGTATTTATGAAGAAGGAGCTGTGGACTTTGTCACCCAGGAGCATGATGATCTGAAAATAGCTTTTGAAGTCACTGAAATGCCTCCAAGATTCATCAATCCTATTTGTGATATGGAAGCCCACGAAGGGACAACTGTAATGTTTGAGTGTTCTTTAATGGGAATTCCTTCCCCGATTGTCTCCTGGTTCAAAGGTGACAAAAAAATCCCTCACAATAAAAAATTTATTTTATCATCAGATGGTGACAATCATTTCCTGAAAATCTGTAAAATCACAAGCCAGGACAGCGGAGTGTATACTTGCAGAGCCATTAATGTTGTTGGGGAGACTCTTTGTAGAGCGTCTTTGGTGGTTTTAAGTGCTAAAGCTTTTGCTGGGAAAACTAGAGGAAGGGAACTAACAGCTGTATCTCTTGGTAGCGCTAAAGTCCAACCTCAGAAGTTTGATTTAATGGTTGGCAATACATCATTTGATGGGGAGCAGGTTTCAGAAATTGAGCTTGAGTTTGAGTTTGAACAAGAGGCAGATGAATCACAGCGGGCAGTGAGGCTAGTTGCTAACACTGACAAGGAAACAAGTGAACAGGGGGAGAAATATGTTAGCATCAATTTTGATGTATTTGCTGAGCCGGCTAAAGATGACAAGATTGAATTTAAAGGGAAATCATCTGAAATGTGTAGCTTTCATTTCCAAGTGACTGAGACAGCCCCTAAATGTGTGATCCCATTAACAAATGTTACAGCAGCAGTAGGAACTCCCGTCATCCTCCAGTGTCTAGTTAGTGGTAAGCCGAATCCCATTGCCGAATGGTACAAAGATGGAGAACGTGTTACAGATAGCAGGTGTATCATTCAAGAGAAAACTGCTGGACATTTCAATTTGCTTATTACTAATGTGACCCAAAGTGATGCTGGAGAATATAAGTGTTTAATACAAAACTCTGCTGGCTTTATTGAAACTACTGCACTTCTCAAGGTGTTTTAGATTGGAAAGGTCTGCATTAGTTAGTGAAATACTTTTTTGTTTGTTAAATGTTTTAATATGTTTTGCGAGTTTTATTTATTCATTGTTTCTTTTCCAAAACAAGTTGAAAATTGGCAAACACATTTTTTAATAATCTGGCATAATAAATAAATGTACTAAGTACATTAACAAACAAACAAATATACACAAACAAACAATCAAAATTAAAATAAAACCAATTAGTGTGATTAAACTTACACAGCTTAGATAAATGAAAACTATCTCCTGAATTAGTAGAGTTTGTGTATGTATATATATATATATATATATATATATATATATATATATATATATATACAAACTCTACTAATTATTAGTAGAGTTTGTACATATATATATATATATATATATATACAAACTCTACTAATTCTACAAACTCTACTAATAATTAGTAGAGTTTGTATATATATATATATATATATATATATATATATATATATATATATATATATATATATACAAACTCTACTAATTCAGGAGCTCGTTTTCATTTATTTAAGCTGTGTACGTTTAATCACACTAATTGGTTTTATTTTAATTTTGATTGTTTAAAATAATGGCTTATGTGTTTTTGCATTTAGGAGACTTAATTGTTTCCAAAATGTATTTATTTATTATTATATTTAGTTTAAGCCAGTGTGTTAATCAGTTTAAAAAGTTGTTGATTATTTGAAATTGTGTGAACTAAACAAAATGTTCACATTTTTTCTATTGAGAATATTTAAAAAAGTAAAATGTTATACTGGCTTTTAAACTGCTAATAATTGCTATCCCTAATCATCTGAATACTAATATTCTTCCTCCTGAGTTAACTACCTTTGAATTACTATTTAATTAGTAAATTAAAATTGCCATTGTGAAGATTTTGTTGACATTTTGTTTGGCTGTTTTTGCCTGTGCGTGTGAATGATCTTGGAATTTGGTAGTGTTAGTTGCTAAAACAACAATACTGTGAAACTAGCTTTCATTTTAAAATTAAATAATTACAATTTTTGTAAATAAGTGTAATCTTTGAATGGTGTTTCTAGTTTACCCAAGAACAAAAAGTCTGATGCTGATAGAGATTTATGGTTTATTTGTACAGAGCTCATGTTGTTTGTCTGAGTTTGTAATAAAAAACTAAAATATTTTTTAGTCTTTGTTTTTTCTTATCAAAGTATCAGAAATTGGTTGCAAGACAGTGTCAAAAGCTGCTCTTTTCAAGCAGTATTATTTTGCAAATAATATTGTCAAAATGACTGCTGTGGTTTCTGAAATATTAACTTTGTTACAGCTGTTTAATATAGATACATATATTTAATAATTTAAAGTTAATTATGTTGTTTTTCCTTTCAAGAATTCTGTTTAAATCTTTTGTCTGATCTATCTCTGGGATACTGTTATGAGTATGACTCAATATTTTCTCACAGAGCTTTCTAGCACCACCATCACCGCTGTGGAAGAGGAAACCTACTACACTGGTGTCCAGTTACCACAGAAAACAAAAACACTTGAGCTCAAGCCAGAGTCCAAACGCTACTCTTCCACTTTAGAGAAGAAAAAAGAAAAGCCAGTTTTCCTTACTCAGCTTTCCCCAGCATCTGTAACCTCTGGGGAAACAGCCCGATTAACAGTTCACATTACTGGCTTTCCAAAACCAGCTGTTCAGTGGTTTCACAATGGTAAAGTCATTAAGAGCTCGTCTGTGTATAAGATTATCGAGGAAAAGGAGGTATACACTTTAATAATCACCAAGGTGACCACTGAATATGAAGGGGAATATTCCTGCACTGCCAGTAATAGATTTGGTCAAACAACTTGTACCGCATACATTGAAATAAAAAAGCCAGATGTTAGCCAGGCAGAGAAATGGGTAGAGAAAATGTTTAAGATCACAGGCCAGCCTCCTACATTCACAGTACAGATTCTCCCTGTGAGGTGTTCAGAAGGTGGAGAGGTTTCATTTAATTACAAAGCTAATGGTGACCCACTTCCTGATGTGAAATGGTTTAAAGGTGCTTTCCAAATCCAGGCTAGTAGAAACTGTATTATCATAGCCAACCCTGATGGATCTGGCTACATCAATTTAAAGAGTGTAAAACAGGAAGACAGTGGTTTATATACTTGTAAGGCCTCCAATCAATTTGGGGAAGCTTCTTGTAGTGCTGAACTAGTTGTATTTAGGGAATCCCGCAAACAAGAGAAGCATACTGTTGTTCAGAAGAAAGGCTACAAGGTTTCGGTGACTGAACAAGCTACAGAGTCACGCCTGTATCAGGTAAGTTTGCCAGGCCAGGACAAGACGAGGTCAGATCAGATGGTTTACACCATAGGCACTGAAGACAGACAGATAATTCCAAGTGAACAGGTTAGCTCACTGAGGGAGGTGGACATTTCAGCTGCCACAATTCAACATGAGAAGGTAACCCACCAGGCTGCAGTGCTACAAACTCATGAATTAGAGGAGAGGGTTTCTGTTGTTCCTACCCATCCACCTCAAGTCTCAGCTATTCCTGCAAAACAGCTTCATATGGCAGCTTTCACATCAGCAATTGAAGAAAGCCAAGGCCTTACGGAGCAGCACTGCGATCGCATTCAAAGCCCTGAGGTCATTGAGCTGCAGGCAGCCAGGGAAAAGAAGTCAAAAGTGATGTCAGCTGTAGCAGAGGAGCTAACCCCACTGTCTACTGTTAGCACAGAGCCTTTAGCTGACAGAAAGTCTGCTAAAGTAAAGCCCACTTCTGAACCACAATTTCTTGTCAGTGGACATCAAGTTGAGTCTCAACTTTCTATACTTAAAGAGCAGTCACAGGAAATCCCTGAATCACAAGAGGAGAAAGGTTATAAGGTGAAGGAAGGTGTAAAGATCTTGTATTCAGCTCAGTCTGCAGAAAAACATGTGCTTACTGAAGGTCACACAAGTGATATAGCAACATCAGATTCAGCTCTAAAATCCTCTGTTAGTAAAGAAAAGCCCAGGCCTGTCATGGCTACTGTCAGTGAGTCCAAACAAACTTTTTACAAGGAGAGCAGGTTTTCCCTGGAGAGGTCTGCTGAAGAGACAGCAACTTTGTGCAAGGATAAAGTTATGAATGTAGCCCTAAATGCTGAAGAAAAACAAATATTAAAATCTGAGCCCACTCAGCAGCTGCCAGGTCTTGATAGTGCCATGGCAATTAAGCCACAAATTGAAGGAGAACAGCTCTTGCACTTACAGGTTGTCACAGATCAGGACCTCCTTCCATCAGAGAAAGGTTTTACCTGTGAGAAACCAACCCATGAGCAGGCAAAGAGCAGAAAAAGTCCTACTTTGCTTCATAGTGTCAGTCAGGATGAGCAGAAGACAGTGGTTTGTGAGGACACTGTAGAGTTTGAGGCAAAAGCTAGCACTATGACCATTCATCCTCAAAAAGAAGCTCCCACTCAGCTGCATCTCCAGTCCTCACAGCCTGTAGAGATGCTACAAAAAGAAGGCTTTCTTACAATTGAGAAGCCTGACCAGCAGTTAGCAGCACAAAAGCAGGAACGTGCAAGAAAACATGCAGCAACGTTTGAGGAGAGAAGAGAGCTTATTGCGGATTATCATACTGACCTAGATGTGTCTGTAACTGGGGTTCAATCCCAACTTCGAACTGAACCCCAGCCTCAAAATATTCTTCAGCTTTCCTACCAGCCCATTCAGTTGCCAAAAGAAATGCCACTTTCTACTGATGTGAAAGAGCAACGTGCTTTAGTTCAGAAAGAGGATCGCTGGAATGTGATGCATGTAACCAGTGTTGCAGATAGCCATATTATGGAAGAGGGGCACACTGAGAGTCTTACAGATGTACATAAATTTACCTCTCAGATGGCTGTAGAACCAAAGGTTCCCACTGTCCCTATTCAGATTGAGGAGAAGGAGATTTCTACAGAAAGTACTATCCTTCTTGAGGCAGCAGAGCAGGACTTTGCTGTTCAGATCCAGGAAGGTCAGTCAGTGAGGCAATCTATAATAATGGATGAGAAGCGAGTGCTGACTGGTGAAGTCTCTCAGGAGGTCACCAAGGCACAATCAACTCAAGTCGCTGTTACCACACAACCTAAGCTTTCATTTTTGGCTTCAGAATCTAAAGACACCACAGCCCTTCCTAAAGAGATGACCTTTGTGATTCAGATCCCTAAGCCATCCAGTCTGAACATAAGACGTCAGCTCAGAGACGCACTTCAGTCTGCTGTGGCGAGTGACCAGCCTGTGTTACTGGCTGATGTTGTTGGAAAGTTACATGCTATGGAAGTACAGGAAGTCAAGATTCAAAGAGAGCCCAAGCGGGCCATGTTTACTTACTTAATTACAACAACAGGCTCACCATTGGAGATAACCCTTGCATTTGAAGGTGAGTATCCTCAAATGGCCGACCTCAGGACTGAACTTCAGGCAGCTTTCCATTCAATCGTTTATCAAGACGCGAGTGTTCTAACTTCAGCGCAGCCTGGTACTATGCAGTTGGATAAACCCCAACGTGCACAGGCTATGACATCCCACAGCAAACAAATGCTATCTTCCATGGTAGAGACAGTAAATGTGGCAGAGAGTGCTGTTGGTTTTTCTGCTGTTAAATCACAAGCTGCAGCACTTAAAACTGAATCTAAAACAGGTGTCGAATATGTTGCAGCCGAACAGCAAGTTGTGGTTCAAGAATCAAAAGCAGCAAAAATGACAGCTCAATTTTCCCAGGTTAAAATTTCTACTGAAGCACATGTGGCATTTGAGCAGTCTGTGCAGGTTTCAAGGCAAGAAGTGAGCTCAATAAAGGTTCAAAGCAGAGAGAAAGATGCTGGAGCGATTGTTGCAACAACCCAAGTTCCTCCTGTGACTGCATTTAAGGAGTCTGCAGGTGTTAGCATCCAAAAAGAGCTCAGGGAGGAAGTCTTTAAACAGGAGATTAGTATATCAAGGCCAGAACAGAGGGAATACCCTGTATTAGTAACCTCCCTTGAAGACATATCCATTGAAGAGGACAGTAAAGTAATCTTTACCACTAATATAAAGTATGTCACTAAGGTAAACTGGTTTTTCAATGGACAAATAGTCAAGTCTGGCAAAGAGTTCAAGTGTTCAAAAGATAATGACTCATACACATTGGTTATCAACAAAGTTGTGAAGGAGAAGCATCAAGGAGAGTATGCCTGTGAGGCTGAAAATGAAGCTGGCAAGATCACTACATCTTCAAGACTGACAGTGGTCTCAAGAGGTTTGAGAACAGGAAATTTGAATGTATCATCCATTCATTCATCCCAAAAACTAATCATTCACAAAGAACGGTTCATTTGAGACCTTTGTCATCACACAAGATACTAATTTTCACTTCGTTTTCAGTTTTTATTCCATAGCTCAGCATGAGAACCATTTTACAGGCACTGGATGGTACTAACTCAATTTGTCCTGTCTGATCCACATCACTGTACAGTAGCACAGCTGCTGAAATATCACAGCTGTTATAGCCTTAAAAAAAAAACACCTACACTATATATATTTGCTGTAAAAGCCTTTCACAATTGTTCAATGTTTACTTGACAAATCATCAGTTGTGTTTCCACAAAAGTGTCCTAAATTATTTTATCTGAATTCTAATGTAAAAGAGAAAGAACCCACCATTTTAACTTGAACATTTTTACCTAAAATATTTTAAAAGAGTAATATTTTTATTTACAATGTGTTATATAAATTTATTTATGGAAACACACCTACTGATAAACATTTTTCTTTGTCCATGCAGTGTTAGATTTCTGTTAGATTTGTTCTCTCCACACCTGCATG
The DNA here is from genome assembly GCA_020698575.1 of Bostrychus sinensis. NCBI lineage: Eukaryota > Metazoa > Chordata > Actinopteri > Gobiiformes > Eleotridae > Bostrychus > Bostrychus sinensis. Next base: position 30,130,561 of record CM036240.1, on the reverse strand, counting down.
CTTTCGGGCTTCCAACTTGTCATTACAGTACCTTCATAATCCATTTTTTCTTCCTTCTAGCTTGACCACTAGCCCCATGATAATCAGTGACAATATCATGATTTCATAGGGCTTGTTTTCCTGCTACTTTTTCCTCCACAGCCACTCCTTCCTCCACTACCTTGTTGCCTACCATTGTACATTCCATCATTTCTGATAAATTGTGTGCTTTTACAAAAAAAAAATCATCATTCAAAAGCTAATATATTTTTTTCTTTTATTCTGTGTGTGCCACAGTGCCACCAGTTTTCAGGCAGAAAATCACCTCACTCGAGATAAATGTTGGAAGCCATGCAAAGTTTGAATGTGAGATAGAAGATGCTCCAGATGTGACCTTCAAGTGGTACAGGTCTGACGTCGAGATCAAGCAAAGTGAAAAGTACAGGATTCTCAGCCGCCACACCAGTTCCTCTTTGGAGCTTCTGAATCCTGCCAAGGCCGACAGCGGTGAATACAGCTGTAAGGCATCAAATAAACATGGAACTGTCAGCTGCGAAGCCAAGCTTGTTGTCACGGGTAAGCTCCCTGTGGGACTTTTTTATTTTGACACTAATTGTGTGTGTATGTTTGTGAGAGAGAGAGAATTATATTCATATTTGCACTGTGCTTCACCGTGATTCAGTAAGATGCAATGTGGAAGTAATTTATTCATGATTTGGATCTGGTGTCATGTTTGGCAAATATAACACAGCTATTTATATTGGTGTATTTTATGCTCTTTTTGGTTCAAAATTTATTGAATATTATGTTTTACCTGCTCTCCATAGAAATGTATCCGCCAGTATTTGTGTCAAAACCAGACCCAATGACTTTGTTCGTGGGCAAACAAGCGTTGTTCCAGTGCTCACTCACTGGGACTGTCCCCATGGAGGTTGTCTGGCACAAAGACAACCTAGCCATTTCTTCAGAAGGGAACTATGTTATGAAATGTGAAAAGAACAAGTATTCCCTTCTTATTAAAAGTCTACAACTGACTGACCAAGGAGTGTACCTTTGCAAGGCCTCCAACAGTGTTGGCACTGCTACCTTTACCACAAACCTCAAGGTTATCAACAAGCCAAGCTTTGTTAAAACCTTTGAAGGCAGCTTCAATGGCTGTCAATGACTTGCTAAGGCTGGAGTGCCAGGTGGACGAGGACATTGGTGTCACCGTCACCTGGACCAGGGATGGCAAGAAGGTCCACCAGAGCATGGACTGTAAGCTATCCTTTGAAGACAAGGTGGCCATTCTTGAGATACCCAAGTCTAAAATTAAGGACTCTGGGAAGTATATCTGCACAGCCACGAATGAGGCTGGCAGCTCGACCTGTGAGGCTGTGGTAACAGTTCAAGGTAAGATCTTAAAGGTGATCTTCCTGTTAGGTTTGACATTTATTGAAGTAGGATGGTAGACTCGCTTACCCTGAGTTTTCAGCCAACTGCAAGCTGATGCTAACCCATTGCACTGCTTATCTTTTTGCTCATTTTGTGCCTTTTGTTGATGTGATGTTTTGTCATGTCTTATTTCTGTCGTGTTGATTACTCCTTTCAGAGCCTCCTACCTTTACAAAAAAAATGGAACCAAAGCTTATATGGAAACAAGGTATAGCTGCACGCTTACAGTGCACTGTGAAAGGATCACCCGAGCTTCACATCCACTGGTTTTGGAACGAGAGAGAACTAAGTGATGGAGAAAAGTATAAAATCTCTTTCAAGTCTGGAATTGCTACTTTAGAGTTTATTAATCTTCTGGTTACTGACAGTGGAAATTACACTTGTGAGGTGTCGAATAACGCTGGTAATGAGAGCTGCAGCACTATTATAGCTGTTAAAGGTTAGTCAAAGGCTTAAATTAATTCAACACACACAAACGCAAAGAGATTATATTTAACTATATTTATTCTTGTTGCACAGAGCCACCATCCATTAGAAAGGAACTGCAGACAGTAGAGGCAGTGAAGGGAGCTGCTGCTCAGATGCAGTGTGAAATCACAGGAACAGCTCCCTTTGAGATCAGCTGGTTAAAAAACAAAAAAGTTGTCACTAGTGATCAAAAGCACACAATCATTTCTGAAGATTCTTTGTCCAGGCTTGAGATTCAGACTTTTGAAAGTGCTGATGTTGGAGACTACCAGTGTGTTATTTCTAATGATGTTGGAAAAGTCATAACTAAAGCAGTAGCTAAACTTAAAGGTTTGTGAATTCAAAAAGATATATATATATATATATATATATATATATATATATATATATATATATATATATATATATATATATATAGATAGATAGATAGATAGATAGATAGATAGATATAGATATATATAGATATATATAGATATTTTATGTTACAAATATTGAGGCAAGGCTTTTTAATTATAACATTATACGATCTTCTGATGTATTTTGTAGAACCTCCAACTTTCTCAAAGAGGATTGAAAGTGCAACAGCTGTGTTGGGAAATCCAATTAAATTACAAGGAACTGTAAAGGGCTCCGCTCCCATTACAGTTAAATGGATGAAAGACTCAGAGATACTCAGAGATGATGATCCAAATATTAAGATGGTGTTTGAGAACAATGTTGCAAGCTTGACAGTAACAACTGTAGCCCTTGGCCACGGTGGCAAGTATTTATGCCAAGCTGAAAATGAGGCTGGTCAAACTAAATGTGAAGCCACCTTGACAGTGCAAGGTTAGACACTCTTTTTTGTTAATATAAAATACTAGTGCAGAATATAGCACTTCTTGCTTAAATCTTATAATATTTTGTCCCAGAACCTGCTAGAATAATAGAACCTGCAGAGTCCATCAGTGTGACCGCAGGCGATTCAGCCACATTGGAGTGCACCATTTCAGGAAGCCCGGAGCTCAAAGTAAAATGGTTCAAAGATGGGAAAGAGATGATAAGTGGCCGTAAATATAAGATGACCCTTAAGGACAATGTCGCCACCATGAAGATCCTTACGGCAGATAAAGGAGACACCTCAGAATACAAGATGGAGGTGTCTAATAAAGTGGGGAAAGACCAATGCACATGCTCAGTCACTGTCTTAGGTTAGAACCATTTTGTCCTTTAGGGATTTTACACTAGGTGCCTTTTAAATAACCCAGACAGATATGGCTTCTTCCTATTATATTTATTATTATTAAAAATATAGAGTAACATAATTATAGAATAATACATTAATCCTCTTTTGCCTTGGTATTGATTTTTATAGTCTTTGTATAGCCAATATTGTCATCTGCCTAGGAAGACAGTGATTTTTAACAACCCTAAGGGACCAGGTGTAAAAAACAGATTTTACATTACATTTAACTCTTATTTTTGTGTCTGATTTTAGCATAATGCTTTATATAGCTGTATTCACTTTTCTTTCCTCAACAACCAGATCGGATTATGCCGCCAACTTTTACCAAGTCTCTTAAAAGAGTTGATGGAAACATTGGTAATGATGTTGCCATGGATTGCAAAGTGTCTGGGTCTCAGCCCATGACCATATCTTGGTTCAAAGATGACAAGGAAGTTATGTCTGGAGCCAAATTCCAATCGGAGTTTGTGGAAAGCACAGCTACACTAAGAATTATCCGCTTGGAAAAGTCCGACTCTGGAGTGTACAAATGCAAAGCCACAAATTCAGCTGGCTTCAAGGAAACCAGTGGCACACTTTACGTCAAAGGTTATACATGCTTGGCTGTTTTGTTTGTTTACCGCAGAAGTCTACTGCATTGATTTTAACATGCAATGCAAATGTTTTTAATGGCCTCCAGAACCTCCACTATTCACGATAAAACCAGAAAACCAAGATGTTATACCTGGAAGCACAATTTCTCTCAAAGCAGCCTTCACTGGAACAGCTCCCCTGGCTGTAAAGTGGTTCAAAGAGGAAAAGGAGATTGTAACTGGGGGCACTTATTTTATAAAGAAAGATGCCTCCTCTACTTCTTTGGAGCTTTCATCTGTAAAACCAAGTGATTCAGCTAAATACACATGCCAAGTCTCCAATGATGCAGGAAAAGTGGACTGCACTACAGTTCTTTTTGTAAAAGGTGTTTGTCACATGAATCTGCATGAAAATGTCTTGTCATTCATGTATCATGATATACTAACTTGATGTCTTCTGTTCCATCATAAATCGTAACCTCTTTTTAGAGCCCCCTGTATTTGTGAGAAAACTTGAGGCAGCCAAACTTATCACCAGCGGGAACTCTGCTAAGCTGGAATGCAAAGTGACAGGCAGCCCTGTTATTAGTTTTAAATGGTTCAAAGATGAGATGGAGATCAGCTCTGGGCCTAAATACACAATCACACTGAGTGATTTAGTGGCTTCTCTTGAAATGGTTACCTGCAAAGTGGAAGACAGTGGGGAATTTGTGTGTGTGGCCACCAATGTGGCTGGTAGTGACCGCACCAGCAGCACAGTCACAGTAAAAGGTCAGTTTAGTTCAGTTAACAGTTTTCTTTATGCTGGGAAATTAGTCACCATGTTTGTTTTTAAGTGGATGTTGGTAAATGAACCTTAATCTTCTCTACCCATTGTTTATCACAATACTGTAAGCTACACTAACAGTAACTTTCCCTCTTGTAGAGCCACCAGTCTTCATTCGTAGTTTGGAACCCAAAGATGTAGTAAAAGGCTCTGAGATGATGCTGGAAGGCCAAGTCTCTGGTTCAGCCCCTTTCACTGTGTGCTTTTATAAGAATACAAAGCCGATTAGAAATGACAAGAGACACAGGATTACAGTGAAAGATGGCCTGGTAGCTCTGCAAGTGCTTGCTGTTGAAACAGGAGATGTTGGCTCCTACCAGTGTACTGTAGAGAATGAAGTGGGCAGAGCTTCATGTGATTGCCAAGTTACACTTAAAGGTTGGTCTAGAAACTCAAGGCTTAACACCAAAAATACTGCCTGCTGAATCAGTACTTGCAAAGCTATAATTTGGTAAAATCTTTACTAAACCTTGTAATATTACCAGTATTGTCTCCTTGCAGAACCACCAACCTTTGTCCGCAAACTGGAGAATATCAGCTCTTTAGTGGGTAGTGACATATCTCTGCAGTGTACTCTGAAGGGTTCTGAGCCCATTTCTGTGACCTGGCTAAAAGATAACCATGAGCTAAAAGAGTCCGAAAACGTTCGTATTACATATGAAAATAGGATCGCTCTACTGCACATCACCAATCTTCAGAGCCAACATGGTGGCAAGTACTCTTGTCAGGCACAGAATCAAGCTGGGAGCCAGACATGCTCCGCAGCACTAACTGTCAAAGGTTTGTCAAGTTATTGTACATATTTAATTTGGACCAGTAATTTGCCAATTGCTTTAATTTGTTACCTTTAGTGCAGTATTGAGTTGTCTGTGACTTTGGTTTGAGACTTGATTTGACTGCTGTGTTTTAATCTCAGAGCCTGCAAAGATAACAGAGGAAGCCAAGTCGATCAGTGTTACTCAGGGAGATCCAGCCACACTTGAGGTCAGATTCTCAGGCACAAAGCCGCTAAAGACTCGATGGCTTAAGTCTGGCAAAGAGCTAACCACAGGAGCGAGGTATAAAGTACAAAGCACCGACACCAGCTCTGTTCTTAAGATTACGAAAACAGAAAAGAGTGATGGTGGTGACTATAGCTTTGAGGTTTCAAATGATGCAGGTCACAGCTCTTGTGAGGCTACATTGACAATTTTAGGTCAGTGCACATTTTTTGTAGTGATTCTATAAATGGTCATGGTGTTTCAAAAAGTACTAAACATTTAATGTTGTCCCTGTCAGATCAAATTATCCCACCGTCTTTTACAAGAAAATTGAAGCAGATTGAAGGTATTAAAGGATCATTTGCTCATATGGAGTGCCTTGTCTCTGGGTCCCTGCCCATTACTATACAGTGGTACAAAGATGATAATGAAGTACGAGCAGACGAGAAACATAAATGTACATTCTTTGAGAATGTGGCCTTCCTGGAAATCTCTGATCTTGACACGAAAGACTGTGGCAACTACACCTGCATTGCTAAAAACAAGGCCGGGACTGTTCAGTGCTCTGGGATCTTGTTTGTTAAAGGTTTGAACACAGATATACACAGATATATTTAGGAATCTTACATTCAGAATCCTATTTTGCAAATGTACAATTGTTTTCTTACAGAACCCCCATGCATTCTTGAAAAGCCTGAATCTATGGATGTTTTGCCGGGGTCAAAAGTCCAATTTAATGTTCTTGTCTCTGGCACACCACCTCTGACCATCAAGTGGTTTAAGAATAAGAAGGAGATTGTGTCCAGCCCAGACTGCTCTGTGGTCAAGGACAATACATCCAGCTCTCTGGAACTGTTCTTTGCCAAAACATCAGACTCCGGAGAGTATGTCTGTGAAGTACAGAATGATGTAGGCTCTACTTCTTGCCAGGCAACTCTATTTGTCAAAGGTCTCTATCCATATATTCTTATGAATTGCATTTCATCCTTTTCCCTATGTATATAAAGATTAAAAATACACTGTATGTTTATTGGCAATTACTATTATTGTTTATTGTTCCTCAGAGCCTCCTAAGTTCACTCGGACCCCTGCCCGTTTGTCTGTGGTTCGTCCTGGTCAGAGTAAAATGTTTGAGTGTCAGGTGACTGGCACACCTGAAATAGACATCTACTGGTTCAGAGAGGGCTCTGAGATCAGCCCCAGTACTAAGCACAAGCTGGCCTTTGTTAACTCTGTAGCCACTTTGGAGATCTGTGGCACTGACATTAAAGACAGTGGTCTCTACTACTGTGAGGCTCGTAATGAGGCTGGCAGCGAAAGCTGCAGCATGGAGCTCGGGGTTAAAGGTTAGTCATGGCATAGAATGGCATAGAATTCTTAATTGTAAGAATTACAATGTTACATAGCTGAGTCAATGTTTTTCTTGTGTCAGAACCTCCCAGTTTTATTAAGGAGTTAGCCCCAGCTGATGTTGTGAAAGGGTCCACTGCTGGTTTTCAGTGCCAGGTTGCTGGGACTCCTCCTTTTCAGATCATATGGCACAAAGATGCTAAGGAGATGAAACCTAGTTCAAAACATGGATTCTCTCATACAATCGACATAATGGGTCTAGAGGTTCATAAATGTGATTCTGTAGATGTTGGTGAATACCAGTGTACAGTCTCTAATGAAGTAGGAAGCTCAACTTGCAAGACTTCACTTAAACTTAAAGGTTAGTGTCAGATCAGAAACTTTTATTTCTAATAATTTGGCTGTTTATTGATTTAATGTGATGGTTTTCCAGAGCCACCAACATTTACCAAAAAGATTGAGAACACAGCCACTGTTCTGGGTAAAATGGCACAGTTTCAGTGTGTCGTAGCTGGTTCTCCCACACTTTCAGTGCAATGGCAAAAAGATGAAAACTGGATCTTGGAGGATCAAAAAATTGAGAGGACTTTCCAGAACAATGTGGCCATTCTGAGAATTCCTGCTTGTGAAGCAAGCCACAGTGGAAAGTACACGTGTCAGGTGGTGAATGATGCTGGCCAGGAAAAATGTTTTGCCATTCTTACTGTGCAAGGTATAGCTGTACAAATCATTTATTTTACAGTTGGTTTGCCACTTGGTTACATTGGTTTAATCTTATTTAGAATCTTGAATGTTTTTGATTTGCTTTGTAGAGCCACCTAAAATCACAGAGAAACCTGAGGTGATAAAGGTGACAGTGGGAGATCCAGTGAGTCTGGACTGTAAAGTAACAGGCTCCCCTGAACTTAAAGTCAAATGGATGAAAGATGGCAGGGAGCTTCAGTCTATCAGGCAACATAAAATCAGTTTTGAAAACAACATTAGCAGCCTTAAAATCCTGTCTGCTCAGAAAGAGGACGAAGGAGAGTTTGTTTTTGAAGTGGCCAACCACATCAGCAGCTGCACATGTAAAATCAAAGTGGTTGTTCTAGGTCAGTGTAAACAAACCATCTCTAAATTATATCACCTGTCTTTAAACTCATCTGAGTCATCTTTTCATTTTCTTGGTAATAGAACAAGTAATTGCTCCCAGCTTCATCAAACCTCTTGTAGACATGCAAGAGATACTGGGCTCTTTTGTACAGATATGTTGCAAAATATCTGGTTCCCTGCCCATTTCAGTGGAATGGCAAAAAGATGGAAGCAAAATCACAAGTGGTGTCAAACATAAATTAATTCAGCAGGACAATTCTGTGTCTGTTGAAATTGAGCAGCTAGAGAAAAGTGATGCAGGATCCTACACCTGCAAACTGACTAATGCTGCGGGAAGTTGTCAATGCAGTGGTTCCCTCATGGTCAAAGGTTAGAAATGGTCATTTAATGCAATGTCTTCTAAGTAAAGGTGAGTATGTCTTTAACTTCCTCCATCTTGTCTTCAGAGCCTCCAAGCTTTGCAACTCCACCTGAATCACAAGCAGCTCTGCCTAATGCCACGGTTCGCTTCAAGGGCATTTTTAAAGGAACTCCCCCTTTTACAGTGAAATGGTTCAAAGATGATAAAGAGCTCATGACTGGACCCACTTGTTTTACGGGCCTCGAGGGCCTCTCTTGTTTCTTAGAGCTCTATTCAGTGGGGGTCTCCCAGAGCGGAGTTTACTCTTGCCAAGTCAGCAACGATGCTGGCTCTGCACGCTGTAGTGCAGACTTGACGGTCAAAGGTTGGAAAAGCATTTCCATCAAACAATTTTGGCTGTTTTCATTTGTCATCTGCATTGCTTATCTATAGTAGTTTTTTATTGTGTTTCTGGCTTTTTTGTTGTCTGTTATTGTCGCAAGAGTAGGATTTGCTATCATCATTGTCATCACCATCTTGTCTTTGCTGTTAACACATTGTCGTCATCTCATCACTGCAACTTCATACGCTCCTAACAAAGTGTGTTGTACATGTCCTTTCTTGCTTCTGGCTGCTAATATATCTGTACTTTGGCTTTCCAGAACCACCAGAGTTTGTGCTGAAACTCCCTGCTACTAAATTTGTGAAGCAGGGCGAGTCGCTCCGCCTGGAGTGCAAAGTCAGTGGCACAGCTCCCCTCAAAGTGACCTGGTACAAACACGACACCAGGGTCACAGATGGGGGAAACTACCGGACATCATTTGTTGACTCTGTGGCAGTCCTTGAGCTGCTCACCACGAGCTTTGATGATGAAGGAGTTTACACCTGTGAAGCTCAGAATGATGCTGGCAGTGTGAGCTGCAGCACCACTCTAACCGTTAAAGGTCAGCCTCACTTCGTATTGTTTACACTCTGACCCTCTGATGCACTGGCTAGTATTGAGCTGTCTAGGCAATCACAGAAAGCTGGCATCTTTAACAACACGTCTAATGGAAGATTGTTATGGCTCAACACTCTAACTTCATTTTGACCATTCCATAATACTTGCGTATAGCATCACTAAGAGAGCAAAGATGTCTAAACTCATTAACCAATGCAATCCCTTCACAAAATCATTAAAAATATTTATCCATTTTACTCCTGACCCTTTAATATATTACATTACATTATTTATTTAGCTTACTGCCATTTTTAACATTACACTCATTACACTTTTTAAAGTTTTATTGCACTTCTCCATAATAACTTCAAACTTCATTAGTAAAAAGTTACTAATACATATTTATTAATTTCATCAAAAGTTTGAAATTATTTGACAACTTCTCTTCCAGCTCCTCCAACTTGACTGTATTACACAATTAATTTTATATTGCTCAAATTATTTCTAAAGCAAATCTGCCATGTTGAGCTGTATCTGAACACATCAATCAATGTGCAATGCCCCATATAAACATAAACATATATTCCGGTTGTCCCTGCAATACTAGATCAAACAAATAAATAATCTTGGAGTACATTCTCAGGATTAGAAAATGTATTATCCACTGTAAGAAAATGGGAAATGTCTCCATAGGTTTTCATCCATTTTAAACTCTATCCATAAATGTACACAGAAATAATAAATAGACAAATATCCAACACAAAATAGATTAGCATGTATTAAACAATATAAAAACAGTAATATTTCTGTGCAAATTGATTTTACCTAAAAATGGTCAGTTTTTATTATATTTTAATATTTAAGTCTTTGCCCAGAATTACTGGGATAGGCTCTGGCCTCCCTCAACCCCAAATGAGAATAAGCAGAAGTGAATTTATGAATGTATTAGTCTTAACAATTTTCCACATAATCCCACCAAATTTCCAAAATCATTTCACTTTCTCTTGAAATCTGAAAATATATTTTCATTATATAATTGGCTTTTTGCCCAGTGAATAAGTTACAGGTGTCAGCTTTAAAATCTCGCTTTTAGGTTCAGATTTCCCCCACCCTGCAGTGTGCCTTTTTAACAGTTTGTTGATCTTTCTGTAGCGCCCCCACATTTTGTCAAAGTGCCCCAGCCCGTTGAGGGTCTGAAGGGTAAGGACGCGAGTCTGTATTGCGAGATGAGCGGTACAGCTCCGTTCCAGATCACCTGGTTCAAAGACAGGAAGCCATTGATGGAGAGCAGGAAGTATAAGATGTTGAGCGAGGGCAGTTCGGCAACTTTGCACGTGATTGGAATAGAGTCATCTGACGCTGGTGATTATGAGTGCAAAGCATCAAACAGTGTAGGAAGTGACACCTGCCAGACATCAGTTAAACTGAGAGGTCAGTAGAAATTGGTGTACATCAGCTCAATAAATTAGCTTTTAAATTGCTTGCCACCTTGCTGACTTTGCCTTTTGCTCTCTTCAGAGCCGCCATCATTTGTGAAGAAACTGTCAAACTTGACAGTGGTACTGGGAGAGGAGGTGACCCTAGTGGCCACTGTTAAAGGCTCTGAACCCATTACTGTGTCCTGGGTTCAGGACAAGGACATTCTCAGGGACAGTGACAACCAGAAAATCACCTTTGAGAACAACCAGGTCGCTCTTACAGTCTTTAAGGCCGATGCATCCACGGCCGGCAAATACACCTGTCAACTCAGAAATGATGCTGGGAGTGTGGAGTGTTTCGCTAACTTGACTGTTCTAGGTTTGTAACCAAATAATTCTCTCTTTCTCTTGCAGTTCTTCCTCCCTTCTTTTGCAGGTTTAATTCAAAACGTGTTCTGCTCCTTGTGTGTTGTTCACAGAACCAGCTAAGATAGTGGATAAACCTGAGGCACTGAGTGTGACGGCTGGCGATATAGCCGCCCTAGAGGTCAAAGTGTGTGGAACCCCAGAACTCAAACCTAAATGGTTTAAGGATGGTGTTGAGTTGGCCTCTGGCAGAAAATACAAAATTTCTTTTTCACGGATGATTTCCAGCCTGAATGTGCTCTCTGCAGAGAAAATGGACTCTGGAGAATATACATTTGAGGTTATGAATGAGGTTGGGAAGGACCTCAGTAAAATAAATCTCACTGTTTTAGGTTGGTCCCTTCTTTTTATTCCCAGTTTAATGAGTAGGGCTGGGTATTCTTTGAAATTTTGACTTTTTAAGCCAAAATTTCATGAAAATCTGCCACAATAAACAGTTTACTAACATCTTAAATGAATTAGATTGTTTGAACTTTTGTGGTGTGACTATCCTGTCCTAATTGGGTTGTGATACCCAGCTCTATCGCCAGCAGTAGAGAGTATTACCCTCACTTTTGCCTCAATGCACTTCTAACGTTAAACGTTTCCCTCCCAAACAGATAAGCTCATTCCTCCCACCTTTACAAGGAAGTTGAAGAATTGTAACATGGTGGTGGGAACAGCTGGAGAAATGGAGTGTAAAGTGTCTGGTTCTACGCCGTTCACTATCACCTGGTATCATGATGGGGAGGAGATTCAGAGTGGGCCAAACTATGATATTTCATTCACTGACAACAACTGCACCCTGAGGGTGCCCACTCTTAAGCTATCTGACTCTGGGACGTACAAATGCAAAGCTGTCAACAAGGCTGGCTCCAGCGAGACCACTGCCACTCTTGTTGTTAAAGGTATGTCTAGCAGTCAGTGAGGAAGCTGTGTAGTGCCATCAATGTTTGTACTTATATAGTAACCACTGCTGATAGTTTTTCTGCAGTTTTTTTTTCATTCAAGCATATCTCAGTTCACAAGTCACCATTTCATAAGTTAACATTAAATAAAAAACATTTAATTTGTTCTACTGTTGCCAAACTCTGTACCCATTTGTCACTTCCACCATGGATACATGCATGCTCATTACACGCCTTTACACGGATATTAAAAGCATAATTTTGTTTTTCTACATGTCTGTTATGCATCCAGAGTTTTGTAAAAAAAAAAAAAACTTTGTAAAGCTTTTTAAAAGATCCTTATTTTACATTTTAAAACCATTAGCATATGGTCAAGAGTTGCAAAGACATAAAAAATGTGTTTTTAAAAATACCCATGTACCCAGGGCCTAAGCTATAAAGTTGGTGTGTCACACTTGAAGGGCTATTTTTAATATCTTACGCAATTTACACGTTTACGCCACTTGGTGGGTCTTTGCAGCCTGTCATTCCTAAGAGCTACAACATATACTCTTATTGTGCAATCATAGACACATGTATGTGACTTAAAAGTGTACATTTACCATGTTTTATTCGGAGGTTTGGGAGTAGCAAAGCCTGAGAAATTCTAAGTAACTCGTTTCAGTCTGAGATAGTGTTTCTGGGCTCATATTCATTCTCATAACCACCTCCAGATATAGAAGTGAAATCTCAGTTGCCCCTCCCTGAAATCTTATATGTTTGCATGTTTAATCTTTTTATATTTAGAGCCTCCATCCTTCGTGGTGCCTCCCCAGCCAGTGGAAGCCATGCCCGGCTCCACTGTCACTTTCTCAGCCATGGTGAAGGGCAGCTCTCCCCTCAAACTGAAATGGTTTAGAGGAGCCAAAGAGATTGTTTCCGGACGGACCTGCAACTTTTACCTGAAGGACAACCAGGCCCTTTTGGAGCTCTACAATGTGGACAAATCCCACGCTGGAGAATACACCTGCCAGATCAGTAATGAGGCAGGGTCGGAGAGCTGCCCAGTCAACCTCATGGTCAAAGGTCGGTCATGCAATACCTAGACTTAAATGGAATCTAACTTAAAACTGACTTCAGTTATTTAAAGCAGCACTGTGTAACTTTTAATTAAATATTTTGTTAATGCAATTATTTGAAGATTTAGGACTTTGATAGTTATTTGACATGAAAAGGCTGAGTGTATATTTGACTGTCTGGACATGCTACCATAGAAAACATACAGTGTGTTGCTAAATTAACACAACTTAGAAAAAGAATTATATTGTGAGACAAAACTATCTGTACACATTATATATTTACACTGTGTTGCTTTTGTTTGTGAACAGAAATACTGAATAGTTGCTTAGTTAGCACTTTTTGCTTAGTTAGCACTTTTTGTCCCCACTTAGTATGCTTTCACAATCGTGTTTTTCACACTTCACAAAAACATTTACATGTTATTAGGCTAATTGCACTTTAACAGAAATTAAACCACAGAAACATAATTTGAAAAACATTTTTTCTGCTCTTTAATATAAAAAAGCACAATGATGCAAATTATTTCCACTTTGGTCATGGATAAACTATTTTTGGATTGTTTCTTTGGAAAAAGTGTTAATGAAGCAGAAAGCCACAAAATATTTTTATGTGATAAACCAAACCTTATTTATTTAAGCTTTTGCATTAACAGCATTTGACTTACACAAAAATGCTGATCATAACTTAAAATCTAATCAAAAAATTTAACTATAAGTTACGACCTATATAGTTTTTGTTGGTGACATAATTATTCCCTTGTCTTGTCTTTAGAACCTGCAGCCTTCTTGAAGAGGCTAAAGGATGTGTCTGTGGAAAAGGGCAAGCCTCTTACTCTGGAGTGCACATACACTGGAACACCAAAGATCACCGTGAACTGGTACAAAGATGGCCAGCAGATCTTTGCCTCTTACAAATACAACATCACCACCACAGAGAGTTCTTGCATTCTGGAGTGCCTCAGCACCGACGACAAGGAGGCTGCGGGGAAATACACCTGCGAAGTGTCCAATGATGCGGGCAAGGACACCTGTGACGCAAATGTGGTCATCCTTGGTGAGTTCAACTATATATCATTTCTGTGTAAATTGATTTAAATTTTTAATGAAACATAAAAAGTAAGAAAAAACATTGGCGGTGATTATAAGTGCTGCTTGGTGCATATGATGCAGTGCCTTTTGTACACCAGCAGATGTCAGTGTTCAAACAATTTTTTAAAGGCCAGGCATTGCAAAGCATAAAGTAAATAAACTGCAGAATATAATTGAAATTGTTGCTAGTCTTTATTTTTTTAAATAACATTTTTTACATAAAAGATTACATTACATTTTAAAATTAAGAATTAAAAGGAAATTCTTAAAAAAAAAATAAAAAAAAATCAAAGGTCTTATGCAGTACCTCTTTGCACCAGCAGAGGTCAGTGAAGTAACTTATTTTGATTAGAACTCTTTGACTAATGGTGGCAGAAGTGGATTTTTTTTAAATCTTAAAAAGAAAGGCATCTCTCAAATTTAGAAAAGAATAGACCAAAAATTAAAATAAATGTCTATATTAAAAAGGAGAATCATCAAAATAGTTTTGTCCACTAGAAAAATAAAAGCAGAGGAATATTTTAAATGCTTTCAGCTAATACTAAGGAAGTGAGGCTGGAGCTCAGAATACCCAGATGAGCCACTCTTGCACTAAAACAGTGAAGCAGGAAGCATACATCTTTACTCCTCATCATGTCAGCATTGGGAGCACACTATCCTCATCCTCATCCTCCACATCCTTTGCTATAGTTGTAACTCGTGAGAGTGGTCCGGCTGCAGACTGATATTGTACTATTTTCGGACTTAGTTTATGCAGAGACAAACCGAGAGAAAGAAAGAGAAATTATTTTGTCGTTTAATCTGGGACAGAGGCAGGACAACATGTCTAGTCATAATACAGTATTGATAATAAAGTTAAATAAAGTGTGGTTGACACACTGCAGTGCTTTAAAAGAGAAGGTAAGCTAGTGATTTTAATATAAAGTAAGGTCTTCGCTCACAGGATTAATTAAACAGAGCAAGGGGTTCTGTTCGTCTTGTGGTCAGGCATCGGCATCATGTCTATCCTGATTAATAGCATTATTCATTAATCCATTTAGGAAACCGATTTCTAAATGTATTTACAAAACCTTTTTGGAAAAGCATTTGCAAAACATATTAGCTTCTCCGATTAGCTTCTCCTTTTAGCTTTTCTGTGGCGTTCCTGGTCCTCCTGGCTAAAGTTTAATAAAATAAAAAGAAAAGCGATGTAACGAGCTCTGTAATTGGTCAGAGCTACTCGCGCTCTGCATGGCCAGAAAACAGGGGTTATGCTCTAACTACGTCCGCATTTGGATAAACGGAATGATTCACTTCCGGACACAGTTTGTAAGAAAGCAGCCGGACAAGGGCAGCTTCAAAAAACATATTTATGTCGTACACATCGCAAAATAAAATCACCAAACTAACGCTGCATTGGACTAACGCAGTTTTATCCTTCAAACAAGGGTTTTAGCATTTGTGTGTGAAATATTTAACTAATCGCTGAGCGCAGAGGCGGGATATTGTTGTGTCAATAACTAAAGCCGTCACCCGGCGCACTTTATTTCAGCGGATATAAAACACACAGCAAATTAAATTACATGATACACAATCACAAACAACACAATGGCCCATTTTAGCACAGTCTTAATTTATTATACACCTATTAAGGCACTTTGACATATTTATTAATTTCTACACTCTGAGGCTACAACCGTTGTTTTGAAGCCGCTTTCACAGCTCTTCTGTGGCACTTTCAGATGTTTTTGTGCACACTGTGGCTGTGTTTAGTCGCATACTTTAGTGAAATGTTCCTGTGTGCTTTATATCTGCTGAAATAAAGTGCGCTGGGTGACGGCTTTAGTTAATTGACACAACAATATCCCGCATCCGCGCTCAGTGTACAAATGCTAAAACCCTTTTTTGAAGGATAAAACTGAGTTAGTCCATTGCAGCGTTAGTTTGGTGATTTTATTTTGCAATGTGTAAGACATAAATATGTTTTTTGAAGCTGCCCTTTTCCGGCTGCTCGCTTACAAGCTGTGACCGGAAGTGGATCATTCCGTTTAGCCCATGGTCTAATAATACATCCATGGTTTAGCCGAATGCAGAAGTAGTTGGCGCATAACCACTATTGTCACCGGGATGATGAGGAAATTGTCTGGCCAATCAGAGCGCGTGTAGCTCTGACCAATCACAGAGCTCGTTACATCGCTTTTCTTTTTCTTTCATTTAACTTTAGCCAGGAGGACCAGGAACGCCACGGAAAAGCTAAAAGGAGAAGCTAATCGGAGAAGCTAATACGTTTTGCAAATGCTTTTCCAAAAAGGTTTTGTAAATACATTTAGAAATCGGTTTCCTAAATGGATTAATGAATAACGCTATTAATCCTTCTTTTATTAAAACCATTTAGTAATCCATTTATTAAATCCTCTTTTAAAAACTCATTAAATAAAACTATTTAGTAATCCGTTTATTAAAGGCTCTTTTAAAAACTCTTTTAATAAAAGTATGTAGTAATCTCTTTATTAAATAAACTTTTAAAAACTCTTTTAATAAAAGCATTTAGTAATCCATTTAATAAAGGCTCTTTTAAAAACTCTTTTAATAAAAGCATTATTCCTTTTTGCGTGGCGCTCATGGTCCTCCAGATGTTCTTATTCTTCTTTATTTAAAAAGAGTAATGTCTTTTCTTTTTTTTTATTGGAAGAGGTGTTTTTAATTATTTTGGTATTTTGGAACATTTTTTATTTTGGTGAGTACATTTTTTAAACAAACTTTTTACAAATTGAGACATGGCTTTATTTTAATGGACTCTTTAATTTTAGAGTTGTTTTTTTTGGGGGGGAGCAACACATTTTAAAATCTTTCTCTCCTTTTATTTTCCTAGTGGACAAAAAACTATTTTGATCATGCTACTTACAACATAGACATTTATTTATAAATATATATATATTATTATATTATATATATTTATTTATTTGAGGGATGGGTCTTTTTTTAAACAAAAAATCTACCTCTGCTTTTATTTTACTAGTGGACAAAAACAAGTTTGACGTTGCACTTTAGGGCCACTGTACTAATACAATAAATAGCAAGACGTTATAACATATAGAGAAAGTCACACATGTGTATTTTATGTCCCTGCAGAGCCCCCATACTTTGTCGAGTCTCTGGAGCCCATGGAAGTGACCTCTGGAGATGCAGTGTGCCTTAAGTGCCAGGTTGCAGGAACACCTGAGATCAAGGTGTCCTGGTTCAAGGCTGACGGAAAAGTGCGGTCCAGTCCTACCTGTAAACTTGAGTTCTCCAAAGGCGTGGCCTGCCTGAAGCTTAGCAAGGCCACAAAAGCTGACATTGGAGAATACTCATGCAAAGCTGAGAACAAGATTGGCTCTGCCTCCACCAGCTGCAAACTGAACGTACTAGGTGGGTGTCTAAGCAAGTATTAGTTTTATTTTTGCTTTGATTCCTATAATAGAGTCAAATACTTATAGTTTGTGTAAATCCATTCAAAAACACTTCTGCAGAGGCAAAAACTCCTCCCTCATTTCCCAAGAAGATCACCAGCCTACAGGAGACCGTGGGTCAGCCTGTCAGGTTTGAGTGCCGTGTTGCCGGCTCCTCACCCATTGAGGTTTCATGGATGAAGGACGGCGCACCTCTTAAGCAGGGGAGAGAGTTTTCAATGTTGTACGATGATAACACTGCTGTGCTGGAGATCAGCCATGGAGAGATGAAACACTCCGGGGAATACACGTGTGTGGCCACCAACAGTGTGGGCACGGCCTCCTGCAGAGCCAAACTCACTCTGCAAGGTTTGTTCATGAATATAATATGAGTCTCATAAAGAGCCTCAGGGAATCTTGATATACACACAACGGAGTTTTACTGAATCTCCACTGCCTGAACATGAATTTATCTTATTAAAGATATCAGTTGGATTAGGGGTGGGAATCTTAGGGCATCTCACTATTTGATTCGATTTCAATTCAGAGGTCCACAATTTGATTTAATAATTTGTAATCTTTACAAAATTCAGATTATTAGCCTTTCTGAATCGATTTAGAATATTTTTAAAGAGACGATCAATGTAGCGGAAAAAATATTATGTTTCACACTTCTAAATTGGATTAGAAGAGTTTCAATATTTTCTGAAGGTTTCATATATATAAGTGATAAAAAATTGTTTTTTATTTTACAGTGAGACTTTTTTTTTCTTGCTGGCACACATGTAACCTCTTCCAAGTTAATTTTGGTATCTTACCCAAGGGCACTTTGAAATAAAATGCCTTCTAATTTATAACTACAGGTAGTTGGTAAAAACAATAATACCTCGAAACCCCTGAAAATGATAAAAACCCATATAGACAATTAGTCAATTCTGTGAAACGCTATTTTTATTTTCTTTAGTAAAATTATTTTTTTCTTGTATTTCTGTGTTGATATGTCTCTGATCTTTTTTGTGTGTTTCTTGCTGTTCTTTTGCCTTTGTTTCCACTCTTTTGTGACCTCTACAGAACCACGCTACCCCCCAGTGTTTGACAAGAAGTTGTCACCCACAGAGGTGACAGTGGGCGACAGCATTGAGCTTGAGTGTCACTTGACCGGCTCTGCCCCCATTAAAGTCACATGGTCCAAAGATCATAAAGATATCCGCACTGGGGGCAACTATAAGATCAGTTTTGTGGACAACACTGCCTGTCTGACCATTGTGAAGGCAGACAAAGCCGACACAGGCAGATACTTCTGTCATGCCTCTAATGACATGGGGAAGGACTCTTGTTCTGCTGAAATCACTGTTAAAGGTATTTGGGTCATGTTTGTCATATCACAGTCCGCTCTTGAAGCCTCTTTTGAGGCGCCTCTTCAGTGTGAAAAAATAACTTCTTTTCCTCACAGTTTTTTTTTTCCCCCCTATTAATTCAGAGCGTAAGAACCCTCCAATGTTTACTAAAAAGCCCTCAGAGAACATTGAGGATACGGAGGGTAAACTGGTGAAGATTGAGGGCCGTCTGACTGGCTCACAGCCCATGTCGGTCAGCTGGTTCAAAGACAACACTGAGATCTTCAGCTCTGACAAATATGACATCAGCTTTAAGAGTAATGTGACTGTGTTGTGCATAAAGAGCAGCCAGCTGAACGACAGTGGCAGATACTCCTGTCACGCAGCCAATGAGGCAGGGAAGACTTCCTGTGATGTTATAGTTGGAATTTCTGGTGGGTTTTACTTTCACTAAATATATATAATTATACTGTACCAATGTGGTGGAATACAACTTACTCTAACCCTATTAGGGCTGCAACTAATGATTATTTTAATAATAGATTAATCAGTCATGAGTATGCGTTATGATCTGGTTCTGTTAGAATGACAAGTGGTTAAAAAATGTAGATTTTATTCTTCTTGTAAAAAAAAAGGGTAATATTACAAATTTTATTTTATTTTATTTTTTTTACAAAATTTGAACCAGACTAATTGAAGATTTTTAGATACAGCATATATACTTACAGAGATGACATAATTTACATTGTGTTTACATTGTGTGTTCACAATCAATGAAAACCACAGATAGCAATTAATCGATTACTAAATTAGACAATGTTTATTTCAATAATCAATTAAAATAGATTAATATGATTACTTGTTGCAGCCCTATTGATAAAGGGTAGTCCATAAATGAGTCAGCTATAACATTATAAAGAAAAATATGTATGTAGTGTATTTATTTTTATTATTAAGCAGAATTACTTAATAATTGAAGTGACGTTGGAGCAGTTTTAATCTCTATGATTCCCTTCTCCCAAATCTATATCCCACCTGCTGAGGTCCAATATAGGCTGGTCAGGGCAAGTTTGGGACATCTATACACATAAAAGTTAATGTTTTGGCTGGCTCTCTTAAGATGTACAAGTTTTACAATGCCTTCAGAATTTTGTTTTGGCCCAAACTCACCACAAACCCCCACCCCCCCTTCCTCCTGCAGAGGCCAAGAAGCCTCCTGTGTTCGACGTGCCGCTCAAGCCGGTGTCTGTGGATGAGGGCGACAAGCTCACTCTGCGCTGCCACGTGTGTGGCTCCACTCCCATCAAAATTCAGTGGATGAAAGACCGGAAGGACCTGGTGTCGTCTGGTAGCACCAAGATAACTTTCTCTGAAGGCACGGCCTGTCTAGAAATAAGCCCCGCCTCTAGGCATGACGGGGGAGATTACCTCTGCAAAGCCACCAACAAGGCGGGCAGCGACTTTAGCAAAACCAAGGTCACAGTCAAAGGTAAAGCTGTGAGTGACTGACAGTCACAGGGCATCTTTACAATCTTGGAGTAGTCTTGCAAAAAAAAAAATCCTCAATGTCCCATTTGACATTCCCACACCGCTATATATTTCCTGGTATAACGTATATTTGTTACTGTTTATTGCTTTGCAGAAAAACCAGGAGCTGCACCTGCCCCGGCTGAAGCTCCTGCTGCTGCTCCACCCAAAAAACTGGACAACCTCTACTTTGTGGAGGAGCCAAAGACACTCCATGTTGTAGAAAGTAAGATGCACAGCACTCGGACACCCAAAATTGTATGGCCCTGGTGTGTGTAACACTCCTGAACAGTTTCTATTTCCTGTTGTTTCAGAGGGTACCGCCACCTTCATCGCTAAAGTGGGCGGCGATCCCATCCCCAACGTGAAGTGGATGAAGGGTAAGTGGAGGCAGGTGACACACGGCGGCCGCATCTCCATCGAACAGAAGGGCGAGGTGTCCAAGTTGGAGATCAAGGAGGTGACCAAGTCCGACTCAGGCCAGTACCGCTGCGTCGCCTCCAACAAGCACGGAGAGATCGAGTGCAGCGCCGACATGCACGTGGAAGAGAAGAAGGATAGCGCACCACTTGAGGGAGACCTTAGAGCCAAACTGAAGAAGTGAGAGACTAGTTTGTTTATCAATATGTTATAGTTAAAATTATGTACCGTATTTTCCGCACTATAGGGCTCTCCGGATTATAAGGCGCACTGTCATTGAATGGTCTATTTTCAAACTTTTTTCACATATAAAGCGTATAAAGTTGAAACTTGTTCAGTTGTAACGCATGAATAAAAAACACAATCTGAGACCGCTAAATCAAACGATAGCGTATTCACAAGAACTCATAACTGTTCAGTTAACGTTATAACAAAATACAACACAATACACTCTCTTTTTCAGTTCATTCCTCGTAGAGGTAAGATCGGGCCTAAAAAATCCAGCCCGACCCGACCCAGGCCCGCAGGCATTAAAGCCCAACCCAGCCCGAGCCTGACCAATTAACTTGATTTGCAGGCCCGAGCTCGAAGCAAACCCGAAATTTCAATTTATCCCATAGTATTTTTGGCAGAAAAAAACGCAAGATTTCTTAAGGTTAAAATAATCTACATATTTTTATGATCATGATAAATGCATTTGCACAACGAAATAACACTGGAACACAGAATAAGAGGCCAGACAAAGAGAGCGAAAGAGAGATCTTGATGCGCACTCGCTTAAATACGCGGAGAAATACTGCAGCCTCACTCTTACCGGCGGTGCGTGTTTGCCTTTTCAGTTCCCCTGTCTTAAGTTTATCCTTGACTTCTTGCTGCTCCATATCAGGGAGACCTAAACAAAATAGATGCGGACTTGCGGAGGGAAGATTACATTCACGTCACGTGCGCAAAGCGTGCCCTGGCTCTGCGCTTCCTGTTTAGTAGTAGTTATATAGCAATTACCTTACAGCGCCTTCTCTGTTTTGACCAAATTATTTATTTATAACAAGTATTCCTTAGTTTAGTATCCACACATCGTTTTAGTATACATTTTTATAAACATATATTTATTAAAAAAGTCAGCGAGAGAGAAGCCCGGCCCGACCCGACCCGAACGTAATGATTGTCATTTTAGTCCCTACCCGACCCGAATTTCGGGCCGGGTCGGGTTCGGACTCGGGCTTGGGCTTAAGATCTTACCTCTAATTCCTCGTCCACAAATCCCTCAAATTCTTCATCTTCAGTGTCCGAGTTAAACAGTTGGGCGATTACAGCAATATTATGGTGAAGCACAGTATGTATTACTTCGCGATGCTCCTGACTATGGTGGCTGTAAATAAATTCATATATAAGGCGCATTTATTGAGAAGATTGAAGGCTTTTAAGTGTGCCCTATAGTGCGGAAAATACGGTATGTAAAAAAGTGAGATGTAATGATGCACTCAAGTCACGATTTGATTCGCAATTTTATGTTCACGGTTACCATTTTTTATTAGCAGACTTAGTTGCTGTATAATTATGACCAAAATATGTTTTTACAGAGCCTGTTTGTGTTTCCTTATCAAACTTTTTTTTTTTTTGTAGATTTCTTATTAACAAAAATTGAATAAAAAAGTAGTTATTAAAACAATGACAAAATAACAATAAATATATAGAAATTTGTTAGTGACTTTTATTAAAATTTTTTTTCTATTCTCCAAAACCGGATACACTTTAGTCGCAAGCAATTTCTCTTAGAGAAGCAGCTTAACATAAATCCACACCTCAGGAATTATGTAATGGGCCTAATATAAATCAAGTCTTATAAAAATATCAGTGAGGGAAGACAAGACTCTGAGCTCAATGTAAACGCTCTGGGGGAGGGGCCGCTGAAACTCAGATAAACTTTAGGCTGCTGTTAGCCACATGGCTCTCCTTTGATGATAATCAAAGCAAACAGGTACAGCTTAAATAATACCTTCAGATGTGTCTCTCTTGCCATCCGACCTGTGCTTGTTGTTGTTCCCCTGTGACTGGCAGCAACTCCGTGTGTGCTTTTTGGATGTTTAGCCGATTTACGATGAATTTTTACATTCCTTGTAAAAATGCAATGAAAAGTCAAATGACTATAATATGAATTGTTTTCTTAGGACGCCATCCAAACAGAAGAGTCCACCGGAAGAGAAGGACATTGACATTGTTGAACTTTTGAGAAATGTGGACCCCAAAGAGTATGAGAAATATGCCAGAATGTATGGCATCACTGACTACAGAGGGCTGCTGCAGGCCATTGAGCAGCTCAAGAAAGAGAAGGGAGATGAAAGTGGAAGACCGGTAAAAAAAAAAAAAAACACACAACACAATTGAAGATTAGGTTAAATGTATCTTAAAGTTTAATGTAATGCTAATTACTTTTGTCAACAGGAACTGGAACGTGGAGACAGAGAGTCGGACGAGGACATGGCACGACTGGTGGCCGACCTGCAAAAGAGGATGGAGAGAACTGAGGTACAGAAACATTCATTTAGCATAAAAGCTCATTTTCACTCTACGTTAGATACGCATTCGGATACGGACCCAGCACTCTGCCCGTCTTCTGCGTTCATTCTGTCTGTATGTTGGGGCGTTGGGGACACTAGTGAACACAGCGCAGCAGTCACAGCAGAAGAAATGACTAAACTTTTTAAGGAGTGACCTGAGCAAGTTATGTACAGTATATTGAAAGAATGAACAGACCAACAGTATTTTCACCTCATTTTCTTGGCTCTTTGTCAACAAATATGATATAAAAACCTCTGCCAGTGCTGCTATCTTTGTTGTTATTGTTGCTATTTTCTTCCGTCTTGGTAAAATCTTTGACTGTTGCTGATTGCCCCCTAGTGGTTATTTTATATAACACACTCGTTGACATAGAAAACAGTTGGTAGTATAAATGCTGTGATGCCAACGCTGGGAATCGACAGATCTAGTTCCATATGATATAGGAGAATAACTGAGCCTTTACTATCTACTCTGAAGTCCAAAAGAAATGTAAAACAAAGTGCATGTAAATTTAATATGTTGATATTAAGGCCATTGTCCATTTTTTTTTCAGCCTGTCACTGTGGTGAAGGACATCTCCGACCAGTTTGCGTTCACTGACAAAGAGGCCGTGTTCGAGTGTGAGGTCAAGATCAACTACCCAGAGATCACTCTGTCCTGGTACAAGGGCACACAGAAGCTGGACACCAATGACAAATATGACATTAGCATCAGGGGTGACCGCCACCTGCTCAGAATAAAGAAGTGCCAGATGTCTGATCAGGGCAACTACCGTGTGGTGTGTGGACCGCATATCTCCAGTGCCAAGCTCACCGTCGCCGGTCAGTATACACCTACACCTAAAAGTCAAAAAGTTGACAGAAAATATATCTTTTCTCTTAAAAATATTTTCCAGTTAGAAAAAATATTTATACTTTGTTTTTCAGAGGCGGAAGTCGAGAAGCACCTGCAGGACACTTCGGGTAAGAAAGGCCAGTCGTGCACTCTGTCTTGTCAGTTGTCCATCCCTAACGTTGAGGCACAGTGGTATAAGAATGGCCAGCAGTTAGAGATGAAGGGCAGGTACAGGTCTGAGGTGCAGCACAAGGTTCAGAAGCTTCTGATCACTGACCTGAGGCCTGAAGACCAGGGCCGTTACACCTGCCGCTACCAGCATCTTCAGTCCTCCGCCGAGCTCTGGGTCGAAGGTTTGTACCCGGAAAACCGCCCCCGCAAAACCTCTTCTGGATGTTCTGCCAGTTTTACTAACCTCTTCCGACTCCTCACTATCAAACTATGACACTAACGCTCAAGATGTGGATTTCACCATCTTTTTTGACTTTTTTTGGGATTTCTGTACCTCTGTCTTAACCATATTGTTGGATTAAGTCTTTTAAACCACAAAAACATCTCATCATCTCATTTGTCATCTTCTTACAACCATTCTCTTCAACCATTCTCAACAACAATAACGGCCTTTGTGATTATCATTTCTAACACAGCCCCGTCTCAAACAAAATGTCAGCTTTTCATGGATACATTGAATCATGGTGTTAGTTCAAAGTTAAAAACATAAAAGTATCACCACATCTGGCTATTTTAAAACATTGTTATTCCATGTATCTATGAGTTGCAGAAATACCTTATACATACCATTGGCTTGGAGACTGGGGTGTTCTAACCATTTGGATGTTGTGTCAGTGCAGCCTACCATTACCATTGTACTACAGTTGTGTCATTCACCTTCAGCTGTGACCCCTCCAAACACTCACACATGTGTATCTGTTTTAGCTGAACAAATTCATTTCACCAAACGCATCCACAACGTTGAAGTGAACGAGCGGCAGTCGGCCACTTTCGAGTGCGAGGTGTCCTTCGACAACGCTATCGTTTCGTGGTACAAAGACACTTGGGAACTGAAAGAGAGCCCTAAATACAACTTCAGAAGCGAGGGCCGAAGACATTTCATGGTCATCCGAAACGTGACCCTTGAAGACGAAGGTGTGTAGAGCGCGAGCAGCCCCTCAAAAGAGCCCAGTAGATTTTTTTTTTTTTTTTTTCGAAACGTCACTGTTTTTTTCTAAATTGAGTGTCTTCATTACTAATCCCATGTAGGCGTATACTCAGTGATTGTGAGGTTGGAGCCCAGAGGAGAGGCTAAGAGCACAGCTGAGCTTTATTTGTCTGGCAAAGGTACAGTCCCTAGTCAGACGTTACTTTTCTGCTGATCAACCTTGTGTCTATGGGTTTGTAACACATTCTTCGCTCTTTCCCTTCACAGAGATTGAATTAGCAATGGTTCCTCTTGGTAAGTTCTTTTTTCTTGGCCCCTAACAATTTTGACTCAACATTTTAGGAAATCCTCATTATAAGAAGTGGAGCAATTATGCAGATACGAGTTTTCATAAGAATAGTACATTTAGTTCATGTAGGCTACAATTTCTTTTTTACAAATTCCTTTTGTCAACCTAACTCTTTCCAGACTATTACAATGTTTATAAGCAGAATTTCTGAGACATCTTTTGACAGTCCATTTACTGTTAAAAGTTTCAATCAATAAACATAAATATGTATGGAATACACAAACACTCAAAATAACAGGGTAAAGAATTATTGAAAGAGGCGGCGCTATTCAGCACAGTATGTTTCAATGAACAAGAGGATTTTCTAAACTGTTTAAAAACCATTAGTCTTTTTAACAAGACTATGTATATTTCTGAACCAAAATTGGGAACATGAACCATATTTCATATTCTGTAGATGTCCCAGACTCATCAGTTCAGAGGCCTGAAGTGCCTTCATCTGTTGCAATCCAAGGTAAGACTGAGCAGCTTTAACCAACAAGGAAACTAAAACAACACTGCCAGTACTAAATCTTATAACCAAGAACCGAGCATTACTAATTTTCAAGTGCTTTCATTATATGGTAAACTGGTTGTGATCCAAGGTTTGTGCTGTCTTTTTAAGAATCTTCTGAGTTCTATCAATATGAAGAGGAAATGAAACATAGAGGTACATAGTCAGAGGTTTACAGAATAATAACCAACTAAAATGATTTATAAAATCTTTGAAAACACTTACTTTACTAATAGAATTCTTAACTAGTTAAATATTTTGTAATATTGATTCAATAATGGTTGAATAAAACCATTTTCTTCAGTGCAAGAATCAGCAGAGTATTATCACTATGAAGAGGAGAGGGAGCAGAGAGGTAAAACATTGTAAAACAAGTCCTTATTCCCACTAAAATTGTATCATCTTCAACCTTCATCAACCATCAAAGCAGAAGAGTAATTTTTATATCAGATCAAATCATCACTAAAATCTTCATCTGTCATCTTTATTTTCTTCTGAACCATTTAGCATGTGTGTTCACTAGACATTAAAATCTTTTTTTATTCTTCATCTTTCATTTTCATATTGTCTCATTTAACCTTCATCTTCATTGTTTTCATTTTAATCTTCTACTATTCACAGTACAAGTTTGCCTTCTCGTGGTTCTTGGTTTTGTTATTTTATTTTAAATATGGGTAACATTAAGAGTAACATAGACAAGACCTTTGTAGTCATATCTTCAAGTTCCAAGACATAAACAATGATCACTGACAGAGATGGCAAGCTTGGTAAAACTGAAATGATTTGTTTGGTACACACACTGTTTGCCTCACATTTGTTGTGTTTTGTCACTGTCTGTGTTTGTTACGTCTTCAGTTGAGATTCAAAGCTGGACAGAGGAGTCTGTTCAAGAACAAGTTATTGAAGCTCAAGGTATTAGAGCATTAGAAAATATCTTATGCTGAAAATATCATACGCTACTTTTTTAGACTCTCTTGCTGTTTGTCTCTGTGTTTTCTCGTTTCATTATTCCAACATCTTGTTAAGTTGTAATTCCAGGTGCTTATGAACCAAATGTTCACCTTTTTGAGATAAGCACATTGATTTAAAGTTCCACTGCTCTTTTTGTTTTTCCCTCAGCTGCCAGAGTTGCCATTGAGGAATCAGTGGAAAGAGTCAAAGTGGAAACCAGAGAGAAAATGCCAACCAAAGGTACCTTCAGAGCTAAATGTCCCTGCGCTTTTGCTGCTTATTGCTCTGTCCTTAAACCCATCTTAATTATTCATCCTCTTCTACTAAACCCAATTGCTTTTTTGCTTTGTAACCACTCTTAATAATGCCATCTTGCCACACTTCAAGTAACCCTTTTTCTTTCTCTTTTGCTGAGCCACTGTGCTTTTGCAAATGCACAGCTTCTTTTAATCTTTCTGAAAACACATACTGTATGTTAACACAATCAGTGTCTTTTAAAGATAAGAAACCCGAAGAAAAGGCCAAAGCAGCTGTAAAAGAGCCCTCGCCTCCTAAAGGTACCAACATATTTACTATGTGGTACTTTAATATTCCTATGTTTTCATGTCTTAAGTGTTTTCATGTTGTAAAATTAACCCTGATGTATTGTAATTTTAAAGTACCAGCACCCAAAAAGCCAGTGGAAGAAAAGGTTCCAGTAGTTTCAGTCCCAGAGAAAACAGAGGTTCCTGCTGTTAAAGGTAGAAACCTTTCTACTGAGCTTCCATATTCTCTGTACTGTTCATCTGCTGTGTTATATCTTCTCAGTATGTTTTTGTAGTTTTTGTCCTTGGTTTTGGTTTTCTCCACTTGTTATGTTTTGTAACACATGTTAATGTATCTTGTAAAAGAACCAGAAGAAGTTAAGAAACCTGCTCCTCCTCCAAAAGAGAAGCCTGAGGTGCTAATCAAAGGTACAGCACACTGTTTCTCCCTGCTGCCACGACGCTCGCTGCCAGGGCTTACTTTTAATCCCAGCTTATTGGCTCTTAACCTCTTGTGTATGTCACTTTGGCATTTCTGTTTCCTGCCCCACAATGTCAGTAAACAATTTTACCACAATATAACAAGGCAGTTTGAAATTGTAACAGTATAACTTACATCCTATAGTCTTGGACAGTGGTTTTCTTGTAGATGCTGCACTGGCTTACATAACTTTACTAGTATTCTAATGATTGGTCTAATTATATATTAAAAGGACTATGATCAGTATGTTTTTTTAATACTTCATAGAAATTACCCACGTGTCTCCAGATATGATGTAAACATTTTCATATCAACTATTAGTTTTACTGATAACAACGGTACAGCTGATTGATTCCCAAGTAAAAAAAAAAAAAAAAATTGATGCAATGTCTAAGTTGTTTATTTGTACATTTTTGTTTTGGTTCCTAAACTCTTGCATCACCAATCGTCCAATCAGAAAAGCAGAAAGAGCTCCATGCTCCAGTTGCCACATAGGCCAATATGTACATGCAGCATTTGTGGACAGAGGCTAACAGCAGAGCCACAAAACCAGTTGGCAAGACCATTGTTTTGATTTAGACTGCAGCAGTGTTTTTAACCAGCACGAGCACATGTTGCTTCCAGTACCTTTAATACTGTTTAGTCTTGGACTGCACCACATATTGCATAATTTGTTTATACCACACAGTATTCCTATCTCAAATACTGATTACAGTCCATCCAAAACTGTATACATACGAAATGTCAGGTAGGCACTGCACATTTATTACCATAGTATAGGACAAAAATCTCCCATGCTGTTTTTATATCGTGCAGCCCTAATTGATACATGTAAAGTGATTCAGCTGCCAGAAAGTAACGTGCTTAGAATATTTTTCTTGTATTTACTATAATGAATGATTTTGCTCTATGGCTTTGGAGCACCTTTTCTTCTTTTGTCTTAACCATTCTGTGTCACAAAACTAACTTTCTTATATAACTCTTTTATTTGTTTCTTAATCTTACTTACTTGCCTTAATGCCAATGCTAACACTAGCTGATTTCTTTTGGTTACTTGAAGATGAGGCCAAAAAGGTGGCCCCAGCTGCCAAACCTGAACCAGAGCCCAAGCCTAAGGTTAATGGCTGAAGCCGGAGCCAAAGGCTAAACCTGCGCCCAAACCAGAACCAGAACCAAAGGCTAAGCCTGCGCCCAGACCAGAACCAGAACCAAAGGCTAAACCTGCACCCAAACCAGAACCAGAACCAAAGGCTAAACCTGCTCCCAAACCAGAACCAGAACCAAAGGCTAAACCTGCAGCTAAAGTGGAACCCGAGCCAGAGCCTGAGCCACCACTAAAGAAGCCAGTGACACCACCAACTAAAGGTACTCCTGCTCTTGTGTTTTGTCTAACTGTTATTGTCTGTTAAAGTCTTTACCCAGCTTCAAATGTTGAAGCGAATCTTGAAACTGTTTGTCTTGCCTCTTTTTGCTTGTTTCTTAATCGATATAACTGTCATTTTAAGTCCCTGAAGAGGCAAAAGCCCAGCCTGAACCAGTTGTAAAGAAAGCTGAGCCAGAACCTGCCAAAACAAAGCCAAAGGAACCTAGAAAAACCTAAAGAGGAAGTGCGTAAACCTGAACCTGTTGTCCAGAAATCAGAAGCAGAGAAGCCAGAACCAAAACCAGCAGTGAAAAAGCCTGAAGTGAAGGCACCAGAGCCAGAAGAGGTGCCTAAAACAGTACCTACAAAAAAGACCAAACCAGAACCTGCTCCTGCTCCAAAGGAAGCTCCGAAGGAAGCTCCAAAGAAAGGTATTAAGCAGCTTAGGAGTTTTACTGTTATCTTCTTAACTCCTTCAGACTTTTATTTTTAACTAAACTTAGGACCTTTTATTCTTTGTGCAAATAGCAATACTAACCTCTTTAATATTTTTCACTGTGTGGAGTATACTTGGTTTGACCAAGAATTACTGTTAGTGGTGGTTTGCCTTCTATCTGACAAGGCCTGTTATTTTAAAGTGCCAGAAACACCAACACAAAAGGAGGTGGTGGTACCTCCTCCACCTCCTCCAGTGCCACAGAAGGTGGACAAAGAGCTAGAAATGCCACAGAAGAAGAAGCCAGTGCCGGCTAAAGGTACCTCTGAGCTGCAAGCCGCTGTTGTACTGGAGATTGCTTGACTTCATCTTCATAAATTCTTAAAAACTCATCTTACTCAGTTTTTACGTTGAGTTGGTTGCTAACACATTAACATGTCAGTGTGATGGGGGTGCACTTTTTGTTGTTGTTTTACATTCTTGCACTCGACAGAGTGTCCATCTTAAGCAAAGCTCTTAAGTCTGAGCCCACTAATAAATATAAACATCCTCTTTCAAGTTACTGTGGAGGAAAAAGCTCCTGAGCCTCCAAAGGTCACCAAGAAACCTGAACCAGTTTTTGTACCTCCAAAAGAAGAACCAACAAAAAAGGAGAAAGGTAATGTGTCTTTTCTTGTAACAGACTTGTGTAACTTTCTTTGTAGTTGTATTGTTTGTTGATTCTACTGTACATGTGTGTTGTGACTCAAATGACCTTCTGTGGGCACTTAGCTCAATCAAAGGTTGTTTTGAGTAAACTTTTTCCCTGCTGTTTATGGTGCGTTTCAGCACTTTTCTTGAGAGTCATGTCTTGTGCATGTTTCTGTGTTAAACTCTTTAAGCTCCCAAACCCAAACACATGCCTGAAGAGGTACGAGAGCCTGAAAAAGTACCTCACAAAGTGATGGAGCCTGAGGCACTCCCTGAACCCACATATGTTGAACAGAAGGTGGAGGTAAAAGAAAAAGTACAGGAGAAATTGCCAAAGGAACCCCCAAAACCTGACAAAGTACTTGAAAAGGATAAGATAAGACCTGTGGAGGAAAAGCCTGCAAAAGTCCCACAAAAAGAGTTCGAAGAACCTGAGCTGAAAAAACCTGCGAAGGTTGAGGAACCAAAACCAGCTGAGAAAAAACCTGTGAAGGTTGAGGAACCAAAACCAGCTGAGAAAAAAACTGTGAAGGTTGAGGAACCAAAACCAGCTGAGAAAAAACCTGAAGTTAAGCAGGAGATTCCTCGTAAAGGTACCACAGAGGCTGACCATTTATGTCTCTGTCTAACCTTTGGCAACAGGCCGTTCAGCACAAATTATCTATTGTACACTTAAATAAATGGTTATTCTCTAAGGATTAGCGTATGTAAGGTGTAAGGTTACTGAAATACCCAAGCACTGGTTAACTGCAATTAGATAAGATCAATTGGAAATGGTATAAATTGTAAGCATAAACCAAGATTTAAGAAAAAACAAACAAAGAGAAAAACATCTATTCCATTTTGAAATATGGCTTTTTATCCAGGATAGGCAACTACTAACAGTGTCCAGTTTAGCATTAATTCAAAACATCTGCATTTTGAAAGAAGCTTTCATATAACTGTTTATTTGAGTGTATTACATAAAGCTGAACTCAACTGTTGCCGCCTTCCGCAAAACTGTTATAACCTCTTTTAATAACTACCTTTTCTTAATGCTTTGTCTTATCTTGTCTTACCTTGCTAACTGTCTAAATTCTCTTTTTTAAACACTCTTTCTTGGTTACAAAAACAAAATAAACAAAAAAACTAAGAATTAGAACGTATGAAGATTCAGATGTCTCCAGAACAACCAGAACAAAAAGTGTCCTCTTCTGACAAAGGTACAGCGCATCTGAAATTATGAGAGTTTCTTTTTGGCTCTCGTGATAAACACTGAATGTGGATTATCACGTTTTTATAATTAATATGTCTCCTCTAACACTTCTGTCTGTCTTTGTGTCACCTCTTGGCGCCGCCTTATGACGCCTTTCATCTTAAAAAACAAAGCTATAAGCCTTGTCAAGATCGAGCAAGTGAAAGGCGCTAAGAAGATTCAAGATGTCTATTACGTTACAGAGAAAATGTCCACCACTGAAGAAGTGTGGGAGCATGAAGATGTAGTGAAAGAACAAGCAAAAATGTTGTACGAGGATGAGGTCTCGCTTTTGGCTAAAACACTAGTCTTATCATCAGAGGTGGATGTTCAGACCTCATCAGAAAAGGAGAAAACGTCTGAGTTGAGAGGCGAGATATCTGTTACTGACTCTAAGAAAGAAACACAAGTTACCAAACGAAAGTTAGCACCAGAGACTGCTATTGAAGTCCAAGAAAGTACCAAAATTACACAAGTGGTTCAGCCTGAAGAGGAGTTTTTTGTCAAAACTATCGAGCAACCAGTTAAGGAAATTTCCGATGAACGGAAAGACACTCTACTGATTGAAAAGATGCCAGTTAAAAAAGAAATATCCCTTCAGGAAACAAGTGTTTGCACCAGAAAGGATGAGAAAATGACCATTGAAATTGATAGCAAAATTAAACAAGAAAAGGTCAAAGTTGAGGATTCAAATTTAGTGGAGAAAGTTAGCGAACCCAAATCTGCTGCTGTTAAAATTAGTGCAGAAGACAGAAAACAAACTGATAAGTTTCAAATAAAGAAACAAACTGTTTCTGGAGTGAGTTACGAGGTCAAATCAGCAAAACCAGATGAGCAATACAAGGTAACTGAACAGATTTCACAAATTACAGTGGAATCTAGGGAGGTCAAAAGTCGGCAAGAGGGAGAAAAGAAACTTTTTTCAACTAAGAAAGTTGTAGAAGAATTAAAGCCAAAAGAGGAACCAAAGGCAGAGCCACCCCAAAAGAAAGCAGTAGAGAAAACTAAAGTAGAAGTTCAGTCAAAACCTGACAAAATTGCTAAAAAAGATGAAATTCCTTCAAAAATTGACCAAATAGATGTTTCAGAACGGAAGCACCTTCCTGAAAGTACAAAAGTAGAAGTAGACACTACTCATGTTAAAGTGATTAAAAAGAAGGAAGACAAGAACCTAATCTCTGTTGAGCCAAAGAAAGAGCCAGAAAAAGTAGAAATAAAATCAAAGGGAGTAACAGTTATTAAAAAGGAGAAAACTGCTGTAGAGGATGAACAACAGAAAATTGTAAAGAAACTTGAATTTTCTGAAAAAATACAGGAGAATTTTGAGCAAGGTCAAGAAAAAGAAGCAGATAAAATAACACTAGAGGTGAAAACCAAACAAGGCAAGCCAAAAGAGCCAGAAGTTGAGCCAAAATCCCAACTCACCAAACAGGAGTTTACAGCAGTTTCTATTAAAACTGAAGTAGTTGAAAAATTAAAGGAGTCAGTAGCAGATGTCAAGCTTGAAGCCAGACCCATTGAACTGAAGAAAGATTTAGAAATTCATGTTGAAGGTAAAAAGAAAGAGGAACCAGTGCTTAAGAAGAAAACTGAAGATTCAAGTCTTTTGAAGACAAAACCAGAGGAAAAGAAGCAAACCTTTAAAGGTACAATGAGGGACATCATAACAACCCTAAGTTCACAGATGAAGTTGTAATGTTTCTCTAGATTTCTGATACCTCTCCCTGTCTGAATGACAGACGTATTGTTAAAGTTAATTTAATAAATGAATAAGTTATAGTTTTTTGTCCAAGTGTTATTGCATTTATCAGAGATCTGAGAAATATTAACAAAGATCCCTGTGCCTGGGTTGTACCATCATCGTCATCCATCACTTTTCCATTTGATGCAATGTTTGGGTTCACTCTTTTTTATGCCAAACCTTCATCAAATCAGAATCCATTTTCTATCATCATCCACCAAAGTATCTTCCTCATTTCATATCCAGTGTGTTTGCTTTTGCTGCATTTTTGGCTTCTTTTTTGTGCCTTAAAATATTTCTGCAGTTTGATTTTTTTTTTTTTTTTTTTTACATTAACAATGAATCCAAACTCTTTTTTTTAAAGAAGCAGAATCAAAACCAGAGAAGATTCCCACACCTTCTGTTCCTGAACCTCAAGTCAAACCTCCACAAAAAGGTACAGCTAAACATCTTAAAAACTCTTTGATCTTCTAAATGTATTTGTCGGTTTAACTTCCTATGTCTATGTCTTTTGTCTATTGTTTTTTTTCTTCCTAATCTCTTGGTACCGATTCATGGTGCTTTTTTCCTTGAAAACATTACGTCCTTATAGTTATTTTAAAAACTACGAAAAAGCCTCCAAAGGATGACATTAAAGGGGAATCCATTTTGGAGGAAAAAAGCAAACTGGAGCCTGAAGAAGTAGTTTTGGTTAAAAATCTGAAAAATCTTCAAAAGGGGATTTTAAAAACTTCACAACTATCTGGTAAAAGTTGTGATAGTGGTGAAACATCTGTTACTGATAGTTTGGTGACTGGGGGCCTGAAAACAGTAGAAAGGGCAAAGACAAAAGAGCATGTTAAAAGTAAAGCAGATCAAGGTAAAGCTGTAGAGATAAAATCATTGACTGAAGAAAATAAGCCTTCTGAAACATATCACACAACAACCGAAGAGTTAAAAAATGCAGATGAAAGCAAGCCAAAGCCTTCTAAAACTGAATTGCAAGGCAAAACTTTAAAGAAACAAGCTATGAAAGTTAGGCGGCAGACAGCAGTCGAACATGAAGAACATTTTGAACCAGACAAGGAAACAAAGGCTGAAATGATCACAGTTGAAAAGGGTCAGTTAAAAGTTGACACAACAGAAAATAAGATGTATAAAGTCAGAGCACTCCAAGAAATCAAAGAACCAGAGGAAGTTGAAAGAAAAATTGCATCAAGTATGAAAGATAGTGCGGATTTAGCATCACAAACTAATGAAGAAGGCCAGAAATGGGCCAAACCTCACATTCAGTTAAAAGACAAGCTAACTGAAGAGAAAACAATGTTAGTTGGGCCTCTTAAAGCATCTGAGAGTATATTACAGTCAGTTACAGAAACAACCAAAGAGAAAAGACAGATGTTAGCTAAAACTAAAAAGGTTGAAGACAAACCTCCATCCTTACAGTTAGATGAAGTAAAAACTAAAAAAGCTACTTTCATTAAACATGAGACAGAGGAAAAACATCTAAAAGGGAAAGAGGAGAACCATGTGGCTGAAACAGATAATCTGGCAAAACCAGAAATTATCACAGTTGAGCAAGGCCAGTTAACCATTAGTATGGTTGAAAATAAAACATTTAAAACTATACCACTTGACGAAACCAAACAACAAGATATAAAGAGAAGGGTTGGTGCTATACCAATGATAGAGGAAAGTTATAGAGAACTTATATTAGATGCTGAAGACTTAGGGCAAATTCAGAAATCAAACATAGAGACTGTAGACACTATAATATCTAAAGACAGTGAAGACCAGACAGACCAAACAAAAACAAAACCTCCCAAAATAGTTGAGCAATATCAGTTAAAAGGAAGTACTAAGGATAAAGCTTTTAAACTTACAGTTCCTAGGAAAACTAAAGGGGACAAACTTCAGCTGGAAGAAACCACTAAGGTTCTTAATACAAAAGAGTCTGAAAAACCTAAATTTGTAGCAGCTAAGGACACTGACGTGACAGAAAGTGACAAAACTGATTTGAAGGAGAAGAGACAGAAGTTAGCTAAAACTGAAAAGATTCAAGATAAAGAAATACAGGCAAAGACAGTTAAAGATAAAACTGACAAAGACCTAAAAGCGATAGCTTTGCTAGTGACGGAAGAAGGATCTACCGAATATCAGTCAGAAACTGCACCTGAAAAAACAATAGATGCAAGTGGAAGCAGGGACAAAACCAAGCAGATATGGATAGAACCTCAAAAGATACTTGAACAAGAGGAATTTGAAGTCAGTACGGTGGGGGGTAAATTAAAAGTAGGAGCTTTCAAAGAAGAGGAACCCATGAAAGAAGCTGTTAAAGCTTTAGATGTATCACAGAAAGAATCTATAACCTCAAAGAGAACAAAAACTGAGGTAAAAGACAAACATTTGCCAGCAAAGTTGGTTAAAGATAGACAAGACAAGAAGAGAGTTGATAAAAAACAAGAAAAATCCAGCATAGATGAAAACAAGATGCTAAAAGTAACAGCACTTGAAAATGAAAGAGATGCTACACCAGTAGCAAAAGAAAGTACTAAAGATCTTGATGTAGAAACCTCCAGAAGACCCAGTGTCATTCAAGGCGATGCAGCCACAGATGTGTCAGAGAAAGGCTTGAAGGAGAGAAGACAGAAGATAACAGAAAATAAAATGCAAGCTGAGGATAAAGAAATACAGACAAGGGTAGTTACAGTTAAGGATAAAGCTGAAAAAGTAACTCCTACCAAAGATATAGCAACTGAAATTCAAGACATAGTATCACAACATAAACAAATAGAAGAGGAATATGATACACCAATGTCTTTAGTGAAAGATTCTAAAGAGAAATCAACCAAACCTGATGTGATTGTCATCGAAAAGGACAAATTAAAAGTAAGCAGAGTTGAAAATAAAATGTTTAAAGTAACAAGTCTTAAAGGATATGAAACAGCAGAGGCTTTAGAACGAAAAACTGTAGTTATTCCAATGACAGGGGAAGTATCTGAAGAACGTGAAGAACACCAAACTTATAAAATCGTCAAGGATGAGTCATTAAAAGTGGCACCTCTTGAAAATGAAAGACCAGAAAAGGTTGACAAAAAGGGTTCAGGTACACAGTTAATAAAGGAAGCAACTCAAGAACATCTCCTTGTAGCTACAGCTGATGAATTAGGGGATACCATCTCTGTGAAGGACAAAAAGGAGAAGTTAGGTAAAATAAAAAAGTCTGAAGTTAATCAAAGTAAAACTGAAAAAGTGCCTCCTGCTGAAAATGTTTTAAAAGCTAAAACTATCGTCACAAAACATCCCGTTCCATTAGATGAGAAAATTGATACAGACAAAACTATGAAAGAAAATCATAAAATTATGATAGTTGAAAAGGACAAGTTAAACTTAAGTACAGCTGAAAATAAAATGTTTAAAGTGACACCTCTTGTATTAGAAGCACATGCACAATTTGATAGAAAGGTTTCAATTGCACCAATGATGGAGGAAACCAGTCCCGTAAAAGTAACAGAACAGGAAATTGACACACCTCAAAAGATAGCTGAGCAAGACAACTTAAAATCCAAGGTTGTTCAGGATGAAACACTTAAAGAAACTGGTGTGGCAGACATCATTGAAAGAAAAGCCAGGGTTACAATGGAATCTACTAAGGGTTTAAAAACAGAAACTAAACAATTCCACTGAAATCATAGAAAATGATGCAGTGAAAAGTTCTAAAGATAAAGAAAAAATAAAAGAGGATAAAAAGGGAATTGAAGTAGAAAGGGTCCTTGAAGAAACTAACTTTGCTGAAGTTGATAGACAGAAGTTAGCCAAAACTAAATTGACTGAAAAGAAACAAATGCCAACACATTCAGTTAGGGATAAAAGTGAAAGTGATGCAGAAGCAAAAACAAAACCTACCAAGCCTAATGTGACAGTAGTTGAAAAAGACAAGTTAACTATTAGTAGAGTTGAAAATAAAATGTTTAAAGTTACACCACTTAAGGAGACCAAAGTTGAGGAACACATTGAAAAGATGTTAATTACTTCTATAGCCAAAGAGACACCTGAAAGAGGAAAAGTTGATATTGCTCTGGAAAAATCTGAAGAATCTCCGGCACAAACCAGAGAAATAGTTCAGATTTCTGAACTTGAGCCCTCAAAGCAAGTAACATTACATAGTGCGGACCAGACCAGGGACAAAACAAAACAAACTGAGAAGATTAAAAAAGAACAAGTACCAGCCAAGAAAATTAAACCACAGACAGCTGAAGACCAAATGAAACCCATTAAAACACACGGACAGTTAGATAAACTACAAAAAGATGGTCAGGAAATAGTTAAAATCCAGGAATCAGTTCAACCCGTGAAGGCAATTAGAAGCAAAGCAGCTGAAGAAAAACACAAAATATTTTCAGATACAGACAAAACTACATTCGAAGCACAAGATTTAGACAGAACGACAGATAGAAAAAAGGAAATAAGATCAACCACAGCTAAGCTAATACAGGCAAAGACTGTTATAGGTAAAAATGAATATGGCAGTTTTACACAATCACCAGAAACTAAAGAAGAAAGGGCTCAAAGGAAGGACAAAATGCAAGTTGTTTCTGAAAAACAACAAAAAACTAAAGGAGATGTTGAATCAACTAAAATGGACATTGCTGAGATGGAAAAAGTACATATATTAAAACCCGGAAAGATAGGAGATTTATTAAGTAAAAAGAAAAGTTTAGAAGTTACAGAAACTTGTGCACAAATTGAGAGGAAGGTGTCACTGGCTCCTGTGATGGAAGTTGAAGCAGAAAGCTTGCAGGCTCTTATAGAAGGTGAAGCTGAGTTAGACTCTTCTGAAAAAAGTATTAAACCAAATGAGAGAATTAAGGACGTCACATTTAAAACAACAGAAATGCATAAGATGCAAGCAAAAGTAGAAACAAATAAAAGCGTATCTGAACCAAAGGATGTTACAGTTCGGTCAAGTATAGACACATTTCAAGCCAAAAAAGAGAAAGTTGATTTAACTGAAGAGAAATTCCCTAAAAAGCAGGAACAAATTGAAAGAAAGGCTATTATTGCATCTGAACCTGAAATAATTTCTAAAACATCTTTGATAAACCGAGAGGCCACACAAAAAGGATTAGTGACAGAGCAAACTTTAGCAGCTTCTTTGGTTGATGAAATAAAAACCAGGCAGAAAATAATCAAAAAGACCACAGAAGCAAAAGATGTCCAGCCTAAGAAAATAAAATCTACAGTGGATAAAAAAGTACTCCAATCATGGACAGTTACAGTTGAGGATGAAGATGATTCAGTTTCTCCTTTGGACACAACATTTGAAGCTGAAAGAAAACTTGCTCTACCACCAAAAAACATCACAGGAAAAACACCTGATAAAATTCAAAAAGAGGGCACACAAACATTAGTCAAAAAGAAAGATGCTTTAGTCGAACAGGAATTTACTAAAATGGAGGTAGCTCAAAGAACATCTCCTGTGAAGTCAGAACCTGAAGTAACTACCAAAATATCTTTGATAGAGCAAGGGTCTACACAAAAAGGATTTGTGACTGAACAAACTTTAGCAATTCCTTCAGTTGACGATGTAAAAACCGGGCAGAAAATAAGCAAAAAGACCACAGAAGCTAAAGATGTCCAGTCTAAGATTATAAAATCTATAGAGGATAAAAAAGTTCTCCAATCACAGGCAATTAAAGCTGAAGATGAATATGGTTCAGTTTCTCCTTTGGACATAACATATGAAGAAGTTGAGCGAAAACTTGCTCTAGTTCCAGGCAACAGAAGTCACAGGAAAAACATCTCACAAAACTCAACAACAGGGCACACAAAGATTTGTCAAAACAGGAGCAAGGATAGAAGATGATTTTACAATTAAATCTGATGTAGATAGAGAGAAGAAAGATGCTTTAGTTGAACAGGAATTTACTAAAAAGGAGGAAGACCAAAGAACATCTCCTGTGAAGTCAGAACCTAAATTACCTCCCAAAATATCATTGATAGAGCAAGAGTCTACACAAAAAGGATTTGTGACTGAACAAACTTTAGCAGTTCCTTCAGTTGACGATGTAAAAACCAGGCAGAAAATAAGCAAAAAGACCCCAGAAGCTAAAGATGTCCAGTGTAAGATTATAAAATCTACAGAGGATAAAAAAGTTCTCCAATCACGGACAATTAAAGATGAAGATGAATATGGCTCAGTTTCTCCTTTGGACATAACATATGAAGAAGTTGAGCGAAAACTTACTCTAGTTCCGGCAACAGAAGTCACAAGAAAAACATCTCACAAAACTCAACAACAGGGTACACAAAGATTTGTCAAAACAGGAGCAAGGATAGAAGATGATTTTACAATTCAATCTAATGTAGATAGAGAGAAGAAAGATGCTTTAGTTGAACATGAATTTACTAAAAAGGAGGTAGAGCAAAGAACATCTCCTGTGAAGTCAGAACCTGAAGTGAGTCCCGAAATATCTTTGATAGAGCAAGAGTCGACACAAAAAGGATTTGTGACTGAACAAACTTTAGCAGTTCCTTCAGTTGATGACGTAAAAACCAGGCAGAAAATAAGCAAAAAGACCCCAGAAGCTAAAGATGTCCAGTCTAAGATTATAAAATATACAGAGGATAAAAAAGTATTCCAATCACGGACAATTAAACTTGAAGATGAATATGGTTCAGTTTCTCCTTTGGACATAACATATGAGGAAGTTGAGCGAAAACTTGCTCTAGTTCCAGCAACAGAAGTCACAGGAAAAACATCTCACAAAACTCAACAACAGGGTACACAAAGATTTGTCAAAACAGGAGAAAAGACAGAAGATTATTTTACAATTCAATCTAATGTAGATAGAGAGAAGAAAGATGCTTTAGTTGAACATGAATTTACTAAAAAGCAGGAAGATCATAGAAAGGCTCTTGTGGAATCTGAATCTGAAGTAACTCCCAAAATATCTTTGATAGATCAAGAGGCCACGCAAAAAGGATTAATAACTGAGCAAACTTTATTAGAACCTTTGACTGATGATGTAAAAACCAGGCAGAAAATAATCAAGAAGACCACAGAAGCTAAAGATGTCCAGACTAAGAAAATAAAATCTACAGTGGATAAAAAAGTACTCCAATCCAGGACAATTACAGTTGAGGATCAATATGGTTCAGTTTTTCCTTTGGACAAAACATTTGAAGAGGTTGAGAGAAAACTTGCTCTAGTTCCAGCAGCAGAAGCCACAGGAAAGACATCTCACGAAACTCAACATGAGGGCACACAAAGATTTGTCAAAAGAGGGGAAAAGATAGAAGATGATTTTACAATTCAATCTAATGTAGAGAGAGAGAAGAAAGATGCTTTAGTTGAACAGGAATTTACTAAAAAGCAGGAAGATCATAGTCAGGCTCTAGTGGTATCTCAACCTGAACTAACTCCCAAAATATCTTTGATAGATCAAGAGGCCACGCAAAAAGGATTAATAACTGAGCAAACTTTATTAGAACCTTTGATTGATGATGTAAAAAACAGGCAGAAAATAATCAAGAAGACCATAGAAGCTAAAGATGTCCAAACTAAGAAAATAAAATCTACAGTGAATAAAAAAGTACTCCAATCCAGGACAATTACAGTTGAGGATCGGTATGGTTCAGTTTTTCCGTTGGACAAAATATTTGAAAAGGCTGAGAGAAAACTTGCTCTAGTTCCAGCAGCAGAAGCCACAGAAAAAACTTCTCACAAAACTCAAGAAGAGGGCACACAAAGATATGTCAAAAGAGGGGAAAAGATAGAAGATGATTTTACAATTCAATCTAATGTAGAGAGAGAGAAGAAAGATGCTTTAGTTGAACAGGAATTTGCGAAAAAGCAGGAAGATCATAGAAAGGCTCTTGTGGAATCTGAATCTGAAGTAACTCCCAAAATAGCTTTGATAAATCAAGAGGGCCACGCAAAAAGGATTAATAACTGAGCAAACGTCAACAGTTCCTTTAATTGACGATGTAAAAAACAAGCAGAAAATAATCAAGAAGACCATAGAAGCTAAAGATGTCCAAACTAAGAAAATAAAATCTACTGTGGATAAAAAAGTACTCCAATCCAGGACAATTACAGTTCAGGATCAATATGGTTCAGTTTTTCCTTTGGACAAAACATTTGAAGAGGTTGAGAGAAAACTTGCTCTAGTTCCAGCAGCAGAAGCCACAGGAAAGACATCTCACGAAACTCAACATGAGGGCACACAAAGATTTGTCAAAAGAGGGGAAAGGATAGAAGATGATTTTACAATTCATTCTAATGTAGAGAGAGAGAAGAAAGATGCTTTAGTTGAACAGGAATTTACTAAAAAGCAGGAAGATCATAGTCAGGCTCTAGTGGTATCTCAACCTGAACTAACTCCCAAAATATCTTTGATAGATCAAGAGGCCACGCAAAAAGGATTAATAACTGAGCAAACTTTATTAGAACCTTTGATTGATGATGTAAAAAACAGGCAGAAAATAATCAAGAAGACCATAGAAGCTAAAGATGTCCAAACTAAGAAAATAAAATCTACAGTGAATAAAAAAGTACTCCAATCCAGGACAATTACAGTTGAGGATCGGTATGGTTCAGTTTTTCCGTTGGACAAAATATTTGAAGAGGCTGAGAGAAAACTTGCTCTAGTTCCAGCAGCAGAAGCCACAGAAAAAACTTCTCACAAAACTCAAGAAGAGGGCACACAAAGATATGTCAAAAGAGGGGAAAAGATAGAAGATGATTTTACAATTCAATCTAATGTAGAGAGAGAGAAGAAAGATGCTTTAGTTGAACAGGAATTTACTAAAAAGCAGGAAGATCATAGAAAGGCTCTTGTGGAATCTGAATCTGAACCAACTCCTAAAATAGCTTTGATAAATCAAGAGGGTACACAAAAAGGGTTAGCAAAATTAAGCAAAGAAACAAATGAAGAAAGCAAAGAGCCTACAAAATTTCATACAGAGAAATCGAAAATTAGAAAAGCCACTACAGAAATGCAATCTAAGATGGTCACAGTTCAGGATGAGTATGGTTTAGTTACTCCACTGGACATAACATATGAACACGTTGAAAGAAAGGCTTCTCTAACTCCTGAAATGGATGTTACAACACAAAGAGATGCCAAATTAGACAATACACAAAAAATTATTCAATCTGATGAAAAAATAGAAGATATTTCAACTAAAGATGCAATGAAGTCACCAGAGGCAGATGCTGGTATAATTCAGCCCAGGGTAGATGTACACAAAAAGAGAAAAGAGGAAATTCCAATCAAATGTTTGGTAGGAAGTCAAATTCCAGTTATTACAGCTGAAGACAAGAAAACCAAACAAATAGTAGAGGCTAAAGAAATTGAAGCTAAGACATTAAAAACTGCAAAAGGCAAAGTAATACAGTCACAAACAGTCACAGTACTTGATAAATATGGTTTAGTAACGCCTTTAGACACAACATACAAACAAGTTGAGAGAAAGGCGTCACTGGCTCCAACAATGGAAGTTGTAGCATCACATACAGCTCAACAAGAGGAAATTGAATTAGCCACTGAACAAAAATTTGTCAGCCCAGAAGAGAGAACAAAAGACATCACATTAGTAGAGACAGAAGATTCTACTATTAATTCCAGTGCAGACAGAGTTCAAGACAAAAAGGAGAAAGTTGGTTTAACTGGGCAGAAGTTGGCTACAAAGCAGAAAAAAGTTGAAGAAGTGAAACACATTAAAGAAGTT
The DNA here is from genome assembly GCA_020698575.1 of Bostrychus sinensis. NCBI lineage: Eukaryota > Metazoa > Chordata > Actinopteri > Gobiiformes > Eleotridae > Bostrychus > Bostrychus sinensis. The sequence goes on along the minus strand of CM036240.1, from coordinate 30,087,255 downwards.
CAAACAGAGAAGCCAATATGTGCAAAAGGCAAAAAGGAAATCACATCGGAGACAGCCATAGTTCAGGATGATTATGGTTTAATTACTCCATTAGATACAACATATGAACAAGTTGAGCGAAAGCTTATATTGGCTCCTGTGATGGAAGTTGCATCAAATATATCTCACAAAATCCAACAAGGAGACAATAAATTAGACACACAGCAAAGATTTATTAAACCAACTGAGAAACTTACAGAAATCTATCACGCTGGTGAGAAGTTAATTAAATTACAGGATGGTACAGCCCAAAACAAAGTAGCCAGAGTTCAGACTACCAAGGAAGAAGGCCACTTAATTAAAGAGGAATTCCCCAAAAAGCCATTACAAGTTGATAGGAAAGCTCTTGTAGCACCAGAAGCTCAACAAAAACTAGTTAAAAAAGCCAAAGAGGTAAAAGACATCCAGTCCAAGAAATTGAGTGAGATCCAATCAAAGACTGTTGAGAAAAAGGTTCCATTAGCTCCCATTATGGAGGGTGCACCAAAAACATCTCCCAAAATTAAATCACTCAAACCTGACCAGACAATAAATGAGACAGTTTGTGACCAGGAAAGGAGTTCTCTAAAGGAACAAGAAAAGGTGCCATCTGAAGACATTGCTGTTAAAAAATTAGACTCAGAAATCTTTGTTGAAGATAAAGTAGAAAATATACCACCAAGCCAAGTTAAGGACATTAATATAGTCCACAAAGTAAGATCAGAAAAAGATTTGAAACTCCTGGAGTCCAAGGTGGTCAGTGTAAAAGATAACTATGGTAGTGTTACTCCTCTTGAAGTTATAGAAGTCAAAGAGGAACAGACTAGAAGAACTGTTTTAGATGCTCCTATGATGGAAGTCGCTTCAGAGAAACATTTACTGGTTGAAAAAGGAAAAGCAAAAACAGATGCTCTTGTTAAATTTATTAAGCCTGAACTAGAAGGCAAGAAGGCCAAAAGTTTGACCAATGAACAGAAAGCTTTGACGACTTCTGCTGAAGGCATTTTATCTAAAAAACAGACTATTAAAAATATTTTCCATAGTGTTACCCCGATTGTTGAAGTAGACCAGGGGCAATTAGAAACAAAAGCTTCAAAAACACCAGTCATGGATATTGCACATGGCAAACCACTCATTGTGAAGGAAGGAGATGCTCAAAGAGAAACTTCTGAAAAGTTCATTGCTCCAATTGATGACAGAGAAAACATAGACAGGATGGAAAAAATTCAAGTGAAAGAAGGCCAGCTAAAAATGGACAAAATCACAAGGGTTACTCCAGTAGAACAAGATAAACAAAGAGCTGAGTTTACAAACAAAACATTACTGCAAGGCCCAGACAAATATACCAGAAGTGAAGAGGTTATCCAAGATGCAAAACAGCTTTTTATTGAAAGTGTTAAGTTTTCTACAAAAATACTAGAAACTCAGCAAAAAGACAAGGTTATCCAGGATCATGTTGGAAAGCAAGGAGTAACTAAGATGATAACCAGTGAGACACCAGAAAAACACAAGAGCGAAGGGTTCATTATGGAAAAAGATAGGGCTGCAAAAGACAAAAAATTTAAAGTTAAGGATGAAACCCAGAAAGACATTGTTAAATCAGATCAAATTGAGCATAAGGCAATAAAAGGACAACAGAAGGTTACTGAACTTCAGGAAGTAAAACATCAGATAGACAAGACCACTAAGGCAGAAAAACCAGAGAGTGCTGTCCAGAAAGAAAGATCAGAAAAAGATTTGAAGCTCCTGGAGTACTAAGATGGTCAGTGTAAAAGCTGAGTATGGTAGTGTTTCTCCACTTGACGTTACACAAGGTAAAGAGGAACAGGTTGGAAAAACTGTTTTAGTTGCTCCTGTGATGGAAGCCGTTTCAGAGAAACATTTACTGGTTGAAGAGGAAAAGGCCAAATCAGATGCCCTTGTAAGATTCATTAAACCTGATGAACTTGAACAAGGCATTTCAGCAAGAAAGGAAGATATTTGTGAAGGCAAGAAGGTCAAAAGTTTGACCCATGAAGAGAAAGCTTTGACACATTCTGCTGAAGGCATTTTATCTGAAAAACAGACAATTAGGGATGTTTTTCATCGTGTTACCCCCATTGTTGAAGTAGACCAGGAGCAATTAGACACAAAAACTTCAAAAACACCAGTAATGGATATTATGCATGACAAAGAACTCATTGCAAAGGAAGGAGGTGCCCAAAGAGAAACTTCTGAAAAGTTCATTGCAACAATTGATGACAGCAAAAACATAGACAGGATGGAAAAGATTCAAGTGAAAGACCAGCTAAAAATGGACAAAATCACAAGGGTTACTCCAGTAGAACAAGATAAACAAAGAGCTGAGTTTACAAACAAAACATTACTGCAAGGCCCAGATAAATATATCAGAAGTGAAGAAGTTATCCAAGATGCAAAACAGCTTTTTATTGAAAGTGTTAAGTTTTCAAAAATATTAGAAACTCAGCAAAAAGACAAAGTTATCCAGGATCATGATGGAAATCAAGGAATAACTAAGATGATAACCAGTGAGACACCAGAAAAACACAAGAGCGAAGGGTTCATTATGGAAAAAGATAGGGCTGCAATAGGCAAAAAATTCAAAGTTAAGGATGAAACCCAGAAAGACATTGTTAAATCAGATCAAATTGAGCATAAGGCAATAAAAGGACAACAGAAGGTCACTGAGCTTCAGGAAGTAAAACATCAGATAGACAAGACCACTAAGGCAGAAAAACCAGAGAGTGATGTTCACAAAGAAAGATCAGAAAAAGATTTGAAGCTCCTGGAATCCAAGATGGTCAGTGTAAAAGATGGGTATGGTAGTGTTTCTCCACTTGAAGTTGCACAAGCTAAAGAGGAACAGGTTGGAAAAACTGTTTTAGTTGCTCCTGTGATGGAAGCTGTTTCAGAGGAACATTTTCTGGTCGAAAAGGGAAAGGCCAAAACAGATGCCCTTGTAAGATTTATTAAACCTGATGAACTTGAACAAGGCATTTCTGCAAGAAAGGAAGATATTTATGAAGGCAAGAAGGTCAAAAGTTTGACCCATGAAGAGAAAGCTTTGACAAATTCTGCTGAAGGCATTTTATCTGAAAAACAGACTGTTAGAGATGTTTTCCATAGTGTTGCCCCCATTGTTGTAGTAGACCAGGAGCAATTAGACACAAAAACTTCAACAACGCCAGTAATGGATATTATGCATGACAAACAACTCATTGCAAAGGAAGGAGATGCTCGAAGAGAAACTTCTGAAAAGTTTATTGCATCAGTTGATGACAGCAAAAACATAGACAGGAACGAAAAGGTTCAAGTGAAAGACCAGCTAAAAATTGACAAAATCACAAGGGGTACTCTAGTAGAACAGGATAAACAAAGAGCTGAGTTTACAACAGAAAAATTACTGCAAGGTCCAGGCAAATATACCAGAAGTGAAGAGGTTATCCAAGATGCAAAACAGGTAATTATTGAAAGTGATAAGTTTTCTTCAAAAACATTACCAATTCAACAAAAAGACAAACTTATCCAGGATTATATTGGAAAGCAAGGAGTAACTATGATAACCAGTGAGACACCAGAAAAACACAAGAAAGAGGGGCTCATTATGGAAAAAGATAGAGCTGCAAAAGTTAAGGATCAAATTCCAAAAGACATTGTTAAACCAGATCAAATTGAGTGTAAGGCAATAATAGAACAACAAAAGGTCACTGAACTTCAGAAAGTTAAACAGCAGATAGACAAGACTACTAAGACTGACACAACTGAGAGTGGTAATAATACAGAGCGAATGGAAAAATTGGAATGCCAGCACACATTTGACAAAGATGAGATAATTTCTCAAAAGTCCAAACCAGCAAAAGTCGATTTTGTGTCATCTGGAATTATGCTTGAGCCCTCTGTCAAAAAGCCCTCAGTTGCAGATGTAACCACTATAAAAATGGCTGACAGTCTTGAAACAGTCTTGAAAAGGGGGTGGTCTGATGTTGGGGAGTCTTTTCTGGAGGCACAAACTGGAATTCCTCTACATGAAGTTCAAAGTTTGACAACAAAGGAAGGAGATACTCAAGAGGCTATCACCACCAAGCAAGGAGTTAAGATTTTGGAAACAGCAGACATTAATATCAGAAGAAATGTTTAGAGGTATATTGACTGAAATCTAAAAATTCACAGAGCACTGTGTTTCTGGTCTGAGCACCACTATCTTTTTTCACTCTTCCAAGCGGACATTCATATCATCACACCCATTTGCTTTAGCACAAACGCTGCAGACTCAAGACTTTTTTTCTTTTCTGATCTACACGGTTTTACATTTGCTTCTTGACACTATTTTCTAATTTTGTGTTGTGTCACTTACATTTTTGAAAAAAAAAAAAAAGGTCAAATGAACAGGTAACCTCTTCTTCCTCTTTACATGTTTTCCATGCTGTGTCTGTCTTGAATGTCCGTTGTTCACCCCATTACTCTTGTAAGTTTCTGACTGTGGGTAATTTCATTTTTAAGTTCCGGTTGAGAAGAAGCAGCCACCAGCACAAGCCAAAGAGGCAGTAGTAGAGCCAGATACTTCGCAAGAAGGTATCACTTTTTGAGAATACATTATTTGTATATTAATGAATCTCTTGAGTAAATTTAGAGGGGATAAGCTCGTTAGAGTCAGATTGAAAGTTTTGATATTTGTCTTTAAAGAAAGCAAATATAAACCTCCAGTGAAAGTTCAAGAGGCTGTCAAAAAGCCAGAAGACAAAAAGGAAAAGAAGTTGGAGAAAAAAGCAACTCCACAAGAAGAACTAAAACCAGGTATCCTGGGCATAAATAATTAACCTATACAATTTAAGAAAGACTTAACATTTTCTTCTTTGTTAAAAATAAAGCAGTCAAGCCTGTTGCAAAGGTGGAAGACCAAGCCAAGATAGTTTCAGAAGAGAAACCTCTTGTAGTAGAGGCCAAAGTTCCAGAGAAAGGTAGCCATTTGCTGAATTATCTCTTTCATCTCCTTTGAGGGGGCATTTTAGTCCATTTCACCAGCATCTTTTATGCAGCAGTGCAAACTTGTTTGATTGTCATTCGGCTTTATTTTGGTCGATTAGACCTCTTCTTTTTTTCTTGTCTGGTTTCAATTGTTTATTTCACTAACCAGCTATATTTTGAATCCAATGGCGTGTATTGTTTGACAATTCATTTTAGCTTATCATGTGATATTCTTAAGTCATTCATCTAAAATGTTTAAAACTCATCCTCTTCCAATAAATGTTTTGTGTGTATATGTAATTACTTATATTCTACTACTACAAGGCCTAAACATGAAATTGCTAAAATTGTTGAACAGTCCTAATTATTAACATTTTGTGACCTATACCTCTATATTAGATGAAACCAAGGGGCCAGTCCAGGCACCGGGAGGAGTCAAGAAAGGTAGGAACAAAATCTTTTTTTTTTTTTTTCTGCACTTTCTATAATGTATGCATGGTATTTAGTTCATAGTAAACTATCCATTTGGGACACATACACTGCATTTTTTATGTGTGATAAGTGTGCATTTGCAGCACGCTTTTTTTTTTAAGCTCTGAAAAAAATTTGTTCAGTGTGTAATGTAATGTAATGTGATCTCATGTGTGTAAGTAACACCAAACCTCTGCCACCTCAGAAATGGTTGCACCCAAAAAAGGTAAAACTCCGAAAGAGGAGGAAGCAGGCACATTTGCGATTCCTACGTTAAAGAAAACCACACCAAGGATCGCCAAGGACATGGAGGAAGAAATGGAGATGGTAAAACTGAAGAAAATCCCAACTGTTTCACCTGAGCAGCCTGAGGAAGTGGAGAAACCCAAGATAGCCACTACAACAACAGTGCATGCAGTTGAGGAAATAGTCCGTAGAGATGAAGAATTTGAGATTTCAATTGCTACAAGAAAACCAGCAGAGGAGAGAAAGCCTCGCGACAAAGCAGAGGTAGTGAAAAAGCCTGAGGTTGTTAAGCCAAAGGAAGAGAAAGAAAAGGAGCCACCTAAAGATGCTTGGACACGGCAGAAAGCACCTCCAAAAGACAAGAAACCAGAGGAGAAGATTTCACTGAAGATTGCTCCAAAAGCTCCAAAACCAGAGGAACCCCCAGCACCTGAAGGTGGTCTGAAAAAAGTAAAAAATTACCTTTAGATGAAGAAGAGCCTGAAATTGTGAAGCTAAAACCATTTGAGAAGCCCGTGAAACCAACTGAAGAACCAGAAAAGGACAAAAAAGACAGACCAGACAGGGATAAGGTGCCTTTCGACAAGCGAGAACGGACTCCTAGAGAAGTGGAACCCAAAGAACCCCCAAAGAAGCCTGAAAAAACTCCAGCAGAAGAAAAAGAGCCAGAAAAGGTGGCCAAACCTATAGACAAAAAGAAAGCTCCAGAAAAAGAACCAGAAGAATCAAAATTGCCAATAGGGAAGGGTAAAATCCCCAAACCAGAGGAAGAAAAGGAGGAAGTTAAGCTTAAACCTTTTACTAAACCTAAAGAAGCTGAAAAGCCTGAGAAGAAACCAGAAGAGGATAAAGAAAAGAAGCCCATTGATGATTTTAGTCGACGCCGGATAAGTCCAGAAGAGAAAATAAAGGAAAAAGAACCAGCAAAGAAACCGGAGATGGCTAAAATTCCGGAGAAGAAACCAGACAAGCCAAAAGAAGCAGAGGCTGTCCCTGAAAAGAAAGTTCCAGCTGCTGTTAAGAAGCCTGAAAAGACCCCAGAGGAATCAAAACCAGTACAGTTGAAGAAAGGTGTCACTCCAAAACCAAAAGTTGAAAAGGAAGATGTGGCTTTACAACCTGTGGAGCAGCTCAAGAAGGCCGAGCTAAAGAAGACGCCATCTCCCAAGGTTGAGAAACTAAAGGAAGCTGAAAAAGTTCCTGTTGAGAAGATTCCAAGTGTAGAAAAACTCAAAAAGGTGCCTAAAGTGGTTTCACCTAAAGAATCACCCGTAGATGCTGTCACACTTAAAAAGATTCCTAAGAAACCTTCACCAGAGGAAGACAAAGGAAAAATCCCAATAGTTAAAGAGGTGTCCCCTGGAGCAGGTCCAAATGAGAAAGGTTGCCACTCAGCCTGAGGAGGAGGTGTTTGAAGAGGAATATGAGGCTGAGGAAGAGGCTGAAGGTGAAGATGAAGCCTGGGGATGGGAGCTGGTCCCTGTCGAGGGGTACGAAGGTGAACCAGAGGAGGGAGCTGTGGAGGTGCCAGGGTTTGCCAGGAGAGGTGAGACCGGGCCGGCCCTTTCATTTGGGGGCTGAAAAAACATACCCTTCCTTCATGGACAATAACCTTCCTCCATTCCACTACTCCATTTATGCCTTCATTCAAGCTGCCTTCATAATTTGCAGTCATTTTGAATTTTGCACCATCTTTTACCTGTTCTATGTTCATTTTCATTCAGTCTGCAACCATATTCACTACCTTCATTTCGATCTTTGTTTGTCTACCATATTCATATAATGCCCATTGTCACTATGATTTTAAATTACTTTCAGAATTTTGTATATTTTTAATCTTCCACTTGTCTTATGTTTCTTTGTTCATATTTTTGCTTTCTGTCACCTCTGTCTACCATTTTAAGTCATGTCATTAATGTCCATCAGTACTGTCAAACCTGAGTTATCATCCTCTCTACTTTGCATGTCCCCATCATGCTGTCTAGTTTAAATCCTGTGACTATTACTTAACACACTCTCACTTGTGCCGCAAACTAATTTTAATATTTCTGCACAGAGGGACAGCCGGCTGGAGAAGAGGCAGGAGCTGGCAGAGGCAGAGGCCTAAGACGTAAGTAACAAAGACGTTTATCTCAAAGAAAGTCTTGTGTAGTGATCCAACAAATTACTTCATATTGCATTGAATTGATGAGTTATTTTTTGTATTTTAGCTAAACAGACACCATCCCCTGGTGAAGGCAGGGGCCGCGGTGTGAAACCTGGTGGTAGAGGCCCCACACCTCCAGAGGAACCATTTGCAGGCTTTAAGCTCAAAGCCGTTCCTCTTAAATTCACCAAAAAGCTTCAGGATATTGTGCTGCAGGAGGCCGAGTCCATTGGTTCCTCTGCTCTGTTTGAGTGTGAAGTCTCTCCTTCCACTGCTGTCACTTCTTGGATGAAAGATGGCAGCAACCTGCGTGAAAGCCCCAAACACAAGTTCACCTCTGACGGCAAAGATCGCAAACTGGCCATCATTGATGTGCAGCTGTCCGACACTGGTGAATACACCTGTATCGCCAAGAACGCTGGCAAGGAAGTCCAATGCTCAGCCAAACTCATTGTTGAAGGTAATTATCTTACATTATTTTAGTACAATCAAGATGAAAAGACTAGAATGTTTAAGTTAATACAGTTGTTTTGAAGATATAGATTATAATGAATGATCTTTACTCTTTCTTCACAGAGTTGCCAGTGAAATGGCTGAAGGAGCTTGAGCCAGAGACCTCAGCCATTAAGGGCCAGCCTATATACATGACGTGTGAGTTGAACAAAGAGAGAGAAGTGATTTGGAAAAGGGACGGCCAGCTCTTAAAGAAAAAGGAGAACAAGATCCAGATCAACATTATTGGTATGCAGCATGCTGTGACCATCCAGAATTCCTCAGAGGAGGACGCCGGGGTTTACTCTTGTGAAGTGTCTGGACAGGAGGATTGTAAGACTTCCACTAATGTTAAGATAATTGGTAAGTATTGGTAACTATGCAGCACTTCCAGCTACATATTCTTGATTCATTTGCTTACGTAATACATGCTCTATTAGAAATTATTAAGGACTGGATCGTAAAGCCACTGAGAGATCAGCATGTCAAACCCAAAGCCAATGCTACTTTCAAATGCGAGCTGTTCAAAGACACCCCCAACTGGAAGTGGCTCAAGGGCGAGAATGAGGTCACTCCTTCTGATAAAGTGGAGATCAAGAAAGAAGGGAAAGAGCTGACCCTCACTATCAAGAACTGTCAGCCTGATGATGTTGCAGAATATTCCATGGAGGTGGAGGGTCGCATCTACACTGCCAAGCTCACATTAGGAGGTTTATCTATTTTACTATTTACTGAGTACTGTTTTCTACATATTTTTCCTGAATCCAAACACAGCCTTACTTTCAAGTTTCAGCAATTTTTTCTGAGCAGTGTTGTAGAAATGTACGAGTGTTAACACTTGTTATTCTCAGAGCGTGAAGCTGACATCCTGAGACCCTTGGCTAGCGTCGAGGTGACCGAGAAGGAGGATGCCGTATTTGAGACTGAGATCTCTGAAGATGATATTCCCGGAGAATGGAAGCTCAAAGGAGAGGTTTTGACCAGATCTCCGGTAAGATTGGATGATTTTGGATTTGCAAAAAATGACATGTTTTTAATTTGATGCAGGAATAATATTGTAAACATTTTAGGCATATAATGTACTCCATGGTCCAGCTAATCTTTTGTTTAAGGACCAGGCAATGTATGTAATGTAAAATTTCCAAATGTGTTAACTTTGTCGTTGATTATCAGACATGCGATATCCAAATGGAGCGCGGAGTTCGTCGTCTTATTTTGAAGAACTGCCAGCTGGATCAGGCCGGTGAAGTGTCCTACCAGGCTCTGAACGCTGTGACAAACGCCATGCTGAACGTCAAAGGTAAGCCCCGCTCTGGACTTAAAGGCTGAGAAAACATTATTGTACTTATCTATCTATTAGCTGTAAAAATAAAGATGTAAGGTCCGGAAAAATGCAATAAAGAGAATGAGAATGGACCTTAGATCTTTATTTCCAAGGGTTTTCGTGAACACAGTGTTTGGCTTTTGTGATTTTACACAGTCTAGAAGACAAGAAGACATTTCATTGAGGATTTTTCCCTTTTTCAAAAATGTATGTCTTTGTGTCTTTTCAGTGGATACTTGTCTTGTGTTTGTTTGTTTTTATCAATGTACAACTTTGTTATAAATGTGACGTCTATACATTTATTTTGTTCAATGGAATTTGTCTTTTGTATTCTTTACAGGAGTCTATGTCCATTTGTTCTGTCTGTCTTGTGATATTAAGTTTATACTGTAAAGTGGCCAGTTTATTAGGACAACAATTATTAGACACAAAGTTTATTTTGTGTTAGCAGATAGATCATACACATTCTTAAGGGAGTTTGCAATGAGGTGAACCATCTTGAATTATTAGGAGGTTTTGTCAACTGTGACTTCAATCCTGAAACCTTTGTGGCATTTTTTTTTTTTTTTTTTTTGAGATCTACCACTTCCACCAATACAAAGCAGATCCATGAACACCATTATGCATTTTGAAGTGAGAAGACGTTCATGTTCAATTGGCTGAAGACATCTGGAGCTATTGTACATTCTTTAGCATGTAACAGCAGACATTCAGAGGAAGATGATTAGAGCAGTAAGGTGCTCAGCTTTTAAGCTTCAAATGCAAATGCTCAGTATATTGAGCTTTATTGTGTAGGAATCAGCAATCCAAATAGCTGGGGTGGGTTGGGTGGGGGGGGTAGCACAGCCTATCTGATGACCCCTGGATTTAAAAAAAGAACAGGGCACAGTTAGAGCGTGGTTACATGACCCAAAAGGATGACAGCTGGACCAAGGGCTCAGGAGCTTAGATAAGGAGAGAGGAGCCTAGTGTGTGTTTAGACCAACAGATTAACACGAGGATTGACCAACACACAACTGAAATATGTACATAGTAAACTGACCACTAGTTGTCAACTTGTTTGTCAAGTCTTGTGTGTTGTTAAAGTATGTGTCCCTGTATTACTTCCAACCCAGAAATCGAAATGGACTTTGTGGTCCCTCTGAAGGATGTTTCTGTGCCTGAAAAGAAACAAGCCAAGTTTGAATGCACCATCACTAAGGATGTAGCTAAGGTCATGTGGTACAAAGGGGCTGATATCATCACCCCAGACCAAAAGTTTGACATCATTGATGATGGAAAGAAGCATATGTTGATCATAAACTGCTGCGAGTTTGACGATGAGGATGATTTTACTATTGAGGTTTTGGGCAAAAAATCAACTGCTAGACTCACAGTAGAGGGTAAGTCTACAAGCCCAGTAGATACTGAATCTGCCTTTATTCATTGAGTTGGTTTTTACTATTTCTGAACTAACTCATATGAATATGCCCTACTAATACAATATAGGTATCAGGCTCAAGTTTATCTCGCCTTTAAAAGACCAAACTGTGAAAGAAGGCAAAACGGCTCGTTTTGAGCTGGAGCTTTCTCACGAGAACATCCCGGTCACATGGTACAAGAACGACATTAAAATCCATCCAAGCCGAACTGTGATAACTCACGTGGACGGAAAGAAGCATGTGCTTGAAATAAAAGATGTGACTCTAGATGATACTTGCCAAATTAAAGCAGAGGCCAAAGGGATTCCCTCCATGGCGAATTTGACGGTTATAGGTAAAACTGAGTGTCCCATCGTGCACTTGTTCCTTCCTTCCGCACAGCTCACTCCACAGTCTTCCATGAGTGTGTCTCTTCACCAAACTGCCCGTCTTTTTAAGTGTTCCATGTTTGATAATTGTACCATTTTCATTTCAAAACGTCTGTCCCCTGTTTGTTATGTTCCATCTCAGTGTGTTTTTGTACAATTGTATGTCAAATCAAACATTTCCCCGTTCCAGAGGGAGATGCATACTTCACAGTGAAACTCCAGGACTACACTGCAGTGGAGAAAGACCAGGTGGTCCTGGATTGTGAGCTCAACAAAGATGTGGAGGTCATGTGGTACCACAATGAAACTGAAATCAAAGTCTCAAAGGGGGTTTTGATTAAGGCTGAGGGCAAACGCAGAACCCTCACTATCAAGAAAGTAGCTGACAAAGACAAAGGGCAGTATCTGTGTGACTGCGGAACAGACAAGACCACAGCAATGCTTCACATTGAAGGTAAAAATACGAATCCACCAGTTTTCACAAGATTCACCCCATTACAACAACTTTTTTGCTCATCTTTCAACTGCATTGCCTCATAATGTTGCATTGATTCTTTGGGGCAGTTTTTGCTCTTAAAGTTTTTCATTTACTAAACTTCATTTTCACTTTGTATTGTTTTTGTTTCGCAATGATGTTAACACTTTGCAAGAGCCAGTCCTTAAGTGGACAAATCTTGTAGTGTTCTTGCACTGTCTTGTCTTGTTTTGGTCATCATGCAACATTCTGTACGCTTTTGAAGACACTTCTTTATATGGTGTCTAATAAAGCACGTGTTTTGTCTGTTCACGTTTATGTGTTTGTACCTATGTATTTGTCCTGTGTATGTTTTGTGTTGTCCTTGTGTCCATGTTCCTTGTCTTCAGTAAGAATTTTGTTCCTTTTTTTGAAACATCAGCTCGCCACATTAAAGTGGTCCGTCCACTTTATGGCGTTGAAGTGTTTGATGGGGAAACCGCTCGCTTTGAGGTCGAGCTCAGCGAAGACGATTTGCATGGCCAGTGGAAACTGAACGGAGAAGTCCTCAGTCCATCTGCTGTATGTCCCCTTTCTTAATAGTGTTTTTTTTTTTTTTTTTTTTTTTTTTCACTTTTATTTTGGAGTTGAAATGAAAGTGAATTGATGATTATTTATAAGTTGTGAGTACTGTGGATTTTTTCACTAAAGTTTTTGGGCCACCTGCAGGACATTGAAATTGTGGAGGATGGTGCCAAACACACTTTGGTGTTGTACAACTGCAAAGTCCCACAGACGGGCGAGATTTCATTTTGCGCCGCAAATGCTAAGTGCGCTGCTAACCTCAAAGTGAAGGGTGAGCTTTACTTCTCAACTCTTATAGCTGTCATGGCTTTCTTCTCAAAAATCTTCAAGTGTTTATCCTTTGGAATTGTAATAGTTATTTACATAAATCCTGGGGTAAATGCTATTACACGTATTTGTCGCGCTTGCTGAAGTTGTCTTTTACAAAGCTTCAACCATGCTTTGGAATTAATTCAATTTGTCTGAACCAACAGAGATCCCAGTCTCGTTCCTTACACCGCTGACAGATGTTCATGTGTACGAAAAAGATGAGGCTAGATTTGAGCTGGAAATTTCTCGAGAACCCAAAAGCTACCGTTGGCTCAAGGGAACTCAGGAGTTGTCAAGTGATGACAAATATGAGCTTGTGAAGGAAGGGACAAGACACGCTCTTATTGTGAAATCTGCCAAATATGAAGATGAGGCCAAGTATATGTTTGAGGCTGAAGATAAGAGGACATCCGCAAAACTCTTTATTAAAGGTAAACGGGTGCTTGTAAAAAATCCGTAAACGGGTTGTCATTCTTGTGCTTATTATCTCAAGTTTATCATAATTTTGAAGCAGCTCCTCTTTGTTTCTTCAAACCAAACCTCTTCTGTAAAATAAATTAGATTATTATTTATCTGGATATTTGGGCCACAGGTAAAGCAGCTTAACGCCAATCCCCTCTGATGCCCCATTCAAGTTTTAATTTTCTGCAGTGGTCTAAGCATTTCTGTCTAAAACTTGTATTTATCAGGTATCCGCCTTGAATTTCTCAAACCGATCAAAGACGTTACCGTGAAGGAGCGTGAGACGGCAGAGTTCAGCGTTGAACTGTCTCACGAAAACATCCCTGTGGTGTGGTACAAAAACGGCGTCCGTCTCCACCCCAGCAAAGTGGTGCACATGTCGGAGGAAGGCAAAGTTCATACACTCGCCTTCAAGGAGGTCACCATAGACGACACATCCCTGATCAAAGTGGAGGCTATGGGCAAGACATCAGAGGCCATGCTCACAGTGCTTGGTGAGTTTGCAGGAAATGTAGTTTTGATATACCAGGGCTTCACAATATTTTGACTGCTTAACTAACTTCTTCTCTTATCTTTTTTTAATTTCTCCCTAGAGGGTGACCTGTACTTCACGGCCAAGCTCCAGAATTACACTGCTGTTGAGAAAGAGGAGGTGATTCTGTTGTGCGAGCTGAGCAAGGCCAGCGGTGAGGTCAAATGGTTTAAAGACGGTAACGAAATCTACCCCTCCAAGAATGTGCTCTTCCAGTCTGACGGCAAGAAGCGCATGCTGGTCATCAAGAAGGCAGCCAAGGGCGACATGGCGGCCTACACGTGCGACTGTGGCACCGACAAAACCACAGCTGACCTGAACATTGAAGGTAATACCTGCGGCGGTCCCAGCTCCACACCTGCGATCGTGATTGGACAGATGTATCAGGCCCCACCCACTCAGATCACCAAAGCTTTGCCTCCCATTGGGCTCTTCGATCAGATTTGTCTGTCATGTCCGACTCCTGCAGATAATCCAACTTTATACATTCAAATTGAGTATTATAAATGTACAGGAAAGACTTAAAGGCATCTAAAGAGACATAAATGTGTGTGTAAATGTCCCTAAGATGTCTATTAAGTGTTTATATACATTTGATAATCCTTCCTGTGTACAGGTTGAAGCATGTATATTTTCAGTCCCAGCTTAAGGGAGAGGGTTTTCTTCCTTTTAGGTTCATTTTTATAGATCACTACAATTAAAATGTCTATTATTTTTATGTAAAAAAATAAATATATAAATATTATATTATAACTCTGACACACAAATATGCCAATTAGGGTTAGGGACCTGTTAGGATTTACTGAAGTAAGCTGATTAATAATATTATAGCTTTATTATGGGTAGTGTAGGATTAATGTATACGGTTGGATTTTCATCAGGAAATATGTTATGCTTGTATGCAAATTGTAAGTCACTCTGCAAGAGAGTGTCAGTGTCAGCTGCTGGCCAAATTGTCACGTCTGTGTCCATATCAAATGTTTATTGTTCCCAGCTGTAAATATATTTTTTCACTAAGATGTGTTTTTCTTTTTCACGCCTGTGCTCTGGGTCACAACTTTTGTTTGCGTTTGTGATTAACATGTGTTTAAACCTCTGCAGAGCGTGACATCAAGGTGCTCAGACCTCTCTACAGTGTGGAGGTCACCGAGACCGAGACGGCCAAGTTTGAGACTGAGATCTCTGCGGATGATCTACATGCTACGTGGAAACTGAAGGGAGAGACACTCATGCCGTCTGCTGTAAGATTACATAGCAGAAAATTAGATTTATTCGATTATTATGCAGCATTTGTAAAACATTTAAAATAAGAATGTTATAAGTTGTACAATGTCAGATAAATTAAAACAACTAAAAATACAAAGTCTTGTACGCAGAGTAGTTAAAATAAGTTAGCTTGCAAGTTCAGTGTAAAATGTATAGTGGATTTTTTTTTTCTACTTGTAGGATGTGGAAATCAAAGAGGAGGGCGCTCACCACATTCTGATTCTCTTCAATTGCCGCAAAGACATGGCCGGAAGTGTGGACTTCTCGGCAGGGAATGCCAAGTCAGCAGCTCAGCTTAGGGTCAAAGGTGAAAGAAATTACTTGCTAATATTGATATATGCAAAATACTTGAAAAAACCTTGCTAAAATGAAAACTATGGTAAACAAGCCTGCAAAACCTGTAAAAAATGTTACCTAAGATTTTGGTAGAGGTTTAAATTGTAAATATTATACTTTTTGTCTGGTTGTTGTAGCCATGTTCATAGTTTATCAGTAGTTTATCTACAGGCTGATGTGTGGCCAGCAGGCGAGTAGAGATAATGCGCTGTGTAGACGTAAGTGACAGCTCTGTTATTAAACAAACATCCATCTTGTGGTCCAGCTGTCAGCAGGTCATCTTTAACTGGCCATAAAGGGGCCTTAATTCTGGCATGTGAAGCTGTCCCTTGTAAATACTTGATACCACTTGTTAATCCAAAGTGACAACCTAAAGTTCCCAAACACCACAACATGGCAGCATTACAACACTCTGCTAGCACTGTCATGTAAGTTCTACAGCTTTACATTGGGTAACTTCATATTCTGCTTTTCCTAGAAAATTGCAGGCATTTGATTGACAGTAGCAGACTGTTGTAGCTCTGATGTGTTTGGCAGAGGTGGGCTCTCAGCCAATCAGACCTCTTGGTTATTTTAGAAGGTGCATTCCTTTTCTAGAGCAGGTTTCCAGTGATTGGCAGCAGAGCAGGACGTGACCCCGGATTTTACTGGTTTGTGCCGGCCACTTACATATTCCATTGGGACGTATGCTAATGAGCTAACCCCCCCAGTGCCAGGTCCCACTGTGGCTGTCTTTAGTTGGCCTGAGGGCTTCAGCGGCCTGCCTTCGGCTCAACCACACCATGCGGATTAACCATTGAGGAGTAGCTGTTTCCCTGCGGAGCGTTTTGGGATCTATTGACTTGTTTTGGGGAGTAACTAACCATGTCTTCTCCCCAATCCAAAGCCCGAGTCATCGGCCTGAAGCGGCCTCTGAACGATGTTACCGTCACCGCTGGGGAGACTGCCACCTTTGAGTGTGAGCTGTCTTATGAAGGCATCGCTGTCGAGTGGTTCCTAGGGGGTACAAAGCTGGAACCAAGCGACAGAGTAAGTCCACGTCCATGCACCTTAAACTCACACTTGACTGCACTTCCTACATCCACCACTAGAGACACTACCCCTCATCAATGCATGTTATAGTTTGTCCCAAATCCCCTTTTGTTTGTCCCTACCAATGAACAACATGTTCAGCTGTGTCTTCATATAAGGGCGTGCTGTGGGACAGGATGCCAGCAGAGCATTTGATCCTGGTTTTGAGATAACGCAGGAGGGAGACTTTTCTGCCATGCCAGCGTTTCTCCAGGGTTATTTTTAACAGCTGCAGAAGGTTGAAGATCAAGGCAGGTGGCAACAAGAGCTATTTGACAGCTTTTAAAAAATCACTTGTTGCACTGTAAATGTTTTTTCCTTGTCATGGTACAGTAGTGAACTTAAGACATAAAAGAGTCTTGTAATAAAATCTAGGCATAAACTGGGATTAGGCTGATCATCATTTGTAACCAGAGAGGTCATGGTTTCTACTGTCATTTGATATGTTTCTTGCTTGTGTAATTTGCAGCAAGCAGAAACCTTTTGGTAAAAAAAAATGTAAAAAAATCTCAAATTGTAGTGATAAAGTTTATGTGCTATCTCTTAACCTGGTTAAAAATGAATCTAAGACATATTTTATTTATATTTTTAAAAATGTTTACTTGATTAGCTGGTAAACATGTTAATTTTGATGATAATTAAAGGTGAACTATCCAAAATATGTTATAAAATGTAAAAAAAAAAAAAAACCTAACAGTGATAAGAATATAGTCATAGTTAATTGTGTGTTTATATTTGAATTTGAGCTAAACAATGCTATATAAAAAAACAAAAAAAACAAAATTTATACTAGACTGATAAGATTAGCCTTGTAAAGACCTTTTGGTTGTGTGAGGAAGCAATAACAGTTTTACAGACTGTTAAATAAACTAACAAGAAAGTCATTTAAACAGGACGCTAATAAATAAAGTTTACTACACATTAAACCAAAGTTTGAGCTAGACATTTTCTAATTTTCTTCAAAAATATAAATTTTAATATTTAATTTTTCTAATATAGTGCTAAATGTTCTAAATTCTTTATTTACACAGTTAGTGTAAAATGTTGGTTGTCACCAGCAAAAATGTACAATGTACAGCACTTTTTTTTTTTTAATATTTAATTGTTGTGAAACAATTAAATGCAAAGCTTCATGTAAACATTTGGAACATATAGTAATGTTTGGTTAATATTTTTGTGGTTATATGTTGGCTTTCCTTTGAGTGAGTCACATACAGTGAGTGAATATGAGTAAAAGCAGCCAGGTGTCAAGAGGTCACATGGTTTAAATCTGGTGTAGGAGAAAGCAGCTGCTAGCGTTCATTTTAGCTGTCAGGACTTGGCCTACAGAGCTGCTAGAGACACGTAACATAAATTTCACTTTCAAATGTTGAAAATTAAAAAGTACAATTATGTTCAGGAATATTGCTACTGGGATATAGTGGGATATAGTGATATAGAGATTACAAAAAAGTATTTCTTTCTTGCCTGTTGTGTTGCATATTTAATCTAAACAGATGATTTGGAATAAAGTGAGAAACTGTAAAATTCAGTGATTGGGACATGCACATCTAACATTTATTCTGACTGTTGAACTGTTCCTAGTCCAAAACATTGGAATGTGCAAGTTTTTCCATGTAAAGCAAATTATTTGCTTACTCATTCTAACCTAACTAGTTTGATGAGGTGTATTTACATTTGTGTTCTATTTAACTGACACAATAAAACCTGTTGTTCATATTCAGGGTAGGTTTAATGCTGCTTTTGTCTAACAGGTGGTGCTGAAGACTGAGGGTAATGTCCACAGCTTGACTCTGCGTAATGTCCAGCTCAACGAAGCTGGACTGGTTAAACTCACCGCCAAAGACTTTACAACTGAGGCTAGTCTCACTGTCAAAGGTAAGACTAGCTTTTGCCAAATCTATTGCCATCTTTACTTTAAAATCTTAAAGCACACCAAAGTCTTGTAGACTCTGTTGGAGAGAGTTTTGGAAGTAGCTGAAAGGCCAAAAAAATCTAGCAATGACACATTTTCTATTCATTCAGAGCCACCAGTAGAGTTCACAAAGCCACTGGAAGACCAGACAGTGGAAGAGGAAGCCACAGCAACACTAGAATGTGAAGTTTCCAGAGAAAACGCAGAGGTACAGTGGTTCAGAGATGGACAGGAAATCCGCAAGACAAAGAAGTACGAGGTAATTGTCGACGGCCGCAAGAGAACGCTGCTCATTCACGACTGCACTATGGACGACTCCAGGACATACACTTGTGACGCCAAGGATTTCAAAACCTCTTGCTTCCTTAATGTTGAGCGTAAGTGAAATAAAATTAAAATTGTTCCACAACTAACATAAAATATCAAGGACATTAATTTCTTTTTGGTAAGATGTCCCTTTTAATTATAATGGTATGTTTTTCTAGCTCCACATGTTGAGTTCTCTAAGCCACTCCATGATGTTGAGGTCAAGGAGAAGGAATCTGCCAGGTTTGAATGTGAAGTGTCCAGAGAAAATGTTAAAGTGAGTCCTCTCAAAAATTCAAAAAAATCTAAAAAATTTAACAACTAACACCTAATTGTTACTGTGTGCCAGGTCCGCTGGTTCAAGGACGGAAGTGAAATCAGGAAAGGGAAGAAGTACGAGATTATTGCACAAGGTCGCCAACACATCCTCATCATCCACAAGTCCGCATTTGATGATGAGGCTGAATACGAATGTGACGCAAAGACTTCCAAGTCCTCCGGCATGCTCACTGTCGTTGGTAAGAAGTACATTTTTTCTACATTAAAATATACCAATCATTCAAAAATTGTGGTGAGCCATAAATTGTAAACAAGCAAGTTTATTGGAAGAATGTTGTGACACTGAATCCGCATTGTATCTCTGCAGAGGAGGAAGCGCGCTTTACAAAGAACCTGGCCAACGTGGAGGGCACAGAGACAGACAGCGTGAAGTTGATCTGTGAGGTGTCCAAACCCAGCGCTGATGTGACATGGTACAAAGGAGACACCGAGCTGCCCGAAGGTGGCCGCTATGAACATATTGTGGACGGAAAGAGACGCATCCTGCTCATTCAGGATCTCAAGATGGACGACGCAGGAGAGTACAATTGCAGGCTGAGCCCCACCATCAAGACCTCTGGCAACCTCAAGATTAACGGTATGGCTTACAGAACAACTAACATTACACTAGGTTTCAATTTGCTTAGCTGCTACTTCCATTAGTGGCCAGTAGTACTGCACTGGAAAATCACATCATGCAAAATTTGATTCAGATTATAATTTATATATTCTTCTTTTTGTTTCAGAGTTGGCTGCTGAGTTCATTTCCAGACCTCAAAACCAGGAAGTGGTCGAGGGCCAGAAGGCCGAGTTTACTTGCACCGTTTCCAAGGATACATTTGAAGTAAAATGGATGAAAGGCGACAAGGAGCTTGAAGCTGGTGAGAAATACCAGATGGTCAGAGATGGCAAGAGACGGGGTCTGATCATCAAGAACGCCGAGCTGAAAGATGAAGGCGGATACGTGGTAATGATCGGACCAACTAGAGCCAGCGCTGACCTCACTGTGCTTGGTAAGCCCTGCCTACCACCCCCTGTCCATATTAGAATAATAAATAATGCTTATCTGTCTATTAAAATTATACTACTGAAATACTATTTGTTCAAAACTAATAATGTAATTTGTCCACTGCAGAGAAGCTGAAGGTGATCACTCCCCTGAAGGACTCAGAGGTCCTGGAAGGCCGGGAGATTGTTCTGAACTGTGAGGTGAACTCTGAGGGAGCCAAAGCCAAGTGGCTGAGAAATGATGAGACTCTATTTGAGAGCAGCAAGCATGTGATGCTCCAAAGGGACAATGTCTTCTCCCTGAGAATCAAAGACGCTCAGAGGGGAGATGAAGGCGACTACAGCATCAACCTGACCAACCATAGAGGAGAGCAGGCCAAGAGCGCCTGCAAACTCACTGTTAAAGGTTTGTATTGGATTATGAAAACATTTTAGTTTGTGTACAATATAACGTAATTTTGAATATGTTTTGTCTTATTCAGAGGAGAGCCTTAGGATTGTGGCACCTCTTGAGGACATTGACACTCAGGAGAAGAAGACAGTCAGCTTCTCTTGTAAAGTGAACAGACTCAATGCCACAATCAAATGGATGAAAGGTGGCGAGGAGATCACCTTCAGCAAACGCATTGTGTACAGAGTGGACAAAGACAAGCATACGCTGACCATTAAAGACTGCACATTGGCCGACGAGGGCGAGTACACCGCCGTGGCTGGAGACAGCAAATCCACAGCCGAACTGATCATCAGTGAGGCACCCACAGACTTCTCAATGCACCTGAAGGACCAGACCATCACTGAGTTTGAGGACGCAGAGTTCTCCTGCAAACTGACCAAAGAAAAAGCTGAAGTCAAGTGGTACAGGAATGGACGTGAGATCAGAGAGGGACCCAGGTGAGGAATTCAAACTTGCAAGACAACAGTTAAAAAATATATATGGGTGCATATATATTGATCTGTGAGGTGTCCATGATGCCCATTTTTTCCATAAATAATTAAAAACTTTTGCTAAATAATGTTTTTTCCCCTACAAAATTCTGTCAGTAGTGCAACACAGGCCTACAGCGAAACCTGGAAAGTTTTTGAAAGAAGTTGTATGTCGTTTTTTGAAAAAAATCTGTTTTTTAAACAGGCAGTTGCAACAAAACCTGCAGGACCCCATCTATCATTTATAGACCAGACAGACCTCTGGAGTTAAGACTGTGAGCTAAAGCCCAAAAGGAACTTATTTTATTATTATTTTGAGTAAAATCCTAATTTTCTCAGAAACTGTTAACATGTGTCTTGTTGGTGTTGCTGTGTGACAGCTGTATATTTCACAAAATTCTAAATATTAAAAAAAAAAATTAGGATGGGTCAGGAATATTTGTATACAACAGACATGTTGAATAATTTATGACAAGAAATCAAACTGCCAAATTGTAGTGAATGTCCTGCAGTGGAACAGAAAAAGTCAATAATACACTTACGCTTACATTGTATTTATAATAATATAAATTGCTTACAAAAAACTCTCTGTACACTATTTATATTTGAATTTATTATTTTATTTATGCTTTGTATTCGATTTCAAAGTTGTGTCACACTGCAGGACAAAAAAAAATTGTTACACTCCCCAAATGTCAGCTATATGCATTGATAAATTCTTACTTTTAACCTTTTCAGTGTTTTACATTTGGAATTTTCTGATTTTACTGCAATAAATGATATTGAGTGATGTAACTTACTGGATATTCATTTTAACAGATATAAATTTGAGAAGGACGGCAAAATATGCACTCTGCATATCAAGGAGTGCCGTCCTGACGATGAATGTGAATATGCCTGTGGTGTGGATGAGAAGCGATCCAGAGCCAGGCTGTTTGTGGAAGGTAAAATACTGTCTATGGACCTCAGCAACTTAAATGTTTTAATAAAAAATTAAATTTCACTTGTTTGTGTGCTGCAGAGACCCCAGTGGAGATCATCAGGCCACCCCAGGACGTTTTTGAGCCCCCAGGTTCAGATGTGGTCTTTGAGGTGGAGCTCAACAAAGATAGAGTGGAGGTGAAATGGCTCAGAAACAACATGACAGTGGTTCAGGGCGACAAGTACCAGATGATGAGTGAGGGCAAAGTCCACAGGCTGCAGGTCTGTGAGATCAGGCCCCGCGACCAGGGAGAGTACAGGGTTATGGTGAAGGACAAGGACGCCAAGGCCAAGCTCGAACTGGCAGGTAAAGAAGATCAAACTAATTATGTGAAATGTCATAGAGATGGACTAAATGTATAATCTGTACTGACTTATCCCATGTTGTGTTCCAGCCGTGCCCCAGATTAAGACTACAGACCAGAGCTATGTGACAGACGCTGGTAAACCCATAGTCATGGCAGTGCCCTACAGCGCCTATCCCCAGGCTGAGGCCGACTGGCTTTACAACAACCTGAGTCTGGCCAAAGACAGCATTTTCACCTCCTCTGACCGCACAGAGTACCGCCTAAAGGACCCCAAGAAGTCTGACCAGGGCCGATACAAGATCATTATTAAGAACAAACATGGCGAGGGCGAGGCCTTCATAAACCTGGATGTTATTGGTAAAGAGACAGACATGACTGCTGATATATAAAAAAATATTATGAGAATTAACATTTCATAATTGATTTCCTTTGGTCTTCTCTACACAGATGTCCCTGGACCAGTAAAGAACCTGCAGGTTATGGACACTGCAGATGGTGAGGTGAGTCTGGCCTGGGAGGAGCCCGAGAGCGATGGAGGAAGCAAAGTGATCGGATATATTGTGGAGAGACGCGATGTGAAGCGCAAGACTTGGACACTGGCCACAGACCACGCCGAGAGCCCAGAGTACACCGTGACAGGCCTCCAGAAGGACTCTATGTACCTGTTCAGAGTCTGCGCAAGAAACCGTGTTGGCAGCGGACCAATTGTAGAGACAGACAAACCGGTGCAGGCCAAGAACAAGTTTGGTAAGAACAATACACTATTGTACACAATTATTACAATCCAAGTAGAAAAACATATAAAAAAATACTTTACTTTGCCAGATTTTTGATTTTCTCGCAATTCTCTTTTATATCAGATGTTCCAGATCCTCCTCTGAACGTCATTGTTGGAAATGTGTCTAAGTTCGGCTGCACTGTGGGCTGGGAGCCCCCTGTGTCTGATGGTGGTTCTCCCATAACTTCATACATCATTGAGCTGAGAGACAGGACTTCTGTGAAGTGGTCTCCAGTTCAGCTGACCAAAGCCGATGAGCTCAGTGCCATCATCAATGACGTCATTGAAAACAAGGAGTACATCTTCAGAGTCAAGGCTGAAAACAAAGCTGGTGTCGGAAGACCCAGCGCTGCCTCTCAGCCTGTCAAGATCATGGATCCAATTGGTATGTTATTATTTTTTATTTACTGTGTAATTATTCATTTTGTAACAACATTTTGTCTGTTTCCATATTGCAGAGCGCCCCAGTCCTCCTCTGAACCTGACACCCCATGACCAGAACAAGAGCTCTGTGCAGCTTACCTGGGACACTCCTCTAAAGAACGGAGGCAGCATGATTACTGGATACATCATTGAGCGCTGTGAAGAGGGCAGCAACAAATGGCTGCGCTGCAATGCCCGCCTCTGCCCTGACCTCTTCTATAAGGTACATATGCTGACAAAATATTGTCAGAGTCATATAATTTCTGTTCAATTAAATGAGTGCTAAATACCAGATATTAGACACCAAAATATATGAATAGAGTTGTAAAATATTGCCAGGTTTACCATTTATAAATAGCAGATGCGGGAGACTCAAGTCACATGACTTGACTTAAGTCAGACATTAGTCACAATTTTTAGGACTTGAGACTTGCTTGACAAATACTGCAGAACAGCTTGACTTGACTTTGACTTGCTATTCACGACTTTAAACTTAACTTGCTTAGCTTTAAAAGACTCGTTTTTAGAGAAAATTAAGGATGAATTTGGGTGTGACAAATGCATTAAAAAGGACTACGTGTTTAAAAGTGAGCATTTGTGTTTAGTTGTGTTAATGAGCCATGTGGACCACTTTATTATTGCTTGGTGGATCATACAAATACCTCACATCAATGAGGAGTTCACTGTATGATTCTGTGACGTAGGTTTGAGCGTCAAAGTCCTGCCAACTTATGTATTTATTTTTTGCTAATACAATGCATTATAATTGGATTTTTGCACTTTATAAAAGGATGTCAAATTTCTGTTTGTAATTCCACTTACAGTATGCATGTCTTCAGTCTTAAGGTCTGTGTAAGATATTGAATGTTCTTGGTGTTGTAAAATGGTCACGCAAGGATGTCAGGACCACTTATTTAGTTTAGTTTATTTTAATACTATTTGCATTGTATGTGACAACTACTATCACTATCACTAGACTTTTAAAGTGTAAAAACAGTTTGGCTAAAAACAAAAGATAGTCCCACAGTGGTAAAATTAAAAAACATGAGTATGACTTGGCATGACCTGGTGACTAAAAGCAGTGACTAGACTTGTCTTGTTTGACAAAGAGCAGTGAGTCAACTTGCTAGGTTCTCATAAAGATTGACTTGGACTTGCTTGTAACTTGGAGGTGAAGACTTGATGCTTACTTGTGACTTGCACATGAGTGACTTACCCCTATCTCTGATAAATAGCATCAGGAACAAAGAACTTACTTTTAATTCTTGTTTTTTTTTAAGGTATCTGGCCTGAAACACGGAACCAAGTACAACTACAGGGTGATGGCTGAGAACGCTGCTGGAGTTTCTGACCCCTCCAATACCATTGGACCTCTGCTGGCTGACGACCCACATTGTGAGTATAAAACATAATCAGCCATTGAATTTATTTTGATAAATGCATTCAAAATGTCATCCCTTTTTCTATAACTAACTAGCTAACTTTCTATAATCATTGTCATTCTCTAGTCGCCCCAACCTTTGACCTTAGCGCTTTCAAAAATGGCCTGGAGGTGATTGTACCCCAGCCCTTGACTATCAGAGTCCCCATCACTGGATACCCCATCCCCGTGGCCAAGTGGACCTTTGGAGAGAAGCAACTGACCCCTGAGGATGAGCGCATCACCACAACGACCAAGCCCACGTTTGTCGAGCTGATTGTGACTCCAAGTGTCCGCCCAGACAAAGGCACCTACACTTTGACTCTGGAGAATGACACTGCGTCTGTCTCTGGAGAAATTGAAGTCAATGTTATTGGTAACTTAATACCCAAAATCTGAATTTAAGTTGTTAGTTTGAAATTGTATTTCACTTGCTTCAAATTTATCTCTTTTATAGCTGCTCCCAGTGCACCCAAAGACTTCAAGGTCCTGGAGGTGACACGCCAGCATGTCCACCTGAGCTGGGACGCCCCTGAGCATGATGGAGGCAGCCCCCTGACCGGATACCAGGTGGAGAAACGCGACGTGTCCCGTAAGACCTGGGTCAAGGTAAGAATGATTCTTAACATTTGAAATAATGTTGGTAATTTAAGTGTATTAAGCCGTTGGTGTTTAATTTATCATTGCTTGACTTCCCAAGGTGGTGACAGGAATCCAGGATCAGGAGTTTACAGTCACTGATGTGATTGAAGGAAAAGAATATCTTTTCAGAGTTACAGCTTGTAACAAGTGTGGCCCAGGAGAGCCAGCGTACACTGATGAGCCTGTTAATGTGTCATCTCCTGCCAGTGAGTCATGTGACACAACAGGATAGCTTTTATTTTATGTTATTGGTTAAAAAATTGTAATAACAGCTAATAGTTTGTTTCTAACCATCTACTTTGTTTTACTCCCTTAGCTGTGCCTGACCCTCCAGAGAACCTTAGGTGGAGAGATAAGTCAGCCAGTGGCATCTTCCTGACTTGGGAGCCTCCAAAGTATGACGGTGGCACCGGTATCCGTGGTTACAATGTGGACAGGTGCCAGAGAGGAACCGATAAGTGGGAGCCCTGCGGTGATATGGTCACAGAGCTGAAATGCCAGGTGACTGGGCTCACTGAGGGTCAGTGGTACTCATACAGAGTCCGGGCCCTGAACAGACTGGGAGCCAGCCGACCCTGCAAGGCCACAGACGATATCCAGGCTGTTGATCCTAAAGGTACTCTAAACACAATATTACACTTTATTGCTAGCATAGGCAAAAGCAGATTAAGAAAGGCATCATACTAAAATTCCCTGTGCTTTGTCATCACAGAACCTCCTGAGATCCAGCTGGATGTCAAGCTGCTGGCTGGACTGACTGCTAAGGCTGGCCATAAGATTGAGCTCCCAGCTGAAGTGACTGGAAAACCAGAGCCCCGCGTGAAGTGGACAAAGGCTGACCTTGTGCTCAAACCAGACGATAGAGTGAGCATCGACACTAAACCTGGACACTCCACTGTCACAATTGCCAAAACCACGAGAGAAGACTCTTCCACTTACATTATTGAGGCTACCAACAGCAGTGGACGTGCCACAGCAACCGTTGACGTGAACATTCTTGGTATGTACATAGTATTAACATTCAAAATATTCATTTAAACCCTAAAACCAATATGTAATAGCACTAACATGTGTTTCTGTGTGTTTTGTATAGATAAACCTGGCCCCCCTGCTGCCTTTGACATCTCTGAGATCACAAACGAGTCCTGCTTCCTGGCCTGGAACCCACCCAGAGATGATGGTGGTTCCCGTGTGACTAACTACATTGTTGAGCGCCGTGCAACCGATAGTGAAATCTGGCACCGTCTTTCCTCTACTGTCAAACAAACCACATACAAAGCTGTTGGACTTGTCAAGTTTAAGGAGTACATCTTCAGAGTCTTTGCCGAGAACCAGTTTGGAGTGGGCACGCCAGCCGAGCACCCATCCATCATTGCTAGATATCCATTTGGTGAGAATGATAAACAGAACTTAACATAAGATGTATATGGATGAAAAGTGATAAATTACTGTTTTTTCTGTCAGACACTCCTGGTGCTCCTTACAAACTGGAGCCTTCAGACATTGCTAAGGACTCCCTGACCCTGACTTGGTATGAGCCAGATGAGGATGGAGGCAGCCCGATCACCGGCTACTGGGTGGAGAGATATGAACCAGACCATGACAGGTGGATCAGATGCAACAAGCTGCCTATCAAGGACACTAACTACAGGTCAGTGTGCACTTGCGCAAAATGGAAGCAAACTTGTCTCATCACATTTTGAATTTTAAATGGGTTTGAATTTCTACCATTGAAATTTTTAACACTGAAATAGGAGTCTGAATTTTTTTTGTCTATGAATGTCAGTCATTGACATTTCAATATCTAATTTTCAATGCATTATTTCAGTGTTAAAAATTTCAGAATAAAAATGTGCCTTTTTTTGATGCATATATTTTTGAGTCCTCAAATTCGATTGGCCAAATCCAGACTCTAAAATACGGCATCAAAAAATTTTCAAAAACATGTCCATCTGACTTGCCGGATTGATTGTCCGTCTGAATTTGTACCTGAACCACTAGTTACTATTCATGTGCACAGGCGCAAACAGATTGTTTTCGGTAAGGTATTTTTGCTATTAATTGTGTTTTTCCTCAATTAAATAAGATGTACTTGGTTTTAACAAATGAGACAATAAAAATGCATATCTTTAAAATGTTTCTTAATTTTTTTGTAATTTAACATTGACCATCTTTACCATGGTCATGCCTTCGGCTCTCTCTGTTTACAGTTGCCACCACAGGCGCTACTGAACTATGAAAGTGTCTGCGGGAGAAAGCTCTACTTTTGTTTAGTTTTTATAGTGTTTCGATGTTTACATAACTTCATTAGTCTATAGAGGAAGCGAATAGCACTGCAGTCAGGGCCAGCTGCTTCTGCCCCACAGCTCTCCAGGGCTGTTCTCCTGGGGAAAGTGACAGGGATTCAGTCGCCACCTCTCCTTTCTCATAGCCATGGTCAGCTTAAACACGTCAGAGGAGAGTATACGGCTGTTAGCAACAACACGGCAACTCTAGCTCTGCAGTGGTCTCTGGAGCTGACACAGCGCTGCAAGCCTATCGTGGCACTATCCGCGGACTAGATCGGGCTAGATTTAAACTCCGCAGTGCTCCCCTGAGCACCCTCATGAACATGTTAAAAGACAGTCAGCTGGTAATGCCTATACACCGTGCGCATCGATGTGCGTGAGTGTGCTCCACAACTTGTTTGCACAGTGACCATTTCAGAGCTTAAACCACTGAGGGGACTCCTCATCATCTTGCATTATGCTAACAGCAGCACACTCCGGGGCAGCACACTCAGCACCTCTGTTCCAGCTATCGGATGTGCACCTTTCAGGTACCCTAAGCCGACCAAAAGGCTCCCCATCCCGGAATTCTGGCAGTTCACAGAATGAAGTTGCTTACTGTTCTGTTCGAAATGCTGCTGAGTGCAAACACGCTGTACTATGCCTTAAACAAGGTCAGTATGAGCAGGGAGAGGAGAGGTGGTGACTGAATCCCTGTCACTGTTCCCTGGAAAACAGCCCTGGAGAGCTGTGGGGCAGAAGTAATTAATTAAAATTAAACAAAAGTAGAGCTTTCTCCTGCAGACACTTGAATAGTACAGTAGCTCCTGGGGTGGCAACTGTAAACAAAGTGAGCCGAAGACATGACCTCGGTAAAGATGGTCAATGGTAAACTACAAAAAAATTAAAAAAACATTTTAAAGATATGCATTTTTATTGTCTCACTTGCTAAAACCAAGTACAGCTTATTTAAAAAAACACAAAAAACACAATTAATAGCAAAAATACCTTAACGAAAACATTCTGTTTGCGCATGCGCACATGAATGGCAACTAGTGCTTCCTTTACAAATGGGACAAGTCAGACGGATGTTTCATGCAAATTTTTGACGGCGTTTTTTAGAGTCCGAATTTGGCCAGTGGAATTTGAGGATTCGAAAATATATGCATAATATTTTTTAAAAGCAAACTTTTTATTCTAAAATTTTTAACACTGAAATAATGCAGTGAAAATTAGATAGTGAAAGAATTCAGACTCCTATTTTAGTGTTGGAAAAATTTAATGGTAAAATTTCAAAGGCATTTAAAATTCAAAATGTGACGAGACAGGTTTGCTTCCATACCGCAATAGCCAAATTTGTTTACAAAAGTTTCACAAGTGATAAGTTGTTTTCTTTTTCATTGCAGAGTGAAAGGTTTGCCCACCAGAAAGAAGTATAAGTTCAGAGTTCTGGCTGAGAATCTGGCTGGAACTGGCAAACCAAGCAAGGAAACAGATCAAATCCTTGTCAAGGACCCAATTGGTAAGTAATAAGCAACTAGGATGAAAATGCTCTAGTACTGTATTATTGACATTTCATTGGTGGCTTACAAACATTGTCCCTTACCTTTAGATCCTCCATGGCCCCCCGGTAAGCCCACAGTGAAAGATGTAGCCAAGACCTCGTGCTTCCTGATGTGGACCAAACCAGAGCACGACGGCGGCGCCAAGATCGATGGCTATGTCATCGAGATGCTGAAGAGTGGCACCATGGACTGGATCCGCGCGGTCGAAAACATCAACCTGCTGGAGTACTTCCTCAAAGGGCTCATGGAGAAGCAGGAGTATTCTTTCAGAGTGAGAGCAGTTAACGTGGCTGGAGAGAGTGAACCCAGCGAACCAAGCGACCCTATCCTCTGCAAGGAGAGACTGAGTAAGACTTGCAACTTTTGACAGTTACCACTCTGACAATAATGAAAGTTTAAGCAATTATTCTACTGTCAGCTTTCCAGTTTACTAACGTTGGCATCTCTTATGGCTGGGTTTCAATAATTAACATCTAATGAATACAAATGGGTGGTTGACATTTGGGGGTGTAACACCTTTTTTTGTCCTGCGGTGTGACACAACTTCTCTCATGTTAAATACAAAGTCTATTGAATAATAAATTCAATAAAATCAGTTGTATAAAACGTGTTAAGACAATTCAAGCAATTCATAATTTTACTCATAGGTCTGTTATTTCTACATTATTTGACACTGTCCTGCAGTGACTTTTTATGTTTTAAAACCTGATTTTTCATGTCACACAGGACACCATTTTGAACAATTAACTTGTTTTAATTATTATTGTATGATTCAGGTGCAGTTAAAAGTGTTGTTTTAGTACAAGTATTTGACATTAGTGCCAAAAACATTATGAACTGTCCCAGTGACTTATTTTGGACATGTCTGTATTTTGTTTTTTGAAAATGTTACAGTCACACTGCTGGTTTGCAGTTTAACATTAAAATACAAAAAAAAAAGTCATACAACTTATTTCTAAAACTTTCAAGGATTCATAGTAGACCCTATGCTGCAGATCAAATTTTGGAGGGGAAAAAAGATTATTTAGCAAAACATTTCAACTGATTATGAAAAATATGGGCATCACATCAACCACTCAAATGCAATTTTACAATACAACAATGAATTTAAAAAATCCAATTTTGTCTACAAACAATGAAATTACTTAATTTTTTCTTCCCCTCAGACCCACCCTCTGCTCCCCGCTGGTTGGAGGTGGTTAACATCTGCCGCAACAGTGCTGACCTGAAGTGGTCCGCCCCCGAGCGCGACGGAGGCTCTCGCATCACTAACTACGTGATGGAGAAGAGAGACGTGAGGCGTAAGGGCTGGCAGGCCGTGGACACCACTGTAAAGGAGCTCAAAACCACCGTGACCCCACTGAACGAAGGCTCACTGTACGTCTTCAGGGTCGCTGCTGAGAATGCATGTGGCGTCGGACCCTTCTGTGAACTTGAGGACTCTGTGCTCGCCAAGGACACTTTCAGTAAGTTACAAAGGCTACAAAAATATCTGTGACATAGTGACATGAGAATAAAAATTCTAATTTTGTTTTTCACAGCTACTCCTGGACCACCATACGCTCTCACTGTAAATGCTGTGACCAAGCGCTATGTGGATCTGATGTGGGAGGAGCCTAAAAATGATGGAGGCAGACCCATTCTCAGGTAATGTACTTAACAGATTATTCCCTGTTGTTTCTGAGGAAATGTATACTTAGGAATACTAAATCTCAAAGTTTAGGTTCAAGGCTTATAGCACACAAAAAGGTTTGTTAACAAAACCCAAAGAAAATTGTGATCCAACACTGTGTATAAAGACAGGATTAAAATATTAATTATTCCTTCCACATTTTGACTTAATGAAATCTGGATGAATTCTGGTTTTGTTCTGCAGGTACTCCCTTGAGAAGAAGGAAAAGCTTGGGACCCGCTGGGTGAAATGTGGAAAGACCTCTGGCCCAGATTGTAAGTACAGAGTGACAGATGTCATTGAAGGCACAGAAGTCCAGTTCCAGGTGTGTGCTGAAAATGAGGCTGGCACGGGACATCCCAGTGAGCCCACCGAGATCCTGACTATTGAAGACCCCACAGGTGAGTTACACTTTAAATATACTGGGGAGTAGTCTTGATATAAATAGATGGTCATTATTGACAGCCTTTGACTTTTTTCTGCAGGTGTACCATCTCCTCCCACTGAGCTGCATGTCACCGGAGCGAGCCGTGACTTCCTTTCCATCGCCTGGAAGCCCCCACTGCGGGATGGCGGTTGCAACATCACTGGATACCACATTGAGATGTGCGAGGCCGGCACCGAGAAGTGGATGAGGGTCAATTCCCGTCCAGTCAAGGAGCTGAAGTACCGCGTGGAGGAGGGCGTGATCCCCGAAAAGGAGTACATCCTGAGAGTCAGGGCCATCAATTCTGTGGGAGTCAGCGAGCCATCTGACATCTCTGAGAACGTCTTTGCCAAAGAATCTGACTGTAAGATGCTCAGAAACTCTGTGTTCTCTACCTGTTTGTTTTGAGTATTTGTGTTTTGTAAAACTACATTTCTCTGTATTTTGTAGGTAACCCTACACTGGAGTTCCAGACTTTGGATCTGGTAGTTGTGGAGACAGAGAAGCTGCACATCCCCGTTCCCTTCAGAGCTGTTCCTTCACCCAAAATCACATGGCACAAAGACGGCAAGGAGCTGAAGGCTGATGAACGCCTTGGCTTCAGGTCAGATATCTACTACCAGTTTCATCAAGGTGTAAAACTTTTGAGCAAATTTAAGCTAAACAAAAAATATATGTTTGTCCTCCAGAAAAGAGTACATTGCTTGCCATCTGGAAATTGACAGCAGCGTTCACGCTGATGCAGGACAGTACAAAGTGACTCTGGAGAACAGGCTGGGAACTGCCAGTGCAACCATCAACGTCAAAGTTATTGGTACTTGAACCTTACAAAGCTTTTTGTAATGTAATGTAATTAAAGCTACACTATTAAACTTTGTCTCTCTTTTCAAAGGTCTCCCTGGTCCTTGTAAGGAGATTGTGGCCTCTGAGATTACTAAGAACTCCTGCAAAGTGTCTTGGGATCTTCCAGATTATGATGGTGGCACCCCCATCCTCCACTATGTTCTCCAGGTCTGTGATAAAATAATCTCCACATAAAACTACAATGGAATAAAAAGTTCTCAAAATTGAAAACTAAAACCGACTTTCTCTCTTACAGAGGCGTGAGGCCGGCAGAAGGACATACGTCAACATGATGTCTGGTGAGAATAAAGTCTGGTGGAATGTTAAGGACCTGATCCCCAACGGAGAGTACTACTTCAGAGTCCAGGCTGTCAACAAGATTGGAGGAGGAGAGTTTATTGAGCTTAGGAACCCAGTCATTGCTGAAGACCAGAAACGTAAGGGCATAACTGCATAAACAAAATAATATTCTAATCTTCAAGTTTAACTTGTCCTGTCTTCCCAGATGCCCCAGACCCTCCAGTTGACGTGGAGACCGTCAGCCCGACGTCCAGCACCATCACACTAACCTGGAAGCCTCCCATGTATGATGGAGGTGCCAAGATTATGGGCTACATCCTAGAGAGGCAATTGAAGGGTGAGGACAAGTGGGAGAGGTGCAACGACTTCCTGGTGCCCGTCCTGTCCTACACTGTCAGAGGGCTCACCGAGGGCAAGAACTATGCCTTCAGAGTCAAAGCAGAAAACGCAGCCGGAGTCAGCGAGCCCTCACGCAGCACACTTTTCACCAAGATCTCGGATGCAGTCGGTAAGAAGCAGAAATATTCCCAAACCCAGCAAAAACATAGTTACAATTCTTGCTTTTAGTTATGCATTTGTTCTCCTTGTCACAGATCCTCCAAAGGTCTTCTTGAGCGGCAGCCTCCAGTCCGGCCTGAATGTGAAACGTGGTTATGAGATCTGCCTGGATGCCAACATCTCTGGTGCTCCATATCCTCAGATCACATGGTACTTCAACAACCAGAAGATTCGGCCCGAGCCTCTCCGCAAACGCCCAGAGAGACCACTGAAGAAGAAGAAGGAAGAGAAGAAGGAGGAAAAGAAAGAGGAGGAGAAGAAGAAGGAAGGAGAGGAAAAGAAGGAAGCAGAAGTCAAGGAAGGAGAGAAGGCAGCCAAGGAAGGAGAGGAGAAGAAGGCAGAGGAGAAGAAGGAGGTAGAGCCAGAGGAGGAGTATCCTGACTATCCTACTATGAACGAGCGTTTGGAAATCAACAACCGCAGGAGGGGCGTGTCCTCTGTTGTCATTAAAGATAGTGTAAGAGCTGACCATGGTGTCTTCATGGTGAAGGTGGAGAATGACCATGGCATCGCCTCTGCAACTTGCGAAGTCAATGTCCTGGGTGAGATATAGACCAGTAGATGCTTTGTGTAATATAATCAAAAACCTAATAAGCTTGTTTTTGTTATACACTAGAGATAGTAAACAGAAATGTCAAGAAAGAAGCAGTCTCTTATGTATAAAAATGTTGACCCTCTCATTCCTCTACAGACGCTCCTGGACCTCCCATTAACTTTAAATTTGAGGATGTTAGGAAGAGCTCTGTGATCTGCAAGTGGGATCCTCCTCTGGACGATGGCGGCAGTGAGATCCTCAACTACACTCTGGAGAAGAAGGACAACTCCAAGCTGGAGTTCGGCTGGAGCGCTGTCACCTCCACACTCAGAGGCTGCCGCTACCTGGTGCCCAAACTCATTGAGAAGAAGGAGTACATCTTCCGAGTTGTAGCTGAGAACAAATTTGGTGCTGGGCCACCATGTGTCTCCAAACCACTCATTGCCAAGAATCCATTTGGTAAGATTTTTTTCTCTACTGTTACGACTTATTAACCAACCCATTAGGTGTAGGTGTAGACCTACAAATAATTAAAAACTGATCCTGCAGTTTCATTGCAAGCTGTATTTTTTTCTTATAATTTGCAGTTTCTGCAGCCTGACTAACCTTTCATACAATTTTTTATATATCCTTATGAACTTATTATAGTTTTCACATAAATTGTTCCTATTTCATTTGTCTTTTTATCTACTGCGTCATCCTTAGAACCTCCCGAGGCTCCTGAGAAGCCACAGGTTGATGACAATACTGCCACCAGCATGTTAGTCACATGGAAAGAGCCCAACGACAATGGCAGTCCCATTATTGGCTACTGGGTGGAGAAACGCGAGATCAACAGCTCTCACTGGGGTCGTGTCAACAAGTAAAAAAAAAGGCTTCAACTAAAGATTCTAAATTTACTTTATTTTCTGGCTTTTAAACTAAAATGTCTGCTTTTCTGTTTTTAGGGACCTCTGCACTGCACCTGAACTGAATGTTGAAGGTCTCCTTGAGGGTCTAACATACATCTACCGTGTCGCAGCTGAAAACCAGGCAGGTCCCGGAAAGTTTAGTGCTCCCTCTGAACCCATAACAGCTCAGTCTCCGATCTGTAAGTTACTAAAGAATATTGTTGTGCTAAAATATTTTAAATAACACCTCACAAAATGCTCAAATACGCAATTGGTGACATTGTAGTGCCTCCTGGTCCTCCTATTCCTCGTGTTGTCGA
The DNA here is from genome assembly GCA_020698575.1 of Bostrychus sinensis. NCBI lineage: Eukaryota > Metazoa > Chordata > Actinopteri > Gobiiformes > Eleotridae > Bostrychus > Bostrychus sinensis. The sequence continues at coordinate 30,052,389 of CM036240.1, read as the reverse complement.
GACTTCCGACCACTCAATCAGTGTTGAGTGGGACCCACCTGCTGACAATGGCGGAGGAGATATTCTTGGATACCATGTGGATAAGGTCAGTTCATCTAGGCTTAAGGAGCAAAATTTAGGATATTGGGTTATACTCGTACAGCTGACTTAACTTGTTTTACGTGGATATTCCCTGCCGTTACACAGGCTATTCTTGGCTCAAAGGAATGGTCTAGAGCCACAGAGCGCCCCTGGAAGAACTGTAATTTTACAGTCTACCAAGTCCGTGAAGGAGCTAAATACGTGGTTCGAGTCAGCGCTTGTAATATTGCTGGCGAGGGACCTCCAGGATTCACTGAATCTGTGATAGTCAAGAATCCAGCTGGTCAGACACATATTCTTGTATCACATTCTTCCATATTCATTTTTTAGTTAATGTTAAGCAAATTTTTTTTGTGTTGCCGGTTTACACAGAGATCCCAGTGATTGACCTAGGCCTGGCTTTGAAAGCAAATGTGTATATTAGAGCTGGAGAGCATCTTCTTCTCCCAGCTGTTGTGACAGGTAAACCCTACCCATCCATCGGCTGGACTAAAGATGATGGAAAACTAGACAAAGACCGTGTGGAGGTCCTCACTGAGGGCAATGCCAGCATCATTAGCATTAAGAACATTCAGAGGAAGGACTGCGGCAAATACGTGGTCACTGCCTGTAACCCCAGCGCCATCAAATCAGCCTGGACCAGAGTGGAGGTCCAAGGTATGTCTATACACTTAAGATGTAACGTACATAGCATGTGCTATGTTTCTCATTATCTTTCAACCAAATAATCCCTGGAAATGCAGAAATCTAAATCTTGAATGTAAAGTGAAATGTTGTCCTCCATAGATGTCCCTGGACCAGTCACAGATTTGAAACCTGTGGTGGTCACCCGTAAGATGATTTTCCTGAATTGGGATGACCCAGTGGACGACGGAGGCAGTGACCTGACGGGCTTCCTGGTGGAGCGCAAAGATATAAAGTCGCAGACGTGGAGGCAGCCTGTAGAAACAATTTCCTCAAAATGTGAATGTGGTGGCATTGTGGAAGGACAGGATTACTACTTCCGTGTGTGTGCCAAGAACAAGTTTGGATTGGGCCAGTTTGTTGAGCTGCCACCCATCACGGCCCTTGACCCACAAAGTAAGGAAATGAAGGCTTAGTGAGTTAGATTTATATGTCAGTGGAAGCATAATTATTATTCATTGTCATTAATCATTGCTGTCTGTATTTTAGCCCCACCTTCGTACCCAGAGAAGTTCCTATACAGTGAAAGAACCAAGGAATCCGTCACTCTGACCTGGAAGCCACCTCGCAATGACGGTGGAAGCCCTGTACTCGGATACTTTGTTGAGAAGAAGAGGCAGGATCAGCAGAACTTTGAGCCCTGTAACACCGAGATCTGCCCCAACCTCACCATGACAGTAACTGGGCTGGAGGAGGACTGGATGTATGAGTTCAGGGTCAAGTGTACTAACCTCATTGGAGAGAGTGAGCCTACCAACCCTATGGCTGTAATCGTCAAGGATGATGAAGGTGAAACTCCATGATGCAATATAATTAGTAAATTTATTGTAATTTTGGGTTATCAATAACTAACTATTGTAATATAATAAATGCAAATATGTGAGAGCCACTAGTCAGTTTTATAATTTTCATTACATAACCTTTATGGTGTTCTTATGCCCAGTGGCTCCTGAGGTCCACATGCTTAAGGTTTTCAAGGCAGACTCCATCACGGTGAAGAAGGGTGAGCCCATTGAAATGCCTGCTGACGTTTTGGGTCTTCCCATCCCCAACGTTGAGTGGACAAAGGATGATGTGTTGATTGAGCCCACCGAGGCAATAAAGATAGAGACAGAGGTGACTGGCAGGCTGAACTGCAAGACTACTCTGTCCATCCCATCAGCTAACAGGAGAGACAGAGGCACCTTCACTGTGACTGCCTCCAATAACAGGGGATCAGCACATCACACCATCTATGTTATGGTGCTTGGTGAGTGCAACACATCCAAAACACCGTGATTCTAGTTTAAAATAAAGATAAGATCATTGTTATAACTTTCTGCTTTTTCGCCAGACCGTCCTCTGCCACCCAGGAACATAACAGTGCCCAACATTAAGGCTGAGGCCTGCTTCCTCCACTGGGATGCCCCATTGGACAACGGTGGCAGTGAACTGACCAACTACATTGTTGAGAAGAAGGAGGTTGTGAAAGATGTGCCAGAGGTTGAGGAAGGACAGGAACCACAGTGGGAGGTGGTCAACAAAACCGTTGTCGAGAGGAAATACTGGGTTTGTGATTATGTCAATTCTTCTTTGCTACAGTACAACTGGGGCTTTTTATATTAATTCATATTGTTATTCTTAACAGGCTTGGAACCTAGAGACCAACAAGACCTACATGTTCAGGGTAAAAGCAGAGAATCGTTACGGTATCTCTGACCCATGCTGCACTGAGGAAGTGAAGATCATTGATCCGTTAGGCCTCCCCGGCCCTCCAGAGAAACCAACCATTGCAGAGTACTCTAAGACATCCATGACTCTGACATGGGAACCCCCTAGAGACACTGGTGGTTCTATGATTACTGGCTACTGGCTGGAGAAGAGGGAGAAGGGCACTGCCTACTGGGCTAGAGTGAATAAGGGGCCTGTCACCAAGAGAGGCACAAAGGGATGGGAGTACCAGGTGAGATACTACAGCTATATGGTATAAACAGTAATACTAATTACATAAAAATATACTAATCAAAGCATTAAAGCAGAACTCAGTAACTTTTTTACCTTATATAAACCGTTTTGGAGTCCGTGTGATGGTTAAATGAGTTGGTGTGGGGTAAATGAAGAGTGCATCTCCCCCTGGTGTTTCTGGGCTGAAAGTGACACTTGTAAGTCTGAGTGTCGCCGACCCGGAGTCACAGAAGTCTCGGGTCTTGCGAGAAATCGACATATCCCGGTTAGAAAGACAACAGGCTAGCGGCGGCTTCATTTCTCGATTTTCGTCGTTCCAGAGTGGCCAAATGGAGTAAAAAACTTTCTACAGATACGCGGAGGGGAAGACAAAAGTAAAGATGTGCAAGGGGTCACACAGGAGTGTGACTGGGCTTGTGAGTATTTACATGAGCTTTAGCCAAACTGTAGGGGGAGCTTCATAGAGAAAAATAAGGCAAAAAGAGCGAAGAAATGAGCAGAGTTACTGAGTTCCGCTTTAAATGTATTTAAAGATTCCTGTCATGATTCACAATTTTATTGCTTATACTAGTTTTGTATTTCTTCTCTGTCTTCCAGGTGACTCGCTTGTTTGAAGGCACAGAGTACGAATTCAGAGTTGCAGCCAGCAACAGTGCAGGAACTGGTCCATTTAGTGCACCATCTGACCCCGCCTTTGCTGTTGACAGACTCAGTGAGCATAGATCACCTTTAAAAAGTAGTGTATATAATTAAGTTTAAGCAGTATTTAACAGATATTTATTATCTCTGCAGCTCCTCCAAGCATGCCAGCTGCTCCTGAGGTGGCTGACAAGAATAAGCACAGTGTGACACTGGCCTGGAAACCCCCTGAAAACGATGGTGGCAGTCCCATTAAGGGCTACATTATTCAGATTCAGGATGAGGGCTCTTCGGTGTGGGTGAGAGTAAATGACCCTGATACATTGCACCCCACCACTGAGTACACCGTGCCCAGTCTTCGTGAGCTCAAGCGGTATCGCTTCAGGATTATTGCCGTCAATGACATTGGGGAGTCTGATCCAAGCCCACGCACCAGTGAGGTCCTGATTCAGGATGTCCAGCGTAAGTCCAAATGCACTTTAATTAATTCATTTGTATGAAATTAATGCCTTAATATAATACTGAGTTTTGTTTTGTCTTTCCACAGTTCCTCCTGTCATTAGCATTGATGTGATGCTTGAAGACCTCTTTTGTATTCGTGCTGGAGACCCAATCAGGATTCCTGCCACGATCATGGGTCGTCCTCCTCCCAAAGTGACGTGGGATTTCACTGGAAAAGCCAAATCACACAAGAAGAACAAGCTGCATACACTTCCGGTTGACTCTGAAGTAAGAGCTATTCTAATTTGGTCATTTGTTTTTTTGTTTGTTTGTTTTTTATAATTAAAGTTTTTATTCTAATATTGTGCTTGTGTATTTAGGTTGAGTCTACAGACACCACTTCTGTTGTGACCATCCCCGTCAGTTTGAGGACACACAGCGGTCGCTACACAATCACTGCCAAAAACAAGTCTGGGCAGAAACATGTGAACGTCAGAGTCATTGTCCTGGGTACATTTGTCATCCATCATGTTCCCTAAGCATTGTCTTCAATAAAAAAATTAAAAAAAAAATAATAATAAAAAAACGAATTTGATTTCTCTGTGTTGTCATAGATGTTCCTGGACCTCCAAAGGAACTGAGAGTTACTGACATCACAAGATCAACAATGAGGCTCATTTGGAAGCTGCCTGACACTGATGGAGGAGAGAGAATAAAGAGCTACTTCATTGAGAAGAAGTCCCTTATTGACAAGGCCTGGACCACGGTAAATCCTTTTTAATCTATTTGTCACTCACTATAAATTGATAAATAAAATCTTTGGATTAACAGATTGTATTTCATGAAATCAGGTGAATGCAGCTTGTGCTAGCCAGGCCTTTGTGGTCCCAGGCCTTCTAGAGGGTCAGGACTATTCGTTTAGAGTCAAAGCCGAGAACAGGCTGGGATTTGGTCCATATGCAATTACCACTGAACCTGCAAGAGCCAAGGATCCCATCTGTAAGTTTGCACCTGCTATCAAGACAGCTTGGACGAACAAGACTTCACCTACCTTTTATTGATATTTGCTGATGTCTTTCTCCTCAGACCCACCCGATCCTCCCACCAAACTCAAGGTGAACCTGGTGACCAAGGACACTGTCACCCTGAGTTGGGAGGCACCCAAAAACAATGGCGGCTCCCCAGTAAAGCATTACATTATTGAGCGTCTGAGCTGGGACACTAGTGGTAAGGAGAAGGAGACATGGAAGCAGTGCAACAAAAGAGATGTTGAAGAGCTTACCTTTATTGTGGAAGACCTTAAGGAGGTGAGTGTTTCCATATAATAACATAAATCACTTATTTTAGGCTATTTGTTAGAACTATAGCAATAAGCTAATTTATAAAATATACTAGAGCCCTCTAGCTATATTTTTCACTAACCTTTGTTGTGTTTATTAAAAGGGTGGAGAATATGAGTTCAGAGTAAAGGCTGTGAATGCTGCTGGACCCAGTCGTCCTTCTGCTACTGTTGGCCCAATGGTCATCAAGGACCAGACATGTAAGTCAAAAAATTCCTTTGGAGCGACTTTAGCATTGCATGTTAAGGAATTCCTTCACCCAAATAAGTAAAAATACATCTTATTGTCATTAACACAGGCGCTCCCACCATTGAGATGCGTGAGTTCCTTGAGGGTGAAGAGGGTTCTGATGTCAGCATTGTGGCGAAAATTAGCGGTTGTCCGTTCCCCACACTGACTTGGCACAAGGTCAACGTGGCCAAACCCGAGGAGAGGACCCCCATCCAGTATGATCAGCACATCAGCAAACTGGTGACACATGATAAATGCACCCTGCTCATCCAGCAGGCCAGCAGGCATGACAGCGCCCTCTACAGTCTGTCAGCTAGCAACAGCTTGGGAACAGTCTCCAAGGACATCAAGGTCTCCGTCTATGGTAAGTAATACAGCACTCCAGAACAATTACCTGTTTTTTCTCTTCAAACAATGTTATTTACTCATACATTAATATTTCACCATCCCTCATCACTGTGCAGGACCTCCTGGACCACCTGTTGGACCCATCAAATTCACTGAGGTATTTGCTGAGAGGATTGGTTTGGCCTGGAACGCACCTACAGATGATGGTGGCTCCAAGATCACCAACTATGTTGTTGAAAAGCGTGAGGAAAACAGAAAGTCCTGGGTTCACGTCTCTAATGACCCCAAGGAGTGTGCTTATGTAGTTACTCGTCTCACTGAGAACCATGAGTATGAGTTTAGAGTCATGGCCCAGAACAAGTTTGGAGTTGGACCTCCACTGGTCAGCGAGCCAGAGAAAGCCAGAAACCTTTTCAGTAAGTTCATATTCAGCCATCTACCACAGCTGTGTTTCTACTAACTCTTTTACCGTTTGAATTAGGCCCATTAAGTCCATTAATTGCTAATTGTCCTGTCTTTTGTAGCTGTCCCTGGTCAGTGTGAGAAGCCAACAATTACAGATGTCTGCTTGGAGTCGATGACCGTGAACTGGGATGAGCCTAAATACGATGGTGGCTCTCCGATCACTGGGTACTTTGTTGAGAAGAAGGAGACTACTTCTAAGCGCTGGGCTCGTGTGACACGTGAGCCAATTAGGGCCTTGCCTTTGGGCAACAACTGGTATGTGACTGGCCTGCAGGAGAATGCTCTGTACCAGTTCAGAGTCATTGCTGTCAATGCTGCTGGCTGTGGACTGCCCAGTATGCCCTCTGACCCCATCCTCTGCAGAGACCCCATCAGTAAGAACATTTAACTAAATGATGATGCTTTTACTTAAAGGTATTGTAAGCAGCATGCGCTCGTACTGGTTTGAAACGATACTGCAGTCTAAATCAAAGCAATGGTCTATGTAAACATAAACAACTTATTATGTTAAATATTTTTATTGTGAATAAATCAGCTGTACCATTGTTATCAGTAAAACTAATATTTGATTTAAACATGTTTACCTCATGTTTTGAGACGTGGGTAATTTTTATGAAATACAAAAAAATATATCCTGCTCATAGTACTTTTAAGGTTTGGATAACCATTAGATACAAAACCAAAGATATTAAAAACTATAACTAAAGTAATTTTGCTTGTTTGTAGAGCCCCCTGGCCCACCCACACCAAAGGTGACTGACTGGACCAAATCCACAGTGGAGCTTGAATGGATTCCTCCCGCACTAGATGGAGGGTCTAAGGTCACTGGATACATTGTGGAATATAAGGAGATAAACAAGGAGGAAGAGCAGAAGAAAGCTCAGAGGAGGCTTCTGCTGAGTGAGGAAGAGGAGAAGGAAGCAGGGGCAGAGGATGAAGGATGGAAGAAGGTGAACAACATTATATTTTATTAGTACATTATTATTACTACGGTTAAAATTATTAGAATAACAGGTCAATAAAAGTTAAATTACTTCTTACAGGCCAAAGACACTGAGGTCAGAGGTACTAAATTTGTTGTGGACAGTCTGAAAGAGGGAGGTCTGTACCAGTTCAGAGTCAGAGCTGTAAACGCAGCTGGAGTTGGTGACCCAGGATACGTCTCAGAGCTCATCGAGACCAAGGACAGGACAAGTAAGACTCTAAATAATTCATGACTTTTATTAATTTAGGAATAATGGTTAATTTTGTTGGACACCCTACAAATAAAAATACTAATTCAGATTTTTTACCTTTCAGTTCCCCCTGAGATGGACCTGGACGCCTCAGTGAAGGAGAAGATTGTTGTCCACGCCGGCGGCACGATCCGTATCATTGCATATGTGTCTGGCAAACCCGCTCCTCAGATTGCATGGTTCAGAGATGATGCAGAGGTGCCTAAAGAGGCTGTAGTGGAGACAACAGGAATCTCCAACTCACTGGTCATCAAGAACTGCAAACGCAAGCACCAGGGTATCTACACTCTGAGTGCCAAGAATGAGGGCGGAGAGAGGAGGAAGGCTGTGATTGTGGAGGTCCTGGGTAAGTCTTGACACATTTGATTTCTAAATTGGAAAATTAAAAGTTTTGACAGTATATATAAACCAAGGAGTTTGAATGTTTAATATTTCTCTGCTTTGTTTCCTCTAGACGTGCCTGGACCTGTTGGCCTTCCCTTCACTGGTGAGAACTTGACTAACGACTCATGCAAAGTGACCTGGTACTCCCCAGAGGATGATGGCGGCTCAGCCATCACCAACTACATCATTGAAAAGAGGGAGTCCGACCGCATGGGCTGGACTTCGGTATCCTACACTGTGACTAGGAACAACGCTGTGGTGCAGGGACTCAATGACGGCAAAGGCTACTTCTTCAGGATCGCAGCAGAGAACATCATTGGCATGGGACCCTTCACTGAAATTGAGAAGATGGTCATGATTAAGGACCCCATCTGTAAGTGATACATTGGAAGTCTGGAAGTGTCTCCTTGCAGTAAAGTTTATCTTATAATATATTGCTATATTTTTGTTATCTTTTCTAGCTGTCCCCGAGCGTCCTGAGAATCTGATCATTACTGCCATCACAAAAGATTCCATTTCTGTTTCCTGGAGACCACCAAAATATGATGGTGGCGCTGAGGTGACCGAGTACGTCCTTGAGTCTCGAATGGTTGGACGGGACAACTTTGTACGTGTGGGCGCAGACACTAAACTAATGGACAGGAAGTTTACTCTGACAGGACTGAAGGAAGGCTCAAGCCACGAATTTAGAGTCTCTGCCATTAACCAAGTGGGACAGGGTAAAGCATCCTTCGCCACCAAACCTGTGCAGTGCAAGGATGAATTTGGTGAGGGTTCAAACCATGCTTTACAATAACAAATATATTTTATGAAACCTTTACTAAAATATATACCCCTTACAGAGCCCCCCACTCTGGAAATGGACATCAGGGAGAAGATGATGGTGAAGGTGGGAGACATGTGCACTCTCTCTGGACGCTACAGTGGCAAACCGACCCCGACTATTGCCTGGAAGAAGAACGATGAAGAGCTGAAGGAGGATGAGGAGATTAGCCTTCACAGCACAGCCCGTCACCTTAGCCTCAACATCAGCAAAACTAAGAGAGAGCACAGTGGCTGCTACTCTGTCAGCGTTGAGAATGCAGCTGGCACTCGCACCGGAATTTGCACCATCACTGTTGTTGGTAAGTCACAGAGAAAATAGACAGACCTTGGCATTTGACATCCATAGATTACTATTATTTGTTAATTAATTATTATTGATTTTTTTTTTTTTTTCTCAGACCGTCCTCAGCCACCAGAAGGCCCAGTTGTGTTCAATGAGATCTACAGAAACTACATGGTGATTTCCTGGAACCCTCCTCTGGATGATGGAGGTTGCGCTGTCTCCAACTATATCATTGAGAAGAGAGACACAAACAGAGACTTGTGGATGCCTGTCACCGAATCTTGCACTAGAACCACGTGCAGGGTATGTTTTTCCACTATAAGTAGTTCTTCTTGTAGTAAGTAGAAATTATATTTTCATCATGGTTTAACGTATCTTCTGCATATTTTTATTTTTATTGACAGGTGCCTAAGCTGATTGAAGGCCGAGAGTACATAATTAGAATTATGGCCCAGAACATCTACGGCATCAGTGATCCTCTGCTGTCAGCTGAGACCAAGGCCAGGGACATTTTCAGTAAGACCTCTAACCTATAAAGGGTTCTCCTCCTCCTTAAACATTGTTTGACAAATATTATTCATGTTTCCATTGCAGAGGTTCCTGATGCCCCCAGACAGCCCATAGTGAAAGAGGTCTTCCACGACTCTGCTCTCATCAGCTGGGAGCCCCCAGCAGATGGAGGAAAACCAATCACAGGCTACATTGTGGAGAGGAAAGAGACCATGGCCAACCGGTAAGGAAAAATAGTAAATTATGTATAATTAATCACAAAACTTAGACTAAAGATGGCAACGCATTGCATTTGATTTGTCTTTCAGATGGGTTCGTTGCAACACAGAGAAGATCCATCCAAAGGTAGAGTACTGGGTGACAGAGCTGCTGAAGGGATGCGAGTACGAGTTCAGAGTCAGTGCTGAGAATGAGGTGGGAGCTGGTGACCCCAGCCCACCCTCCAAACCGGTCTTTGCCAAAGATCCAATTGGTGAGTTGACCTGTCAAAATAACATTTAATTTTTTAAAATACCTGCTGTAAAGTTACAGTTAAATTAAAATATTTGTCCTTTACCACAGTGAAACCTGGGCCACCAGTGAACCTTCACTCCATCGATTTCACCAAAGAGTCTGTCACTTTGGCCTGGGAGCCACCTACCGACACCGGCCGTGGAAAGATCTTTGGATATCTGCTGGAGTTCCAGAAAGCTGGAGAAGAGGAGTGGCACAAGGTAATTGTCTAAACCCACTCATATATAGACATATAATATAATATTTCTGCCCAGACACACCTTATCTATCTTTCCTTGAACATCTTTTCCTTTTGTCTTCAGGTCAATCAAACTCCAGACTCTTGCCAAGAGACTAAGTTTAAGGTAATCAACCTGGACGATGGAGCACTGTATCGGTTTAGAGTTATGGCCGTAAATGCTGCTGGAGAGTCCGACCCAGCAAATGTCAAGGAGCCAATCAGAGTACAGGACAGACTTGGTAAGAGATTTTTTCTTTCACCATTAGGGTAATATAATTAAAAAAATGCAACATTACTAATTGGGATTGTTTATTGTTTCTTCAGAGCCTCCAGAGCTGATTCTGGATGCCGGAATGACCCGAGAGGTGAAGGCCATGGCTGGCACACACATCACTCTCATGGCTGAAATTAAGGGTGCTCCTTTCCCCACTGTCACTTGGAAGAAGAATGAGGCTGAGGTGCCCACAAGAGCTGACATAGAGACAAACCAGACTGGCACCAAGCTGGAGATGAGGTTCTGTAACCGTGGTGACTGTGGAGACTATACACTGACTGTGGAGAACCCTGCTGGGTCCAAGACAGTTACATGCACTGTTCTGGTTCTTGGTAAGATTCAAGCTTGTAATCTTCAAATAATGATTGTAGTATTCAGTGAAATAATTGAACTTTCATTCATTTAATTGAGGATAGTTCATCCCAAGTTAAAATTACCTTAAAACATTTGTAATCCTACTTTATTCAAAATGTTTGTTTTCTTTAGACAAACCCGGCCCCATCCAGCACTTGCGTGTGTCCGATGTGAGGTGTGACTCCGCATACTTGTCTTGGAAAGACCCTGAGGACAATGGCGGTACTCGTATTACTAACTTTGTAGTGGAGAAGAAGGACACAGCCTCCACCCAGTGGGTTCCTGTCTGCTCCACCTCCAAGAAACGCAGCATGACGATCAAGCACCTGCTGGAGGGCACTTCCTACACGTTCAGAGTGGCTGCTGAGAACCAGTATGGACGCAGTGAATATAAAGAGACACCAAAGGCCATTAAGGCCATGAATCCACTGTGTGAGTACAGTGTTAATAATATAAAGTTTAAGTACACTGTTACTGTAAAAAAAAAAAAAAACTCAACTTCTTCTTTTCTTTCCAGTCCCACCTGGTCCTCCTAAAGACCTGCACCATGTTGATGTTGACAAGACAGAGGTGTGGCTGGAGTGGAACTGGCCTGACCGTAATGGAGGCAGTGAAATTACAGGGTTTCTGGTTGAATATCAGGAAGAGGGTGTGAAGGAATGGGACGAATGGAAGATTGTCAGCATTCCCGAGAGTCATGTAACTGGCCTGGAGGAAGGCAAGACCTATCGCTTCAGAGTCAGGGCTGAGAATGCAATTGGCCTCAGCAGACCTGACACTACTGTACCTATCCTCTGCCAGGAGAAACTGGGTGAGACATTGCAGAACATGAAATGCATACACCTTGATACATATCTTTACGCAAGTTAATGTTGAGATGATGAACATTTTGTACAAGTGTAATAAAAAACCATGTTCCTTTTCTCATTAGTGGCACCCATTCTTGAGGTGGATGTGAAACTCACTGAAGGCATCATTGTGAAGGCTGGCACCACCATCAGGTTGCCTGCGATCATGAGAGGTATTCCTGTTCCCACGGCCAAATGGACAATTGAAGGAGAGGAGATCACCAGTGGGGGCAACATCAAGATTGACACTGACAACTTCTCCACTGTTCTCAGCATTAATGAATGCACTAGGAACCACACTGGCACCTACCTGCTTACTGTGTCCAACCCAGCTGGAACAAAGACGGCAGGCCTCAACGTCACTGTTTTGGATGTTCCTGCAGCTCCTATTGGACCTGTAAATATCTTAGAGGTTACTCCCGATGCCATGGTGATTGAGTGGCGTCCCCCCAAGGATGATGGCGGCAGCCCAGTAACTAACTACATTGTAGAGAAAAGAGAGTCCAACAAGGAAACATGGGGAGGGGTGAGTTCTGGCAGCCTTGCCACTCAACTCAGGATTACCCGCCTGCAGAAGGGAGTGGAGTATGTGATCCGTATACGCGCTGAGAACAAGATGGGTATTGGTGCTGCACTGGAAAGTAAACCCACTGTGGCTGAGCACACTTTCATGCCCCCCAGCCCACCGGGTAAGCCCAACGCATCTGATGTGGCCGAGGATGCCCTCACTCTAGGATGGACCATGCCACTGGCAGATGGTGGCAGCCCAATTAATGGTTACATCATTGAGCGCAGACACAAGGGAGGAAAGTGGATTCGTGTGAACAAGACACCCCACAAGGACCTGAGGTACAGAGTCCTGGGCCTGTTCGAGGGCAATACGTACGAGTTCAGAGTGTTTGCAGAGAATATCGCTGGCTACAGTGGGCCCTCTCCCACCTCTGACCCTTCCACACCCTGCAGACCCATCACCGTCCCCAGCCCCCCTGTCAATCCCAAAGTTAAAGACTACAGCAAAACTACAGCTGACCTGGTTTGGATGAAACCCACAAGAGATGGAGGCAGTCCAATCCTGGGGTACACTGTGGAAATGAAGAAGGCTGACACTGAAGAGTGGAAGAAAGTCAACCTGGATGACCTAATTAAGCCCTGTGTCTACAAAGTAAAAGGTCTTGAGGAAGGCATGACATACAGATTCCGAGTATGTGCGACAAACATGATTGGAGATGGAGAGCCCAGGGAAATCCCAGAGTCCATCACAGCTCAGGATATCCTCATACCTCCAGAGATTGAGATGGACGCCACTTGCCGTGAGCGTGTCACTGTGCGCGTTGGACACAACATCAACATCACAGGGTACATCAAGGCTCGTCCTGATCCAGAGGTGTTGTGGAGCAAAGAGGAAACCGTGCTGGAGAACAGTAAGCGTGTGACCATTACGCAAAACCTACCTGTTGCTCATATAAGGATCAAGGAGGCTACAAGAAATGACCATGGCAAATATACTCTGAAGGCTTCAAATGAAGGCGGTGAGGCCTCATGCACAATTACTGTCAATGTCCTGGACAGGCCCAGCCACTGCCAGAACCTCCACTTGACCTATGTAACAAAGGACTCCTGCATGATTAACTGGGAGACACCTAAGGACAATGGTGGCTCAGAGATCACCAACTACATTGTGGAGTGCCGTGAGCCCAGCATTAGCACGTGGTCCATGATCACCTCCCACTGCACTAATCGCAAGATCAAAGCCAAGATTATGGAGGGCCACGAGTATCTGTTCCGTGTTTGTGCTGCAAACAAGATCGGACCTGGACCAACTGTGGAGACCAAGACTCCTGTGATGGCTGCTGACCCCTTACAAAAGCCAGGCGAGCCTGAAAACTTCAGAGTTACTGATGTCGGTAAAAACCATGTCTATCTTAGATGGAGGAAGCCCGACTATGATGGTGGTAGCCCTAACATCTCGTACAACCTTGAGTGCAAAACTGCTACTGCTGAGGAGTGGGAGAAACTCAACGCTGGCATCCTTACTAACACCTTCTTCCTGGCGGACAGTCGCATTGAGAACCAGACCTACACATTCAGGTAGGTTGTTTTCATATCTGCAGTTTAACCATTGTCTTGCAAAGTTTACTTAAGTATATATATTTTTTTATTATCATTTCAAGTTAAGAATCATTTAACAATTAAAAAAGGGTTTAATGAGTGGAGTGTGATTCGTCATCGTCAAATACATGAATATTATTTTACTGATCTGATTTTTAATAATTACAAATTTTACTAACTTATTTAATTTGATCCAGGGTGCAGACTGTCGGTGAAGGAGGTGAGAGTGCCTGGGTGAAACTTGATAACATTTTGGTAAAGGAGGAGATTCAGAAACCAGTTATTGACCTGAAGCTGTCTGGAACCATGACTGTGAAGGCCGGCGAATCTGTCAGAATTGAGGCCGGCTTGAGAGGCAAACCCCAGCCCGAAGTCAAATGGGTCAAAGACAAGGCTGTGGGTGACAACCCCAGAATCAGCTACGAGACCGGTCCTGACTACTCCAAATTCCTCCTGACCAAATCCAGACGCACTGACACTGGAAAGTACATCATCACCGCCACCAACTCGGCTGGTACCTTTACTGCTTATGCCAATGTGAATGTACTGGACATTCCCGGACCTGTGAGGAACCTCAGAGTCACTGGTATTGGAGCCGACAAGTGCAGAGTGGTTTGGGATGGCCCTGAAGATGACGGAGGCTGTGAGGTTGACAGCTATATTCTGGAAAAATGCGAGACCAGGAGAATGGTCTGGTCCACATACTCTGCCTCTGTGGTCACACCTTATTGCAATGTTATTCGTCTGGTGGAAGGAAATGAGTACATCTTCAGAGTGAGGGCTGAGAACAAGATGGGAACTGGCCCTGCCATGGAAACCAAGCCTGTAACTGTCAGGACTCAGTTCAACAAACCTGGACCTCCTGAGCCCCCTGAGGTCACCAAGGTAAAACTCTTTAAATTAGACTAGTTAATTAATTACCTTAAACTGATCAATCAAATCATTGTTCCAATACTTGTCTTAATTCACTCAAGTCATAATTATTTTGTACCATCAAGGTGAGCAAAGAGGAAATGACAGTGGTATGGGCTCCTCCTGAGAATGATGGCGGAAAATCCATCACTGGTTATATCCTGGAAAGGAAGGAAAAGAGGGCAGTACGCTGGGTGCCTTGTAATAAGAGCCCCATTTCTGAGAGGCGTATGAAAGTCACCAACCTGATTCCCAACCACGAGTACCAGTTTAGGGTGAAGGCTGAGAATGAGGTTGGCCTGGGAGAGCCAAGCAAACCCTGCAGACCTGTAGCAGCCAAAGATCCCATTGGTGAGTGTGCAGTTTGTTTACTTTTTTTTTCAGCTTGTTTACACTTTTTGATTGAAACTTGGCTGTTCATACTATTTCAATTTGCAGAGCCACCTGGCCCTCCTGCTGGACTGAAGGTGTCTGATAGCACCAAGACCTCCATCACTCTTAGTTGGTCCAAACCTGTGTATGATGGTGGTGCACCCATTATTGGCTATAGCCTGGATTTGAGACTGAAGAGTGAGGCTGACCCAGAGAAACCCACAGTAGGCTGGAAGAGGATTGACACCCGTGGCCCACTGGTTCTCACTGAATTTACTATTGGCCAGCTTGATGAAAAACAGGAGTATGAGTTCAAGGTCTCTGCACAGAACCAGGTGGGCTGGGGAAGGCATGCATACCTAAAAGAAGCTGTCTTTCCCAAGGAAGTCTTGGGTAAGTATTACACTGCTGTGATTTAGTAATCAATTTTAGAAGTTCTTAGTTATCGCTCAGTCATCTAAAATATGCTATCTATTTGACTACAGAGACTCCAGAGATTGACTTGGACGCAAGCCTGAGGAAAGGCTTGGCTGTCAGAGCCGGCTGCCCAATTAGGCTTTTTGCTGTAATCAGAGGTAGACCTGCTCCTAAAGTGACATGGAAGCGCATGGGTGTAGACAATGTTGTGCGCAGAGGTCATATAGACCAGGTAGACACCATGTCCTTCCTGGTCATTCCTGAAAGCACAAGAGAAGACTCTGGAAAATACTCTTTGACCCTGTCAAACTCAGCTGGAGAGAAGGCAGTATTTGTCCGTGTCAAAGTACTCGGTGAGTCTCACAAAACTAAGCATATCCAAGACACAACTGCTTTACTCATAAGTTACATTTAGGTATATACTGTATGTATATAATGGGATTTTTATAATTTGTATTTTAAAGATACACCTGGACCTGTTGGTGGCCTGGAGGCTACTGATGTCACAAAGACAACAGCACAGCTGTCCTGGCTGCCACCAGAGAATGACGGTGGAAGTCCTATTACTAATTACATTGTGGAGAAACGTGAGGTGGACAGGAAGACCTGGACCAAATGTACTGAGGACCACAAGAAACCTAGCTTTAAAATTACCAACATGACACCTGGAATTGAGTACTACTTCAGAGTCATGGCCTGCAACAAATATGGCATTGGTGTTCCTCAAGACTCACCAAAGTCCTATCTAGCTGTTGATCCCATAAGTAAGTTTCTAGGAACAGCAGGAAATGTTAGCTGTAAAGTATAATGCTATGCTTTTTTCTAATCCTCTACCACTGTACAGGTGAACCGGACCCTCCAAAGAAGATGGATGTGCTGGAGATAACCAAGAACAGTGCCACATTGGGATGGCTGAAGCCTCTCAGAGATGGAGGAGCAAAGATCAATGGTTATGTGGTGGATTACCAGGAAGAAGGAGCCTCTGAAGACAAGTGGACACCATACTCAGTGGTCAAAGATTTGACTATTGTGGTGGTTGGCCTGAAGGAAGGAACCAAATACAAGTTTCGAGTGGCAGCTAGGAACTCAGTGGGTGTCAGCTTGCCCAGAGAAGCAGAGGGAGTGTTTGAGGTTAAAGAGCAGCTCAGTAAGTAGAATGCCACTGCAACATGGCTGTTATATAAATACATAATACAATAATCAAAACACAACTTGTGATTTTAACCAACTCCTTTTCTCTCAGTGGCTCCAAAGATCATCTTGCCTGACATTGTCACAGTTAGAGCGGGATCTAAAATGGTGGTTGAAGCCATTGTGGCTGGAAAACCTGCTCCATTCTGCAAGTGGAAGCAGGGCAGTGAGGATGTTCTGACCTCTGATCGTCTACAAATTGTAAAGACACTGACAACATGCACACTCATAATCAAGAACGTGACAAGACAGGACAGTGGCTACTACAGCCTGTCAGCTGAAAACAGCACTGGCAAGATCAATCAGATTCTTAGAGTCACTGTCATGGGTCAGTCTTACTTTAATTGAAGTTGTATGTACTTTATTATATTATATTATATAGTTCCTGTGATTGACACCTGCTCCTGTTGCCTCTGCAGACCTCCCTGGGCCCCCTGAAGGTCCTCTAGAAATCACTGAGCGAGATATTGATGCTTGCACACTACTGTGGAACTCCCCACAAGAAGATGGTGGCAGCAACATCACCAACTATATTGTTGAGAAGTGTGATGTGAGCCAGGGCGACTGGGTGACTGTATCAGCCTCCTGCACCAAAACTGAATTCAAAATGACTAAACTGACACCTGGCAAAGAGTATGGTTTCAGAGTCCGTGCTGAGAACAGGTTTGGTGTGTCTGAGCCAATCTATTCTGAGAAGATTATTGCTAGATATCCATTTGGTGAGTCTGAGTACTATATAGTAATTTGTAATATCCTAAATTTTTTACTTGTACTCCAAAGCTAAATGATTTTTGCTTTTTTTTTTTTCAGATCCTCCAAGTGAGCCTATAAACCTGCAGATTAATAAGATCAATAAGGACTTTGTCATTCTGTCATGGGAACGTCCTAGCAGTGATGGTGGCAGCCCACTCACTGGATATTGCATAGAGAAAAAGGAAAGGAACAGCTTACTTTGGGTCAAGGCTAATGACTCTGTGGTCAAAGCCACTCATTCCACTTGCACTGGTCTGATTGAGGGCTTGGATTACAGCTTTAGGGTTTCTGCCCTCAACATCGCTGGACAGGGCAAACCTTGCAAACAGACTGACTTCATTACTGCCAGGACTGCTGTTGGTAAGAGAACAAACTGACCATTTTATCACAAAAAAATTAACACATATCTTTATTTTTATTTGTTTTAAAACATATTCATTCTTTTCTCTCTGCGCAGATTCACCTGGTAAACCTGAGCCCATGGATGTGGCCAAGAATTCAGTGTCACTGGTCTGGGGCAGACCTAGACATGATGGTGGCAGCAAGTTGATAGGATACTTTGTTGAGTACACAAAGCTTCCTGAGGAGAAATGGACACGCTGCAATGCCAACTGCATGAATATCCAGACTGAGAGCTATATAGTGACAGGTCTGGAGGAAGGGCAGCAGTATCAGTTTAGAGTCATTGCTAAGACTGTCGTCAACATCAGCCTCCCATCTGAACTGTCAGATCCTATTCCAGTCATTGCCGAGAATGGTATGGATCAGCAAAATCCTCAGATTATCTTGATTTTATGATGAGACATATTAACCTGAAATCATTGCGCTTCTTTCCTGTGCAGTCGCTCCTCGTGTTGAGCTAGGGGTCAACATGAAAAACCTGATCACTGTAAAAGCTGGTGAGAATGTATTCCTGGATGCTGAAGTATTCGGTAAACCCTTGCCCAAGGTAAGCTGGAAGAAAGATGGTGCTCCTCTTGTACTTGCTGAGGGAATGAAGATGACCCAAAAGAAACACCTCCACTTGCTTGAGCTTTATTCAGTAACCAGGAAAGAGTCTGGAGACTATACCATCACTGCTGAAAATGCTAATGGCTCCAAGTATGCCACCATTAAGGTCAAGGTTCTTGGTAAGTGATAAGATCACTAAGCTGTTAAGCTTTAATTTGAATTTTGATAATGACAATGACAAACGTTTATGTTGCCTTTGCAGACAAACCAGGTCCTCCAGCTTCAGTGAAAATTTCAAAGGTTTTTGCTGACCATGTCAAACTACGTTGGGAGCCACCACAGGCAGATGGTGGTTCTGAGATCACCAACTACATTATTGAGAAGCGTGAGACAAGCAGGGCAAACTGGGCACTAGTTACTGCCAACATTCATGGTCACGTTACTGACTGCTCAGTGGAAAAACTTATTGAAGGGCATGAGTATCAGTTCAGAGTCAGTGCTGAAAACCAGTATGGTGTTGGAGATTCCATTATGACAGATGGTGTCATGGTGAAAAACCCCTATGGTAAGCTGCAAATTGCAACTATTTGATTATTTGTGTTTTTTACCTTATGTATGTATTAACATTCTGCATTCCTTGTCATATTTTTCAGATGTTCCTGGTCCATGCGAGCCACCTGTTATTACCAACATTACCAAGGACTCCATGACAGTCAGCTGGAAGGCACCAGCTAATGATGGCAAAGCTGCCATTCTTGGATACTTGGTTGAAAAACGTGAGGCCACTGAGCTCACCTGGGCTAAGGTTAACCGCCGCCCAGTGATTGACAGGACTATCAAAGCTACTCAGCTGACTGAAGGCTCTGAGTATGAGTTTAGAGTTATTGCCATTAACAAGGCTGGTCTAGGCAAACCCAGTGATGCATCTAATGCTGCCCTTGCAGTCGACCCAGTCTGTGAGTATTTACTTTTTTTTTTTTTAATATAAAATTCTCTGTGAACTGTAACAGCAATAAAAATGTCTTTTTATTCTAGATCCTCCTGGTCCACCTGCCTTCCCCAAGGTAGTAGACTCCACAAAGAGATCTATCAGTCTTAGCTGGACCAAACCAGCTTACGATGGAGGCTGTGAGATCATTGGTTATCTGGTGGAGTGTAAGAGGGTTGATGCTGAGGAGTGGAATAAGTGTAATGTTCCTAAAAAGCTTCAGGCTACAAAGTTTGTAGTGACAGGTTTGATGGACAGCACAGAGTACCAGTTCAGAGTGATTGCTGTCAACAAGATTGGCAACAGTGAGCCAAGTGATGTTCCTGGAAATCACACACCCAAGGATATCCTGAGTAATTTATTTTTTATTACATACATTTGAATTTATACCTAAAAGGGCTTAATCAAATTAACTATGAATGTGTTGATTAATAAATGAGCTGTCTCTTTTTTTTTAGTTGCCCCTGATGCTGAGCTAGATGCTGACTTAAGGAAAGGCCTGGTTCTCCGTGCTGGTGTCACCATGAGGTTGTACGTCCCTCTTAGGGGCCGCCCAGCTCCAAAAGTGGCCTGGTCCAAGGTGGATGCCAACCTAAAAGAGAGACGCGGCGTGCTCATTAAGTCATCAGATTGGGACACACTGCTCATGATTGAAGATGTTAACAGATATGATGCTGGCAAATATGTTCTGACCCTGGAGAACAGCAGCGGAACCAAGAGCTTCACTATTGTTGTAAAAGTCAATGGTAAGCCTTCATAAGCATAGTAAACAGCATGCCGAAACATGGGATTTATCACAGCCCAGTGAAGAATAACTTTCAATATTGACCTAAGAAACACACCTGCAACAATAATGCAAAGTGTACTGTGTATAATGACGTGTATAAAAGTGTGTATAAACAAAGCTCTAACACAATAATGTAAACCTTGTGCTCAGATTCTCCTGGACCACCTACAAACCTTATAGTGAAAGAGACATCCAAAACTCATGCCTGGATTACTTGGGATGCTCCTCTAATTGATGGTGGAGGACCTGTCAAAAACTATATTGTGGAGAAGCGTCTTGCTGAAAGAAAAGCCTGGACCTGTGTGGCAGCAGCATGTCCCAAACCCTCCTTTAGGATTATGAACCTGGAGGCAGGACAAGCATACTGCTTTAGAGTACTGGCTGAGAATGCCTATGGAATTGGAGAAGGCATTGAAACAGCGGGCAGTGTCCGAGCTTCAGGTAATTACAAATACAGTACAGTATGTTTGTAAATGGAGTTGACTGATTATTATCATTAATTTTAATCTCTTACCACCTCAGAGAAACCTGGTCCAGTAACTGATTTCAAAGCTGCAAAAACCACCAAGAATTCAATCACTCTTGAATGGAAAAAGCCCATCAGTGATGGTGGAAGCTACGTCACTGCTTACATCTTGGAACAAAAGGAAAGCGAGGAAAAGTGGAAGCAAATCTTAAAAGGAAAAAATACATCACACAGCATTTATGAGTTGTCTGAAGGCAAGGACTACTTGTTTAGAGTCAAGGCACTCAATGAGTCTGGAGAAGGACCACCCACTGAGCTCGCTGTTGTTGCCAAGGACCAGTTTGGTGAGAAAATAAACCTCATATTTTGTCCCCCTGATGAAACATCACGTTTATTATTATATTATTTTTATGATCTTCTGTTTTAGTTCTTCCCGATTGCAACTTGAGCAGTCTGCATGATGGCTGCTGTGTGGTTAAGGAGGGCAGCACAATGCGTATCAACATCCCTATTATTGGCATTCCTTACCCAATTGCCACTTGGAAGAAGGGAGATGTTGGCATTGGAGATACTGGACGTATGTGTGCGGAAGCTTCCCAGGGTGTAACTACTTTGCTTATCAGGGACTGCCACAGAGGAGATGCAGACACATATACCATCAATGTCAAGAACAGTGCAGGCTCCAAAGATTGCAAATTCCAGGTGAAGGTGGTTGGCAAACCAGGCATCTGCACAGGTCCCATTAAGTTTGATGAAATCACTGCCGACGCTGTCACACTGGAATGGGCACCACCTAAAGATGATGGTGGTGCTGAGGTGTCCAACTACATTGTTGAGAAGAGAAGAACAACTGACAGTAAATGGGCCACTGTGGCTTCAGCCATCCAGAAGACCACTATGAGGGTGCTTCGCTTGCATGATGGCATTGAGTACATCTTCAGAGTGTTTGCTGAAAACAAATATGGGGTTGGAGAGTACCTGAGATCAGATCCAGTTATTGCTCAACATCCATTTAGTATGTATTCTGTTTATCTGTCTATCTGTGTTGAATTTCATGTTTAGTATAATCCTTGTATAAACCTTTTTGCTACTTTCAGATGTGCCTGAGGCACCTGCTCCTCCAGAGATTCTGAGCATTCGCCATGAGTCAGCCATTCTGTGCTGGACTGATCCAAAGGACAATGGTGGCTCCCCAATAACTGGTAACACACTAAAATGAATAAAGGTTTATGTTCATGTTACAAAACTGGATTACGAGCTAAATGCTTTATCTCTCCCATTTACAGGATATCATGTGGAGTTCAAGGAAAGAAACAGTCTGATGTGGAAACGAGCCAGTAAAACTCCTTTGAGAGTAAAGGAGTGCAGAGTCACTGGCCTGATTGAGGGACTAGAGTATGAGTTCAGAGTGATGGCTATGAATGTGGCAGGCCTAGGAAAGGCAAGCAAGGTGACAGAGGCAGTGGTTGCCTTGGATCCTATTGGTGAGTGACTAGTTACTCTAATTACAGTTGACTTGGTTGAACTTTATCCGGTCACTTTAAACTGTACATTAATTTTGTTTTTTTTCTCAGATCCTCCTGGCAAACCTGAAGTCATTAATGTCACCCGGAGCACAGTCACTCTGATCTGGACTGCTCCCAAATATGATGGAGGCTACAAGGTGACTGGCTACATGGTGGAGAAGCTTGAGTCTGGTGGAAAAGCTTGGCTGAAGGCCAATCATGTTAATATTCAAGGTTGTGCCTTTACTGTCCCTGATCTTACTGAGGGATCACAATACCAGTTCAGGATTAGAGCTAAGAATTCTGCTGGAGCAATCAGTGTACCATCAGAGACAACTGAGTCCCTAACTTGCAAGGATGAGTATGGTATGTGAAAGTTACAGTTACATTATTTAAAAAAAAAAGTGCCTAATAAAATAAATGTGCTATAAGGCATGATGACATTACAATAAAAACTATATTGTATTGTCTTTCCCTGCAGAACCACCTACTATCACCATTGACCCAGACATGAAGGATGGTGTATCCGTCAGGGCAGGAGACACAATTGTGGTTACTGCTTCCAAGATTGTTGGTAAACCTCCACCCACGGCTGCCTGGTCCAAGGGAGGTCGTGAGCTGAAGAACTCTGAAGTCATCACTATCACTAGCACCCCTACCTCTTCCACTCTTGCTATCAAATATGCAAGCAGGAAAAACACAGGGGACTATGTCATCACTGCAAGTAATCCATTTGGAATTAAAGAAGAACATGTAAAGGTTAAGGTCCTGGATATCCCTGGACCACCAGGTCCTATTGAGGCCAGTAATATTTCAGCTGAAAAGTGCACTCTGACCTGGCTTCCACCAGAGGAGGACGGAGGTAGCACTATTAAGTCCTACATTCTAGAGAAAAGAGAAACCAGCCGACTGCAGTGGACCAAAGTTGCTGAAAACATTATGGATTGCAGACATGTAGCCAGCAAACTCATAAAGGGCAATGAGTATATCTTCAAAGTGTCAGCTGTGAATCAGTATGGCACAGGAGACTCAAGTCAGTCTGGTCCAGTGAAAATGGTTGACAGTTTCCGTAAGTTTATATTGCCTTTATGATTATAGTTTACTTTTTAAGGCATTTTAGTAAATAACTTTTATTGCTTTTCCCACAGGTCCACCTGGCCCTCCATCAATCCCAGAGATTGATAATGTTAGCAGGAATGCTGTCACTATTTCATGGAAGAGACCAGTACAGGATGGAGGAAGTGACATCAGAGGCTATTGTGTTGAGAGGAAAGAAAAGAAAGGAATGAGATGGGTCAGAGCAAGTAAAAGAACAATCCCTGACCTGCGCTTCAAGGTGCAAGGCCTGAGCGAGGGAACTGAATATGAATTCAGAGTCACAGCTGAAAACAAGGCTGGATTTGGGGAGCCTAGTGAGCCATCACGCCCTGTGATGACAAAGGATATTGTCTGTAAGTAATTGGATATAGACATTAATGATGCAACTTTCAAACTCAGTTGTAACTGCTTTATTTTTTATTGTTGTTCATAGATCCACCTGGTCCTCCATCCAACCCCAGAATTACAGAGACTACAAAAACCACTGCTTCCTTTGCTTGGGGTAGACCCCATTATGATGGTGGTCTTGAAGTAGAGGGATATATTGTTGAGTACAAGAAAGAAGGCCATGATGACTGGGAGACTGAGACACAATACCCAATTAAAGTAACTGAATATGTCATTGGGAAACTTCAAAAGGGAGGCAAATATCACTTTAGAGTAAGAGCAGTTAACTCTGAAGGCACAGGTGAACCTGCAGAGGTCGAGAAAGTAACTGAATTGGTAGACCAGGAGACACTGCCAGACTTTGAGCTGGATGCCGAACTCAGAAGAACCCTGGTAGTTCGTTCACGCACTTCAATTCGAATGTTTGTTCCCATTAAAGGTCGCCCAGTACCCGAGGTAACCTGGAGCAAAGATGACACAAACCTTAAAACAAGAGCCCATATTGACACCACAGAGTCATACACACTGCTGGTTATACCAGACTGCACTCGATATGATGCTGGAAAATACAATCTATGTCTTGAAAATGTTGCTGGAAAGAAGACCGGCTTTGTTAATGTGAAAGTTCTGGACACGCCAGGGACCCCCAGTGAATCTGAAACCAAGGGAAATTACAAAGAACAGCATTACCCTCCAGTGGGAGATTCCTATTATTGATGGAGGATCTAAGATTCACAACTATATAGTTGAAAAGAGAGAAGCCACCAAGAAGGCATACACAGTTCTGAGCACCTCATGGCAAAAATGTTCTTTCAAGATACCTGACCTGGAAGAGGGAGCTTATTATTATTTCCGTGTCTCTGCTGAGAATGACTTAGGAGTGGGTGAGCCAGCTGAAACACCTGAGCCAATCAGAGTTTCCCAGGCACCTTCTGCACCTGAGAACTTGTATGTTACTGACGTCACCGCTGATACTGCAAGCCTGTCATGGATCAAACCCCTGCATGATGGTGGCAGTTTGATCACCGGTTATGTTATTGAGGCTCAAAAGAAAGACACTGATCAGTGGGTCCATGTTACAACTATCAAGGCACTAGACTACACTGTCACAGACCTGATTGAGGGAGCAGAATATACTTTCCGCATCATGGCTGTCAATGCATCAGGCAGAAGTGACCCACGTGAAAGCAGACCTGCTGTTATTAAAGAGCAGACATCTGCTCCATCCTTTGACATGCGGGCAGTGTATCAGCAGACAGTTATTGCCAAAGCTGGAGATCGTGTCAAGGTAGAGATTCCAGTACTCGGCAAACCCAGACCTGTGGTCACCTGGAAGAAGGGTGATATAGTGCTTAAAGAAACTCAAAGAATTAACACTGAAACTACACCTACAACCACTATTCTCAACATTGGAGAGATCAAGAGAACTGATGGTGGCCAGTATTCTATGACTGGAAAGAATCTGCTGGGTACAGTTACAGAGACCATCACAGTACTGGTCCATGACATACCCGGTCCTCCAACAGGCCCCATTAAACTGGAAGAGGTCTCATGCGATTATGTTCTCATGTCCTGGGAAGCGCCAGAGAATGATGGAGGAGTCCCCATAGGCAACTATATTGTAGAGATGCGTGAAACTACTGGTTCTGGCACATGGGTAGAACTAGCAGCTACAGTCATTCGCACTACATTCAAGGCAGCTCGGCTAACCACTGGAATAACATACCAGTTCCGTGTCAAAGCTCAAAACAGATATGGCATTGGACCTTGTATTGTGTCTGAGACTGTAGTGGCGGCCTATCCATTTGATGTGCCAGGGCAACCAGGCACTCCTGTGGTTACATCTTTTAACAAAGATGCCATGACCCTAAGCTGGAATGAGCCATCTTCTGATGGAGGCAGTCCAATACTTGGTTACCATGTTGACCGAAAAGAGAAAAACAGTATTCTTTGGCAGAGAATTAGCAAAGCTCTTGTTGTTGGAAATATTTTCAAATCCACTGGTCTTGTAGATGGAATTGCATATGAACATCGTGTTACAGCTGAAAACATGGCTGGCCTCAGCAAACCAAGCAAACCCTCTGAGACTCTGTGTGCCTTGGATCCAGTTGACCCACCAGGCAGGCCTGTGGCTCTAAATATTACCAGGCATGAAGTGACTGTTTCTTGGACCAGACCAGAGGGAGATGGTGGATTTTCAATTACAGGATACACAGTTGAGAGGCGAGAGCTGCCCAATGGGCGCTGGCTCAAGGCCAACTTTAACAATATACTTGAAACAATCTACACTGTCAGTGGTCTGATTGAAGACACTACCTATGAATTCCGTGTGTTTGCCAGAAACTCAGCTGGTGCTGTTAGTGCTCCATCACAGTCATCAGAACCAATCACTTGCAGAGATGATATTGAAGAGCCTAGACTTGATGTTGATGCATCTTACAGTAGCAATGTTGTTGTAATGGCAGGAGAAATTTTCAAACTGGAAGCAAATGTGACTGGCAGGCCTATCCCATCATTAGTATGGACCAAAGAAGGAAAAGAGCTGGAAGACACAGGCAAGATTGAAATTAAGTCAACAGACTTTCACACAACTCTCATAAACAAAGACTCTCTAAGAAGAGATGGTGGTGCTTTCACTTTGACTGCAAGCAACCCTGGTGGCTTTGCCAAGTTTACATTTAATGTCAAGGTTCTTGATAGACCCGGACCACCAGATTCCCTTACTGTTACTGACGTCACAGCTGAGAAATGTGTTCTTAACTGGCTGCATCCAACTCATGATGGTGGGGCAAAGATTGAGTACTTTATTATTCAGAGGCGTGAAACCAGTAGGCTGGCATGGACAAATGTTGCCACAGATCTCCAAGCAAACAGGTTCAAAGTGACTAAACTTCTTAAAGGCAACGAGTATGTCTTCAGAGTCATGGCTGTTAACAAGTACGGTGTGGGTGAACCCTTGGAATCTGAACCCATAATTTGTGCCAATCCATATGTCCCAAGTGACCCACCAACACAGCCTGAAGTCACTACCATTACCAAGGACTCCATGGTTGTGTGTTGGGAACGACCTGAACATGATGGTGGAAGCAGAATTGACACCTATGTTATTGAAAGAAGGGATAAGACTGGATTGCGATGGGTTAAATGCAACAAGAGGACAGTAACAGACTTAAGATTTAAGGTTTCTGGTCTTACACCAGGTCATGAGTATGAGTTTAGAGTTTTTGCTGAGAACAATGCTGGTCTTAGCCAGCCTAGTCCTTCCAGTCCATTCTACAAAGCCATTGACACCATCTTCCAACCAGGTCCTCCAGGAAACCCAAGGGTCCTGGACACAACAAAGTCCTCTATCACCCTGGCATGGAATAAGCCCGTCTATGATGGTGGCTCTGAAATCACAGGCTACATTGTAGAGACTTGTTTGCCAGAGGAGGATGAGTGGACAATTCAAACTCCCAAGAAGGGATGGACTGCCACATCCTTCACCATTACCAACCTGAAGGAAAATCAGGAATACAAAATTAACATTTGTGCCACAAACTGTGAAGGAGTGGGAGAGCCTGCTGCTGTGCCAGGAACACCCAAGGCTGAAGAGAGATTGCTTGCTCCGGAAATTGAACTTGGAGCAGAGTTGCGCAAAGTTGTTTGCATAAGAGCTTGTAGCACTCTTAGGCTCTTTGTACCTATCAAAGGCAGACCAGCACCTGATGTGAAATGGTCAAGAGAACACGGAGAATCCTTGGACAAAGCCAACATTGAAATTACTCCATCTTTTACTACTCTTCAAGTTGAAAATGTTGACAGATTTGATGGTGGCAAATATATAGTCACTCTTGAGAATGCCTCAGGAAGCAAGTCAGCTTTTGTTAATGTCAGAGTGCTTGATACACCAGGAGCACCTCAAAATCTTATCATAAAGGAAGTCACAAGAGATTCTGTCTCACTTGTTTGGGATGCCCCTCTTATTGATGGTGGCTCCAGAATTCGCAACTATATTGTGGAGAAACGTGAATCAGCCAGAAAGGCATATTCAACAATATGTGCCAGCTGCCATAAGTCCAGTTGGAAAATTGGAGAGTTGGAAGAAGGAAAAATGTACTTCTTTAGAGTCTTGGCAGAAAATGAATATGGTATTGGACTTCCAGTGGAAACTCTTGAACCAATTAATGTCTCAGAGAAGCCACTGCCCCCTGGCAAAGTTTCACTTCAGGAAGTGACGGGAACAAGTGTCACACTGACTTGGGAAAAACCTGATCATGACGGTGGTAGCAGAATTTCAGGATATATTGTAGAAATGCAGTGCAAAGGAAGTGACAAATGGACCCAGGTCATGATGGTGAAGACAAATAAGGCTGTTGTCACTGGCCTTACACAAGGAGAGGAGTACATGTTCCGAATCTCAGCCACAAATGAAAAGGGAGTGAGTGATCCACGTCCTTTGAGTGTTCCCGTTGTTGCTAAAGACTTGGTAATTCCACCAACATTCAAACTGCTCTTTACCACCTTCACCACGCTTGCAGGAGATGATCTGAAGATAGATATACCTTATGCTGCCTGTCCCAAAGCCACTGTAACATGGCTCAAGGATAGTGTTGCCCTCAAGGAAACTACAAGAGTTAATACTGAAGCTACAGACAACAACCTTCGTATAGTCATCAAGGAGGCTTGCAGAGATGATGTGGGTACATACACTATCAAACTACACAACACAGCTGGTGATGCATCTGCAGATATTAATGTAGTTGTTCTTGATAAGCCTGGTCCGCCAACTGCCCCCATTAAGATGGATGAAATCACATCAGACAGTGTGGTTTTGTCCTGGAATCCTCCAGAGTATGATGGTGGATGCGCTATAAACAATTACATTGTTGAGAAAAGAGATACATCTACAACTAACTGGCAAATAGTCTCTGCTACAGTGGCCCGTACAACTATTAAGGCTGCCCGTTTGAAGACTGGATCTGAGTATCAGTTCAGGATTGCTGCAGAAAACAGATATGGCAAGTCATCTGCCCTCCTCTCTGAAACTATTATTGCACAATATCCATATGAAGTGCCAAGCCAACCACGTTCCGTAACTGTCCAGTCTGCAACTAAGGAGAGCATGGTTGTTGTATGGGACAAACCCAGCAATGATGGTGGAAGCAAGATTCTTGGATATCACGTAGAGCTTAAGGAAAGAAATAGTCTTCTGTGGGTGAAACAAAATAAACAAATAATCCCAGAAACCAGATTTAAGGCAATTGGGCTTGAAGAAGGTATTGAGTATGAATTCAGAGTCTATGCAGAAAACATTGTTGGACTCAGCAAAGCAAGCAAAGTGAGTGAACTGCAGGTGGCCAGAGATCCTTGTGACAGACCAGGCAAACCAGAGGCTGTCATTGTTACCAGAAATGCAGTAACACTCAGATGGACCAAACCTGAGTATGACGGTGGTATCAAAATCACAGGTTATGTTGTTGAGAAAAAGAAAGGAGAAGGCCGCTGGATGAAGGCTAGTTTTGCAAACATCATTGAGACTGAGTTTGTTGTCACAGGTCTCACCGAAGATCAAATTTATGAGTTCCGTGTCATTGCCAGAAATTCAGCAGGTGTCTTTAGTTTGCCTTCAGATTCAACTGGAGCCATTACTGCGAAGGATGAGGTGGAGCCACCTAAAATTGACCTGGAAACTAAATACTCTCAAGTAGTTGTTGTAAATGCAGGAGACACATTCAAGCTTGAGGCCTCTATTAATGGCAAGCCAGTGCCCTCTGTCTACTGGATAAAGGAAGGACAAGTGATTACTGAAGCAGCTCGCTTGGAAATCAAAAACACAGACTTTACAGCCTGTATTGTGATTAGAGAGGCCATCCGAATTGATGGAGGGCAGTACACACTGCTTGTAAAGAATGTTGGAGGAGAAAAATCTGTTAACATTAATGTCAAGGTTTTGGACAGACCAGGTCCCCCTGAGGGCCCCATCTCTATATATGGTGTTACCAGTGAGAAATGCTGTATTGCATGGAAGTCACCAGCACAAGACGGAGGCAGTGAAGTTTCCCATTACATTGTAGAGAGACGAGAGACCAGCAGACTCGTTTGGACTGTCGTTGAACCTAAAGTCCAAACCCTTAGTCTAAAGATTACCAAACTTGTCCCTGGTAATGAATACATCTTCAGAGTAATTCCCGTCAACAAGTATGGAATTGGTGAGCCCCTGGAGTCTGAGCCAATGATTGCCAGAAATCCATTTGTCGCCCCGACCCCGCCAACAGAGGTAGATGTGTCTACCATCACCAAAGACTCCATGGTTATTACATGGGAGAGACCAAACAATGATGGTGGTAGCCCAATCCAAGGATATGTTGTAGAAAAACGTGACAAAGATGGTGTTAGATGGACAAGGTGCAACAAGCGTACAGTCAGTGAGCTGCGCTTTAGAGTTACTGGGCTTCTTGAAAACCACAGCTATGAGTTTAGAGTTTCTGCTGAAAATGCTGGCGGTGTTGGGACACCAAGCCCAGCAACAGTTTATTTCAAGGCAGTGGATCCAACATTCAAACCAGGCCCACCAAACAACCCAAAAGTTGTAGATTCGACCAGGTCTACTGTTTCTCTAACATGGGGCAAACCCATCTATGATGGTGGCTGTGAAATTCAAGGGTACATTGTGGAAGCTTGTAATGGAGCATCTGATGAATGGTTTATGTGCACTCCTCAATCAGGAATTGCAGACACTAAGTTTACAGTAACAAAACTTCTGGAGAAACATGAGTACCAATTCAGAGTTTGTGCAATCAACAAAGTTGGGGTTGGTGAGCATGCTGACGTTCCTGGAAAAATTCTTCTTGAAGAGAAACTTGAGGCTCCTGATCTTGATATAGATGCTGAAATGAGGAAGATGATCAATATTAGGGCTGCCAGCACTCTACGACTTTTTGTTCCTGTGAGAGGCCGTCCGGCTCCTGAGGTGAAATGGAGCAAGGCTGATGGTGAGATTAAAGAGACTGCCCAGATTGACAATACAGGCTCTTACGCGTCACTTGTCATTGAAAATGTTGATAGATTTGACAGCGGCAAGTACATTGTAACTGCAGAAAATGTCAGTGGAGTTAAGTCAGCCTTCATCAGTGTAAGAGTCCATGATTCTCCTAGCCCCCCTACCAACTTTATTGTGAAGGAGATTACTAAGAATTCTGTCACTCTTACATGGGAGCCTCCTCTTCTGGATGGCGGTGCAAAAATTAAACAGTATATTGTTGAGAAGCGTGAAAGTACAAGAAAGGTTTACTCTCCTATCACCACCTGCAACAGAATGTCATGGAAGGTTGAGCCTCTCCCTGAGGGTGGAATCTTCTTCTTTAGAGTCTCAGCAGAGAATGAGTATGGTGTTGGTCTGCCTGCAAAAACATTAGATCCCATTAAGATATCTGAGAAACCTCAACCTCCAGGTAAAGTCAGTGTTGTTGATGTTACAAAGAACACTGTTACCCTCAACTGGGAAAAGCCTGTTCATGATGGAGGAAGTAGGATAAGTTATTACGAAGTTGAACTTGCACCTAAGGATAGTGAAGCCTGGTCTGTGTGTGCTACTGTGAAGGCCCTTGAGACTACTGTGACAAACCTATTGAAGGGAGAGGAATATCACTTCAGAGTTGTTGCTGTTAATGAAAAGGGCAAAAGTGACCCCAGACAACTGGTTCAGTCTGTTGTGGCAAAGGATCTTGTTATCGAGCCTGCTGTTAGACCTAAAGTCAGCACATACCATGTCCAGGTAGGATATGATCTCAAGATTGAGGTTCCAGTTGCTGGTCATCCAAAGCCAACAATCACCTGGACCAAGGATGGAACTGCCTTAAAGCAAACCACCAGAGTTAATGTTACAGACTCAGCACATCAAACCACTCTTACTATAAAGGATGCTACAAGAGAGGATGGAGGCATGTATAGCATCAATGTTGCCAATGCTTTGGGCTCTAAAGATGCCTCTATTGAGGTAATAACTTTAGACAAACCAGGTCCACCAACTGGCCCTGTGAAGCTTGAAGACATCAGTGCTGAAAGTATCACCCTTACCTGGGAACCGCCAACATATACAGGTGGCTGTCCAATTTCCAACTATGTAGTAGAGAAGAGAGACACAACCACAATCAATTGGGTGGTTGTTTCTGCCACTGTAGCAAGAACAACACTAAAGGTTTCAAATCTGAAGACTGGAGCTGAATACCAGTTCAGAATCTATGCTGAGAACAGATATGGAAAGAGTTACGCAATTGATTCAGAGCCTGTTGTTGCACAATATCCTTACCAGGAACCAGGTCCACCTGGAACACCATTTGTATCTTCATACACCAAGGATTACATGGTCGTTGAATGGCATAAACCCCCATCAGATGGCGGCAGTGCCGTCTTGGGCTACCATTTGGAAAGAAAAGAGAAAAACAGCATCCTCTGGACCAAGATCAACAAAACACTTATTCCAGACTGCAGATTCAAGTCTGCACCTCTGGAGGAAGGCATTGAGTATGAGTACAGAGTATATGCTGAGAATATTGTTGGAATTGGGAAATGCAGCAAAGTCTCTGAGGTCTGTGTGGCTCGCGACCCATGTGATCCTCCAGGCCGTCCAGAGGCTGTAATTGTCACCAGGCACTCAGTTAAACTGATATGGACAGCTCCAGTATATGATGGTGGAAGTATGGTTACTGGCTATGTAGTGGAGAAACGTGACCTTCCCGAAGGAAAATGGATGAAGGCTAGCTTTGCTAATGTCATTGAGCATGAATTCACAGTTACAGGCTTAACAGAAGATTGCAAATATGACTTCAGAGTTCTTGCAAGAAATGCTGCTGGTGCTGTCAGCAAACCCTCTGAAAGCACTGGGGCTATCACAGCAAAAGATGAAGTTGATCCGCCAAAGTGTGAAACAGATTCCTATGTACAACCAAACACTTGTTATCAATGCTGGTGAAACATTTGTATTGGAGGCCAGTGTAGAGGGAAAGCCAGTACCAACTGCTCAGTGGTTCAAAGGAGATAAAGAAGTTGAAAATTCAGCTAGAGCTGAGATTAAAAATGAAGATTTCAAGGCTGTGTTGGTTGTCAAGGATGCCATCAGAGTGGATGGTGGACAGTATACACTGGTTTTAACTAATGTAGCTGGCACCAAGACAGTTCCATTCAGTGTTAAGGTTCTGGACAGGCCAGGCCCACCAGAGGGACCACTCACAGTTAGCAATGTCACAGAGGAGAAATGCTCACTGTCATGGCTCCCACCCAGACATGATGGAGGGGCTAGCATTTCTCATTTTATTATTCAGAAGAGGGAAACCAGCCGCTTAGCATGGACTGTGGTCTCAGGTGATTGTGGAGCTACCATGTTCAAGGTTACCAAACTCCTGAAAGGCAATGAGTATATCTTTAGAGTCATGGCTGTGAACAAATATGGTGTTGGTGAACCTCTTGAATCTGCACCAGTTATCATGAGAAATCCATTTGTTCCTCCTAGCTCACCCCAAGAGCTTGAGATCACCAACATCACTAGGGACTCTATGACTGTTTGCTGGAACAGGCCTGAAAACACTGGAGGTAGTGAGATTGTTGGATACATTGTTGAAAAGAGAGACAGAGCTGGAATCAGATGGACCAAATGTAACAAACGTAGAGTAACAGATTTGCGTTTCAGAGTGACAGGATTAACTGAAGACCATGAATATGAGTTTAGATTATCAGCTGAGAATGCAGCTGGAGTTGGTCAACCTAGCCCTGCTACCCCATACCTCAAAGCATGTGATCCCACCTTTGAACCAGGCTGCCCAACTAATGTCCATGTGGTTGACACCACCAAAAATGCAGTTACGGTTGCTTGGCATAGACCTATCTATGATGGGGGTTGTGAGATTCAAGGATATGCTGTTGAAATTACCAAAGCTGAGGAGGAAGAATGGACAATTTGTACTCCACCATCTGGTGTTAATGCTACCAGATTTACCATCCCCAAGCTGATTGAGCACCAGGAATACAAGGTCCGCATCTGTGCCATCAATAAGTTAGGTATTGGTGAGCCAACTGAGCTGCAGGGAGTGATAAAACCCTTAGACAAGATTGATCCTCCTGAGGTGATACTTGATTCAGAGCTCAGGAAAGGAATTGTTGTCCGGGCAGGCGGCTCAATGAGAATGTGTATCCCATTCAAAGGTCGCCCAGCTCCTGAGATTAGCTGGTCCAAGGAGGATGGAGAACTTCCCAGTAAAGTACAAATAGAAACTGGAGAGGATTACAGCCAGCTTTCTATTGACATCTGTGATAGATATGACGCTGGAAAATATATACTCACACTGGAAAACAGTGCTGGCACCAAAACTGCTTTTGTTTCTGTCAAAGTTCTTGATACTCCAGGAGCACCCATGAATCTTACAGTGAAGGACATAAAGAGGCAAAGTGTCACTCTAACATGGGAACCACCTGTCATTGATGGTGGTGCAAGAATCAAGAACTACCTTGTAGAGAAGCGCGAGTCCACCCGAAAGGTGTTTTCTAATGTGGACAACAAGTGCACAAAGACAAGTTACCGTATTACTGGTCTTACAGAAGGAACAATTTACTACTTCAGAGTGTTGGCTGAAAATGAATTTGGAGTGGGACAGGCAGCTGAGACAGAAGATTCAATTAAATGCTCTGAACCTCCTCTGCCTGTTGGAAAGGTGGCTTTAACTGATGTGACCAAGACCACTGCATCACTTTCCTGGGAGAAGCCAGACCATGATGGAGGTA
Organism: Bostrychus sinensis; assembly: GCA_020698575.1. Taxonomy (NCBI): domain Eukaryota; kingdom Metazoa; phylum Chordata; class Actinopteri; order Gobiiformes; family Eleotridae; genus Bostrychus; species Bostrychus sinensis. The sequence goes on along the minus strand of CM036240.1, from coordinate 30,018,079 downwards.
GCAGAATTATGGGCTACAATATTGAGATGCAGCCTGTGGGATCAGAAGAATGGGTAGTTGCTGCCACAACCAAAACTTGTGAGGGAACCGTCTCTGGCCTTAGTGCAGGACATGAATACCACTTCAGGGTTTCAGCCTTTAATGAGAAAGGCAGGAGTGATCCTAGGCCTCTTGTTTCACCAGTTACAGCAAAAGATGTGACAATAATGCCCAGCTTTAAGATCAGATACAACACTTACAGTTTGCAACAAGGTGAGGACTTAAAGATTGAGATTCCAGTGCTGGGTCGCCCTGTTCCCAAGGTTGAATGGAAAAAGGATGGTCAGGCTCTTAAAGAAACAACCAGATTAAATGTTTCAAGCACAGCCACTTCTACCAAACTTCTCATTAAGGATGCAAATAGAGAAGATTCTGGAAAATACACTCTTACAGCCACAAGCACCATTGGAACAGCCACAGAGGAAATAACTGTAATTATTCTTGATAAACCTGGCCCGCCCACTGGCCCTGTTAAGATTGAGGAGGTGAGCTCTAATTATGTCATTCTGTCCTGGGAGGTACCTGAGTATACAGGAGGTTGCCAGATCAACAACTACATTGTTGAAAAGAGAGACACCACCACAACAGCATGGCAGATTGTCTCTGCCACAATTGCCAGAACAACCATCAAAGTCACCAAACTGAAGACAGGAGTTGAATATCAATTTAGAGTATCTGCTGAAAACAGATATGGAAAGAGTCCTGCTATTCTCTCCCCTTCTGTTATTGCACAGTATCCATTCACTGAGCCAGCTGCTCCAGGGACACCAGTTATTTCTGCTGCAACCAAAGATAATATGGTGGTAGAATGGAAACCCCCTACTAACAATGGAGGCAGTGCCATCCTGGGTTATCATTTGGAGAGAAAGGAGAAGAACAGTCTTTTGTGGACTAAACTCAACAAGCTTCTTATTCCAGAACCGCATTTCAGAACAACAGAGCTGGAGGAAGGCATTGAGTATGAATTCAGAGTTTATGCTGAAAATATTGCTGGACTTAGTCCCGCTAGCAAGGTCTCAGAGAGCACCGTAGCCAGAGATCCTTGTGATCCACCAGGCACTCCTGAAGCTATTGAAATTACCAGAAACCATGTGACACTTAAGTGGACTCGACCTCAATATGATGGAGGCAGTGCTATCACTGGCTATGTCATTGAGAGAAAGAAATACCCAGATACACGCTGGATGAAAGCCAGCTTTACCAACATAATTGACACTCAGTTCACTCTTACTGGTATAACTGAAGATTGTGTTTATGAATTTAGAGTTGTTGCAAGAAATGGTGCTGGCATCTTTAGCCGTCCTTCAGAGAGTACAGGACAAATTACTGCCAAAGATGAAATTGAAGCCCCAGAAGCTAGTATGGATTCTAAGTTCAAAGATCTGACAGTTGTCAATGCTGGTGAGACATTTGAAATTGATGCTGACTACAGTGGCAAGCCTTTACCAGAGGTTATTTGGCTGAAGGATGGAAAGGAGATTGACCAAGCCACACCAAGAATGGAGGTCAAGACCACACTTACACGTACCATCCTGACTGTAAAAGACTGTATCAGGGTGGATGGAGGTCATTTTACCCTCAAACTTGTCAATGTTGGTGGAGTTAAAATGGTCCCAATTAATGTTAAAGTTCTGGATAGACCTGGTCCTCCAGATGGTCCACTGGAAGTCAAGGGAGTAACAGCAGAGAAGTGTTATCTGCACTGGAGCCATCCTTCACATGATGGTGGGGCAAGCATCTCCCATTATATAATTGAAAAGAGAGAAACCAGTCGGTTGTCCTGGACCATAGTAGAGCCTAAAATCCAGGCTATCAGCTACAAAATTACAAAACTATTGCCTGGAAATGAATACATTTTCAGAGTCACTGCTGTAAACAAATATGGTGTTGGAGAGCCTCTTGAATCTGAACCAGTAGTTGCCCGCAATCCATTTACCACCCCCAGTGCTCCCTCTACCCCTGAAGCCAGTGCTATCACCAGAGACTCTATGGTGCTTACTTGGGAGAGACCAGAAAATAATGGAGGAGCTGAGATAGAAGGGTATGTGCTTGAAAAACGTGACAAGGATGGCATTAGATGGACTAAATGCAACAAGAAGAGGTTGACTGATTTGAGGTTCAGATGCACTGGCCTAACTGAGGGCCACTCATATGAATTCCGTGTCTCAGCTGAAAATGCTGCTGGTGTTGGAAAGCCCAGCGCACCAACTGAGTATATTAAAGCTTGCGATGCCACATATCCACCAGGCCCACCTAATAACCCTAAGGTCACCGACCATTCCAGCACAACAGTCTCTCTGTCTTGGAGCAGGCCTATTTATGATGGTGGGGCAACAATCACTGGATACATGGTGGAAGTGAAGGAGGCAACAGATGATGAGTGGGTTACTTGCACACCACACACTGGCGTTCAGGCTACCAACTACACTGTCAAAAAACTGAAGGAGAATGTAGAGTACAACTTCCGTATTAGCGCCATTAACTGTGAAGGAGTTGGCGAGTATGTGGACCTACCTGGTACTGTGATTGCTGCAGAGAAACTTGAGGCTCCTGAAATTGAGCTTGATGCTGATCTGAGAAAAATGGTCAATGTCCGTGCTACTGCTACACTTCGTTTGTTTGTGACAATTAAAGGAAACCCAGAGCCTGAGGTCAGATGGTCCAAGGCTGACGGTACATTAAATGAGCGTGCCCAGATTGAAGTTACAAGCTCCTATACAATGTTAGTGATCGAGAATGTTGACAGGTTTGACACTGGAAAATATGTCTTGACTCTTGAGAACCTCAGTGGCTCAAAATCTGCCTTCATCAATGTCAGAGTTCTGGACTCACCAAGTGCACCAACCAACCTGGAAGTTAAGGATGTCAAGAGAAGCTCCGTTTCTCTTTCCTGGGAGCCTCCTCTCATTGATGGTGGAGCTAAGATATCACACTATATTGTAGAAAAGAGAGAACAGAAGAGAATGGCTTTCACTAGTGTGTGCACAAATTGTGTGAGAAACTCCTACATTATTACTGATCTACAGGAGGGTGGCAGGTACTATTTCCGTGTGCTTGCTGTGAATGAGCTTGGAGTTGGGCTGCCTGCATCCACAGAACAAGTTAAGGTTTCAGAGGCTCCTTTGCCTCCTGGCAAGATTGTGGTAGTTGATGTGACTCGTCATACTGTCACACTTTCTTGGGAGAAGCCTGATCACGATGGAGGTAGCAAGATTACCAACTATATTGTGGAGATGCAACCTAAGGGAGATGACAAATGGACTGTGTGCAGTGAATCAAAAGCACTGGAAGCTACTATTGATGGACTTACCACTGGTGAGGAATACTCATTCAGAGTCACTGCTGTCAATGACAAGGGCAAGAGTGATCCCAAGCCTCTGGCTACCTCAGTTGTAGTAAAGGACATCACACTTGAGCCAACCTTTAACCTGCTTTTTAATACTTACTCTGTGAAAGCTGGAGATGATCTGAAGATTGATATGCCTTTTAAGGGCAGACCTCAGCCAGAAGTTTCTTGGAAGAAAGATGGTCATACACTAAAACAAACAACAAGGGTCAATGTTGTTAATTCCAAAACCTCGTCCAAAATACTTATCAAGGATGCAACCAAGGAGGATGTAGGAAAATATGAAATCACTTTGACCAACTCAGTTGGCACCAAGACAGCAGAAATCTCAGTTATAATCCTAGACAAGCCTGGCCCACCTAGCAACATCAAGGTGGATGAGGTGAGCGCTGATTTTATCTGTCTCTCCTGGGATCCTCCTGTATATGATGGTGGTTGCCAGATTAATAACTATGTAGTGGAGAAGAGGGACACAACCACAACAACATGGCAGATTGTGTCAGCCACCGTGGCCAGGACATCAATTAAAGTCACCCGTCTCAATCAAGGAACAGAATACCAGTTCCGAATTGCTGCTGAAAATCGTTATGGCAAGAGCCTTTCAATTGACTCTGCCCCTGTTGTTGCTCAGTATCCATTTGAGCCTCCAGGTCCACCTACCAACCTTCATGTTGCCAGTGCCACCAAGTATGGCATGCTTGTTGTATGGGGAAAACCTGCTAGTGATGGTGGTAGCCCTATTTCTGGTTATCACATTGAATGCAAAGACCAAAGTAGTATCCTGTGGACAAAAGTTAGCAGAGGCTTGGTAACTGAAAATCAGTTTAAAATGACTGGAATTGAAGAAGGTCTGCTCTATCAGTTCAGAGTTTATGCAGAGAATATTGCTGGCATTGGACCATGTACTAAGCCTTGTGAACCTGTGGCTGCCAGAGATCCTTGCCAATCACCACATAACCTTAGAGTCACTAATATTACCAGAACTTCAGTTTCTCTTTTCTGGGAGAAGCCTGAATATGATGGTGGTGTCAAGATTACTGGTTATATTGTAGAGCGTAGAGAACTTCCAAATGGACGCTGGCTGAAATGCAACTTCACCAACCTCCAGGATACCTTCTTTGATGTCACAGGTCTCATAGAAGACATCCAATATGACTTCCATGTTATTGCCAAGAATTCAGCTGAGCAGTTGAGTGCTCCTTCAGAAAACACAGGACCTGTCACAGTCAAAGATGATGTCGATCCACCCACCATCATCATGGAAGATAAGTTGAGACAGCTTGTTGTTATTAAGGCAGGGGATATTATTAAAATTGATGCTGAAATCACAGGACGGCCACTTCCTGTAGTTTCTTGGTCCAAGGATGGAAAAGAAATTGAGGCTAAGGCCAGATGTGAAATCACATCCACCAACTTTGCAACCACCCTTATTGTCAGAGATGCTATTAGAAGGGACTCAGGCCAGTATGTTTTAACATTACACAATGTGGCTGGAACAAGGTCTGTGGCTGTAAACTGCAAGGTTCTAGACAGGCCTGGACCTGCTTCAGGTCCTTTGGCAGTGTCTGGCCTCACGGCAGAGAAATGCACCCTTACATGGGGACCCCCTCAAGAAAATGGCGGAGCAGAAATCATGCATTACATTGTGGAAAAGCGTGAGACCAGTCGTCTTGCATGGACTTTAGTCTACAATGACATGAAGGCCACAACCTGTAAAGTGACTAAGCTGCTAAAAGGAAATGAGTACATCTTGAGAGTCAGAGGAGTTAACAAATATGGAGATGGTGAGCCCCTGGAAAGTGATGCAGTTAAAGCTATGGATCCATTCACTGTTCCTGCTGCCCCTACTAATGTCCAGGTCACTGCAGTTACAAGTGAAGCTATGACAATCTGCTGGGATCGTCCAGTTTCTGATGGCGGAAGCAGTATCTCTGGCTATGTTATTGAAAAGAGAGAGAAAACTGGACTCCGTTGGTGCCGTGTCAATAAGAAGCCTGTTTATGACCTTAGAGTGAAAGCTTCAAACCTTCGGGAGGGCTGTGAGTATGAATACAGAGTTTTTGCAGAGAATACTGCTGGACTTAGTGCCCCCAGCACCCCTTGCCCACTCACTAAAGCTGAAGACCCACAGTTCTTGCCATCCCCTCCAGCTAAGCCTAAGATTATTGACTCTACAAAGACCACAGTGACTCTGTCATGGAACAAACCACTATTTGACGGTGGGGCACCTGTGACTGGTTACAGAGTTGAGTACAGGAAGAGTATGGATGATGAATGGTTTGTTGGAGTGCAGAACACCAAGAACACAGAGTTTACAGTAGTGGGATTGACCCCTGGAGTTGAATATGTGTTTGTTGTCAAGTCTATCAATAAGATTGGAGCCAGTGAGCCTAGTTCTGAGTCAGATAGACAGGTGGCCAAAGAAAAAGAGGAAGAGCCTCTGTTTGAAATTAGCAATGAAATGAGGAAGACTCTAATTGTCAAAGATGGAAGTTCATTCACCCTGAAAGTTCCCTTCAGAGGCAAACCTATTCCTAATGTCACATGGTCTAAGCCTGATGTTGACCTTAGAGTCCGTGCCGTTATTGACACCACAGACACATTCACTTCCATTACTTTGGAGAAAGCCACCCGCAATGACTCTGGTAAATACACTGTCACTTTGTCAAGTGCAGCTGGAACAGCCTCTTTGACACTCAGTGTCAGGGTCTTAGACTCACCAGGTCCTCCAGCACGTGTTGAAGTCAAAGAAGTTACCAAGAGCTCTGCCACTGTTACCTGGGACACTCCTGAGAATGAAGGAGGAGGACCTGTCAAAAACTACCTGGTTGATATCCGTGAAGCCAGTAAGAAGGGTTGGACCAGGCTCACTGATACATGCCACAGGCTGACATACAAGGTTGCTGACCTACCAGAGGGAGGTGTCTTCTACTTCAGAGTGACAGGCGAGAATGAGTATGGCATTGGTGTCCCTGCAGAAACCAAAGAAGGAACCAAAATCTCAGGTAATAAACTGTTTTAATTAAGTGATTCCAATTTTGCTAATTAATAAATGTAATAGTCAATTGTAGCTGCAACATACAGTACATACTAATATAAAATAATTAAATCTTTCAGAAAAACCAAGCCCACCACCCAAGCTGGGAGTGACTGAGGTGACCAAAGAGAGTGTGACCCTTGCTTGGGCCAAACCTGAACAGGATGGAGGCAGCAGAATTACAGGCTACCTGGTGGAGGCCATGGAGAAAGGTCAAGAGAAATGGGTGAAGTGTGGTGTGACCAAGTTCATCCACTTAACAGTCTCTGGTCTGAGGGAGAATGCTGAATACTTCTTCCGAGTGAAAGCTGAAAATGCTGCTGGATTTAGTGATGCCAAGGAAATGCTCAGCCCTGTTGCAGTGAAAGATCAGCTTGGTAAGTTACATACTGGAATGTACATTATATATATTTGTATATATGTACATTAGTATATTGCCTGTATTTTGATATTAACCCACCACCCTACTAACAGTTCTGTTTAGTTTAACTTTTTACTTCACTTCTCCAGAACCACCTGAAGTCAACATGAAGGACTTCCCCCACAACACTGTTTATGTAAGAGCAGGATCCACCCTCAAGTGTGAAATTCCACTGACAGGCAAACCTTTGCCCAAGGTCACTCTTTCAAAAGATAATGTTGTGCTCAAGTCAACAATGAGGTTCAACTCTGAAGTCACTCCTGACAGCATTAAGATCACACTTCGTGAAAGCATTGCTGGCGACTCAGGACGCTATGACATTACGGCTGCAAACTCAAGTGGCACAACCAAGTCTTTTGTCAATATTGTGGTTCTGGACCGCCCCAGTGCTCCAGTTGGACCTGTTGAACTCTTTGATGTCACAGAGGACAGTCTAAATCTTAAGTGGCTCCCACCTGCATATGATGGTGGCAGCCCCATTACCAACTACATTGTCCAAAAGAGGGAGACAACTACAGCCAACTGGATGGATGTCTCATCTGCTGTGGCCCGCTGCACCATGAAGATTATGAAACTTACAACTGGCCTTGAGTATCAGTTCAGAATCAGGGCTGAAAACAGATATGGAATAAGTGAGCACATTGATTCTCCAGCAGTCTCTGTCAACCTGCCTTACAGTAAGTAAATTTTGTTTTATCGATCTCCAAATTTATATTTTTCTTCATGTGGATTTAAAATCTGTAAAAAAATGGAAAAAAAAAATCTCACTTTTCCTTGTTCCTTCCTCACTAGCCATTCCTGATGCCCCGTCCACACCAGAGATCACTGCTGTGACTAGGGAGAGCATAACTGTCGCCTGGAAGGAGCCCAAGTCTGATGGTGGCAGCCATGTGTTTGGCTACCATCTCCAGATGAAAGACAAGAACAGCATTCTGTGGCAGATAGTTAACAAAACAGTGATTCGTGCTACCCACTTTAAGGTTACCAATATCAATGCTGGACTTATTTATGAGTTCAAGGTAGCAGCAGAAAATGCAGCTGGAGCCAGTGCCTTCAGCAAGGTTTCTGATGCTGTCCTGGCTATTGATGCTTGTGGTAAGTTAATAGTAGAAAAGTTTAACAAGTAACATCTTAGAACAGGAAAGTATGTGACAGTTCTTACACCACAAACATTTACTGTTCTTACAGAGCCACCTGTGAACCTTTGTATCAGTGACATCACTAAGAACACCATCAGTCTAGCTTGGCAAAAACCTAACTATGATGGTGGATCACCAATCACTGGCTATATCATTGAAAAGAGAGAGGCTCCCAGTGGCAGGTGGTCCAAGGTTAACCTGACCAATGTCAGTGACACACGCTTCACTGTTACTGGCCTTACTCAGGATGAGTCTTATGAGTTCAGAGTCATGGCAAAGAATGCTGTTGGCTCAATCAGCAACCCATCTATGACTGCTGGCCCAGCAACATGTGTAGACACCTATGGTAAGTCAAAAATAGTCTGGTTTGGGATGTTGTATAGTAGATTAAAAAACAAACAACCTAAAGTATTTTTAGGTTTGAAGACATTTGATCTATTTAAAAATATCATGCCCTGCATGCCCTGTTATTTTGTTTCTTTACATATACTGTTCAAAACAAATATTTTTTAAATTGTCATCCAGGTGCCCCAGAGATTGAAATACCTCAAGAGTATTTCCAGGAGGTGAAATACAGGGCTGAATCCAATGTTGAACTCAAGTTTAATATCACTGCCAAACCTGCTCCCACTATTGAATGGATGAAGGATGGCAGAGAGCTCAAACCTTCTGCCCAGATATTGTTTAAACACACATCTGAGTCCACTAGTTTGTTCCTGAGGGAAACAACCCGTCTCAACTCAGGAACATATGAAGTGAAGGTGAAGAACTCCCTTGGATCTGCTTGTGCTGTTGTCAGGCTTCTTATACAAGGTACCCAAAGGATTGTTAAAAAGAATTATCCACTATAACAAAGTAGACAAACAATACTTAACATACTTACTAACATGACATAATTCTCTTCCTTTCTTTTACAGACAAACCAGGCCCTCCAGCTGGAGAGATTCAGTTCAAGAAGGTCACTGCAGACAACGTCACCATTATGTGGTCTCCACCTTCTGATGAGGGCGGAGCCATGGTTACACATTACATTGTTGAGAAGAGAGAAACTAGCAGAGTCATGTGGTCCATTGTCTCAGAGAAATTGCTTGACTGCATTGTCAATGTGCCAAGGCTCATCCAGGGAAATGAATATATCTTTAGAGTTCGTGGAGTCAATAAATATGGCGTTGGAGACCCACTGGAGTCTGCACCTGTTATTGCAAAGAATGCTTTTGGTGAGTTGTATACATGACTACTATTAAGTGTGTGAATTAAATTAAATTATTATTAAATTAAAAGTGTTTAGAGGTTTAGACATGTATACGTATTTTTTTTTCTTCAACAGTTGCACCAAGTGAACCATCCAAACCTAAGGTCACAATGATCACTAAATCCACTATGACTGTAATTTGGGAAAGGCCAGCATTAGATGGAGGCAGTGACATTGATGGTTACTATTTGGAGAAGAGAGAAAAGAAGAGTCTGCAGTGGTTTAAGGTTTGTTACCAATACATTTTGTGTTAAGATATGCATAATTTATAAAAATGTAAAATACTAAATACTAATTTTATATTTCTTGGTTTAGGTGGTGAAGGGAACCATAAGAGACACCAGGCAGAAAGTTACTGGCCTTGTGGAGAACAATGAGTACCAGTACAGAGTCTGCGCTGTCAACAAGGCAGGAGCCGGAAACTACTCAGAGGCATCTGATCTATACAGGGCATATGATCCAATTGGTATACAATATTTATATTTTATTAGTATTACTTTGGGGGAATTGTATAATGAACCTTTTTAACAAAAAAACTTTTTTCAGATTTGCCTGGAGAGCCATCAAAACTGCGTGTTATTGACTCAACAAAGACCTCCATCACTCTGGGCTGGGAAAGGCCAGTTTATGATGGTGGCAGTGAAATCACACACTATCTTTTGGAACAGATGAACACAGAGGAAAAAGAATGGGTGATTACAAACCCACAGGTCACGTCCTGTGAGTATGTTGTGTCCCACCTCAAACCTGGAGTATACTATTTCTTCAGAGTTTCAGCTGTCAACTGCAAGGGCAAAGGAGAAGACATTAAGATGTACCAGCCGATTCAAGCCAAGGATATCTTGGGTTTGTATTTAAAAGAAAATACGTAGCTAAAAAAGTAATTGAGAGATATAGATGTACATCCCATTCCTAATACTGTCTAAAAAAATTTTTCGACAGAGGAAGCTGACTTGGACTTGGATGTCCCGATGACAACGCAATACACAGCCAGGGCAGGCCGTGATGTGGAAGTATTTATTCCACTGAAGGGTCGCCCCACTCCTAATGTCACCTGGCGTCGTGGAGATCGCAATATTGCTGGTGATAACCGGTACACCATCAACAGCACTGAGCTCTCCACCACGCTTCTCATCCCCAAGGTCACTCGTGATGACTGTGGAAAGTACCTCTTAGAAATTGAGAACGGTGTTGGAGAACCCAAGATCATCACTGTTTCCCTGAAAGTGCTTGACAGCCCATCAACCTGCCAAAAACTCCTAGTTAAGAATGTGACAAGAGGGAAACTTACCCTCAGCTGGGAGGCTCCTCTCATTGATGGTGGTTCCCCTGTCACTAATTACATTGTTGAAAAGAAGGCCTCCACAATGAAAGCTTACCAGGTTATCACTGCTGAGTGTGCCAACACAACATTTAAGGTTACTGGTTTGGAGGAAGATGTGGCTTACTTCTTCCGTGTTTCTGCTGAAAATGAGTTTGGTATTGGTGACACTTGTGAGACTGCTGAGCCTGTCAGAGCCACAGAAACACCTGGTGGTGTTAAAGATCTTGTGATGCTAGACTCTACAAAGACCTCTGTCACCCTGCAGTGGACTAAGCCTGACCACGACGGTGGCAGTCACATCACTGAGTATATTATTGAGAAAAGAACCAAGGAAGACCTCACCTGGACTTTGGGTGCAACATGCAGGCGCTGTAGCTGTGAGGTTACAGGCCTTAAAGAAAACACTGTCATGGACTTCAGGGTGCTTGCCAAAAATGAAAAGGGTACAGGTGATTTCTCCCAAATTGGTCCAATCACAGTGCAGGACTTCATCATTCCTCCTGAGGCCATTCTTAGTGACTACCCCAACGGTGAGCTGGCTGTTCGTATCGGCCAGAACATCCATATTGAGCTACCTTTTAAGGGCAAACCAAGGCCCACCATCAGCTGGCTCAAGGATAATCTGCCTCTGAAGGAGAGTGATAAGATTCGCTTCAGGACAACTGACAACAAGACTGCTGTCACAGTCAGAGGAGCCATGAAGGAGCACGCTGGCCAGTACACTCTGGTTTTGGATAATAGAACAGTGAAGAACTACTTTGACATAAATGTGATTACCCTGGGCCCTCCATCTCCCCCAGTCGGACCCATTCGCTTTGATGAAATAAAAGCACAGAGCATCATAATTTCCTGGGATGTACCTAAGGATGATGGAGGCAGTGAGATCTCCTGCTATAGTGTGGAGAAGCGTGAGACTTCTCAGGCAAACTGGAAGATGGTATGTTCTAGTGTTGTCAGGACAACCTTCAAGATTCCCAACTTGGTCAAAGGAACTCAATACCAGTTCAGAGTCCGTGCAGAGAACAAGTTTGGAGTAAGTGAGGCTCTCAGCTCACCTGATGTTATTGCCCAGCATCAGTATAAACCTCCAGGTCCTCCTGGAAAGCCTGTAGCATACAATGTAACCAGCGATGGCATGACCATCAAATGGGAGGCGCCAGGCTTTGATGGTGGCTCCCCTATTTTGGGCTATCACGTTGAGAAAAAGGACAGGAACAGCCTGCTGTGGCAGAAGGTGAACTCAACCATTATTTCAAACAGAGAGTACAGGATCATCAGCCTGATGGAGGGTCTTGAGTATTCCTTCAGAGTCTATGCTGAAAACAATGCAGGACTGAGCCCTGTGAGCGAACAGAGCAAACATGCTCGGGCTATCTCGCCTATTGGTAAGTATTATGATGTTAAATATAAAATATTATGTAATAGGTTATGTACCACATTCTGTGCTGTATATTGATTTTACATGTATCTATTTGTGTCATGTTGTATGTCTATTGTAGAGTTCTAATCTATTGTCTTATTTCTCCAAGATCCACCTGGAACGCCCGTCTGCATTGATGTGACTAGAGACTCAGTCACTCTTCAGTGGGATGTCCCTAAGAGAGATGGAGGCTGCAAGATTGTGGCCTACAATGTTGAAAGACGCCAAGGCAGAGGCAAATGGCTCAGATGCAACTTTACTGACATCAGTGAGACACAGTTCACTGTGACTGGTCTATCCCCTGGAGACAGATTTGAGTTCAGGGTGATTGCCAGAAATGCTGTGGGCACTATTAGTCCTCCATCCAATGCCTCTGCATACATTATGACCAAGGATGAGAGCAGTATGTATTATAATACCAAGTAAACTGCTACAACCTAAGCAGTTTGCATAATGCATGTGGGTTCATTTTGTGCTTTATTTTTGTTTAGTTGCTCCTGAGATTGAGTGGTCACCAGATCAGGTTCTCACACTGAGAGCTGGAGAGAACGTGAGGCTGAGCTGCAACATCACTGGGCGTCCTGTTCCACAAGTTGTGTGGTACAAAGACGGCAAAGAAATTGACAAGAGGACCATGATTGACATTGAGATCACCACTGGCATTGGAACAAGCAGCGTGTTCATCCGGGATGCAGACAGGAATCATCGCGGTATCTACACTGTGGAAGGCAGGAACAGCTCTGGCACCAAGAAAGCTGAAGTCAACGTCAGAGTACAAGGTAGGCAAAAATTGTCATTGTTAAAAATCTTTAGAACAGGAGTGTTTTAAACCGTCATTGGTTTTATTATGAAATATCTAATGCTGTTTTTCATTTATTGTTTTTAATTTACCTTTCTTCTCAGATACTCCTGGACCAGTTGAGGGTCCCATTCGTTTTACTGGCATCACTGCTGAGAAATGCACTGTATGGTGGAACCCACCAGAGAATGATGGCTGTGCTGCCATTACACACTATGTGGTTGAGAAAAGGGAAACCTCCAGAATTTCATGGGCTCTGGTCACCTCCAAGTGTGAAGCCTGCTCTTTCAATGCTACAAATCTCATTAAGGGCAATGAGTATCAGTTCCGAATCTCTGCTGTCAACAAGTTTGGTGTTGGCAAACCTCTGGACTCTGATCCCATTATTGCCCAGATGCAATACAGTAAGTTTCTAAGAAGTTATAGTTAGTTATACTATAGTTATAATTTGACCTGCCACTATACTACTGTAATTTCTATAACATATTTAACTCCATTCCAGCTGTGCCTGATGCCCCTGGCACCCCAGATGCGACTCACATCACTGGAGACAGCATTACTCTATGCTGGACCAGGCCTAGGACAGATGGAGGCAATGAAATCAAGCATTACATTCTGGAACGAAGGGAGAAGAAGAGCCTGCGTTGGGTGAAGGTCTCCTCAAAGAGGCCTATAACTGAGCTCAGACACCGTGTCATAAACCTGACAGAAGGTAATGAATATGAGTTCCGCGTCATGGCTGAAAATGGCGCCGGCGTGGGACCAGCTAGTAGCACCTCAAGACTCTTCAAATGCAGGGAGCCAACTTGCGCTCCAAGTGCTCCAACTGTAATCAAGGTATGAACATTAATCTGAATACACTCAGCACTCAAAACATTACTTCATGGACTGCGTTATGATTTTATTTATTTATTGTCTCCAATTACCAAATTTATTGTTATTAATATTTTGCCTGCTTTGCTTCTGTCATATAGGTCATTGATTCAACTAAGTCTTCTGTAACTCTGGAATGGACCAAGCCAGTGTTCGACGGTGGCTTAGAAATTATTGGCTACAACATTGACATGTGCAAAGCCAGTCTGGAGGAGTGGCACAGAGTAAACAAACAGATATGTATCCACACAAAGTACACTGCTAAGGGCCTGGTTCCTGGAGAGCTCTATAAGTTCAGGGTAAGTGCTGTGAATGGATCTGGACAGGGTGAACCCTCAGTGATGCCTCACCCAGTACAAGCTCTGGATAGGCTAACCTCTCCTGAGATTGACATTGGAGCTGACTTCAAACAAACCCACATTGTTAAGAATGGTGGAACTGTCACACTCCATGTTGCCTTCAGAGGTAAACCCACTCCTCTAGCCACATGGTCTAGGGTTGATGGGGAGCTGCCTGTCATGGCTGATGTCAATACCTCAGACTCCTTCTCTACTTTGACCATTGAGGGCTGCACAAGATATGAAGCTGGTAAATACACACTGTCCTTGGAGAACAACAGTGGCCGCAAGTCTATCACATTCACAGTCAAAGTGCTTGATACACCTGGACCTCCTGGGGCCATATCCTTCAAGGAAGTCACTCGTGGAGCCTTGACATTGATGTGGGATGCACCGACAAATGATGGTGGTGCTAGAATACATCACTACATTGTTGACAAGCGTGAGGCTAGCCGCCTTGCTTGGCAGGAGGTCAGCACTAAATCCTCTCGACAGTCAATCAGGGTGACCGGTCTAGATATTGGCGTTCCTTATCTGTTCAGAGTGATTGCTGTTAATCAGTATGGCCAGGGAGAAGCTCGTGAGATGACAGAGCCAGTCATTGCCACTGAGGAACCTGCTCCTCCTAAGAGGCTGGATGTTGTAGATACCACCAGCTCCACTGCTTCTCTGGTTTGGTCAAAGCCTGAACATGATGGAGGCAGCCGTGTCAGAGGCTACATTGTTGAATTTAGAGTCAAGGGAACTGACCGTTGGGTTCTTGCTGGAGAGAGCAAATTAATGAAAATGTTGGTTGAGGGTCTGATTGAAAACACAGAGTATGACTTCAGAGTGAGAGCAAAGAACGATGCCGGAATTAGCGATCCTCAGGCCACATTTGGGTCTGTTGTCATTAAGGAGCCTCACATCGAGCCTACAGCTGACCTCAGCAGCATCACTAACCAACTTATTACCTGCAAGGCCTCCAACACATTCACAATTGACATCCCTATCAGTGGCAGACCCGCTCCTAAAGTCACCTGGAAGCTGGAGGAAATGAAACTGAAGGAGACTGACAGAATCTCAATCAGGTCTACAAAGGAGAGAAGCACTTTGTTAGTTAGAGACAGCAAGAGAAGTGACAGTGGAAAGTACTATCTAATCCTGGAGAATGTGGCAGGAGTGAAGACCTTCGCTGTGACTGTACTTGTAGTGGGCAGACCATCACCTCCCACTGGTCCCTTGGCAATTTCTGGAGTTTCCTCAGAATCCTGCACATTGTCCTGGTCAGAGCCAGCAGATGATGGAGGCACGGATATCAACAACTACATTGTGGAGAAACGAGAGTCTGGCTCTGCCTCCTGGCAAGTGGTCAACTCCAGTGTGCAGAGAACTACCATCAAAGTCACTCATCTGACCAAATACATGGAGTACACCTTCAGAGTGTGTGCTGAGAATAAATTTGGAGTCAGTAAGTCCATTGAGTCTGCAGCAGTGGTCATTGAACATCCATTTGGTAAGTTTTAGGTAATATTAACTTAAAAAAACATGAAATATTTAAGATCAACTAACCTATTTGTTATTGCATTTCTACAGTTGCCCCAAGTCCCCCAACTCGTCCAGATGTTGTATCCATTTCTGCCACTGCAATCGGTATCAAATGGGATGTTCCATATGCTGATGGTGGCAGCAAGGTGACTGGCTACTGGATTGAGAAGAAAGAGAGGAACACTATCCTCTGGGTGCGTGACAACAAGCTGCCCTGTCTGGAGTGCAATTACAAGGTGTCCAACCTGATTGAGGGCCTGGAGTACCAGTTCAGAGTGTACGCCATGAACATTGCTGGACTGAGCAAAGCCAGTGAAGCCTCCAGGCCAGTGGTGGCACTCAACCCTGTTGGTAAGTAAAATTTTCAATTGTATGCATGTTCTCAAGGACTTATTAATTTTTTGACACTGTTTATTAAATCACGCTTTTTCAAATTAGATCCACCTGGTAAACCTGAGGTGACCGACATCACTCGTTCCTCTGTGTCTATCTGCTGGACCGTACCGTTCAACGATGGCGGCAGTAAGATTGTTGGCTACATTGTGGAGAGGAAACTCTACAGCACAGATGAATGGGACGACAACCGCTGGCTCAAGTGCAACTACACCACCATCACAGAGAACTACTTCACCGTTACTAACCTTGGAGAGGGAGACACATATGAGTATCGCGTTATTGCCAAGAATGCCGCTGGTGTCCAGAGTGCTCCTTCTGAAACAACTGGACCGGTCACCTGCAAGGATGAATTCTGTAAGTTTGAGATAAACACATGGTTTTTGGATTTTGCTTAAGGCAAGAGGGAAAATATGTTAAATTACGCCAAGCAAATAAAAGTATGTATATTATATGCCACATAGTATAAACATGAAGTCTATAAAACCAAATTATATTGTCAATCAAGCCAATGCACTGCTTACACTAACTGAACTGTATTTTTGCTTAGCACCACCCAAAGCTGAGCTGGACAGCAAGCTGGTGGGTGAGACTGTGACGGTCATGGCTGGCTCCGACCTGGTGCTGGATGGAGCTGTTGGTGGTAAACCAGAACCCACTGTGTACTGGGCCAAAGGAGACAAGATCCTGGAGCTGGGAGAGAAATACTCTCTGACCTACACTGCAACCAGAGCCATGGCCGTTATCAAGAACTGCGACAGATATGACACCGGCAGATACATCCTTACTGTGAAGAATGCAAATGGAGTGAAGACTGCTGCTGTCACGGTTAAAGTTCTCGGTAAGAAATCATACTGTTACATTATTTTTTATAAGAAAACCTTTTTGTCTTTGCCCTTTAAAAAGCTTAAGAAACCATTTAGAACTAGAAGCACTTGGAGAGCGCAGAGCTCTGCCAAGCCATATGTTGTTTGTTTATTTTCAAAGTCAACCAGTGTGCATGAAGCCCACAACAACGGTGTTAATTAGGCTGTAATGTCATCAGGGATGCGAGGCCTGGGCTACAGCCTACTTCTACCATCAGTTGCTTTAGATCACTGTGAAAGTGAAATGTTGTCAGCTGTAAATTCCAGTATGAAAACTGGGAGAGCAAAGCTGTTTAAAGTATCAGCAGCGCTGCCATGAGCACAGTCCCAGACCAGCAGACTCTCTCTTCGTCCAAGCCGAGGTTCAGGGCTGTGACGCTGGGCAATGCAGAGCTGAGTGAGGCGCTACAATGACCCAAAAACAACAAAAAACACCTATACAGTCGCATGATGGAGCAAAAGTTAGACTAAGGAATAGATTCCAGGCCAAGTCACAGCATAAACGCTCATGTAGCTAACCTAATTCCAGCAAGACCAGCTTAAAACTGACACACCCACAGCCAGGGCATGAATAAATAAACATGAAGCCATTGTACTCCCCCGCCAAACATATCCACGAGTTGCTGTTGTTTTTTACTGGCGGTTAGCAGCATCTCTTCTTATAAAGTCCATGATAACATCTGTGACTGCTTCACCTGTGTTACTACTGATGTCTGCTTGAATTTTAATTTGGAGAATCATAAACAAGCTGGTTTACTCCGCTCCTACTGTACATCATGTATTCCTCTGTTAGCCGCATGGCGCCAAGAACTTCATAATGTTTTGAAAAACCATGTGTGACTTATTAACCAATCAGCTGTCAGAAAAGACGCACAGCAGCGGCGCATCCAGATGGTGATCTGGATAACCCCTAAAATTGAATCAGTTTTCCTTATTCCATTTGTGATATTTGCTAAAATTTTCATCCAAATCCGTCCCTAACTTTTTGAGTTATGTTGCTTACAAACAGACCAACGCCGCCAAAAACATTACCCCCGCCTTGGCAGAGGTAATAAAAAAAACGTGATGTGTGAATGTGCTCTTGTAACTACATTTTTCTTTCAATTTCTTCCCTCTAAGACACTCCTGGAACTCCGGCAGATAAGATTGTGATCAGCAGAGTAACTGAGGAGAAGTGTACTGTGTCCTGGAAGATCCCTCTGGAGGATGGTGGCGACACTGTAACACATTACATTGTAGAGCGCCGTGAGACCAGCCGCCTCAACTGGGTCATGATGGAAACTGAGTGCAAGTCTCTGTCATGTGTCAGCTCTAGACTGATCAAAAATAATGAGTACATCTTCCGAGTCCGTGGCGTCAACAAGTACGGCCCAGGAGTCCCATTGGAGTCTGAGCCTGTCATTGCCAGAAATGCATACAGTAAGATTTTTTAAGGAGTTACAATGTGAATTACAGCTACAGTATTTTAGTGGTTTATTTTTTGGTCACTAAAATACATTTCTAGTGGCATAAAACTAAAATTCTTAGTGATACATATTCAACAGGTTTAAATGTCCCATCTCTTTTCTTCTAGCTATTCCATCGCCACCAGGCACCCCTGAGGCTACTGCTGTTGGTAAGGAGCATGTCATCATTGAATGGCTGAAGCCCGAGAGTGATGGCGGCAGTGAAATCAAAAACTACCTTGTGGACAAACGAGAGAAGAGCAGCACCAGGTGGGGATATCCTCTCAGGAAATAAAAGATTTTTGTTTTTAAGAAATGTTACTCATCTTGCACTTCTTATATCCTAAATCAGGTGGACACGTGTAAATAAGACATACACCATCTATGACACACGTCTGAAGATCTCTGGTCTGCTTGAGGGAAGTGAATACCAGTTCAGGGTGACGGCTGTTAACGCTGCAGGCGACAGTCAGCCGAGCGACACTTCACCTTACATTCTCTGCAAAGACCCCACATGTAAGACTTCTATTAGAGTTGTGCATAGTAATTTATCCACTTAAGTATTTTTATATAACAATAACAGAAACAATAAAATCATATATGAAAATAAATCATCTCTCTCCTTTCAGATACTCCTGCTCCTCCGTCAATGCCACGTATCAAAGACACAACCAAGCACAGCATTTCCATGACATGGACCAGACCAATGTACGATGGTGGTTCAGACGTCACTGGTTACGTGGTAGAAATCTTGGAGGAAGGGTCCGAACAATGGTACCGTGCTACAGCAAAGGCTGTCAAGACCAATGAATACGTGGCTGCTGGACTGGCGACCAATAAGAAGTACAGGTTCAGAGTGGCAGCTCTCAACAGCAATGGCACTGGAGAGTTCAGTGAACCTAGCGCTGAGGTAGAGCCACTTGAGAGAATCGGTGAGTAGAGGGAATTGCATAAATGATTACTAATATACAGTTGTGTTGTTACATCCTGGCATTGTCTGATTTTCTTCCTTAGAAATGCCCGACTTGGAGCTGGCTGATGACCTGAAGAAGACTGTGTGCCTGCGTGCGGGAGGCACCTTGCGTCTGTTTGTGTCTGTCACTGGCAGACCAACACCTGTTGTTACCTGGAGGAAGACCGGTGTTGAGCTGCAGAGCCGTGGCTACATTGACACCACAGACACCTACACCTCACTGATAATGGAGAAGGTCAATCGCTATGACTCCGGAAAATATGTTGTTGAGGCAGAGAATCCCTCTGGAAAGAAGACTGCCACCATTCTGGTCAAAGTCTATGGTAAGCCCTAATCCAGTCTAAGCTTAATTTAAAACATATACTAGAATGTACAATTTATCAAGTTAAAAAAATTAAATTAAATTAAAATTCTCTTGCATCTACAGACACCCCTGGACCTCCAGGCTGTGTAAAGGTCAAGGACTACACCAAAGAGTCTGTTGTCATCACTTGGGATGTCCCGAGCCTTGATGGCGGTGCTCATGTCAGCAACTACATTGTGGAGAAGCGTGAAGCAAGCATGAAGTCCTACAAGACTGTGACTACAGAGTGTAGAAAGACCCTATACAGAATCACAGGACTGGAAGAGGGCACGCACTACTTCTTTAGAGTCCTGCCTGAGAATATCTATGGTGTTGGTGAGCCTTGTGAGACAGCTGAAGCTGTTCTGGTCTGTGAAGTACCGTCAGTGCCCATGGATCTCCAGGTGGTCGATGTCACCAAGTCATCAGTCTCTCTGTGCTGGGAGAAACCACTACACGATGGTGGCAGCAGGCTTACTGGTTACATTCTGGAGGCCTGCAAGGTCGGCTCAGACAGATGGACTGCTGTGGCTACAGTCAAAGCCTCAGTCTCCCATCACACTGTCCAATCACTGACTGAAAATGACCAGTATCTCTTCAGGATCAGAGCTACCAACAGCAGAGGCGCCAGTGAGCCCATGGACATTGTCACTCCTATCACCATCCAAGAAATTAAGGGTAAGAAGCATCTAAAAAGCACATTGACAGAAGTGATCTTAATGCATCACACCCTTTTTATTTGTATTATTTCTTTCTTATCAGATTTGTTCTCAAGAAAGTTTTAAACAATTATAAACTGCTTTTATTACAGTGATGCCTAAGATTGACATGACCAACATTCCTCAGAAGATTGTGCATGTGCATCGTGGAAAGGCCATTGATCTGAACATCCCAATCAAGGCCCGGCCACTCCCTGTCTGCTCTTGGTTCTTTGGTGGTGTCAAGCTGAAGGACAGCCTTGACCGCATCAAGATTGACAGCAATGGCAAATACACTCGACTGATTATCCGTGAAACCACCATCAACGACACAGGAGACTACACTCTGGAGGTGAAGAACGCCATTGGTGTTGCAAGAGAGGTCATCAAGGTCATCATCCTAGGTAAGAAGAGATTTAAACAAAATTAGCCTTAAAACCTCAGGCATTCAGGCATCTATACATTGAATTCTATTGAATCATTCTCATATTAATTACTTTCCAGACAAACCTGGCATCCCAGTTGGTCCAATGAAAATTGAGGAGACAGATGGTGTCTCTGTGACTGTGAGCTGGGAACCACCAGAGAAGGATGGTGGTGCCAACATTGGTGGCTATGTAGTGGAGCAACGCCAGGCTCACCACCCTGGGTGGAGCACCGTATCTGAGTCTGTCACCAGGCCATGCTTCAAGTTCACCAGGCTATCAGAGGGAACTGAGTATGTGTTCCGTGTTGCTGCCATGAACCGCTTTGGTGTTGGTGGCTTCCTGCAGTCTGAAGTTGTGGAGTGCAAGAGCCCCAAGAGTGAGTCTCAAAGTTTTACAATAGAATTAGTGGCTTACATGAATAATCATTACAAAAAAGCTATCATACATTAACAAAAACAATACACTGTAAGCTAAGTTGTTGAAAAAAAAAATTGGTTGGTTTTCATATGTCTCATTATATATTTTCAAACTTTTTGCCCTGCAGCCATCCCTGGACCTCCCAGCAGACCTGAGGTACTTGATGTCACCCATGAGGGCATGACTCTGACATGGCAGCCACCAGAGGACAATGGTGGATCCACCATTGCCGGCTACATCATTGAGCGCAAAGAGGCCCAATCCGACAGGTGGATGAAGCTGAATAAGAACCTTGTCACCATGACAAGGTACCGCTCCTCTGGCCTCATCGAGGGCCTGGAGTATGAACACCGTATCACCGCCATCAACTCCAGGGGAGCTGGCAAGCCCAGCGAGAGCTCTGCCATTACTGTGGCAATGGATCCCATTGGTACGCATTTAAAGTCCTACATTGAAATGTGAAAAAACATTGTCTTTCATTAAGTTTTCATTTTTGTGTTATAGCCAAAAATATTAAATTCAATTCAAATTCATTTCACATCTTTTAACATTTTTTATTTATTTATTTATTTATTTTTTGCAGAGCCTCCTGGCCCACCTCTGGAGCCCAAAGTTACAGACACCACCAGGACCTCTGTTTCTCTGGCCTGGCTCCCACCAGCAGAGGAGGGTGGCTCTGTCATCACTGGTTACCTGATCGAGATGCAGAAGGTGGACCAGGTGGAATGGACCCTGTGCAACACGACTCCCACAAAGATGTGCGAGTACACACTCACTCACATGCCTCAGGGAGCAGAGTACAAGTTCAGGGTCATTGCCTGCAATGCAGGTGGCGCTGGAGAACCTGCTGAGATTCCAGGAGTTGTCAAAGTCCAGGAAATGCTTGGTATGTTTATAAAAAAATCAGGTTAATTAGACCACAGGATCTAGCTTTCTTGAAGCTAAATGATGATTGTTAACATGTTCTATTATTCTCAGGTTATCCTGACTATGAGCTTGACCGTAAATATGAGGAGGGCTATGTGGTACGCCAGGGCGGTGTCGTCTGTCTGTCTGTGCCAATCAAGGGTAAACCTATTCCAACATGCAAGTGGACCAAGGATGGCCGTGACATCTCACACCGTGCTATGATTGCCACTTATGATGACGTGACTGAGCTGGTCATCAAGGATGCACACAAAGATGATACTGGAACTTATGACCTTATCCTGGAGAACAAATGTGGCAGGAAAGCAGTCTATATCAAGGTAATTATTCTATTTGTTTTCACCTTTTAATTTTTTTGTTTTACTAGCTTACTAGCTTGAGTAAGCAAACCTCTTAACTAATAACAACTCAAGAGATTGTTTTTTTTTTATCAAAAATGTATCCTTCAAAACATTACAAATATTATTTATTCTTGATTTTCTGTAGGTGAAGGTCATTGGTCGTCCAGATGTCCCAGAAGGCCCTCTGGAGTTTGATGACATCCAAGCAAGATCAGTGCGCGTGAGCTGGAGACCTCCATCAGATGACGGTGGCTCTGACATCCTGGGCTATGTTGTGGAGAGGCGTGAGGTTCCCAAAGCTGCCTGGTACACTGTGGATGCCCGAGTAACTGAGACCTCCCTTGTTGTTAAGGGACTGAAGGAAAATGTGCAGTACCACTTCAGGATTTCTGCTGAAAACCAGTTTGGTGTCAGTAGATCTCTAAAATCTGATGAGGCTGTCACACCAAAGACACCACTGTGTAAGTAGTATTTGAAAGGCTTTTTTATATTTTCTCTTAATCTTTTATTTTGAGAGTAATCTGTTCATGTGAAATATTAGCAAAAGGGTAGAAAGATATGTAAACCTAGCTAAGTAACTAACAATGTACTTAAATTATTTTCAGGTGCACCTGAGCCTCCAAGCAACCCACCAGAAATTATGGAGGTCACTAAGTCCACTGTGGTTCTGTCCTGGGCTCGTCCTCGTGATGATGGTGGTTCTCGCATCACAGGATACTATGTAGAGAGGAGAGAAGTGTCGACAGAGAAGTGGGTCCGCCACAACAAGACCCATATCACCACAACTATGTACAATGTCACTGGTCTCATCCCAGACGCAGAATACATGTTCAGAATTGTGGCTCAGAACGACATAGGAAAGAGTGAACCTGGACCTGCCTCAGAACCAGTGATCTGCAAAGAGCCATTTGGTAAGTAACTTTTTGCAAGCTGTTTTTAAATTAGGAATAACATAAAATCGAACTTCTTGCTAAAAAAACAATTGTAAGTGCAAAACTTTGTTTGGTTCTTCTTTTATTACACTTATCCTTTTTTATTTGTAATGGCTTTTGTTTTGCTTTTACCAGACAAACCGAGCCAACCTGGAGAGATCGACATTGTGTCTGTCACCAAAGATTCTATCACCATCCATTGGCTTAGACCTGAACATGATGGTGGCAAGGAGATCCTGGGCTACTGGATTGAGTTCAGAGAGGCTGGAGAGTCGGCATGGAAGAAATGCAACAAAGAGCGTTCCAAGGATCGTCAGTTCACTATGGGTGGCTTAATGGAGGCCACAGAATACGAGTTCAGAATCATTGCTGAAAATGAGGCTGGACTCAGTCGTCCTCGTCGCACTCCAATGGGCATCAAGACCAAACTGAGTGGTAAGATATTATTTAATCATCCCAATTTATTTGACTTTGACTCATTCATAACAGCATCAGTTTTTAATTTGGCATTATTGAATAGAAGAGAAAACTAAATAAAAAATGAGTTTTTTATGCACAAAGATTGTAGAAAGATCATTAGTTTTTTATAACGTAGTGTCTACTGTACAGTTTTTCCATTTACAACTTACAAGATGACATCACATAACATCACACACTTTTGTCTTTGTAGTTGGTGAGGCTCCAGTTTTGAAGGATGAGATGGAAGACACAACTACCAAGCTTGGCGAGTCTGGCACGCTGACCTGCGGCATTATTGGCCGACCTCTTCCTGAGATCAAATGGTATCGTTATGGCAAGGAGCTGATCCAGAGTCGCAAGTACAAAATGAGCTCAGATGGCCGCAACCATTCGTTGACCATTCTGTCAGACGAGCAGGAGGATGAGGGCCTGTACACTTGCAGAGCCACCAACGAGGCTGGTGAAATAGAGACCAGTGGTAAACTCCGTCTCCAGGCTGCACCACAGTTCCATCCTGGTTTCCCTCTAAAGGAGAAGTACTATGCAGGTGCTGGCACCAGCCTGCGCCTCCATGTTGTCTACATCGGTCGTCCCATTCCTCAGATTATGTGGTTCTATGGCAAAAAGCCTCTGAACCCATCTGAGAATGTGATTATTGAAAACACAGAAAGCTACACTCACTTGGTTGTAAGGAATGTTCAGAGAAAGACCAACGCTGGACGCTACAAGGTGCAACTCAGCAATGCTTTTGGAACCATTGACACCGTATTGCGTGTTGAAATCCAAGGTAAGATAATACCTTCAATAAAAATTTCATGTAAAAAAATTCAAAGGCCATAATATTGAAATGCATCAAAAACTTTTAAGCTGAACCTAAAGATTAATACATATTTAAATTGTTTTATCTTACCCAGATAAACCTTGCATGCCTGAAGGACCTCTGGTTGTTGATGCTTTGCTGAAGAGCTCAGCTGTCATCAGCTGGAAGCCTCCAAAAGATGATGGTGGCTCTTTGATCACGAACTACCTTGTGGAGAAGCGTGAGGCTAAAGAAGGCGAGCAGTGGCACCTGGTGTCCTCCTCTATCCCTGGCACAACCTGCCGTATACTCAACCTTATTGAAAGCGCTGGATATTACTTCAGAGTTTCTGCACAGAACCAGTATGGAGTCAGCGAACCTTTGGAAATTCCTTCTGTTGTCATTATCAAGAGTCCATTTGGTAAGACTTTTTGTATTTCCATTATGTAAGCAAATAGTACAACTGGCACAAAAAATTTTCGAATTGTATGTGACAATAATCTGATTAACATTGTTTTCCAGAAAAACCTGGCATTCCACAACAGCCCTTCATCATGAGCTCCAACAAAGACTCATGTGTTGTCTGCTGGAAGCCTCCAAGCAGTGATGGTGGAGCTAAGATCACTAACTACTATTTGGAGAAACGTGAGAAGAAGCAGAATAAATGGATCTCAGTAACCAGCAAGAAGATTGTGGAGACCAGCTACGAGGTCACAGGCCTGATTGAAAGCTTCGAGTATGAGTTCCGTGTCAAGTGTGAAAACATGGGAGGTGAAAGTGACTGGAGTGAAATCTCAGCTCCAGTTATTCCCAAGTCTGACCAGACTCCTCGTGCTCCTGCCTTCAGAGAAGAGATTAGGGACATGACCGTCAAGTACCAAGCCAATGCCACCTTTGTCACTAAGGTACTGCATGCAGCTGTATTATTCAAGAATTATGTATATTCTTTAATTGCTTTGTAGATGTAAATTTAACTATTGTTCTTTTTTAAAAGGTGGTTGGACATCCAAAACCTATGGTTAAGTGGTACCGTGGTGGAAAGGAAATCTTGGCTGATGGAACCAAGATAAAATCCCAAGAATTCAAGGGAGGCTACTACCAACTGGTTATTACCAATACTGATGATAATGATGCCATGGTTTACCAAGTCAGGGCTACTAATGCTTCAGGATCCATCTCGATGAGTGCCAACCTCGATGTGGAAGGTAATAGTAAAAATCTATTTACTTTTCTAAAATACCACAGGTGCAAAATATGTTAAAATACAATAATTAGTTTCAATTATATATAAATTTTCTTTTATTGTTTTTAGTTCCTGCCAAGATCCACCTGCCTAAGGAGCTCCAGGGAATGGGAGCAGTCCACGCTGTACGTGGTGAACACATTACTATCAAGATTCCCATTACTGGAAAGCCTGAACCTACAGTTACTTGGCAGAAGGGTCAAGAGATTCTTTCAAACTCTCCTTATCATCAAGTCATCACCACCAGATCTTTCACTTCCCTGGTCTTCCAGAAGGGCGTAAGGAGCAAGGATACTGGCTATTACATCATCACTGCTAAAAACAGATTTGGCACAGACAAGCAAACCATTGAAGTCTGCGTGGCTGACATTCCTGAAGCACCAAAGGGACTTATTGTTAGTGATATTTCTCGTGATTCAATTACCCTGACCTGGGAGCCTCCTGCAAATGATGGAGGAAGCAACATAATCAACTACATTGTCGAGAAGTGCCCAGCTAATGGTGACAGATGGATCCGTGCTGGACAAACAGCTGACTGCAGCATCACTATTATTAATATCTTTGGAAAGACCAAATACCAGTTCCGTGTAATTGCTGAGAATGAGTTTGGCTTAAGCCCTCCATGTGCCCCGACAGAACCTATAACCACAAAGGAAGACAAGTCTGTGATTAGAAACTATGATGAGGAGGTAGATGAAGCAAGAGAAATTGTCAAAGAAGAGGCTCTATTCTACAAGGTGAAGGAGCTGTCCTCCAAATACACCATTGCCGAGGAACTTGCCCGCTGTCAGTTTGGAGCTGTCTACAGGTGTGTGGAAATTGCAACAAAGAAGACCTTCATGGCGAAGTTTATCAAGGTCAAAGGCACTGACCGTGAGTTAGTTCTCAGAGAAATTGAGGCCCTTAATATAGCAAGACACAAGAATATTATTTACCTCCATGAATACTTTGAGAGCATGGATGAGATAATCTTGATTTACGAGTTCATGTCTGGTGTGGATATCTTTGAACGCCTTGGCATTGGCAGCTTTGAGTTGTCAGAACAGGAGATTGTCCGCTACCTTAGACAGGTCTGCTCCGCCCTCAAATTCTTGCATGCCGAAAACTTTGGCCACTTTGACATACGCCCTGACAACATTGTCTACACCACAAGAAAGAGCACCAACATTAAGATAATTGAGATGGGCCAGTCTAGACTGCTGATCCCAGGAGAAAATATCAGAATGTGTTTCTCTGCACCAGAGTACTGTGCTCCTGAGGTCCACCGACATGATCTGATCACCACAGCCACTGACATGTGGTCTGTTGGTGTAATGGCCTATGTCTTGCTCAGTGGTCTCAATCCGTTTGCAGCTGAATCTGTAACAAAGATGATTGAGAACATCTCCAACTGTGAGTATGTGTTTGACAGTGAAGCATTCAAGGACATCAGTCTTGAGGCCATGGACTTTGTTGATAGACTTTTAGTCAAGGACAGGAAACTCCGTATGACTGCTCATGAGGCTTTGGAGCACCCCTGGCTCAAGATGAAGCTTGAGAATGTTAGCAACAAAACTATAAGGACTCTCAGACACAGGCGCTACTACCAATCTCTGTCAAAGAAGACTGATTATATTGTATCAGCAGCTCGCATTGCCTATGGTGGTGCCTTCAAGAACCAGAGAGGTCTGGCTGTGGGTAAAGTCAAGATTGGTACAGAGTACCATGGCCTGCGTGCTGGTCCAGTCATGCATGCCTCTGCAGAGGAAGGTGGCCATGTGCGTTTTACTTGTAGCTTCACCAACTTTGACAAAAGCACACAGGTTTCATGGTTCTTTGGTAACCGTCAGCTGCACCCAAGTCCCAAGTATGAGATAACATACAGCAATGGCTTTGCCAGCATGTACGTGAAGGACATTGAGGAGTGTGATGATGGTGTGTACAGATGCAAGGTTGTTAGTGATGACGGAGAGGACAGTGCTTATGCAGAGCTCTTTGTAGAATCGGTGAGGAGCATCAAGGAGTACTATGTCAGCCGCTCTGTTAAGAAACTCAGGAGGAGAGTTGACAAGACAAAACTCCTGCAGAGACCACCTGAGTTCACACTACCACTCTACAACCGCACTGCATACATTGGTGAAGATGTCCGCTTTGGCGTCACTATTACTGTACATCCTGAACCTCATGTAACATGGCTGAAAAATGGTGAGAGGATCAAACCAGGTGACGATGACAGCAAGTACACCTTCATTAGTGATAAAGGTCTATATCAGTTGATGATCCACAACCTGGATATGAACGATGATGCTGAATACACAGTCATGGCCCACAACAAGTTTGGAGAAGACAGCTGCAAGGCCCGTCTCACTGTGACACCTCATCCTGTAGTGGAAGAAACCATGAGACCCATGTTCAAACGTCTGTTGGCTAACTCTGAGTGTGTTGAGGGCGACAGTGTCCGCTTTGAGCTCAGGGTGTCTGGAATACCCACACCTTCTCTGAAATGGGAGAAGGATGGTAAACCACTACAGCTGAGCTCTAAAGTTGTTGTTGTAGAAGAGGATGTTGACTACCATGTCCTGCATGTCAGAGAAACACTTCTGGAGGACTCTGGTTTCTACAAGGTCACTGCAACCAACTCTGCTGGCTCTGCCAGCTGTCAGGCTACTCTGAAGGTAGACCGCCTTACCTACGCAAGACGAGAGTACAAGAGTGACCAGGAGAAAATGAGACACATTCAAAAACAAATTGAAAAGACACACAAGATGGCTCAGCATATTGCAGCGACAGAGGAACTTGTACCATTGAACCCTGCTGCTCAAGAGGCTCTCAAATTTGCTGCAGAGATGTACAAACCTGCTGTAAGCACCAAGAATGTTGAAGGAGAATTTGACATCACTGTAGAGAAGTCAGATACCAAGAAACTGGAAGAGGAGAGGAGGATCTTTATGCCATATGAAATCCCTGAGCCTGTGGTTCACGATCCAAGAGTTCTAGATGAGGACAAAGGTATCAAACAATTTATGCCTCTGTCTGAAATGAAATGGTACAGGAAGTTAAGAGACCAGTATGAAATTTCAGAGAGAACTGAAAGGATTGTGCAGAAGAGACAGCGCCGCATCCGCCTGTCCAGATGGGAGCAGTTTTATGTCATGCCTCTTCCAAGAATTACTGACCAGTATAGGCCAAGATGGCGTATTCCCAAACTGACACTTGATGATCTGGAAACAGTCAGACCTGCACGCCGCTCACCATCTCTTGAATCTGATGCCTCCTTCAGATCTAGAAGGAGATCTCTCGGAGACCTAAGTGACGAGGAGGCCATGATGCCAGTAGAAGACTACCTTTCAATGAGGAGGGCTGAGGAGGAGAAAATGATGCTTGAGGATGAACTTGAGCTTGGATTTTCTGCATCTCCAGTTCATAGTCCAGTTCGTGTTGAAAGACGTGAAGAGAGAAGGCAAGAAGTGAGGCATGAGGCTGTTGAGGTTACTGAGACAAAGAAGAAACGCACAGTTGCTCAGTTTATGAGAAGGAGAAGGTCATTGTCACCAACGTACATTGAGCTGATGCGTCCAGTGTCAGAGCTTATCAAACCACGCACAAGACCTCTGGTCGATATTGAAGGAGACCATGTAGAAAGGAGGTCCCCCACTCCTGAAAGAACTCGACCCCGTTCTCCAAGTCCAATCAAATCTGTTGAGAGGTCCTCCCGCTCCTCTTCTAGGTTTGAGCGATCAGCCCGCTTTGACATCATGTCTCGCTATGAGGCCAGGAAAGCTGCTCTGAAATCAGAGAGAAAATTCCAGGTGGTTACCCAGACTCCATTTAGCCTGGACCATGCTCCTAGAGTGACTGTCAGAATGCGCTCTCACCGCATTCCCATTGGCCAAGACACCAAATTCACACTGAACATCCAGTCTAAGCCAGACGCTGAAGTGCAATGGTTCCACAACGGTGCAGCCATCTCTGAAAGTAGCCATAAATATGTCTTCACCAATATGAGTGGAGTTTTGTCCATTACCATCCTGGACTGTCAAGAAGAGGACAGTGGAACATACCGCTGTGTGTGCACAAACTCCAAAGGAGAAGCCTCTGACTATGCCACCCTGGATGTGTCAGGCGGTGGCTACACAACCTTCTCCTCTCGTCGCAAAGATGAGGAAGCTCCCAAATCACATGTCCCAGAGGCCTCTAAAATTGACCATTATCACACAACTCACTTTAAAACCGGTTATGCTGCAGAAAGCCACTTTGAAGTGGAGGAAACCAAGACAAAAATAACTCGTGAAAGATATGCAGCCTCATCTGAGAGATACTCATCTGCAGAGAGATATGAATCATCTATCAAATATGCATCTACTGAATATTTGTCATCTGGTTCCTCATATTCATCAGATAAGTTTTCATTGACAGGAAAGCACACCACATCAGAGGCTAAAGCAAAAATTTCTGCTGCAGTTGAGGAAAAAGTGAAGCCTTCCCTTCCAGCAAGAATCCTCACCAAACCTCAATCTTTGACTGTTTCTGAAGGAGAAACAGCCAAATTCTCTTGTGACATTGATGGGGAACCTGCACCCACTGTGACATGGTTGCATGAGAGCAGAACACTAAATTTCCTCTCAGCGTGTCCATATCACTTCTACGCAGTACAAGTCCAATCTGGAGATTTCCTCTGTAACATCTGCAGATGAGGGCAGCTACTCAGTTGTGGTTGAGAACTGTGCTGGCCGCCAGGAGGCTCACTTCACTTTGACAATCCACAAGCCACCTCCAAAGCCTGAGGTCAAGGCTGTCAAGTCACCAGAACCATCTGTAAAATCACCTACACCTACAGTTAAGTCACCAGAACCTACAGTCACATCTCCTGTTCCCTCCGTAAAATCTCCCGAACCCAGAATTAAGTCGCCTTGAACCAAGCGTCAAATCCCCTGAGCCTGCAGTCAAATCTCCTGAGCCAAGTGTGACCTCTCCTGTTCCAAGTGTAAAGTCTCCTGAGCCAGCAGCAGTCAAATCGCCTGAACCCGAAGGAATAAAGTCACCAAGGGGTGTTAAATCTCCAGAACCTGGCATCAAGTCTCCACAAGGAATCAAGTCCCCAGAAAGAGTCAAGTCTCCCGAACCAGAGGGAATTAAATCTCCACGTGCAGTGAAATCTCCTGAACCAGTCGGAGTCAAGAAACCACTGGGTGTTAAATCCCCCGAACCAGCTGGAGTCAAATCACCCAAGGGCATTAAATCGCCAGAACCAACTGGCATTAAGTCTCCAAGGGCTTTAAAGTCACCTGAGCCAACTGGCATCAAATCCCCAAGAGCTCTGAAATCCCCAGAGCCTGAGGGAATCAAGTCACCACCAAGGATGAAGTCCCCTCCCCCTATCATGTCCCCAAAAAGGGTTATGTCTCCTCCTACCATTAAAGCAGCACCCAAAGTCCTGAGTCAGGTAGCAGCTGAAGCCTGTGAAGGCTCAGTGAGAATGTCCTGCACTTGTGAGAGCAGCGTCAGGGAGGTGGTTTGGTATGTCAACGGGAGAAAGATTTCTCAGAGCAGCCACTTTGAGATGCACTACTCTGAGGGCTCCTGTAGTCTTCTTATCCATGACCTAACAGATAGTGATAAGGGAGAGTACATCTGTGAGATGACATCCGAAGGAGGAGTGTCCAAATCCTCCTTCTCTTTCACTGGACAAGTGTTCCAGTCGATACTTATGAAGGTCACAGCATACAGAGAGCAGCAAGTGGCACTTAAAGGTAAGAGTTTGTGTCAGAATACTTCTGTACAAATCAGCTGTGAAAGTTTAAGTGTTTAAAATATGCCTTTGTTTCTCCCCAGGATCGATGGCGATAAGTCACAAAGAGTCATCTTCTGCGATGATGATGAAGAAAGAAGTTCACATGATGGAGGAGTCATCGTCCTTCTCCTCCACTCAGCAATCCATGATGTCATCCATGATGGAGTCCAGCTCATTCAGCAGCATGGCAGCAGAGATGAAGTTTGAAACAATGTCAATGTCCAGCATGTCATCCATGGCTTCAGAGTCATATGCCATGAGCTCCAGCAGTCTTACAGAGATGTCATCCCACATGGAAGGGTCCGCTTTCAGATCAATTGGTAAGATAGATTTTTTTTTTTTCAAATTTGTATTTATTTTATTTTCTACACCAGAGGATGTGCACATCCCATACAAGTAATTTTCCACGCATTTGTCAATCGTAGATACTACATTACAATGCAAATGTACACTTCTTACTTTTTTTTTCTAGTTTCTATCTCATTATTTTACAATACGCATTATATTACATCTATTCAATACATATACACATACCCCCTCACAATCTCATTTAAATCTACAAATGTACATCACATCTTACGCTATCTCATTATTTTACAATATACATTGCATTACATATATACATATACACATGCCCCCTACCCAATCTAATGTAAATCCACTTTATTTATACCTACACACCTCCACTTCATTGTACCACTATATATTTGTATACATATATACACATACATACACATACATACACATATCCTTCCCTTTAGTTCACCTACATGTGCACCTTAACCCATCCCCTCATTCCAAACTGTGTATACACAAACAAGTACCTACCTATACTAGCCTGAAAACGCCCACACACACAACTTGATACTGGTTAGGGTATTTTATACTCTCTAATTACTTGTATTACTGCTGACCATAAATCTTCAAATTCATCTGTTTTGTACTGAAGTCTTGCTGTCACTTTTTCCATAGTCATCACATCTTTTACTCTGTCCCACCATTGTTTTATGCTGGGGGATTGTAGTTTCATCAGGAGATTGTAATTAATTTTTTTTGCTAGTTAGTTAGAATTCTAAGCATTTTAATATTTCTAGTTGATATATCTTCTGGTATAATACCTAGTATAAATATTTGTGGATCTAGTATCAATTGTTCTTTTAGGATTCTCTGTATTTCCATCTTTATATTTTGCCAATATTCTGCAATTTTGGGACAATCCCAAAATATATGCATATAATCCCCTGTATGTCCACACTCCCTCCAGCATTTATCATTTCCATTACTATATTTAGAAGTGTTTACTGGTACTTTAAAATAACGCATCTTTGTTTTCCATTCAAATTCCCTCCAAGTACTACTGTTTAAAAATGTATGTCCCTCTTTGAATGAATCTTCCCATTTTTCTTCTAATATGGTGATATTTCTTTCCATTTCCCACTTATCTTTGATATCTAAGTTGTTGTCATCCGATTCAATCTGTAGGGCTTTATAAATTTTAGAAATGACCTTTTTATTATTACCTGAATTATTCATAAACATTTCTTCAAGTCTGTTTGGTTGTTTACACATATATTCCAGTTCCTTGTGTTTCATAAGGTAACTTCTGAGTTGCAAAAATTTATAAAAATCTTGAACGAGCAAATCGAATTCTTTTCTTAATTGTTCAAAAGATTTCATGCTTTCATTTTTAAATAATTGACCAATATATACAAGTCCTTTCTCATTCCATGTATTATATCCCCCCTCCAATGATGGAGGAAAATCCGCATTCCTCAGTAATTTTGTAGCCCTACAAATTGAACCTGACAATTTAAGTTTTTGTTTTATGACTGCCCAGATTTTTAATGTTCCTTTAACCCATTCATTTTTTAACTTAAAGTAATTTTGAGTTTTCTTTGTTAAAAATGGAAGAATTTCCAGTGATATATTGGGGCACGAGTTTTGTTCCATTCCTCTCCACCCTGTCTCATCATCTTTATTTATCCAAACATTTATGGCTCTCAGCTGTGCAGCCCAATAATATTTCTTCAGATTAGGTGAATTTAAGCCACCTTTCTCTTTAGGGCACTGTAATAACTTAAACCTAACTCTTGTTTTTTTTGTTCTCCATAAAAATGTTATGATCATTTTGTTTATTTTTAAAAAAATATACATTTTAAGTACAATGGGAAGGGATTGGAACAAAAACAGCAACCTTGGCAAGACATTCATCCTTATTACCTCTACTCGTCCTGTTAGCGTCAAAGGGAGGAATTCCCATCTAATTAAGTCCTTTACTAATTTCCTTAATTACCTTGTTATAATTTGTTATCAAAAGATGTGATGGCTCTGGAGTTATAGTAATTCCCAAATATCTAAATCCCTCATCTGTCCACTTAAATTTAACCTTTTCTTTTAATTCTAAAGGACATGTTCCAGAAATCATCATCGCTATTGATTTAGATTTGTTATTTACATAACCGGAGATCTTTCCATATTCCTTTAAAATGTTATTTAAAATAGGTATTGTATTTAGAGGATCACTTATATACAATAATATATCATCTGCAAAGAGAGATATTTTTTAATCCACACCTCCTTCATTATATATTCCTTTTATGTTTCCATCCTGTCTGATACATTCCGCTAACGGTTCAATACTCAAAGCAATCCAAGACAGATTTTTTTGCTGAATTAACTAAACATAACCAGGCAGAACCTAAATTGGCAGAGCTGTTTTTACAGAAAAATAAATAAATCAATAAACAAATAAAATAAAAAAAGCCAAATGTACAGCCTGTTCATATGCATGTTCTGTTTACAGGTGGCCCTCCAAGGATTGAAGCTCTGCCAGAGGACATCAGCATCGAGCCAGGCAAAGTTTTGACAGTGGCTTGTGCCTTCTCCGGTGATGCCAAACACATTGAGTGGTCACGTGGTGGAAAAACCATTGAAGTGACAGCTGGAGGACGCTTTCACATCGACACCTCAGAAGACTTGACCACACTCATCATCACTGGGGTGAAGGCGGAAGATGCTGGAACCTACACCCTTAAACTGTCCAATGAGCTTGGCTCAGACACAGCAACTGTCCACATTAGCATTCGATCAGCGTAAAAAAACTAATCTTGCCATTTTTCCCTTTTCCCTACTTCCATGCCTTTTTATTTATTAATTAAGCAAAATAATCTTAGACCTGGATTTCTGTTCTTGTAAATATGAAGTATTTTTGTACCAAACTTGACTTTAATTTTTACCAAACTAGACTAAAGTCTAAAGTTGTTATAAAATGTGCCATATTGGACTTAGGATTTTTGATCCTTTTTTCTGTGACATGTACATAATGTATATAGCCGAATTTAACGGTTATGGGGAATGTATGCAATGTAATTTATGACAATGATAATATTAACTGAAACTGTATGAAACTAAATGTGGTTTAGCAGGAGAAAGTTTCGCATGGAACGAATACCCTGTTAAACAGAGAAACTAAACACTGTGCCTCAACGATAAGTTGAAGTCTAAGATTGCCTCAACAGGTAGAGAGGCTCCCTGTTGAAGTTACTGAGACAAAACTAAGAATGAACTGCTGTCAAGAGCAGTGAACCAAGAGCGTGAGATCCTGAGTGCTGTTTGCATCTACCCTCATGTAAGCAGGACAACTGGACCTCGCGCTCCGACTGATTACGTCATACTGCCATTTTAATGACACGCTCACAGTGCAAGCGGCCTGCACTCCCTGAGCACAAGTGTTTCGTTTTGCGCTCTGTTTCTGGCAAATGATCAGAGGCCGAAGCTCCTCATTTGTACCATCAACCTGGCCAATCATATGAACCTGGAGCTGTCCTTTGCTTGTTTGCAGAAGCAGAGCTGTCTCTTGGAGGTCTGCTGTGTGTTTGTGTGTTAGTTTGTAGAAAATCACCTGTCTGTCAAGCTGGGCGCCGCTAAACACCTGAACCACAGCTGAAACCATCCAGCTGTGCCAAAAAGGACGAGCCGGAATAAAGCAATGTCTGGCGCGCTGCCCTGCTCTTTAGTGTGATTGAACTTAGTTGTAGCATTGACTATTTTTTGCAGCCTCCTTGAGTTTTTTGTCATTATTGATTTAATAAAGCATGATTGTCAGCACTACTATATCTCCAATGTGTTTTTGTTGTCACTTCTTAAGTCACCACAACGTAAGCAGTAATGACACTGAAGGTTTAACAAAAAATAAATATTGAAGTGCAGGATGTTTTGGGTTAATATTTAGCCAATTAGACCTCGTAAATCAGAAGGTACCTGCTGCGTGTTCTTTGTCAAAAAGTGACTCTGAGAACTAGAAGATGTCTTTCAAATGCCGCCCAGATTTATTTGAGATCAACAGGATCAAAATACAGATTGACAGGAATCAAAAATAATGCATAAAGTAAAATTTAGCGGTAAATCAAAAGAACAGAATTCAGTCTTGAGAAGGAAGCATTTGTTGCTGTAGCTCCACCACTCTCTAAGCACCTCCGGTCTTGGGATGACACCAAATGCTCACTCAAGGTCCTTGAGCAGGTTTTATAGTAAAAGGAAAGTACTAATGACAAAGTTATGACTAAGGTCCAATTCTATACATATCTTGTTTTTGGTCTGTTCTCGCTATCAAAAGAGCAGATACCGGACATTGGCCTGATAACATAAATCTAGTTTAGGTCAAGTCGAGCCTTTTGAAGTTGGCCTAAAATGACTGAATAGAATGGACTTTGAACAGGCACTAGCAGCTGACAAGGTGCCAGCCAGTAGATTGCACAAAACTTATCTAAAGGTATAAGTTGTTAAACACATGTTGTTAAAACTCAGCATGGGAAATTACTACATAAGGAGAACATACAGTAACTATCTTTAAGCATAAACATATCAGTAATATGCTAGTTAATATATCAAGTTAATATATCACCTAGTAAATCAGATAAATAAAATGTAGTAATAATAATAAAGCCATACAGTAATAGTACTGTATTTCACATTAACAATTTTATGCACCTCTTTGCACTAATTATATGAGTTTCTGCACAAAGCAAAGCTTGAGTGAGCAGTTGGTGTCCCCAGTCCTTCCACATAAATCCACCCCTGAATGTATGCTCCAAAAAAGAGAAAACTGTTATTTTTATTATTGTCATTAATATAATAAATATAAATGAATAAATATTTTAAAACATGTAATTGTAGCCATCGCTGTATGCAAGATTTTAGAAATGCTGAGAAAACTGTACTTCTGCAATTAAGAATATGAAAAAATATGTTCTGCCTAAATCGATGCATAGATCAGAAATGATATGGATGATAAAAAATGAAGGATTGTGTCAGCACATAACCAAATCAAAGGATATTTGTCAGTGAAAGCTACTCTACAAGACAAAATGCCTTAAGACAAACTTCACCTAGAATATAAAAATATATTACATTATTATTGTTATTATTATTTATACAATTATATATACATTAGCATTTTAAATATTTCATATTTAATCATGCAGGGAAGCTGGAGATGTCTAACATATTCTTACAAAAACATTGCTCAATCAGCCCTTGTCCATTCACAAAATGAAAATAATTGATGAACTAGTTAGTTAGAGTTAGTAGTAATATTAAAATTGGTAGTAAACTTTGTTACTGCAAACCTATTATCACATATGAATTAATTATTCATTCTGGTAGCTATATTGTTCCCATAGTAACGCCATGTTACATCCATAAAAAGTAAAGTGACTGACTCTGCCCTCTGGTGGAAAAGAATAGACCTGCACTAAAACCCTTTATTGAATATAAAAGTTGCTGCTGCTGTTTCTTCTTTTGCCTAAAAACTTCTATCTGCATTGGCTTTTCTCACAAGCACTGATACAAGCTAGTTAAAAAAATATGACCCTGAAAACCTACGTCACTTCTTAACCTCTCAGTATACCAAACACTGCTGCGTCCTAAGTTAGTTTACATGTGGTAGCTATAATCAGAGGTGGGCAAGTTAAGAGTATTGTTTCTTCAATTGCTGTTGCAATAAAACTACTCTGAGAAGTACAATTTAAATGTAAATGTAACTCATTATTATCCACCTTTGACTAACTTATAAATAACTAATAGAATAAGAAATATTTTCCAATAATAATGAACAATTTACTATCTTCAAGTGCATAAGGTACAACAACGTAGGGCTGTTACTTTAATAATTCCCTCTTTAAAAGCCTTCATAATATAGTTAAGCACAAGACTGAAAATTGTGGCGCTTGTAGGTTCTACTGAAGCAGCGAAAATCTGACTCAGAGAGTGAGAAAAACTCATTTTGAGAAAACGGCCTTTGAAATTTTCAATAGAAATGCACTGGACACAAGTGACTAAATGTATTGAATATATTGATACACACCTTAATGTGTAATTTTGACATTTTCTTTATTTCATTGTTGAAGCTTAGATGTTAGGGGAAAACTGGCCCCTTTGCAAATCTTATAAAACTGCAGTATAGAGCAAAAACAATGTCTAATAGTTGATCAAACTGAGATACTTCTATGAAGCAGTGATTTAAGCCCAATGCACACTGGACGGCTGTAGCCTTTTCAAGTGCCAGGATGTCGAGACACGCGCCAATGACCTGCGTCATGACGCTGCACATCCGGTGTGCATTTGGCTTTACAGAACAGAATCATACCCATTTCCAATGCAGTGCCACATTTATGCGTCCAATATACAGCACATCAATATTAGAATCTACCTTTCTACACAGTCATATTTCAGAAATTGTGCCAGTTAACCTAATACAAAGTCCTCACTCCAGCTCTTTTCTAGTTTTTTGTTGCCTCGTCCCAACTTTTGAGATGTGTAGCTGCAAATTAAAATGTATCTATAATATGCTTAAGAAATAAGTACTTTTATTTAGTGGTGCCAGTAGCTGAAGGCCTGGCACTCCAAACTAGGAGTATAAGTTCATTCTTTTATTCAAAACCTGCCACCTGCCCACTTAGTACAAGCACATGGACATTCTCCTCTCCTCTGGGTTGGTTTTGTTGAGTGTGTTAAATATAGCATGCTGCTTTCATAGGACAGCAAAAACACAGGGAAATTGACACTGACAGTGACACTGACAGGCAATGAGAAAATTCTAAACAAATTTAACATAAATCTATCTTGGGTTTATGTAATTTTAATAAACCAAACATGGATTTTCAAAACAACTAAAAGGCAAAATCCAGAAAACTATAAAATATGGACACAATGATAGAAAATTCAGAAAGGTGTAATAAACAGGCATGTTATTCTTGATGATAGCGGCTCAGCAGGCAGCAAACTGCCCAGAGCTGGGATTGCTCTATCCACCAGCACTCTTGGGTTTTGTGTACATCTGTACTGCTGGGAGAGCTGGGAGGAGGTTTTGAGCGGGGGGACTCCACATGGACTTCTGCCAACAGATCCTCAATTAAAAATCAGCCATGACTCCATCGCCAGGTAGAAGTTGTGTTAGGGATTTGATTGTTAATTGGTTATCAGGAAGAGAACTGTGTGTAGCTTTGACATGAAGGTGATCACTCCACAGGGAGTAATACCAATCAGACCTTTCATTGCATTTCATTTCAATGTATTATACAGGAAAAGATTAAAAGTGTAACCACAGTTAATCAGGTCTGACTCAGTTCCTGTCGTGCAGCAAAAGGACCTCACAACATTATCACACAAATTCACACACAATACAGTTCATAGTTAGTGGTAACAAGAGTAGCCATCAAGCAGAAAAGTCTGTATGTTTTTCTGAATTTAGTGTTGAAAACAAAAACAAAAAAACGTCTTTCCAAAGGTGTTTCTTGAAGGCAGGCACTGGGAGCTGCTGGAGCTTGATCTAGTGCTCTGTTGTGTGTTGACAGCTGTCTTTCACCACACTAACGGCTGTTAACACAGTGTCAAATGGCAAAGCATTACATCTAGACAGGAACACAGCCAGGAAGTTTACAGTGAGTCTTTTGTGGAAATTCATACTGTCTTCTCAAGTAAACTACTGTTCAAAGGTTTCTTTTAGTCAGACAGGAAAGCAGGTAAACAAACACTCCTGTCTGACTAAAAGAAACCTTTGAACAGTAGTTTACAGTGAATCTTAAATGCCCTGTTGTAGAGTCTGACTACACATAAAGTTGTTGCTGCCGTTTATTGGTCAGACTCAGGGTGTGCTCTCTGTAGCTGAATGTGGTGTGGGTTTTGTGAAGAGTATTTTTAGTAATTAGTGTCACTTAAAAGCCTGTTTATAATAATGTTTATGTAGTTACATCCCAGACTCACTAGAGGGGGATAAAAACCTACAAGGTAGAGAAAGAGAAGCGTGGTTGTGGTCTAAAGGAAGAGATAAGTCCACTTCATATAAATCTCTCTGACAATCAGCTGTTTGCCCTCTGACACTGTTGCCCGGTCAGGTCAGAGCGGGGTCTAAACAGCCAAAGGTGTAGACCTGTAGGAACAAGAAAAAAAAAAAAAAAAAAAAAAGAAAAAGAAAAAAAAGCTTTTATGAAGTTTGGCTTGGTTAAAACCTGCATTACATTTTCATTTCATGTTGTTAAATTTATTTTGCCTTTTTAAATATAGGTAAAAAAAACACTTTCCAGTGGAATACATCACTTAAAGGGCCCCCATTGCTAAATAAACTTTTTTAATAATGTTAGATATTGTTTTTATAATGTTGTTTGCACCACAAAAACAGACCTGGAGTAGTATTTAGCTTCATTCACATGTCTGAGTAATCCTATATGCCGTGCCCATCCCTTCTGAAGAGCTGAAAAATGCTCTCTCTCCCAGCTCTACATAGACACGTGAACCCAGGAAGTGCTCCTGTGCGTTTCTAAAGACCATACACTGTCACTGGACTTTTTTATGAGAAATTCAGTGCTTAATTTGCCGTCTCTATCAAGCTGTAAGCTCATTTTTCTGTTAGATGTTAGCGTCATGTTGCTAATAGCTGCGCTAAATTACCATTTTATGGTGTAGTATGAAGCTGCACACTCAGACACCTGCACTTTCAGGCCCCTCCCTTTTCGAGACAGTGCCTCCTATTAACTTGGATAAACGTTGTTGGGTGAGCAACTTTTTAAATCATCAATAATAATGTACTCAAGGGAGTGAGCACTTTTGGTACTAAAGGCAACAAGTGTCACATTTTAAAAAAAAGAAAAATGGCCCTGCCCAAAAAATAAGAATTCAAGAAAGAAATCTTGTTGTCAATCAATGACATGTCCAAGACCAAAATAATGTTTTTACAATTTTCACATAGCACTTAGCATTTAAAAAATATAGTATTTTTTGTGTTATTATGATTGTGATTTATAGTGGCAAAAAAGGCACTTACAGGGTTAAAAATATTTAACAAATATTAAAAAATAATTGCTTTTATTAAAATTGAATTTTATTAGAAGAATTGAGACATTCAAAGTGGAAAAAATATAATATATAATATTTTAATAACTCTTTTTAGGAGGTGACCACTTTTGGTACTAAAGAGTGGACGTTTTTTTTTAAAGAGCAGGACAAGGTAAGTAAGGTATAATATGTGTCCACTACAGGGAGTTCCCACATTAACAAGACCAGGAAACACAATGGACATTGTTTGGTACATGTTCTCTCAGCACTGAGCTGGGAATGCAAATGTGGCTGCAAAAAACTATATTTTTGTTTTAAATTTGTGTTATCTATATGTTTGGTAATTTATCTATACAACTTAAAGTCTTTAAAATATTCTGATAAAAAAATAATCAAAGGGAAAAAAATGTTGCAAAAACTCCCAAGACTATTGCATCCTAATGGTTTTTATGGTATTTAGATCGGAGGAACAGCTGGGGGTGTAGTATCAAAACACGAGGGGCCTGAGAATGCCCCTAGGAGTTCTCCCCCGCCCTGTTGCCAGCAGGGGGCGACAGACACCTAATCCAAGCATTCTATGCAAATTGAAAGAAACAGCTCCCAAAAGAAGCTGCTTTCCATACATATACAGGGTAACTAGGTGTAACTCTAATTTAGTCCTGGTTTAAACCTGGTTTAGTCCTGGTTTTAACCTAGTTTAGTCCTGGTCTAGACCTGGTTTGGACCTGATTTAGTCCTGGTTCATACCCGGTTAGACCTGGTTAAATCCTAGTTTAGTCCAGGTTTCAACATAGATTAGTCCTTGTTTAGACCAGGTTTAGACCTGGTTTGAACCTGGTTTAATCCTGATTTAGTCCTCCTGGTTTAGTCCAGGATAAGTCCTGGTTTAGCCCTGGTTTTATCCTGATTTATACCTAGTTTAATCCTGGTTTAGCCCTGCTTCAGTCATAATTTCGTCTTGTTTAGACTTAGTTTAGTCCTGGTTTATTCCGGGTTAAGTCCTGGTTTAGCCCTGGTTCAGACTTGGTGTTAACTCTGAGTTTGCAAATCAAAAATGTCTCAAAGCAAAACAGTCAGCATTTTATTAAAATTAAATTTAAATGTTTGAGAAAAATGGTTTAAAGGCTTAGCCCCCAAATCTATCCTTCTTAGGGCCCGAATGTACAGCACCGGCACTGCTGTGAGTTGTTTTATATGCACCCTATTTAAGAGTATTTCATTAAACGGTGGTAATTTTATCATGTCAAGTGCATGTAAAGTGCTATGAAATATAAACTTTGACTGACAGGTGGTCTACTTCCCTCTTGCCTGAAGCATTTCAAAAACCCGCCTCTGGTTGCGACAGACACTTACTGTAGTCGGTCGGTGCAACAGGAGCTACACATGTGGTCTCAATCTGTCTCCATTTGGCTCATAAACAGTGTGTAAACGCGGATATAGCCCTTTAAAGCTGGCAGCCCCTCCTCCTCCTCCTCCTCGTGTAGTCGTGTGTGTGCCAGTGTTTTGACTCCCGGAGAGGTGGAGCTCAGCCCGGTCACAGTCACTCACTCAGAGGAGGAGAGTGAGCACGGAGCAGCTAGCAAAGCCGCTGTCAAAGCCCCGATTCTTGACGTGAATAGACCCAGCAGTGTTCTTACCTGGAGACGGACGGCTTATTCTGTAAGTTTCAGCTTTTTTTTTCTCTCTAACTGTAACTCACTTTATTTAACTACTAGACTTGAAACATTTAAGCGAGGTAGCTGTGTTTCTACGCGTTTCGCCGTTCGAGCTGTTTTCTTCTTTTGCCAGCGCCACTTTGTTTTTTAAACTTAAAAGGACGTTAAAGTGGGCGGGGTCAGCGTCAGCGCGCCACGCAACCCACGTTTCCCGCTCATAGCAACTAATAATAATAATAATAATAATAATAATAATAATAATAATAATAATAGATGTGAACTGGGTTGACTAGGGTGACCAGAAAACTGACCCAAAAACTGGGACACATATTTATTATTATTATAGTACATTTTTATTTATTATTTTTATTTATTTTATTATTATTATTTATTATTTTTAAGTGACAAAAAGCTTCCAAAATCCGTACATTTTTCAGCCATGTAATTAAAGAACATTCAACACAAGTTTTTAATATGATGGAAAATTATTGATAAAAATAATGACATTGTAAATAATTTTAGTAACAAAAGTCTGATATTAAGTTTTCTATGTTTTTCCATTGGTTAAAATGGGGACAACTGCATGGTTTGTTGAAAACTGGGACATAATAGTTTTAATAGTTTTGACATGAGACAAGGGGCCAAAAACTGGGACCTGGTCCTGGTTAAATAGGGATGTCTGGTCACCCTT
The DNA here is from genome assembly GCA_020698575.1 of Bostrychus sinensis. Taxonomy (NCBI): domain Eukaryota; kingdom Metazoa; phylum Chordata; class Actinopteri; order Gobiiformes; family Eleotridae; genus Bostrychus; species Bostrychus sinensis. Next base: position 29,974,854 of record CM036240.1, on the reverse strand, counting down.
GGCTTGACATTTTCCTTTTTGCTCATTGGCCACCAATGCTAGTATTTTTCAGAAGTTGCCAGATAATTAATGTCTTTTCTAGCCACAATTTAATTAGTTAAAAAAATGTAAAATTTGTTTTTTATGTATGGACAGGATTTAAAAAAACAACAAAAAAACAAAACTGGTTTACCTAGGCAGAATAAGTTGATGTGACAATATTGGCAATATAGTGATATAGCAATATCAAAAGTCTCACAGTATTGTCGAAGACTTGCAGCAGAATGGTAAAAAAGCAGAGGGAACTACGTAGACCATGATCCTTTGCTGCGTTTCAGTGCAGCCAACGTAACAAAATTATTGTTATTAAACATGTTTTCATTCTCAATCTTATCTAATCTGAAATATCACAATAACTCAATCTCTAAAGGCTCATCAGGGCATTTTTAGAGAATATGTTTTGTTATTGTGAGACTTGTATAGCATACTGTGCCTCGCCACAATATTGCTGTAAATGTCATACTGTGAGATTAATATCGTGATAATACCGCATTGTAAAATTTGGATATCGTTACATCCCTACTACATGGTGTACGCGTAGGCTTAACCTTTAAAGATGCAATAGGTATTTATAAAATTCAAGTGACCAAAGTGGCTACTGGGAGTATTTGTGTTAATAGCCAAAATGTAAATCTCCCTGCAGTTGGCTGGTTGGTGAGTGTTAATGTAGACTAAACCCTTAAACTGTAATTGGCAGAAATTATAATGATGACTAAATGGTATATAGTTAACAATATTATCTAAGTTTTAGATTTATATGAATATTGTGATTACAGATTTACTGATTTAGGGGTGCTGAGGTCCTTGTGAGCCAAGAAAAGTTACCAAAAGAAGCATTTAACACTGGATATAGTGCAAACAAGATTATGGCTACTATCAGTGCTGTTGTGTTTCTGGCCCCCAATCACATAAAGGTGTGCGTAGGGTGACCACCTAAACAAGTATTAGCCTAAAAGTGGGACAAGTTGTGTGATTTGGTGGGACGAGGTGAGACGGATTCGAGAAAGAAAAGCTTTGCTACTTTACATTATCTAACTTACTAACTTAATGAGTCTAAACCTCATTTACATAAAAGCTACAGCTGTCAAAAACACATTTTGCAGTATTTATAAGAATTTATGCATAGCATACATTTTTAATCTTTTTGAATCTTAAGAAAAAGCTTATTTGAAAAAGCTTATATAGAGTCATGCCTGCTGTATAATTTATAGCCCAAACTGTACATAACCCACTAATGCTGATTATAATTAAGGACTCTTAAAGGGCCCCCCTCATGTCCTAGGCTCCAGTGCAGCTGCACTGACTGATGTTACGCCCCTGAGTCTGATTTATAAGTGGCCTGTCTATCTTTAAAAGAGAAATTTTAATATCTCAATTAGCACGATACAGTTTTATTTCTTCTGGGTTGTTCCTCAGCATAAAAAGCATGTGACATTTTTACTCTTTGTGATTTAGATGCTAACCATTTATGTAACATTCCTGTTAAAACACTGTCAAGTAGTTTAGGTATTGATATAACTACGGATATAACCAACAGACAAAACGTACTGAAGAACTGAAAAAAATATATATTTTTTTCAAGTCAGTGGCTTCATCGAGATCCTACAGACAAAAGCTGAAGGCATTTCACAACTTGTCTACCCCTCCTTATGTGCTCACTTGTCAACTTCCAATGAAATCAACAAACTGTTTAGCAATTTTACATAGAAAAGTTGCCAGCACTGATGATAAATAATACATAATTAATGCAAAAAAGGAAGGGGGGCTCAATTTTTTAAAAACTTTTCTGACCTAAAAAACACAAATTAGATGGATTCATCTCTAAAATCACCTAATAGGTTACATTCATATTCTAGAATTTGACAATGTCAAAACCTCAGATGGAGGGCAGGAGCCTGTAAATGTACAGGTGAGGTACTATTAAAAAAAAAAAATCTCATAAAAAATCCACAAATATTGAACCTGACCTTTTATTGCTAGCAACTTGGTCTACAACCACACAATAATAATCTTGTGGCTTCATGCTGAGTCTACTGACAGCAATCACGCCTGTGTGTTTGAATAATATTACCACGTTTTGATGCTATAGTGAAGAAATAAATTCACTTTAGGTCATTTGTACTGTCAAAGAAGACTTTGAACTTTGTGCCACTTTTTGTTTCATTTGGATAAGCCCAGTAATCGCAGTGATATTGGCTACCAAGAGACCAAGAGATCTGCATCATAGAACTCTGACCTGCCTCCAGCTCAGGTTTAAACTATAGGCTCTTTAGAAATCTATGACATCACATGAACCTATTCCATTTGGTGCTTCATTCCTCTAACATCTTCCAAAGACTGGGTGGTCTTCACTTCTGACTCACTTGTAATTAATGTTTTGAAATTGCCTCAGAAAAACACATACATACATACATATATATATATATATATATATATATATATATATATATATATATATATATATATATATATATATATATATATATATATATATATATACCTATAGACCTATAATAGCATGTAGTTACATGCTATTATAGGTCTATAGGTCTTCCCATACTGATATAAATTTACATTTTAGGTGAGACTGAGGTAGGCCTGTATAAAATATCGGCATCAGTGCATCATAGTGGTAAAAACTACCAACAATTAAAAGAACAAATTAAATCTGAGTTATTTTAATTTTATTTTATTTTCTCTACTTTTTAGGGTATTTCTACCTCTACTCAGAGGCATAGCTTAAGATATTTAACTTAGATCATTATTTTGATTTAGACTGCTGTACCATTTTTAAACCAGTATGAGCCCATCCTGCTTCCAGTGCCTTTAAGGTGGTAACCTCACTTATTTTTCAAAACACACAGATAAAACCTATTACTGTTTTCCTGTGCGTTGTCATACAATTTTTAAGGACCTGAATAATGTCATTTAAACATGGACATTTAAAATGCAATGTGCAGGTTGGTATGGAAAAAATGCATTTTTACTTACTCACATTACATTGTGTGTGACGTGATGCTACTAATAATTTCTGTGTTTTCAAAATGTAAAAAGTGCCTACATTTTTCATAAGCCTACAGCAACTGCATCACATGGTGTTATTGCTTTACTGCTAATATTTCATTTAATAAGACACAATGTTTAAAATACTAAATACTGAGAGACTAAAGGTGTTGGTGAATGATGAGTGATGTAAGGCTGAATGACTGTAATATTACTCTGTAGTGTACAATTGCAGTCAGCGTGCAAGCCATCCTCAGATTTGGCTATGATCTTTATTTGAACTGTCACAACTTGCCTGAAATTAATATGACAAGTTAAACTGGAACCCTCATGTGTACAACTGTGATAAAATCTTTATAAATAAGCTGTGACACGTTCTTGTCTAACTATTGTTTGTAGGTATTATACTGAAATAGTACTTTACTGTTACAATTTAGTTACAATATTTCACAGTGGAAATAAAGCACACTATAGGTGGCTGCCTTCTCTTTACCTCTTTCTGTCTCTGTAGGCCAACACTTGTACATTAGTTACGTTTTTGTTTGTTTTTCTGACTTTATTTTGATAGTGATAGTAGATGGACAGGAAATTGGAAATGATATAACACAAATTGGATCTGGCTGGGAATAAAACCTAGACAGCTCCAGTTGTTGTTGTAGCCCTGCTGCTATTCGTTATCTAGTTGTAGACCAGGGAACAGTGCAGTTGCCAGTGGGTCTTCCAAATGTCTGGATCTCACTAACTTTTCTCATTTCTTCCTCATTTTCCTCTATGGAGCTCCCACTACATTTAGGGCTGCTCGTTATATTATAGAAAAAAATAATCTTGATTAATTTAGTCATAGTTGAAATCACAATTTTTCAACCATTATTTGTTAACTTAAAAAAGTAAAAAAAAAGAAAAAGAAGTAAAATATATTCTTTAGACACAAATATAAAATGTTTGCTCGAAGTCTTCCTCTTCAAACCCAAGGTGTCCAAAGTATAACCAGCTGTTGGTACAAAAAGAACGAATGAACTTAGAATAAAATGCTTTTTTTTATATAAGAACAGACTCTCTCATTTCTTTGCTGATTCTCTCTTCTTTCTTTTGGTTTTTAAATTTGAAATAAAACTAAAGCACAACATTTTCTGTGGGACAACAAATATTGTTGAAAATGACCAAAAAGACTGGCACTGGCTGGCAACTTTTTGAGAAAATGCTGAGAGGGAGTTAAGAGTTAAATCAAATCTTAAATCAAATCACATGACTAAGTTGCATGGATCTACAAGTACAAGGTGCATTATACAATTTTTGTTATTAGGTCTTTTACCCACCATTATCTCTTTCTGATTGTTCTATAGTATAGCCAAAACTCAATGCAGCAGTAACCTTGGTATAAGCATAGCCATTTTTGACATTCTTCAAGAGTAATTACATGGATTAGATTCTCCACACAGCACCACTTTTGACCTTGGAAATTTGTTTTGTTCATCTTAAACAGCCATAATATAACATAAAACAATGTAGAGGTACAACAACAGTATTCCACATGTAGTACATCTCTCTGATAGAGATGTGTATTGCAGTGATTTTGTAGACTTCTGCAGTTTCCTGAGTATAACGTCCCGTGAGGCCAGGGATTCCTTTTGAAGGCACTGTTATTTATCTGATGGGTAAAAGATTAACGTTCTTATCTGACTGAAGGTCAGATAAACCCGTGTTCTGTGATTTCCAGCTTAATCTAAATAAGATGTGGTTACCGTAAATTGTCTTCTCAGTGCTAAATGTGAGCTAATACCATGATAGTTCTACAACAGTGATATTTTAAGTTTACAAAGGCCAGTATTATTACCATACTCTAGTGTATCAAACAATACTCTGATCTACCCTTGGATGAACCCAAGAAACTAGGTGCAGCAAACTAATAATAAAACTATTCCAACTTGTTCGACAGGTTACAAAGCACCCACTCATGCTTCTGCTGGAAATGGTGACCTGTTAAAGCAATTAAAAAAAATATTTAACTTTCAACAATCAAAACAAAACAAAATGTCAAAAACAAAATGTCTCCAGTAAGCCTATAGGAACACATTTTATAATGAAATCAGTGTTTTAATAAAGGAAAAAAAAAAGTGCAAGATACAGGTACAATGAAGATAAAAGAAGTTTGGTTCTCCTTTAATTCCATTCATATTTCTTTGGACTTGTTGTACAGTGTCCAAATGTGCAATTTTGTCATCTTTAGGGAGTGATTAATTTGTCCAAGATTTAAGACAACTGCTGTGAATGAGTAGTATGATGAGAAATTAACATATTATATCAACAGTATAGCTCACAGGTGCATAGTAATCGTTTCAACCATGACAGACTCAAATACAATGATCAGAGAAACTATTAAGGCAAACTTGCTGTGCAGGTAGAGCAAGTGGAGCTTTTGTTCTGCAAGGTTCTATGTCAGAGAAAGCTAAATCTTTTTATTGCCATTTTGACCTTTTCACGCCAAGATGAAGCAATTTTAGATGTTTCCAACAAACTGCAGTGCAAGATGTCCAGTCTGCTAAAAGATGGCTGGGGACTCTCTGAGCTGCTTCTCAGGACGTCCCAAAGCTGGGGTCCTTCAGTCACATGGTTGCCTGAACATGTGCCTGACCAAAAATCATCTTTAAAGTGCAAGAATCAAAGAAACTAATTCTCTAAAAAATGCAAAATTTGGCCCGATATATCGGTCGACCGCAAGGTGATGAGGAGAGAGGGGTGGTTGCTGTCATTTTGACATTTTCAGCTGCCTGTTTTATTCATTAATTCATCTTCTGCTTATTCCTGTTAGGCGTCAAAGGTAATGGAGCCTATCCCAGCAATGACGGGCCCTAGGCGGGGTACGCCCTGGCCAGTTAGTCGCAGGGCTGACACAAAGCCATACACACACAGACAGACATTATCACTTTCACACTAGGGACTGCTTTCCTGACCTATGGCACCTCTTGTAAGGGCCATGAAACTCACAACCAGAACAGTACAGGACCACTTAGCTGAGTTCTAGTCCATATGGTTTATGCTTTTTAGTCCTCCTGGGATTTTTGTCTTCATGGCGGTTAACCACAAGTGACCTCTAATAGAACTGTCAGAGCGGCCTGTTCCCGTATCACTTATCATTATACATCCGTGGGCGGGGCACAGAGCCATAATGGCCCCATAATAACAATACTTTCATTAGACTACCCCTTCATTAGAAAGGCAGCTCTGTGCTTCTCTGTGGCATATTCCTCCACAGAAGAAGAAGGAGCCAGTGTCGTGTTGTTAGCCCGAGTAGTATAGGAAGCTGTGGTGAAGGGATGTTTGTGAAACACTCGACTGACGCCAAGGAATCTGCCCCAATTACAACTTCAACCTGACTTTGAACTCTGAAGGATTCTGGGAGATTTTCCACAAAAGTAAACATCTAAACACCTGAAGCTTCTCCCCCGAGTTCTTTTGATCCGCTGCTTCCTCTGCCTTATCTGCCAATCTGAATCCAAATGATCCATATTTTTGTATTTAGACTATTGCCTCCATCAATCAACATGTCACGACTTAAGCTCATTTTCTCCCTTCACTTACACAAGCTAGTCTGATTGGCTATATGTAATTTATTTGTCTACATACTTTTGTCTTTTTTCACTTTTAGTTTCCTGAGTTTGAGACAGAAACAGTGTCCAAAGCACACACCAAACCACAAGGAAACGTCTGAGAAATGACACCAAGAATTAGAAGAATTTTGCAGCACTGTACTAAAAATGCTAAAGAATGGGCCTACAAAGTTGATGTTGGTGCAGAAATGACGTCTTTCATTATTATCATTCTTGCTGTGCTCTGATATCTGTGTTTATGAAATTCTTTCCTGAAGCAGAAGGAAGTCGATTAATTGAAGTTGTTCACATTAAAAACCAACAAGGAAATAAGTCTGGCCATTGACTTCCTCTTAAAGCACGAGTACCAGATTGTATTTTATCTATTCCTATTCCTAACCCACTATTCATCCCAAATACCTTACCTTAGCACCACAAAAAAAAAAAGTCATTGACCATTTTAAGACACTACAGCCTAGGTAGACTGACTGCAGCTTAGTAAGTAATGTGTAATTACTGTTATAGTCACCAAAAGTAGATTTGGCAGGGAAATGAGTTTAAAGTATGAATATATTATAATTAGGGGTGAAACGGTACAGTTACTATATCATTGTATCGATTTTTAGTCCTACGATACAACTATATTGGTTTGCATTACCTTGTATCGCATCGTATTGTTTTCATGGTAGCATATATTAATATACATGGAGAAAAAAATGATAATATCAGAAATATTTATATTCACAATTTTCATGTTAAAATAAAACCAGATACATCTTTTTTGATGTAATTGTTGTGTTTTTAATAAATAAAACTCAACACTTTATTCAACTGTGCTTCGCTCTCTGTTTGCTTGACATAATTAACCCCGGCTGCGATGCTAGATTTGAGTATACTTTTATAATTTTTGGCATAAAGTCTTGGTTGTGTTGATATGAAGTTGAGTCATATCAAATCATGTCATTCTAACTCAGCTGATGTTCTTGAATAGGATTGAAACAATTCTAATCACTATGTATCATGTCATTGCAAAAAGTATATTGTTACACCCCTTGTTTAAAAGATGATGTGCAAAGTAATTGCACATAAACGTCTGCAAAACATAGATTAATAAGATAACTAATTACAAATACCTGTAATCTTGTACAGGTCATTGTGTATTTTTCAACACTTAACATTGTCCTTAATATACGCTTAAATTTGGCTTGCCTCTTGTCCAAATGAATTGTTTAATTAGTAACAACCATTATATTTATGCAGCACTAGGGCTGAGCGATATGGTTAAGAAATAAAATCTAAATATTTTACCCAATTCTCAGCCAATTTACATTTTTTTTTCTTGTTGGCTGACATAAAAACACTATTTAATTGTAGGTTTACTGTTTTAAATGAGGTTATTGCACAGATATATATTTTTATTTTGGCTATATATTGTAAATGTCTGTACAAAAAGCAGTAAGGCAGCAGCAAAATGTATTACTCTTACTATGAAAAGACCTAACACGAGAGCATGTGGCTAGTTAGCATACAGAAACAAAGTACATAAGTTACCGCTGATGCTGCATGTCGCACTATGCTGTTTGTTTTGGCCAAACTGCTGCCACATCTATATTAAGGCATGATGAAGGCGTGATTTGGCTATTTTTGGGATCATCCAAAATTAAAAACACAAAATAAAGGGACTCCTGGCTTTGTGATTATTCCACAGTAGGTATTTAAGCTGCTCTGGGCACTAGCAGCAGCATTAGCCACAACACAGGAAACAGTGGAGCGGTTGGAGGATGCTATTTCTGCTAAATTTGATTTTATGATTTAACTATTGTTGACATTGTCCAAAATTAAAAACATGAATGAATCAAATTCCTACTATGCAGCACCAAAATGACTTAATTTGAAATAAATAAATAAACACTTAATAATTGTACACATTTTTGGAGAAATATCTCAGTTTTAATGCAAAGTGGAAATGTGAGTTGTTACTGATGACCTCCTGCTGTAGGTGAGCTGTACTGACAAACATGAGTTTCTCTGTTGGCTGAGGTCAGGAGCACAAGGCTGTCAGTGAATAACAAATGAAGTGCTGACTTTCACATCAGAGTCAGGAGTGTGTCAGTGCTCTGGTATCTGCCGTCGCCGCGGTAACAGGCCACTGTTATCTGTCTGTGTGGGAACAGGTGAATGTAGTAGTTTCAACTCAATTTTTGTACTTTGTTTCATTCACAAAGCATTAGCCTGTATGTAAAGGACAAGCCCCCTTCTTATTAGCGTTGACCTAATGACTTAATTTGTGCTGTCAGTAATTGTGTTATTATCAATATTTTATTTTTAGCAATATTTAGCATTGTCTGTTGAACTGGCACATGACATGGAGGCTCTGTTTTTGCTGACAGTGACAGTGTACATTTTAACAGCAGTCTAAGCAGAGATGCTCAGACTTCCCTCTCCTCAGACACATGGACAAGCATCCCATTCTATAGATCAGTGTTTCCCAACCAGGGGTATGGGGACCCATAGTGGTACGCGGGCACTTTGCAGGGGGTGCTTGGAATTATGAAGAAAATATTTGCCATCTTTCCATAATGAACTATTGAAACCTATGAAGAGAAGCTCAGGCGTCACATTGACTGGGATGACACAATTAAAGATTATCTTAATATTATTTTACATTATTATTTTTTTAAGTTCACATTTTTTTGTGTGTTTAAGATTATTTTATGTTTTCAGGTTTATTTTGAACATAAAATATATAGTAAAATTAGTAAATTTAATTTGTTCATTTTCTATTTTTTATTTTAAAGGCAGGGAGATTATTAATTTTATTATTAAAATCACAATTAGATATTCTTTCAAAATCGTTCAGCCCTAGTTTTTACAGTAACATAGTATAAAAAGTCTTTTTACTAAAAAACACAGATGTTTGATATGACTTTTTTTTTTCTTTTTTTTTTGGAGAATTTATGAGTAAGGTGGTAATCATCATATGAAAAAAACCCAGGGGATATAAAAGACAAAAAAGGTTGAGAACCACTGCTATAGATACGTCTTTCACTGTTGCTGATTCTCTGTGCCCTAGTGATGTGTCTGTATGACATACTGCATGTTGCTCCAGGTCATCCCAGTATTTGTGTGCAATCCGGCTGCTAATAACCTAACAGTGATCTCCAGATGCTGCAGCCCCGTACCCCTGCTGTCTGTACAGTGCCCTCAGTGACTCCACTCAGGCTTCTGTAACCAGTCTGCGAATAATCAAACCCACCACACGCTGTGAGCCAAGCCCTATGTGCCCCATGTTAGATAGAAAAGTATTTAAATACATCACAGATTTGTAGTGTTTTAGTCCATGTAAGGTATACTGGCATCATGACCAGGCAGAGGGAAGGCGACAGACTCTGTTTGCTGCGAAAACATGGCACTGATAAAACGGAAATATCTGCTCAAACATATCTGTTTATTTTCACACGAGGATAACATCAATACACCAATCAGAACAGAACAAATATTATGCAGTTCCTTATTTAGATTTGATAGTAAAAGCTGTACATATTTGAAGTGCTAGGTCACTTTCCGATGGCCTGAGTACAACAGCAATTGTGAAACTATGTAAAATGTAAATAAATACAGAATCAAATGGTTTGCAAATCTGAAATATTCACATAGGTTTCAGGTGTAGAAACTAACATTGTAGCTTAATTTGAATTTGATGGCAACAGATCTTAAAAAGAAAGAAAAAAGAAAGTGTTACAGCTGGAGGATTGTTAAAACTATATTAATAATTATGTGAGATTATTATGTGAAAATGTAATCCTATTTATTACTTTATGTAATAAATTTTATTATAATTTCACGCATTTTGTAATAAATTTAAAATAAAATTCAAAGGTGCTACATTTTTATATTAATGTAGTAATATTGTGCATTATGTAATATGAATAAGAACACTTTTATATTTTTAGCAATTGAATATCAGCCTGAATTGGAATCACCTTTTACTAGAATAATTGTTTTAAGGATTTTGTGCACTGGGCATTTTGTGCACCACCTGTTTTTGCAGAGACGCCTTCAGTGCCTTAGTTCAAACACCAGCAGGGTGACGCTAAAATACAGATGTTATATTTTGTATATATATTTTGATTACATAATACACCATATTAATACATAGAACTTGCATCTCCTGCATTTTGAACAGCACTGCGCCTCAAACAACAAAACGTATTCAGAGTCTTTAACAAAAGTCAATATTTCTTTACAGTTTTTTTATGATGGCTCATTGAGCAGGGGGTGTCAAAATTTAGTAGCCTAAGTTGGAAAAGTACGTCAGCTAGCTTTTTTTTGCAAGCCCTCTATACTGTACACGTAAAAGATTAGCAATACTTATGGAAGTAAAGAGTAATTGCTGTGTTTGGTCCTTATAAGGCTGTCCATGTGCAGAGTCACATGTTGATGTGTTCACTGACCGTCACATTCACATGGATGTTTTCATCTGTTCATCTTTGATCTGCCCACACACTTCCCTCTCTTTCTGTCCTGTCAGCCACACAGACAACACAGACTGTTTTTGTTTTTTTACATTTCACTATTTCCATTTATATTTAATTCAAAATGTTTTGTAGTTGGGTTTACCTCAAGCCCCCTAGGGCACATTTCTTACCTATTGACCTTACTGTTTGTAAGTGAGTTGGTATCCATTTGTATTTGTAGTAGTATATTGTGTATTTGTATTCATGTTTACATTTTTAAACAATGAATGAGTGTGTTCTTATGCTCTTGTAAAAGATTTAAATACAGTTTGTTTTAATAGAATACACAATAAGACACAAAAGTAGACAAAATAGTGGATTACTGTAATTTGCACAAGCTACTTCACTGTCCTTTTTGTACTGTAAATTCCTACTGTGAAATTCTGGCAACTGGCAGCTCCCAATAATTTTCTGTTAATCTTACAGTTGGAATATCAGTGTACTCCAATGTTGTTACATGTAACTGTAGTGTTTACAATGAAACTCTGGCTACTGCAGCTGCTGGTAATTCTGTTAAATTTAGTAAAATTATTATTATTATTATTATTGTTTAATATTGTACTGTGTTGTAGGCATGTAACTGTAGGCATGTTGTACCATAAACAGAAATACACCATTTATTTTAAGGCTTATTACTGTTAATTTGTTGTGTTTTTTATGATATTCCACTGAAAACTAGGGTAGTTTTAGGGTAATTTTAGGGTAATTTTCTGTAAAAGTTATGGTAGCAATGGCTGACACTGTAATGTGTTTTCTTTTGTCACCGCATATTTTAACTGTAGCTGCCGGTATTTTTCCATGATTTTGACAGATTTGTTTTGTACAGTGTTCATAATCAGTTACAGTATTTATTTAACAGTTTAGTTTATATTGCAGTTGTGCTTTAAAAACCTGCTCTGGTAATCTTTTCAGATTTACGTATTGATATATTCTGTTTTCTCTGACAGTGCCATGAGTGACATGCGCCTGGCCTCAGCCTCCTCTGCGGTCTCCACGGTGATGGGCAGCGGTTCCCATGGCGGCCAGCCTCCAGCCTTTGTCTTGCCGCCACGAAACGTCCGGGTCGCTCTGGGAGGGGACGCCCGGCTGGAGGGCAAGGTGAGAGCGTGGGTAGTCACTAGTGGCCTTAGTCTTTTAGGTCTTTTTAGACTTGATGTTGAAAATTGGTGTTTCCTTATTGACGGTGGGATTTGAAAAAAAGTTGTTGTAGCTGCTTTGAACAGTAGTGGTGTGTTATGTATATGGTAAACATTCCTATATAAAAGCATATTCGTTATAGGGCTGCATTTTACATTTAGGCTAGCCTCAAAGCTGAAGTAGCACACAATTCCTTTTATTGCTAATCTAAACTACCCACCCTACAACAAAATACATATCACCATACCTGCTTTATATTTAAAACATTATCCATACAAAACAAATACAATACAACAGAATTTGAAAGCTTTACTTAAACTTTCAGAGTTTTCAGTCCAGTGATAGACCCGATCCCAGGGTGTGATTTGCACACAGACCACATTTCCTGTATTCTGGTGCATTTTTATGTGTGTTTTTTGTCTGGGGTTTGAGGAAGATTATGAATATAATCTGTATTTTAATTCATTAGCTGAACTTTTATTGAGTATAATTTATGAAAAACTGTTCAACTTTTCAGGATCAGGATTCAAAGTATCACTTGCATATCTAAGCATAAAACTTAGTGCCTTATTAAATATGCATGCAGTTAATTTGCATAAAGAATTAAGCCTAAACAAATTAAAGCAAACGATCAATGCTGTGTCTCTGTTATTAGCTTTGTTTAGCTTGTTTCATTCTAAAATGAACAAATATGTAGAATGTAGTGGAGAAGGATGTCAGCTCTGTCCTGTCATCTGCTGCTCAACTCTGTGTCCTGATGTCGGGCACTGCTGTCCCACAGGAGACAGCACTGGAACACTGACAGCACAGCAACTGTAACTTTAACTTTATTGTCCATTTAATGGAAATTTGTTTTTGGTTCACCATCAGTCACACAGTACAATAAATACAGTACAATACAAAAAATACAAGACATAGTTGCAGTATACAAATACCAAAGACAATTGGTACAGAAAAACACCATAATTTAAGCATTTGAAAATGTGCTGCTTAATTCATCACCAGTGCTTGTTTAGTAAACTAACCACATTAGGGACAAATGACCCTTTATAGACTTTCTTAGTTGCTAAAGGCATTCTATAGCATTGTCCAGAAGGCATTAGACTAAATTCACTAAACAAAGGATGTTCAGTGTCACTGGAAATAGATTTAACCATCCTGAACATAAAGTAGGTGCGGTTGTTGTTGGTCTCGACCAATGATCTTCCCTACATTTTTGACAATCCTGTTCAGCTTGTTCTTATTACCCCCCCTGAAGTTGTCTAAGCAGTACACAAAGATATGTTATTATTAAGTTATTATTATAGTAGTAGTAGTAGTAGTAGTAGTAGTAGTAGTAGTAGTAGTAGTAGTAGTAGTAGTAGTATTCAGGTCCGCTGTTGGGCTTGCTGGGCCTGGGGCAAGAAGGCTTCACATGGGCCCTTTATAATATAGAAAATATAAGAAGAGGGACCATTTCTGGGCCCCTCTGACCCTGAGGCCTGGGACAACAGACCCTTTTTGCATACAGCATAACGTCAAGTGGAGAGGAGGTCACAAGCCAAAATTTGAGATTGGATCTTTGTATATATGAATCCAAAAGATAATTTTCTTTGTTGATAGAAGCAGTCATATCATCACTGCAATATTCAACATCTATCCATCCATTTGGTTTATTGTTTTTACTATTTTAGCCTATTGCATTTCTCTTTTTATCTCTTGTACTTTCAGTTTGGTGGCAGTAAATTCACTTTATTTTTTATAGTTCTTATTGTTTTATATGTATTTATATTGTCTATTGTTTACTCTTGTTATTCATGTAGTAAAGTAGTATAGTGTCATTGCCCTGAACCTGAAGCTCATGCATATCTAAAGTGTGCCACACATACATACATACACAGTTGAATTAAAAAACAAGATGGTGTACTGTCAAGACATGCACCAACAACAAACCCTGTAATTTAAGACACAGCCATAATTACTAGTTCAATCATATACACTACTATTTCACTATTTGTTGCCATGAAAAACTTGGCTTGGCCTGGCAGGGAGCTGGAGGAAAGACAGAGCAACTGAGCGGGAAGACAGAACAGAGGATTAACATTTCTTGCTCAGATCTTGTGAGCAGCTGTGTCCTGAGGAGAAGCAGTCGACCACAAATCCACTCCATTGTTCTGATTATACCAAACACGAAACATGGACCGACTCAGGAATGTACAGGAGTGCTTTTGAGGATGTTCTGTAGGTGTTCCCTTTCTCCCACGCACCCTGAATGCACCATCTGTAAACATCTTTATACACATTCCCACAAATAAATGACCATTCAGAACTTTGCATGTAACTTGTAAACCAGATATTTTAGCACAATTATGTATCAAAAAGTGCAATTTATAAGTCAGAAAAAGGAAGTTTGGAGATGTTTAATGCTTGCTGGTCTGAATGGGAGGTATTTGCCTTCTCACGAACAGTGTTAGGGCAGTGAGTGGTGTGTGAATGGACTCCTGGGAGTTGGAGTTCATGACCTGCAGTAGATCTGAAGACATCAAACTATCACCACATCTGTGCACCACCTGCAGCAGACTGAGTGTTTTCTCTGTATTGTTAGGCATTTATTTTGTACTGTCTTGAGAATATGCTGTAATATATTTATAATATTTATTTTTGGCTTTGCTTTGTGCTCATTTTTGATTGAAAGACCAGAGAAGTCCATAGGACCCAAGAAGATGATGGGTCAAATGCAATTTTCCTTTGGGAGACAATAAAGACTACCTTAACTTAAATACAATGAAAAAATGAATGAATTAATTAATAAATAAATAGTTATTTATTAGGGGTGTAATGATACATTTTTGCAACGACACAATACATATTGATTACAATTGTTTAAATACAATTCAAGAACAATATTGACTAATTTGGAACAATACGATTCAATACGATTCAACACCTTCTTCAACTGATCAATTGATACAGCACTTTTTTGCTAAAAATAATAAAAGTTTGCTCTCAAATGAAGAATTGCGGTTGAGGTCGATTATGTCAGCATGACAGAGAGCAAAGAAAAGTTGAATATAACATTTTATTTCATGAAAAACAAGCATTACATCCAAAAAGACACATCTGTTTTTCTTTTACCATACAAATTTATAATATCAATATGTCCGATATTACCCCCCCAACCACCCATGTATATTCTACCTAGAAAACGATGCAATTTGATACAAGGTAATGTGTATTGATATAGCTGGAAATCTTTTCCCAAACCCGCCGGGTGCCAACCGGCAAAGATTTCCAGCTATATCGATAGGGTTCGGGCAAGTTCGGGCATAATTTTTATCATTTTACTCGGGCCGGGCTCAGGCTTGCGCTTACTTTCGCGGTAAATGAGCGGTCATGTGATGCGTTTCGATCAGCGTGAGAAAGTTTTTTCATTCAAGCCACAAAAGTGTGTTTAAACCACTGTCTTTCTGTTTCAGGTGCACGGCCATCCCGAGCCACAGGTCACATGGTACAAAGAGGGTAGAGCTGTGACTGGAGGAGAGCGCTGCGTCATAAAACACAGTGGGCGGGGCACGTTCAGCCTAGTGGTGGGCGGAGTCACAGCTGAGGACCTGGGCTGTTACACTTGTCAAGCGACCAATCAGGCGGGGAGCCGACAGGTTACCGTGGAGATCCTGTTGGAAGGTTATAAAAACTTCATGAACTCTTTAAAAAATATAACATATAATAATAATATAATAATAGAAAATATATATTTCTAAATAGGAACTTTTTCTGTATGCACAACAATATCTAGAGTGGCAAAAAACAACAACAAAAAACAAAGCATCTGAATCCTTTTAGATAAAGCATAACCACTACTATATCCCTAGCAAAAATGTCACTTCCTCACAGAGATAAATGTCTCATCTAAATCATTCTTAAGAAATATTTACATTTTTAATTCTTACATTTTTTAAATTTTTTTTCCATTATTTCTGGTGGCTGGCTGAAACCTGTGGTTTTGTTTTAGGATATAAACTGGTGTTTTATATTCTGGATGCTAGAATGACATGTCAAAGAGAAAAGAGATAATGTAAAGAGACAGTTTTGGTTCCACTTCGTATATTTTAGACCAGTGATTCCTGGAAAATCTAGTCTGGTCACCACGCCGTCCGCCGTGGTTGGATTCAAATCCCAACCGTACCGTGCATTTTGATTCGCTTATTTAAGTCACGTGTTCTTCGCGAGCAGTGTCCGCAACAACAACAATCAAGTTGGTGCACTGAGGAGCCGAGTTTGTTTCATTCAGCGGTAAATTCCTTTTTAAATGACCAAAAACATATCGAGTCATTAAAACCACAGCAGCTTGCAGCACTAGAAGCCTTTATTTAAAAAAAAAAAAAAGTTTTCGCGTTGCTTACTTTCTTGTCGCTTTGTTAATGTCACGTCTGCCATTTTCTGATTGGCTAACTCCGCTGTCAGTTTACTGGGGTTTGCGCCGCGCTAGAAATCAAATTGATTCTATGGTGACCAGACTCATGCACTGGTACAGCGGTGAGTCTGGAATTTCCAGGCAAGTGATTCTCAACCTCAGAAAATAAGGACCATCTTTGAGTTAAATGAGCATTACTAAATAAGGACAAAAAAGAGGGACTAATCTGGTACTAAACAAGCACTCAAACTGGTTGAAACCAGGATTAAACCAGGTCTGATACAGGACTAAACCAGCATTAAACCAGGATTAATCCAGTAATAATAATAATAATACATGTGTCTTATTTTTTACTTTTTGTCTTACTTTTCTAGACACTCAAAGATTCAGATTCTGATAGTTGCTTTACCATTAGGTGCATTATTCATTGACTCCTCAGTCACACTTTGTGGTGGTGAGCTACTTCTGAAGCCATAGGTGCCCTAGGGAAGAGGTGGCTGCCAAACTGCGCCTATGGCCTCTCTGACCAAACACACAATCACACACTATTTCACAATGTCAGCATGCACTGCTGGTCGTGGGGATAGACCTTTTTCACACTTCCTTGTTTTCACCCGAAAGTAGTGTTGCACTACTTTTGGGAGCAGTTTTAAGTGGTGTAAAATAGCTGAGCCCAAAAATAAAAAACCTTTTGTTCTGACAAATACCGGTCCCTTGACTACGTTTGATACTATACAGATGCAGAGACAAAAGATACTGATTATTACATAATATTACTTAAAATTGTTTATCTCTATTTACACAAATGAGCACGTTTTCATTAACAAAACATCACTAACGTTCAAACTGTGAGTCAAAATTAGCAGTAAATATATAAACTACAGGTCTGCGCTGTGTTAGAATTCATTTGAGACATTTTCAGTCTAACAGACTTGAATACTACTCTGTTTATCTGCTGTCATCAATAGTTAACTAATGCTAATAGTTAATAGCATTTCAGCATTCATCTTCACTTTCATGAATAATTGTGAATAAATTCTTTATGGAAGAATTTGTAGCCTTTGGCTTGTTGGTGTTCTGTACCTGTCACTATGTCTGCAAACGTGAAATATGATAAGCTTGAAAACACTTGCTCCATTTTGCCTTAGACAAGCACTAACAGGAAATGAGACAATGCAACAAGAAACTACTTCCAGTTTTTGTGAAAAAGGTCTAATGATCTGCCAACCTTGTGGTTAGTGGCAGAATGGCTCTACCTACTGAGTTACTGCTGCCCCGATTTAGGACAATGTAGGACCAAACCAGGACTAAGATGTGGTCTACAGTTCACATTTAATCCTCAACCAAAGCAGGGCAAAAACAAGAATAAAACTGCCTCTAAATTAAACTAAATCTCCTCCTGACGACCACCAGAAGAAACCTGTGTACCTTTACTGGTACCTGTACCACAGTTTGAGAACCACTGCTCTAGCTGGCTCATTGGTTGGGCAACATTCGGCAAATGTCTTTTTTTTTTTTTTTTTTTCTACATTATTTGCAAAACAAACGCATTTACTAAAGTGCACTTTACCTCATAAATAAACTCCCAAGAGATTTCTCAGTTTTACACATTAGGCCTCTCGGTAAAAACACCTTCATTAAATCTTCTTGTGGATGTAGCCTTTGGCTTTTATTTATAGTGTTGTTTTTCCCAATTGCTTGTAACACAGCTGCGTTTCTAACCTGACTCCAGCTAATCTCCATGCTTTCCCATCACAGGCGCGGTGCTGGTGCGTGTGTGTTCAGGTGCTCTGCGGTGAGCTGACAGAATCCAGAGGTTATTGCATCGTAAATAAACCAATGAGAGATTTCTCTTTTTAAACACAACCAGATTGGGATTTTCCTTTCTCTGTCTTCACATAATGTGGGAGTTATTATAGGTAGTTTAATGTCTTAGTGGTTCTCAAACGGTGGTATGAGACCCACCGCTGGTTCACTGAGTCATTAGAGAGCCAGAGCAGTTAATGCTTCTTCCAGCAAGGAGGTTGTGAGATTGATCCTCAGGCTGGTCTTCACATGATCTCTCTGCGTGTCCTGCCTTCTGCCATCTAAAGACATGCATGTGTTAGGTGAATGGGTGACTGTTGTCTGTCTGTGTACCTCTCTGTGTCGGCCCTGACACTAACTGACCACAGTCCAGGGTCGACCCAGAGTAAGGCCCATAGTGCTCTCAGAGTTGCTGTGTAGATGCATTATTCATTTTCTCCCCCGTCACTTTTTACTACAGCAAATGGGCTGTATTTTTTCATTATGTAATACAGTATATAGGAATCTGGAAGTATATAGAGGCACTAACTCAGTTGGTAGAGACATTCGCCTAATACCTGGAAGGTTGGCAGTTCAAGGCCCACTACCGGCATTGCATACTGTCATTGTGTCCTTGGGCAAGACACTTCACTCACCTTTCCTGTATGAATGTGTTAATGTGAGTATGTTAGGCAGTGGTCACAAGGGCAGTAGGCACAGATTGGCAGCCACGCTTCCCAGTGGCGTAACTTGTTAATAAAGGGCCCCAGTGCGTGTTTTAAGAACGGGCCCTAAAGATTTGAAGTACATTAAGCTTGATGTTGAAGTTTGATGTTTAATATATAATATCAGAGCTATCAGCTGTTTTTATTGCAGTTTTTTGCAAAAATGTGTGCAAACAGGTGATATAGTTTTATTCAAATACAGTTCATATTTTTTAAGGGACAATTTTCAAACTTTGTTTTTATATTTTTATTTTTAATAATCTTTTTCTTAAATTAAACATTTAGGTTTATATTCTGGTCTTACATGTTGTAATAAGTTCATACATTTTATTTACATTTTGTTGTAAAAACTTAATTCTATAAAAGAGTCATGTGCTGCTTTTGTTTATTATGAATATTTCAAAACTAGACATGACAAGAAATATTGCCTACAAGAGGCCCCTAAACCTCCTGGGCCCCAGTGCAGTCTGCCCCAGGGCAACTGTGGCTACAGAAGTAGCTCACCACCACAGAGTGTAACTGAGGAGTGAATGAATAATGCACCAAATGTTAAAGTGCTTTGTGTATCTAGAAAGGTGCTATATAAATCCAATTTTATTTATTTATCTTTATTTATACAGGGAGGTCCCAATGAGAGTCCTGGACTCTCTTTTTCATGGGTGCCCTGTCTTCACACAAAAATGCAACACAAACAAGCAACAAATTCAAATTCAAGACATACAGTACAAAAGGAACAGCTTAACAAATAATTTATAAAACAAGTACTTTACTTTACTTTTCATTTTAAAATGCGAGAGAGGCACCAGTGTGTCCAGTCTAAGATATCTTTGAAGGTCATTCCATTTGTGGGGAGCATAAAAACAAAAGGCCTTTTTTCCTATTTTTGTCCTGACATGTTTAACTTCCAGAGCTAAAAAATTCATGAGATCTTGTGATGTGGGGGCCAGAGTTATAATTCAAAAGAGACGATATATATTCTGGAAGCCTCCCAACAAGTGCCTTATAGATAAACAGAATACAGTGTTGCTCTCTCCTGGCTGATAAAGACGTCCATCCAACTTTGTCATAAAGTAAACAATGATGAGTTCTGTAGTTGTCACCAGTTATGAAACAAAGGGCTGAGTGATAAACTGTATCCAGACATTTTAAGGTAGAGGGTGAAGCCTGCATATAAATTATTTCTCCATAATCCAAAACTGATAAAAAGGTGGCTTGAACTGTTTTTTTCTGTAATTTAATGGAATGCAAGATTTATTTCTGTAATAAAATGACAATTTGGATTTCAAACTATTGCATAATTTTGTAACATGTACTTTAAATGTTTATCATCCAGCCAGAAACCCAGATACTTATAGGAGTTAATTAATTAAATGTATCATTAATTCATAAAAAACAATACTTTTATGTTTTGTTTTTTTTAACAAATCACATTATTCAAATTATTTAATGACCCTGTGCTGCCGTGCATTATGAATTTATTTTATTTGTCAACCTCACTCATCAAAGCCAGTAAACGGGGCTAATGCTGATCCAGTCACATCTGGGATTGATCTGTGTTGACTTGCTGTGCAGCGTAGCCAATTAGGTGTTAGCCCATCTACTGACTTTGATATATGTGAGGTTGACAGATAAAATTATTAAATAATGATTTAAATCGTGAAATAATCATAGAATAGAATTTATTGCCATTTGCACAGGTACACTCTAGTATAAGCACAGTGGAATTCTTGTGCATTCCTCCAACTCAAGATTAGGAAAAAAAAACATTCATAAGAGAAATATAGCAGACAGAAATATAATAAGGCATAAAACTATTAAAACATACATTATAAGTTAAAAACATCATGCCAATCTGCCCTTTTATCTGTTGATATCTTCTTTTTTCCAACCTACAGAAAACTCCAGCAAGAAATATGGCCTCCCATCCTCTCTAAAAACTGGGTAAGCTCTGTACCAAGCATTTCCTTCCTTTCTTTCCTTCCTAGCTCATCTGTTATGTGCCCAGGCTGGTCTAGGGCTTGAATACAGCGGAATACAGTAATAACAATAACATCAATAGATAAAACATAAATGACTAAATAACAATTAAATAACAAATTAAAAGCACAGAGCCACTAAACCATAAATAAAGGTTGCAATAAAATAAAAATGTCAACATACCATGTTGTGTTAAAGGCCAATGAGAAAAGGTGTGTTGAGTGATTTAAAAACAGTAAGGAAAGAAAACGCTGAATATGCGCAAAAAGATAATGTTTATTTTAGTGCTGTCAATTGATTAAAAAACTTAATAGGATTAATCACACGCTTGAGTTTTGATTAATCACTTGGTAGATTTTCAATGAAAATATGCAGCTTTTGAATAAAAAAAGGCCAGAGAGGTTGAGGAGTGTGTTTTTACTTGGATAAAAAAATACATCTTATAAATAACTTCTGAATATTGTGGGAGAGCCTTTAATAAATAATAAGAAGTAATTGGCCAACTGTTTTGAGATAAGAGTGTCTGCTGAACTGTGGAACTGTGTGTGGTGTGTGATTTTACCCAAATAATATAATGGCCTATCTCAAGAGTGTGACTTAGGCTATTTTACTTTGCCCAAGTCAAAAGACATAGTTTAGTAGCATTTTAGTCGGCAAAATATCTTGCTTCATCAAGTTAGAAGTTACTGAAAATCTATTAAAAAGTCATCGCTGCTATTAATCTTTTTCAAAACCATGGTTAACAAATCAGTGACCAGGCCAAAACTTTAAAGTATATACCCTTGCTACACAAAATAATGTACAATGGCTTGGGTTATTTAACCTGAAAACTAAAAGCTGTACTGCTCTGGTTTAGGTCTAATCTAGTGCAACCTATAGCTCTGATTAAGATCTGGTCTTCTGCAAACAGTAGCTCTGTTTTAGGTCTAATTTACTGTTTTCTGTAGCTCTTGTTTAGGTCTGGTTTAGGTTTGGTCTAGTGCAGCCTGGTCAGGTTAATTTCATAAAAGCAAACTATAAATTATACTAAACAAACTAAAGGTATTTAAAATTTCTGTGACCCCCCAGAAATCTGTGTCTTTACTGAATTTAAGGGCCATTCAAAGCCAGACTTTTTGTCTGATGAGTCTCTCCTTCCCCATTTCAGTCGCAGTAGTGAGGAAAAAAATAATTGCAGTTTTGCCTAAGTCACAAAGCCATGTTCAAAAATTGGCCTAAGTTGTCTACCCCCTTTGTGCAACATAATTAACAAACATAAATAATGGTATATCAATTGTCATCTATTGGCATAACATTTTTGTGTGAAATAATGAACACATGTCATATAATCTATATTTGGGTAAGTTTTTTGTTTTCTAAAAAACTTGAAAAAATGACAGGCGATTATTCTAAGAGGATGTCGTTGTTTAAATGTAAGAACTAACCAAAACAAAATAGGCTAAGTAGATTAGGAAACTGAAGTCTGTCTGGGCGTGGGGCTAGGACCCACCGCAGAGTTGTGGCGGCGTCTGCCTTTCAGCTACAGCTGATGGCCAATCACAGTCAACTGTATCATCCTTTATGTGAAGATATCTGCTCCAAATGAAAAATGAGTGAGCTTTTCTTTCTGCAAAACCAGACTGACAACCCACCTGCAACACTTTTGTCAAATAGAAAAATCTTCTGTTTTATTAAAGGGTTAAAATTATGAAAATTAATCCACATTAGGTCCAGTGACCTAAAAGAACCTGAAGAGGAAAACAGTGATTTTAAGAGTTAAGGAAAGCTGTAAATTTATATAGTGTTTTGAGATCTGTCCAGTTTTACTTTTTTTTTTTTTTGCAAAATAATATCAAGAAAAGTAGCTTTGCAGTTGTTGTGGGGTTGGAGTGGGATTTTACACACAATATATGTAACGTAGTGGAAAAGCTTGAACGCTGTTGTTGCAGCCAGCTGTATCTGAGAGTCAGACCTCCTGCTCGTTCCTAACCACAGTCCAACAGATGAAGACAGAGCTGTAAATCCCTCACTTGTGCACCTCTGGGCTTCTCTAAGTGAATCCCCAGTTCTGCTCTGTCCTTTATCACCTCCACAGTCTGTGCTGCTACTGTTGACTCCTCCTGATGGCTTCCACAGGAGTCCCACCACATAATATTTACAGCAGTGTCGGTACACGCGGTTTGTTGATCATAAACGTGTGTATGCTTTCACAGCTGCCAGCGCTCGGTTTGACAGTGAGTGTTGAGGGGATGCTGATAGTATAAGCATGTGTAAGTGTAGATGTCACCAGTTTAACATGTGGTGTGGTTACAGTGCAGGAAGTACGTCACACACACGCAAACAAGCCTGGTGTCTCTGGTATGGGACAGATTGAATCAATACAGTTTGGTACAATACTGAAGAGGCTTGAGTTTCTACAGGAGAGAGATTGCTGCTACAGAAATACTTATGTCACAAGTGCAAACAAATGTTGGGTTAGACATTTTATGTGAAGCAGACTTGGATACTTTTTCAATAATTAATATTAACCCTTGTACCCCAATTTTAAAACGTTACATTGTTACTGTTACTGTAAGTGACAAAAGTTTTCCTGTCACAAAACGTCATAAAAAATGTATACATTTTTTTTCTGCTTTTTTGGGTAAATCTTTTAATCAACTTGCCCCAATCATAAATACCAAATATTTAATTATTTTCAGAATTTGTATGCCCATTGTTTATATATCTCTTTTTTTTTTTTTTTTTTGTGAAAAAAAAAAAAAAAAAAAAAGCAAACATGCAAACAAATATGAAATATTTTTAATATTCTCCATGCTATGTTTCAGGCTTTTTAATTATTGCAGCCTTGGATATGTCAAAGATTACCAACAACATTTATTTTTAGGGATCTTTTTCCTGTACTGTGTACAATCTAAAAAACAACTCCCATTAAACCTGGTTGTAACTTTTTTGTTACTACAAAATCAAAATCCCAGCTCCATCTAAATCAGTGTTGTTGGTAATCTTTGACATACACAAGGCTGCAATAATATTGAAAATATAATGTTTTTACAAAAACGATTAAGATGCTTTTCTATACACTGGAATAAAAAGGGTTAAAATTCTGAAAATAATTAACTATGGGGTATTAATGATCAGGGCAGAAGTTGATTAAAAGATTTATGAAAAAGAGTGGATAAAATTATTAATGCATACTATTTCTATAATGTTTTGTGTCTGGGACACTTTTGTCACTTAACAGGAGCAACATAACAAATTTAGTTAAAGAGTGTAAAAATGGAGTAATAAGATTTGTGCTACCAGTGTTTCCCAACCAGGGGTTTGGGGACCCCTAGGGGTACGTGGGCATGTTGCAGGGGATACTGCTGGGTGAAACTGTTAGAGAATATTATTTGAATATTACTTTGCATTTTTTTTTTAGGTGTAGTAGCTTTTGTTTCAAAGTAAAGTTATTTTAATTTTTCTTTGTAGTATATTTAAGTTTAGGATTTTTTGTTTGTTTGTTTTGAGTATAAAATGCATAATAAAATTAGGTGATTAATATATTTAATGTGTTGTTTTGAATTGAGTTGTCTTGAGTTTAACAGAAAAAAAAATTGCAGGGAAATTCATATTTACAATAAAGTAAGTATACAATGTCTTTGTGCTAATAATACCAAGGGCTTTTTATGAGCACTTTTTGAAGTGGTAAGTCCAGGGGGGTACACAAGACAAAAAAGGTTGGGGACCACCATGGTTAAATTGTATGTATAGTCCAGACAGCGATTACATGATTTGAAATTAGTTGACAATGATTTTAATAATTGGATATTTTGAAAAATGATTGCATAGTGCCTGAAGAACTTTTGCCTGCAGTTGTGTTAAATACCCACCAGGTGGCACTAAAACTACATTTGACAAGACCACTTCATTCGTTTGGGTGGAATTATTGTTGCACTGCCCCAACATTTATCCGTGTTTCATTATGTTTCACCTCAATTCATCTAGATTCATTTTTTCTTTTATCCCTTTTCAGCAACTGACTGACCAAAGCTCTTTTATGTAAACCCCTGTATTTAATCTCTGTTTTATAGTTAGCTTGGAGCTACATACAATTTGCATGGCTAAATATCAAAAACAGCTGACACAGATGTGAAAATAAACATACCATACCACACACCACATGCATATGATGTTTCCGGACTTTCCCGTGATTCCAGGTGTCGCTCCACAGTCCCAGCCGGGGAGAACAGACCCAGTATTTGGGGTGAGAGTCCACCGAGGTTCATCACCAAACCCGGCCGAGTGTTCGCCAAACTGGGACAAACAGTGAAGTTTTCAGCCAAAACCACAGGACGCCCACAGCCAAGGGTCACATGGCTCAGGGTGAGAGATGTTAATGATTACAAAGTGAACAGACATCGCAACCGCATAACAATTGTTTAAAATGAATTCATGATTTTATACACCAAAGCACTTTACACTTTATTAGAAACACCCTTCTTCTACCAGGCTGTAGTTAAGGTAGGTGTACCTAACAATGAGACTGATGAGTGGATATTTGCTTTTACACTATTTCAGGTAGCCTATGCTCTTGTCACTGCTCTGGCACTACGCACTATTGATACTTGCTACTTTTATGTAATTAAGTGAAACTGAACCAATTCACCACAGTGAAATGCTAATACATAACATCAAACCAAACTTCAAAAGTTAACCTATACTGCCATACCACAATTATTTCCAGCTCATCAATGCATTGCCAATAATTATGTATCTTTGCAACCACTTCTCCATTTCTGTGTTTTTTTTTTTAAGATACTTTCTCATCAGAGGTTCAGTCCTGTGCTCCCGAGTACTTATGTTCCCTATTACCTATGTTTCCAGGACCTTTGTATGTCATTCATTAATTCATTAGAGGCCACCGTGGCAACCATGCTACAGATCTGTGAGATTTGGACTTAAGATGCTTTGGGAAGTCCTAAGGCGCTCAGAGGCTCCCCATCTACAGTTCACAGGAAACAGTCAAAATTGCTTAATCTCAGCATGAAAAGCTTAAAACGGCAATACACATTTTTTGCTTATTTCTCTGGCATAGAAAATAAATAAATAAATAAATAATAATAATAATAAATGTATATCATTTTTAATTGCTTGAGTCTATACTATAGATTAACATACAAAGAAGAGCTAGACAGCACAATTGTTCTCAGACCAAAATTAATTTGGCACAACATGGACTTTTAAGATAAGCTGGCCTCGTTATAACAAGAATATTACGTTATCTTTAGAAAACAACTGTTGTATTCTTGTCATTTTGTTTTCACATCAGTTTGTTCAAATGCATGCAGCCCTGTTTTACTATAGTGTATACCTCTATAAGACAACATTTAGCCACAGTCAGTGCAGTTAAAGTTACATTATTTACAACGTTCTAAATAATGCAGTAGGTTTGCATGCAAAAGTGTTTTTATATTTCCTCCCAAAGACACATTTTAATGTTAAACAACAGCATCACATGTGCAGCCTAAGAAAGAATTCAGAATCTAGTACTTAAATTTGTCAAGGAAAAATACTTTTAACTTGATCTTTCCCCATAACTTGCTAGTGTTATTCGTCAAGGCCAAGACCATAATTTTTGCTTTGACAAAATAGCATTTAACTTTCATGTTGTTCATCAGGGAGAGGCGGAGCTTCAGGCTGGTGGGCGGGTCTCCATATATGAGCGTGCTGGTCTTCACTTCCTGGAGATAAAGGAGGCGTGTCCGGAGGATGGTGGGAGCTACACGTGCGTGGTCAGCAACAGCGCCGGATCTGCCACGGCTAGTACTGAGCTCAACATCCAGGGTGAGAGTCCACCAATCAGCTTTCTTCTTTTTAAACCAGATGACTGAAGTTTGAGAGTATTGTCAATCTAATGATTTTTTTTTTTGTTTTGTTTTTTTTCTCACAGCTTCTTCTGATGAACCTTCAAAGTAAGTCACATCATCAATAAATGTTGTAAAAAAATTTTTTAGATACAGCTTCAAATAAATATAAAACAGAAACTCAAAAAACAAATCTAAAACCATACCTGTCTTATAGGACTGAGCAGAAAACTGAGGTGAAGCACAGCACTAGCCACAGTTCATCCAGCTTACAGACAGAACAGCCCAAAGTCACAGAAGAACCTCCACAGAGCTGCTCCAGTACTAGATCATCTGTACAGCTCCCCCCTGTGGCCCCCAGGAGGACTTCAGCTCCTACAAAGGTAAGATTAGGGAAATGGTGATAAATAAATCTATTTATTAACAGATTATGCAAGTATATGACATATCTTATCTATGCACAGGTCCAGACAGCAGTAAATTCTCCTTCAGTACCAGTCCAAGCTGTGACCAGTGGCTTAGACAATACCAGGTATTATACTCTCTCATGTTTTACTTCCTGCAACTCATGTTTGATTTAAAATACACTAGAAATTTGAACAAAAACAAAACAAAACAAAAAAAAACAAAAACAATAAATAAATAAATAAATATATAAATATATATATATAAGTTGCTGTATAAAACATGCAGCTTGCAGCGAGGTCTGCTGCAGGCCTGCTCTGTTGTTGAACTGATTGTGTGAACTGTTGATGTGATAATGGCCTATATAAATAAAACTGAATTGAATTTGCTGCTTGTGTAGCAACTAACTAGTCCCCCATGGACAATAATGAATGCTCTGTTCACCGTCTCGTTCTTAGGCCAGAAAAATACTTGCTTTAAAGCCATGCATCAGTGTTACCAAACTGTTTAGAGACTTGCCTGTTACACAGCCCCTTCTCAAGAGGGCACAGCATAATGTTTTGAATGCTGAATGCTGCATTCTTTACATGTTGGAGTTTCAGAAATCCTGACCTAAAAAAATGTCCTTAAACACAATTTTGGGTCGTGATTTTTTTCTCTGAAACTTGTGTGGAACGTTTTTCCGAGTTGACATCTCATTCATGGCGACTCCTTTTATGACAGAAAGACAGCATGGTAACTAATGAAAGATATTTTTTAATAAAATAATTAACACGTGTAGCCATGATTTTTGCTATCTGTATAATATTAATGACGTTATTAATAGATCTAAACTAATGCTCAGATTGTGCCATTAAAATAGATAGTACCTGGTAGTTTTAAAAAGATTTGTCATGATTTAAATTTACCCTGTTTTAATCTTAATCTCATTCCCAATAAAGAAATAAAAAATAATAATAAACAACATGACCCCTCCTCCCAACATGGCTCTTTCTATCTCGCACTTGTACTTTCCTTACCAAGTTTATGTGCTGCTCTCCAAAACATTCCCAATTTGTAGCCAGCATTTCCCTTAGGTACAGTTTTGCAGCTCGCTCATATAGACGTCAGCGTAAAGGTGCATATTTATTTTGACATCAAACATAAAATCCTTGATGTTTTGACATAGTCCCAGTAGTTTTAGAATTCCTGCGTACATGTCCTTAAGGTAGTTTAGGTATCTAATGGAGAGAGGGCCAAACAAACAAATTGTATATTGGGCAATGTTGTACCTTGCACTGCTACAATCTGACAGCTGCAGTCTGCCTGGTGGGATCGTGTGGGGCTCCTTGTGAATTTTGGGGCAGCTGGTAAAACTGAGTGTCACGGGCTTAGTCAGGGCGGATTAGAAAGTCTTGTTGGTCGGCCATAAGGTAATTCAGAGGAAAGTTTTATACTTTTTTTTCTTTCTTTAAACTTTTTGTTTATAAGAAATAACTAAGATATTATTCACATGCCATGTAAAATGTCATGTTTGATGAAAATACAACATTCTAGGCTTTAGAAAATAATTGCATAACAAATCGCAAATAATCCTATATAACCTTGCTATAAACTATGACTTTTAATAATTTTAATTTTTATTATCAATAATTGTTTTTGTTTTTTTTAATAAAATTCTCACTAACAATATCCAGACTTTGGGGGGTGTACGTGTGTGTATTTTGGAGTATGTGTGTGTTTGGGTGTGTGGAGGGGAGGCTGTTTCATGTGATTTCGATTTACACAAATTAAACTGTGATTAAACGCCCCTCCCCACACCCCCATACACACATAATCACACATAACCCCCAGCATGCCCCCAGTGCCCCCCACACATCCACACCCCGACCCACACACACATATCCCCCCAAGACCCCCCTAAGAAAAGATACAGACAGGGCAATCATGTAAGGCCATTATAATGGAAGTTAATGGGGCAAATTCCTACATACAAAATTTAAATCTGATGCTACACAAAAACTAATGATCTTTGACATATCCAAGACTGTGATAAAAGGTAAATAAAATAATTAGCTCACAATTACTTTTTAAATGGAAAAAAGGCCATTTTGTGTGTTTTTACCCACATCAGTGCTTTCACTTACAAAATTGGCAAATAAACACATCAAATTTTAGATTTTTTTTTTCTTCAAAATTTGTAGTTTTGAGCAGAACTGAGATAGATTAACAGATTTGAGAAAAAAAATGGAAGAAAATTTTCATTTGCATCAGTTGAATTTGAGTGGATGTTTTCATCCACTAAGCTAACGAAAGGGTAGTGTTTTCTAAGGGTACACAGGGGTTAAACATCCTTGCTTTTTCTCTTACAAAAACACAAGGGATAGGTTACTTTGCAATAGCTTTAGCGACCTTGTCATGCTAATTAGCTCACCTACATGTGAATGGCGCTATGCTAATATGCGCTAAAGCTAGGCGTGTAACTCATGGATACCCTTTGCGTGTGACGTAACGCCGTACGGAGGAACGCCCTCTACGCCATGACGGACGACAGAAGTACACAATAATAAGCAACCTGCGCAAGGGAAACCGGTGTTCGAGATCTTCTGGTTTTGAGATCAACTGGTTACAGATGTTTGTGGGCGTGGCTTCACGGATCCCATTCATTCAGACCAGGAAAACATGCTAATGCAAACCTCAATGCAGAATCAATACTCTTCACAAGCGGAGAAGTAGTATGTCTTCTTTAATGCAATTGTGGACAAAAAGAGCGTTGAACGAGCGTTGAGCACGTTGATGTTTTCCTGGTCTGAATGAATGGGATCCGTGAAGCCACGCCCACAAACATCTGTAACCAGTTGATCTCAAAACCAGAAGATCTCGAACACCGGCACTCAGTACACCCCTTTATCGACGTCTTTTGGGGTAAAATGGTCATATCTTGTTGCGCGATGGGCTGCACCAACAGGCAAAGGTGTAAGCCTAATTTAGCTTTTTACCGTATGCCTCTTGATGAAGAAAGAAGACGGCGATGGATTGCAGCAATCAACCGGAAGGACTGGCAGCCCTCCAAGTACTCGCGGATTTGCAGCGAACATTTTTTAAAAAGTAAGATTCACGCTCACACTTACTCTTAATGTAATGATACAGACATCAAATTGTAACTTCTAACCAGGGACGTACACAGGAAGTACTGAGGTCCATCTTGTTGACGGACAGTTTAGTAATTGTTTAGTCCTGGTTAAGTCTTTTTCCTAAACAAGTCCGTCTTGTTGACGCCAGTTTAGTAACGTTAATTGTTTAGTCCTGGTTTAGTCCCAGTTTGGTTCTTGTTTAGTCCTGGTTTAGTCTTGGTTTAGTCCTGTCTTTTTCCTGAACAAGTCTTCCTGGTTTAGAGTATTTTTTTCTGGTTTAGTTCTTTTTTTTAGCACTGGTTTGGTCCTTGTTTAGTCCTGGTTTAGCCTTGGTTTAAGCTCTGTCTTTTTACTAAATAAGTCTTGGTTTAGAGTATTTTTTTCTGGTTTAGACCTGGTTTAGTCCTTGTTTAGTCTTGGTTTTGTCCTGTCTTTTTACTAAATAAGTCCTGGTTTAGAGTATTTTTTTTCTGGTTTAGTCTAGGTTTAGACCTGGTTTAGTCCTTGCTTAGACCTGCTTTAGGCTTGGTTTTGTCCTGTCTTTTTCTAAATAAGTCCTGGTTTAGAGTTTTTTTTTTCTTTTCTGGTTTAGACCTAGTTAAGACCAGGCTTAGACCTGGTTTAGACCTGGTTTGGTCCTTGTTTAGTCTTGGTTTGGTCTTGGTTTTGTCCTGTCTTTTTCCTAAATAAGTCCTGCTTTAGAGTATTTTTTCTGGTTTAATCCTGGTTTAGACCGGGTTTAGTCCTGATTTATACCTGGGTCAGTCCTGGTTTAGACCTGGTTTAGATCTGGTTTAGTCTAGCAATAAAAAAATACTGAGGTCTAGACCTCTATAGTGCATACAGCCATGTTTCTAACACGAGTATATAATGGGCAAGCCAATGCATAGTCTATGACAACCCTCACAGCCTCATCTATGTGTCATGCATCTGAAACTAGTGGTTGTTGCAGGCAGATCAGTATAAATCCTTAGATAATCATGCAAAAAGGAAATTATGTGATGTTTATCGCACTGTTTTATTTCCACCCATCTGACGGCATTATTGTACTTGCACTGCACAAAATAGTGCTGCACTTATGTTACATGTATTGTTCTGATTGCAGTTTATAGTTTATACATAATTCAAACTCAGGTGTTGAACTCACTTTGACCTGAGTTTGAACAAGTAAACTGACTAATCAAAATAATGCAGGCAATATATTAGCAGCACAATTTTAAGAAAGTGCAAGTACCAAATTTCTAAGTAATGTCTGACCCTGTGTTAACTTGAATAAAACACTGATGGTGGCTTAAAATCTCTGTTAAATGCTTTAGATGGCAGTTGCTGACCAATTTACTGATTTATTTCACCAGGACAGAAGAGTGACGACCCCTTGTCACCCGATTATGTGCCATCTGTTTTTCCACACATCAAGTCCACTGCAAAAAGGGGAAGTCTACAAAAGTACAACATGAGACAGGCAATGAAGAAAAAAAAGAGGCAGCAGTCATCCAGATGCAAAGCTGCTAGAGCACTCCTCAATCTGTCAGCTGAGATGACAGGGCCAGTGTTACTTGAGGATGACGAGGATACTGAAAGTGACTCTAGTGTCAGCGATACCAGTTCAAATTGTGAAGTAATGTGCCAAACAGAACACACAGAATCACTTCAGTGTGAGTGTCAGCTACTCCGGG
This sequence comes from Bostrychus sinensis, assembly GCA_020698575.1. Taxonomy (NCBI): domain Eukaryota; kingdom Metazoa; phylum Chordata; class Actinopteri; order Gobiiformes; family Eleotridae; genus Bostrychus; species Bostrychus sinensis. Next base: position 29,942,672 of record CM036240.1, on the reverse strand, counting down.
GCGAGACTTTTGTACTGAAAGAGAACCTAATCGCAGATCTTCTTGACCAAAGAAGTTTTGAAAATAAAGACAAGCTAAAAACTCTTACAGGACTACACAGCTATCAAGTGTTTATGGCAGTGCTTGACCTTGTAAAGCCAACCCTCAAAGACAATACAAACTTGACCTCCTTTCAACAGCTACTTTTAACATTAATGAGACTCAGAGTTAACTTGCCTGTTTCATTTTTATCCTATCTATTTGGTGTTCACAGCTCTACCATTTCCAGAGTTTTTACAAATGTCATTGATGTTCTAAATGAAATCTTAGTACCTGTGTGTGTGTTATGGCCTAAGAGAGAGCACGTCCAAACATCTCTGCCTATGTGTTTCAGGAAATCGTTTAAGCGTTGCATGTCAGTAATAGACTGTTTTGAAATAGCCATGGAAAAACCTAAAGATCTGAAGGCAAGGACACAGACATACTCTCATTACAAGGCTCACAACACAATGAAATACCTAATAGGTGTTACCCCACAAGGAGTAATCTCATTCATCTCAAAGGGGTGGGGTGGCCGGACTACGGATGCTCACATTACAGCAAACAGTGGGTTTTTGGATAACCTCCTAACAGGAGACTTAATCCTTGCTGACCGTGGTTTCACAATTCAGAACCAAGTTGGGCTGTATTGTGCAAAGGTTGTAACACCTGCCTTTCCACGGGGCAAAAAACAGCTGGCCACTGTTGAACTAGAAGACGTGAAAAAACTTGCAGGTGTCCGCATACATGTTGAGAGGGTAATTGGACAAGCACGATCCAAGTATAAAATACTACATGGACCTGTTCCCATTAGTCATCTCATGAAATCAACTGATGAAGCACAGTACACCACTCTGGATAAAATAGTCAGAGTGGCATGTGCCCTGACAAATCTGTGCCCCTCAGTGGTGCCAGCTGATTAAGTGATCTGATCAAGTTATTTCCATACTTTATCTCTACAGATGTCACCATGTATCAATCAGTTTATCTTCAACAAAGTGTAAAGGTATCAAAGTATGTCAACTTTATTTGGGTAACAATTGCAACTGTATGCATAGAACATTGAAATATAAACTTTTACATTAAAATTATCTGGAATGTATTTTGAGTGCTGTTTGTATGTATGTCACAACAAATATTTTAACATATTGGATATTTGGTCTGTGCTATACAGTGGCAAGCAAAAGTATGTACCCCCTTAGTATAGGCCTTACAACCTGGAATTTAAATGGATCATTGATAAGTTCATGTTAGTCACTTTACATCACATGACAACAACTATGAAAATGCAAAAAAAAATAAAAATAAAAAAAAAATGCAAATGACAGAAAAACAGAAAACTTGAGCATACAAAAAGTAGTAATTACTCCCACAAGTTAGTCCTCTGTAGAATCACCTACTGAAAGGCTTTCAGCTCACTTTTCTAGGATAAGTGTTTATGCGCTTAGTTCAAAAAACCACTGGGATTTGTGCTCATTCTTCATCTAAAAACAGCTCAAGCTCCTTCAGGTTGGATGCATTGTACAGCACAGTTTGAGTCGTTTTCTTCAAAAACTGTCCTGTGTTTAGCTCCATCCTTCATTTGTTCAGTTCTGAGCAGTTTCCCAGTCCCTACCAATGACAAATATCCCCACAGCAGGACACTGCCATCACCAGGCTTCACTTTAGAGAGGGGCCACAGTCAGGTGCTAGGTTTGTGCTACACAGAGCATCTTTCATTGATGGTTCATTTTGATTGTATCTGGACAGAGGACCTTCTTGTGTTTGGGGAGTCTCCCATGTGCCTTTTGGCAACACAAAACATGTTTTGTTATTATTTTCTTGAAGCAATGGCCACTCCTCCACACAGCCCAGCTCTGTGGAGTGTATGGTTCAGAGTGGTCCTGGGACAGATACAACAGTCTCTGCTGTGGAGCTCTGCAGATCTTTCAGTGTCACATTTGGTTTTATTGTTGCCTCTCTGATGAATGCACTCCTTGCCCGGTTTGTGAGTTTAGATGGTCCTCTTTAGGCAGATTTGTTGTGGTTTCTTATATTTTACATGTTGTAATGATGAATTAAATTGTGTTTTGTGGCATAATGACAGTTGAATTGCAGGCCAAACTTATCAAACTATTTCTGAGGGTGAGTAACACTGGGTCTCATTTAGGGGCCTCTTTAAAAAGGGGGTACATACTTTTGCACACTTAAGTTTTCTGTTTTTCTGTCAGATTTCTAATTTGTTTCACAATATTATTATTTATTTTTTTTCATTTTCATGGTTGTTGTCATGTGATGTAAAGTGACTGACACAAACCTCTCAATGATCCATTTAATTTCCAGGTTGTAAGGCAACAATAAAGGAAAAATGCTAAGGAGGGTACATACTTTTGCTTGCCACTGTATCTGACAATACTTTATCTGAGCAGGTATATTTCTTGGCCAACAACTCAGGTTGTCCTATAGAAGGCTTCCACATTCTGAACTGCTTCTGTAAAAAAGTCAGCATTAGGCATAATCCTCTGTAAGAAAAAATCAAATGCAGACCATGAAATCACAGTAGTTGAGGCTTATCACAAACACCTGAGCTTGGACCTGGTAGTAGTATGCATGATCTCTGCTCAGTGCATATGAACCAATGCAGAAATCTTATCTGTGGCACCAAGGACCTCGGTGTCATTGGCACAGTGGGGACACTTAATCTCCAAAATACCTTTTGCCACAACAGGCACAGGAAAGCAAGTCATCTGGAGATGCTCCAAGGCAGGGGTGGGAGTGGTCAATGTGGAGTCCGGCATCACAAACACTCAAGTCCTGATGCTGTTGTGCAGCAAAAGCCTTGTATGTCTGTCTATTTCCTCCTGCACACATCCCCATCTGACAAACAAGAAAATCAAGTTGTTATAAAGTTGTTGTAGCGCTTCGAGTACCCTTTCCATTGAATTTTTCTATAATTTCCCTATTTATTGTAAGCTCCTTTGACACCAATGTCCAAAATTGGCCTGATCTTAATAGCAGATATTATTGTGCATTCCAACATGATATTGAATAACACTGTACAATTGTGACCACAGTACATCACATTGCTTCACTGGAAATAGACATCCCTACTTAACAGATGTGTTAAGGGAGATTTGGCTCAACATGTAACTAGGGATACATAGATCAGGGCACTTGATTAGACTGTGGGATGTGCTCATTGTTTTAGTGCCTTGATGTTGAGGTTTTAAGTGTAACATAACAGTTCACATATAACAATCGCACATCTATATACTTTACTCACAGTTAAAAACAGTATCTGTAATGTATGTTTGTGTCATTATGTCATACATGCCTTGTTGCAACTGTTGAAAATCGGCATAGGTCAGGGTAACATTTGCCTAATTAGTGATTTGGAAGGATTTGTGGGGTCTGTCCTTGCAGCTGACTTGAACCTTGATGCGGTCACCCTACCAGCCCTCATGTCAAACCATGGCCTGGACTGTCCCTGTTGCCGTGTCTCTGCCTCAACTTTTACTGCCTACAACATTCAAAATTACACAACATAAAATAAATTACATGACACTTTAATGCATATTGTAGTCATAAGAGATTAAAAGAAATTAATTTACCTGCTCTGGTGTCACTTTCATGTCAGTGAAAACTGCATCACATTTCTTCACAAGGTCAGAGGCAGACAGCTTTCAGTTGTGAGGGCTGTACACTTCAGTCAGAGGCTGTGGTAGACCCAGAGACACCACGTTTGGTTGGAACTGGTTACAGTACTTAGTTCTCTGAAGGGTTTGGGGCTGCACTATCCAGATCCCTATTGAATGTTTCTTTGGCAGCTGTAGACACACTTTTTTTTTTTCCTCCCAGATGGATCTGTATTCCATTTGTTGTTTACACCACAAAGCTTTTTTGCAGGATTTGAGAAATCAGTTCCCGATCCCTCCTCATACAGTGCTTTGCCTGCTTTCACAGGAGGAAGTCCCCACTGTCTGGGCCCATCAGTGCAGCTTCTGTCTTCTAGATGTTTTACAGCAGATTCTAGTGCGTACAGCAGAGCTGTTATGTGAGAGCACACCTCTCCCAGGCCCGCTTTACCTGTACAGTGGCCGCACACCTCTGTCCCATCCTTCTTCAGAGACACCCAGGGTTTTAGTTGGGCTTCAGACAGTGACTGACTATGATGAACCTGAAATTACAAAAAGTGTCATGAATAAATTACTTAGAATTCATAATATATTTCAATATTTGGCCTTCAATGTTTGTTAATTTATTTTTTATTATTGCTGCAGTGTTATTGTTTTTGAAGGTGTAGGATAAGCATTAAAGCTACACTACCTGGTTTCTTTTTCCTTGTATTTTGGTAAAGATAATTATTTTGTTATTAGTGCAGCATAACTGAAGTCATCTGAGAAAAAAATAGACTTTGAATTCACATGTGGGCTGTATTATAAGGGTTTTTGTTTTAGAGCGAGAGAAGGAACAATTTAACCAATCACACGCTTTCATAGGACAGGAGCTCTCTGATTGGTCAATACATCTTTTATCTATCCAGAACTAGAATTTATCAGGAATAATGTGAAGGAGCTATTGTTTTATTTCAAAATTTATAGCTTATTCACAGTATTTTATTTTTTTTTATTTTAAAGAGTTAAAAGCAAACTCCAGAACTCTGCTTTGTTATTGTGATAGCTCCTGGCTTGTGTACATACTTCCAGGTTTGTGCGAGACTGTGATAGAGCGTCGCCAAGGAGAGGAATTAAGAATCATCACTTTTACAGTCACAAAATCAGGCAGTGCAGCTTTAATGACATGAGAAGCTGCTTGGGCAAACAGCATGGCATACAAACAACCTACATAAACATCTTCTACACATTCAAAATAAAATGTGTTGCTGTCTGTGTAGCTTATTAACAGCAAAATGACTTTCATACCAGTTTGTGCCTTTTGCCTCAGTAAACTTTTTCTTTCTTAAAAAAGAAAGAAGAAATTAAATGATTTCATATATTTTTCTTCTTGGGAGACAAGTACATTGAGCAATGAGTGTAGAGTCCGAGTTTTTGTTCTTTCTTTTTTTTTTTTAAACAAGAAATATATCAAATTATTGTACAAAATAACATTCAAAACACACACACTCACAAAAAGAATGGGAAACAACAACAACATCATGAAGCCCTTTAGAGAACATCCAGTTATGTTCACTTTATATTCAAGTAAATATTATTATTTGTCATCTAATGTATGTATTACACATACACATATAGATAGAGCCAATTAGTGTTTCTACTAGCCACAACTCAATTAGTGGAGTTTTTGTATATATTTTATAGTTTTTATACAGTTTGCTAAAAGAAATGTACACTTTGGTTGTATGCATAGACAGGGATCCACCAAATATATATATAAAAAAAAATCAAGCTTACCTATAGGCACAACAAAGTACATGTGGTGCAAAATATGTAACTTTTCAAAATTACAAATTTTCTTTCTCCAATGATGATGAACCACCATACAACAAATGACCAAGTTTTAATTTTGATGTGTTTTGTGTTTCAGGACTGTTCGTAAGACACTGTCAGGGTCTGATCTGCGTTTTGAAGCTGTTCCTCTGGACCAGGAGGCCACAGAGGGAGCACAGGTCTCCTTCACCTGCCAAGGTAGAGGAACTTAATATGACTTTCCTCTATAATTGGTTTATACTAAGGAAACAAATGACTAGTTGCAAACAATAATAGTAATTTTCTGATTGCATAATTGCATGCAATATTATTTCACAACCCACATGTGAGTAGAAAATACATGTAGTTCATGATCTCAGGCAATAAACCACCACTGCAATGTGCTCTCAGTCTCCTCAGCTGCTGTTTCCACGGTGACCTGGATGAAGGATGGAGCTCCAGTTCGGATTGGTCCAGGTCTGGAGCAGAGACAGGATGGGCCCAGGCTGACCCTGACCATAGACAGAGTGAGACACATAGACAAGGGGACGTACAGTTGTCGGCTGACCACAGGGGGAGGAGCCATGGTTACCTCGGCAACATGGATGCTTCGAGTCAACAGTAAGTCTTTAGAGTGTCTGACGCATGAAAATGTCCAAGTACATTTTGATGGATTGGATGTTTAACCATTCTAAGCTTTCAGGTTTGGGTGTTTCTAAATGCACGTTTTTAATTACTATAGTAATTAAAAACCAAAATACCACACAATAGATATCAAGATTTTGAATTTTAAACATTTTTCATTTAGAAAACACAGAACTGCTTTTGAAGATCTGCAAACCTTTACTTTTTACACCTACAACTTTCAGGTAGGTACTAGGGCTGCTCCATTATGGAAAAATAATCATCGTGATTAATTTAGTCATAACTGAAACCATGATTATTCAATGATTATTTATTAACTTAAATGTAAAATAAACTAAGTTGTCATAATCTCATCATAAACTGTCCAGTTGTTTGCTTGATGTCTTCCTCTTCAAACCCAAAGTGCTCTCCAACAACAGAATTTGTCTTTCTTTGTCTGCTAATCAAGTGTTCCTCCTGTTCTCTTTCTGCCATGTTTCTGCTAACAACTCTCCACATGTAGCTTATAGCTGTCAGAGCGCAGAGGGGAGGGGCAGTGCAAGCGTGCACATTCAAAACACACTTCAAATTTAGTGCAATTAATTGTTTTTTCTCGATTATAAAATGTTTGTAATCACTGGGTGTAATAACTGAAGTTGAAATTCTATTAATTGCACATCCTTAGTAGGTAGGAAGGCAGATGAGGGCTTTTTAGCAACATCTGGTGGCCAAACTGCAATTATCACCCCTCATGCTAAAAATCAATAGTGTGGCACCTCCTCTTCATACTGGTCGCCATTTGGGCTTTAACAGCAAATCTAACTTATTAATTATAATTGATTATTAAAAAGAAACAATCAGAGTTGCATTGTGCTGCTTTAATTGTCCTTTCAGTCATCCCACATTTACTTGCTTAGTAGCTGATTATTACTCAGTTAATTTAAAAAAAAAAATCATCAGATTAATCAATTATCAAAATAATAGGTTGTTTGCAGCCCTTGTTACTAGCCCGGTCACTCTCTGCTCTTGGATGACATCCCACATCCCATTTGTTGTAAATCAGCCAGTGTGGTTGTGTTGGTCACTGCCCAACACCACATGTCCAAGCTGATCCCACAAGTGTTCAGTGGGGTTGAGGTCAGGACTGCTGTTGGCCATTCCATCCTCTCCACTCCCAGATTCTGATGGTAGTCTCAGATGAACCCTGCTCTGTGGGGGGTGAGATTTGTCTTCTTTGAGGATAGGGCATAAGGAGATTTGGCATTTTTTTCATGGGCACAGCATACTCACCTCTGCTGCTCATTCCTCAAGTGCATGTTCCTTATACAGGTGAAATAAACAGACTTTGTAATAGCATTGATTTTGTTGTTATAAAGTGTTCTTACGTCAAAGTCATTAATTATTACAATTATACAGAGTTCTATTTGGGAACTGTAAACCTCAACATTTTACACAATTTAATATTAGCTTAGAAACCTTAGAAGCATATTGACATCTTTCTTTGTAATACAAACAGTGTCCAGCAGATGGCAGCAGAGTCAAATGTCTGTTGAGGTTAGCTGTGTCAAACTGTATTACCAAATGTACTTTAAAATATTTTAGAAAAACAAATAGTTTTACTGACTAAAATTATGTCAATTTAATGACAAGTAGAAACTTAGCTTAGCTATGTCTTAGAGTTGTCATCTTTAAAAACAGTTCATTTTAACAGCTGATTATTTGGAGTTGCTCTATTCTGCAGATATTTCAACAGGAATCATACCAAATTATATGATAAGTTAACATTAAGGATGCATATTCTCACAATGAACATTTATTTATTCTCCAGAATCAATGGCAAAAGAGAAAAACATTAGTCATTTCAAGGTGTCTTTTTCCATTCACTTCTCATTCAAGAGATTATAAGTGGTGCAATATCACACTATTTTGGTAAGACTTTAGAATAACTCACAGCTATTAAGTAGTAATAACTTATTAATAAAGATGTAATTAACAATAATGTAGTTTTCTTCTATTTTGAATGACCACTTATGTTTTTAATTCTGATTCATGTGAGCTTATTACTAAAGAATTAAACATTATGGCATTATAGACATCTATAGCTACTGGTCCTGATATACGTATAGTGGTTTCTGGTTGTTGATTGGCAGCAAACACTCATAAACTCAGAAGCACTAGCAGTGAGGAATTAGCAGAACCGAAATAGAAGCTGTAAAAAGCAGAGAGGGGGCTCACAGTGTTAAACAAATATGAGGCTGGAACCATATAAAGACAAAACACGCTGCTCTCTGCGCACACACACCAGGATTCCCCCGGCAATGCCCTTGTTGGGTCGAACTGCGGCTCGCTCTGTCCTCAGCTGGGTCCATATTAAAAACCAGGACCGGGTCGAACGGTCTAATGGGATGCTGTGAATGGGGCGGGGCTTAGAGAAGAGAAATAAGAGCAGTTAAAATGATGAATATGTTTCGTTGGGTTGTCTCTGTCCAAGTCTTTAAGAACACTATAAAAAGAAGATTTGCATCCCTGTACAGTTTCCAGAATAAACCTATGTGCCAATACTGAGCACAGATTAGCCTACTGCATTTTTATTTTTCCCAATATTTATACTTTCAGTACTTCTGATACTTTTGTGACATCACGCACAATAATGGTGCTATGGTGATGCACTTCTAAGCACTTTGTTTGCCAAATATTGTGACACAAACAAAAGTATTTCTAAGTACTCAATAAATGCATGTCAGGCTGACTTTTGTAAACACAGGTTGTTTTTTTGTATAATTAATTCCATAAATTGATTTGATTTAAAAATGTAGGAGAGAATATTGCAGTAATAGATAATATTGAATTGCAGTACTTGTTGTATCGCAAACAGTGTTGTAATTATAAGTTGATCAATGTAGGTTTTACTATGGCCGATGCTGATACTGATTTTTAAAATGCAGATGGCCGATAGACACTTGCAGATTATAATTTTATGGAAAAAAAATAAAAAAATCATATAGCCATTTGTTTTAGTAATGCTTATTAAAATAGAAACAAATGTGTCAGAATTGGACAGTGTGAACAGTTAAAGATGAGTTTTTTACTGTGCAAGTAGAGTTTGGGGAGAGTTCCAAAATCCATTTATATTTTTTGTTCTACAAGGTTCTGTGCCAGAGAAATCATCTTTTTATTTCCATTTTGAGCTTTTCAGGCTGAATTAAAGAAATTTTGGATGTTTCCTATGAGCTGCAGTGTAAGCTGCCCAAACTACTAAAAGCATCAAAGCAAAGCATCAAAGCATCTTCAGCCCAAATCTCACAGGTCTGTAGCAAGGCTGCCACAATGGCCTGAGGAGTAAATATGTGATGCAGTGATCTTATTCTCCATCATCTGCACCTCTATTTCATCAGCCAAAGACAGGATAGCTGGGCTCCCTGACCAAAAATCTGCATAAAAGTGCAAGAAGCAGCCGATGGCCAATTGTCTAAACAATGCAAAAACTGTCCCGATATGTCAACCTTTTAATTGTAACTATGCATTTTTATTACAATGGTATACCCTAACCCGGTTATTGTCCCATGTGTGTCAATATAATTTTGAAATAGGACTGCACTCTGCCAGTGCAACTTATTGGTCTAGTTAATCAGTTTTTTTTTTCTTACAAAGTGCAGTTGTGTACAACATTTGCAATGTGTTGGGTGTGTCCAGCCTAATCTACTGTGTATTCTCTTTCTTGGTTTGTTTATCTGTGCTATCTAATTAGAGACAGTAACATGGCCAAAATATTTAGAAGAAATTTCCTCTACTCCTAGTTGAGAATGTGCATTGACTTTTAGAACATTATCTCTGTATTGGTCTCTCCCTTGAATTGTTTTGGTTGGTCACTAAGATACTTGTCTACCTCACTAACATATGGCCACTGTAGCTTAGAGAAATGCATTCAATAAAAAAGTGTGGCTTCGAAAGAGTTATTTTTGGAGTAAGTGAATGAAACCGTCACATACAGAATGTAGTGGTTGATTCTCGTTAATATTACCGTCTGTGTCTCTTCTGTTCCTCTCGCTCAAAGCCAGTGGCTCCCCTCTGGTATTTCTGATATGTACACAGACCCGAGCCCTAAAACACACATGTGCTGACTGAGAACACACACATTCACGTGCCTGAGGAGGACTGGGCTGGAGAGAGAGGAGGCAAAAAGGAAACCCAGGCTCCTTATATGGACAGGATTGGTCTTCAACACACTAAACATTACTGACTATGAGCACACACACATTTACTATGAGCTCAAGTAAGGGGATAGTTTCAAAGCAAACCAAAACATGCACTTGGTCCCAAATTTAAGAAAAAATCATTCCATAATTTAGTAAGTTGTGTTTTGAAATCCTGTAATGCAAATGTTGAGTTGCATTTTCAAGGTTTAAAGTGCTTCAACTTTAGAAGTTTTCCTTTACTATTGAACTACAAATAGAAAACCTTTCATTTATGTCATTTACCACTAATATAAAGTGCTGGAAATACTTAAAGTGTGCTTGAATTTAGGTAACATTGTTACCATGTTACCTTGCTTTACACTTTGTTAAAGGTCCCCTATTATGCCAACTTGACTTTTGTTGAACTTTTAACCATATTATATTGTTTGCACCTCAAAAAAATACCTAGAATTTTGTTAGCCTAGCCACCCAGCCCCTCCTACTTTCTTTTTAAAAGCAGGAGAGTCTGGAACCTCAGCCATAGTGAGCTGTTTCCACTCAGTCGATTTGGAACTGGCCAATCACATCTATTTATCTGTAGTGCGTCTTACAAATTTGGAAGATAATCTTTTTTTTTTTTTTTTTTTCTTACGCTGGGTGCCCATACTGAAGCAAACTTCTCTATTTATCCGGGTTAGGGACTGGCATAAAGAGTGGCTGGAGTTTTTGGTTCCACATTGAGTAATCAAATCTCATTTATTATTTTCAAGTTATTATTTTGTTTTAGTAGACTTTTAGAAGATGTTTTTTTGGAGCATATCCCAGTTGTTTTGTGTGTGAGGAATGTGAGGAATAATCTCAAATTTTAGAGTTGGGCACTTTAAATTCACCATGCATATATTCAGCTGATAAAAGAAAGCCAGAGTACCAGTGCTTTTAGGTAGGAGCTAAATAGTTTTCAGCACACAGATGTAAGATTCTAGGGACTCTTGGGAAAGGTAAAAATACAAATCTATAATTGAACTTTTATTGTCTATACTTGATGGATTATTAATATGTTTTTGAGCTCTACTCACTCGATTGATTTTAGTTTCTAAGAACACGTTGTCCACATTTGAAATGTTTTAAAAGCCCTTGTAGGGGTGGTTCTAGGCCTCTTTTAACTGGGGGGTCACACTGGGGCCAGTCTTTTTGCCGGGGGTTACATGAGACATTTTGATGTAAACTGACTGGGACTTATTTTAAAAATAACAGTTAAAAATAACTCTGAAATCATCTTTGTACACATGATAAACATATCTTCCACTTTTATAACGCTAGAATAACCCTTGAAACAAATTTACAATATAATGTATGAGTTTCATAAGACATTCAGGACACAGGGGTCACAGTTACAGGGGCACTGTCCACCCCTGGCCACCCCCTAGAACCGCCCCTGCTCACTTGAAGCCCAGACTTTTTCTGAGAGCCCAATTTGATAATGATAATGTTTGTATCATCTTCTTAATTTTGTAACAAAAACCCAGGCTTAGCATACAATAATCCTCTTCTGACTGTGGGTAAATTTACTTATTCAGCACATTTTACACAGCACTGTGTCTAAAATGTGTTTAAATAAAAAAAATACATCAACAATGTGCAATCTGCCCATGTAGGAAAGTTAGTCGAAACTCCATAGGGATACAGATCCTATGCTACCCTAGTAAAAGAAAGACTTTATTGTCCCTTCTGACTTTCTGTAGTTTTGCATTGCATAATCTCCATAATTAATCTAGCACTAACCACTCTGCCACCTTGTCCCCCTAATCACAAGCCAGTAGTTAATTAATAATAAGTGAGTTTTATTTTTGCAGTCTGACAGATAATTGACTTCAGAAGCTGTTATGGTTTAAGCTAAGGTAGACTTTATTGTCTCTGTAGGGAAATTTATTTACTCATTCTTCAGAAATGGGACAAAACAAACCAATATTAAAGAAAAATAAAATTCAAGTTCTGAAATATTGAACTACTTGAATGGGTTTGCCTTTTGCTGAGCTTTTAAGTTCTTTATTCATACAACCTCCCAACTTCTGTATTTTTAAACAAAATTAGTTAAAAAAATTCAAGAATGTATATGGATGTTACATTGTCCTGCATGGAGTTGATTCATATCTCATGGAGGTGACCATTTTTTTGTTGTTGTCATTTTTCTCACAGATTAATTGATGCTGACATTGCAAAACAAATAAACCCTTAAAATAAAAAGTTTATTGGAAAAAAAATAAAATAAATTTCACTATACAACTTGAAACAACTTATTTATTGCAAGTCCATCAGACCAAAAAATCGGATGGAGTTGACTTAGACTTAGAGAGGTATTTTGTTCCAAAAACACATGCAGGACCTGTAGCAGCGACTTTATTTTAAACTATATACTCAAAAATGTAAATATTTGCTATACCCATATATAAAAACAAAAATAATTTACAGCTCAATGTCCAACCAATAGACATGTTTTGTGGGCACTTAGCAGTTTTCAGAATATGGCGAAATATGGGAAATGTGCCATATTATAACTCCATTGTATAGGATTGTCTTTCAGTAATAATAACTATGCTCCACAATTAGGCTTTCAATACAGAAAAATCATGATTTACTACAGGAAGTCATCACTCACTTAAGAGTCCAGCCAATGAGAGCCAACTGACTCCTGGGAAAGAATCTAATCATCCGATAGCGGTTAGTGTGAGTGTTTAAGTTTGTCTGTCAGTAATGCAGCACAGATTTTCAGTCTCACAGCGGCCATGATGTTTGTTTGCCACACAAGGACATTTGGGACGGTGGCTGTTGTGGGGTTGAGTGGGTCTGTCTGTGGGAATCTCCTGCCGGGGATTTCCTGCTCGGGACCAGAGCGACGGTCCTTATAAAGCTTGGATCACTCTGTTGTTTAAGGCTGACACCGTGCTGACGCTGCGTCCACTGTCAGCTCTCTGTGACGTTCAGATTAGGGTGGTCCTTGAACTTTGATTTATTGTAGCATAAGAGCAGCAAATGGCGGGCATGCAAACCGTATATATCCTGTAATATTTATATTTACATTTCTGTACAAAGCTAAAATCATTTTGTTGTCATTAGTCTTTTTCCAGTTTTTATGTTTGTTTGTACATAGAAAATTAATTAACCCCCCCCCCCAAAAAAAAAAATAAATAAATAAAATAAAAAAGAAAAGAAAAATAATGTAAGAGTAACATTGTGTGTGTGAAAGATGGAATAGGAAAAATCTGCACAAGTGGGGTTATAAATTTGATCAGTCTTTTCCAAATTTGATAAAACCTCTGTTTTTTGACTGTTAGAGAGAATATATGTGTATATATATTTTTTAATTTTGAAGAATGGTTCTGTTGGGGTGCACGGTGGCAGTTTGGCTAGCGTTCTCGCCTCCCAGCAAGGAGGTCATGGGATTCGAGCCCCGGGCCGACCAACTCATTATCACATGATCTCTCTGGGTGGAGTCTGCATGCCCTGTGTTACTGTGGGTTCTCTCCGGATTCTCCGGCTTCCTCCCACCGTCCAAACACATGCATGTGTTAGGTGATAGGTGTTAGGTGAATTGGTGACTTCTAAATTGACCCTAGTGAATGAATGTGAGAGTGAATGGTTGTCTGTCTGTGTTTCGTCTCTGTGTCAGACCTGCGACAAGCTGGCCCCTGTCCAGGGTGTACCCCGCCTACGGCCCAAAGTTACCGGGATAGTCACCCGCGACCCCTAACGGGAAAAAGTGGTAGAAAATGAATGAATGAAGGTTCTGTACCAATCTTGGGGGGCTGGGCTTGGGGCTGGGCTTGGGGCTGGGCTTGGGGCTGGGCTTGGGGCTGGGCTTGGGGCTGGGCTTGGGGCTGGGCTTGGGGCTGGGCTTGGGGCTGGGCTTGGGGCTGGGCTTGGGGCTGGGCTTGGGGCTGGGTTCAGCCACCTTCTCCTTATAGATTTTATACTACAGGGTTCCCGCGGTGGATTAAAAAGCATTAAAAGTTAAGTGATTTTGTAAAAATGAAGGTCTTACTTGCAAATACATTTTGCAAGTATTGTAAAATACAATAAAATACAATTTAAGGTGCTGATGTTTGTGGAATTAAAATGTTGAAAATGGCATTAAAAATGGCATTAAAAAGCATTAAATTAGATTTGCTGATACCTGTACTAGCAGCTAATAGAGCTTCTACAAGGTTGTGACATTGATTTCCAAAGTCAAAAGTTGAACCTTGAAGACTGAACAGTGTTTTGTGAACACCACTCCAGTATTGATAATTCCTCGCTCAAAGCACATACTGCCGTTGTGTCCATGAGCAAGTCACTTCACCCACATTGTCTGCTCCAGTCACTGCATGTGGCTGGTTGTGACCGGAAGGGCCATCCTGGTATAAAAACCTGCCAAATCCATGTGTAACTGGTGCACTGTGGTGACCCCTACTTGAAAAGAGAGCAGCTGAAAAAAAAACTCCAGTATTGGTACATCATAGGACAGTCCCAAAACACTTAAACATAGGTTGCCTTTATTGAACCACACTGCCTCCAATTCTCTAACTTCGTATTTGTTTCAGGACATTGACACATTCCCAATCCTCTTCAGTCAGCCTTCAAGTCAGATATGAATGGAAAAAAATGTAAAGAATATAAATTTATTTGCAATTAACAAAATTATTATTTAATAAAGAAAAACACACTGAAAAAAGCAAAATCATTATAAAAAATCCAGAATACTTAAAAAATACAGAATAATTCTTTATGTATTTTTTTTCTTTGTGTTACAGGTCGAGCTGAGGGTCAGAGGTCAAAGTTGACTGAGACCAGAGGAGTGTGTGAGGCTCCTCGCTTTGTGAAGTATCTGACTGATGTGAGGGTGATGGACGGGAGCAGAGTCTCCATGACAGTGGAGCTCACTGGTAAGGTTTAGGTTGGTGATATATCCAATTAATTAAATTTGAGTTTTTCTAGGTTGAACGATGACAAAAAAGCTATTGTACAAGAAAAACAATTATCATTGCAAACTGTGAAAAGACATATATTGCTTCTTGTGCCAGTGCATCTGGAATGTTTTGAAGGGTAACTAAAGCCACATGTCCACTAGGGGGTACAGTACAGGTCATGACAGCACGCGGTGGTAAGTACAGGTAACCCCTAAACAGACTTGTATTTCCATTATGCCTGAAGAGCAGTTCCATAAAACTAGTTAACTACAAAAGTTAGGTTTATTGGGATAAGTCAGGCTTGTTTTGTTGTCATTTCTGTTCCACAAAACAGGCTTATCCTGAGTCACTGTGGAAACTTCTGCAGACAGTTGAGCCTGGTTCCGAGCAGGTTTAAGGTCTGGATTAGCCTGAACACTTTATAAACTCATGCACTTTTATCACAAAGCAGTAAACGCTACAGTTTGCTCTTTCACTTGTTTGTTTTTTCTCAACTTCTCTCCCTCTGTCCCGTCAATCTGAGGTGAAAGGGGCAGTATTTCCGCGTTTGTTTGGCCTCTCCTCTGTGGACCGTTTACCTCGTGTGTTATTGTTTGGTTTGTGGAGGTAGGCATTTCCTCATCATAGTTTTTCATTGAGGCCTTGACCCTCGCTCCACTTCAATGGGCTCCCGACACCTGGCATTAGTTGAGCTTATTCAGTCTGACTGGTGTTAGCTTGGATGTATGAGTGTTTTTTTTTTTATGTTTATGGTAACTCTAGCTAAAAGTCGGGTCATAAGCCTCACTTTTCAGAGCAAGTTTTGTGGAGCAGCCCTCGGGTCCAAAAGACCAGCGTCTGTTCCATCAACATTGACACAAGTGCAACAAAAGTTGTATTATTAAATGAGATAAAACATGAAGGTGTTTTCATAATAAAATAGAACAAATGAAATGTAACAGAATAATCATTTAATAAAAAAAAGAGTAAATCATGGTGTGTGTTAGCTTCAGTAGTAAACTGTTTCATGTTTAGCCCCAGCTTTCTGTGCATTAAAATCACTTCAAAATGTGGCTTAATAATCTTGTTATCATATTAATACTTTGATTTTGTAATTGTCAGGAAACTACAGTGTGGTGTGTAGTGTTATTCCCCTTAGGGGTCACGGATACTGGAGCCTATCCCAGTAACTATGGGCTTTAGGGGCGCTCACCCTGTCGCAGAGTCGACACTTACATACACAAACAGACAACCATTCACTCTCACATTTGTTCACTAGGGGCAATTAAAAGTAACCAATTCTCCTAACACATGCATGTCTTTGGATGATGGATGGACACTGGGGAGGACATGCAGACTTCACACAGAGAGATCATGTGACAGCCCTATAGGAACAATCTCACACCCTCCTTGCTGGGACTGTGCCCTGTGTGCTTTGATTTAAAAAGGCCTTAAGTATCATGTTCTGTATATCATACTAGATCTCAGCTAAGCTACACTAAAGGTTGTCCTTGTGGCAGTCATTATATCAAATATGAAACACTACATTTGAACTCAGGGGCAGCCAGGAAAAATGTTATCTTTCCTGAAAATGTTATTTTTAGCCTTATTACCCAGCTGTATTATGAAATCATAAAAACATGGACCTGCCTCTGAAAATAACAATAACAGTCACTTGTTTTTAAGTTTACTTTACTGACTTCAATGACACATGTCATTGGTAAAAACTGTGAAGAGACAATCAATCAGATTGGATCAGTAATGCATGGCTGAATGTCCTCTCAAAGATTGGAAGCCAGGACCTGTTTTTTTTTTTTTTTTTTTTTTTTTTGGTATTTCCGGTCAGATCTCCAGAGTGTGGGAGTTTAGACCAGGATACATTTAATTTCCTTTTTTGCTGCATTTGTCTGTGATCTCCAGAATATTAACAATATAAATGATGACTTTCATTACAGTGCACTCACCCTGGGGCTCTATATCATATATGCTGTATTATGTGTGTTCTTATGATTGGTACATTATTGGGTAGTGCAGACATTTGAGCTGGCCCTTCCTCCTTTCCTCCCAGTGCCAATGTGTGTGTTACATAATGATTTTCCACAGAGGCTTCTTCTCCATATAAGTTGTGAGGATCAGAGCGGTACTATCTGTCTGCACAGCTGAGCAGTTCTTCTATCTTCTCACAACACCACTCCTCCAGACCTTTGCAAGTAATGCAGTAAAATGTAGACTGGATTTAGATTTATTGTCTGCAAATGTTTTAGTAAAATTTCCATAGACTGTAAATAAAAATGAGAGCATGTTTAGTTAAAGGTAAAGTCGAAAGCACATAGCACATTTGTGCACAGCTATGTTGCATCTTAGATACAACTGACTCTAGTTGCTTTTCAAATGGTGTAAATTTAAAAAAGCACACAGTCATGGACTGGATCTTTGAATCTTTGCAACTCGAAAATAGACCGCTGCAAAGGCTGGACTGGAAAATGTAATCAAAATTTGACTTGCTATCCTTTTAGTTAACTTTCAAACAGACTAACAAACTAACAAACCAATGCACACACAAACATAATGTTTTTGGTGGAGGTAATATTATTATTATATTTAGCACTAAATCAATACCATAGCTGTCCTAAATGTTCCACACATCTTTGTCATGTTCTCAGAGATCTGGTGTTGTGATAGTACCCTTAAAGACACAGTCATTTACAGCAGTGGTTCCCAAATTTGTTTTGTCTTGTGACCCGCTGAGCTTTTTTTGTCATTCCATAAGTACCTCCTCAAGTATACCTGCAACTCCACAGTTTAAACTTTTAACCATCCTCACTCTTCCCTCCTTTCTTGTTCATCCAGTCTGAAGTTGTTTTTTTCTCTGTTCTTTTCTCAAAAGTTTGCCACAATCAAAGACATGCTAATCACTGCGATGTTATGTTTACCTCATTTCAGGCTTTATTCATCCTTCAGTTTGAACCTCTGGGACGCAGTCTTTTAAAGAAAAGCTTGTGAAGTCAGTTAAATCTAACCAACATTAGCCTAATGTTTAGAAATATTGTAGGCTTAATTCCAAATGTGTTTAATTGATCTCTATTGGGAATAAAACACCTTTTGCTTTAAAAGCTCCTGTACAGCAGCCCCTCCCTTTGGTGCCAGCAGCAGGTACTACTTCATGTCCTACGCTGACCTCTGGGTTAACCACATTCATTTTTCCCCACTGATTTTTTGACTTTTTTTCTTTAGGACACCCTCCTCCTGAAGTACTGTGGCTCCATGATGGGCAGGAGGTGACTGAGACAGAGGACTTCCAGCTCCTTAGAGAGAAGAACCGCTGCACTCTGCTCATCCAGGAGGTGTTCCCCGAGGACACAGGGACCTACAGCTGCCAGGCCTGGAACCAGCACGGAAAGGCCTGCACCCAGGCCAAACTCACCGTCGAGGGTAAATACTGAATCTTCTCAGTGCAGTTCCACTCCCCTTTAGAAATCTTGTGATAGTCGGGGAGTGGCAGTCTACAGATGCACGTCTATTTTTATTTCATGTTTTTTTAAAAGGGTCAAGTATGTTATGTTTTAATATCTCACACATGATGTATAGATTTTAATTTACAATGCTTGTTCTTGGGACTTTCTAAAGAACATAATCATATTATAGTCATTTATGTCTCTCCATCCCCTTTTCAGACATGCAGATATTTCTAAATGTTGATCTGTTGAATACTTTTTGCTATCTGATTTATTATTTAGTATTAGAAAATTGACATCACACTCCGTATTTGGAGAAACATACGAGGTTTGCGTGCATGCTTAAAGTGAAGCAAACCCAGGCGCAGCTGAGGTTGGCATCTCTCACAGGAACTAAATGGGCGCGGCGCAGATTTTACTCTGCTGACTCAATGAATATGTCAAATGAGGCATTTTCGCCACACTGCGCAAAATTCAAGGTGTGGAAAATGCAAATTAAATCACTTTGTGGTCGTTATTTGATTTACATACAAGAGCTAAATCTGCATGAACATTTAGCACGTCTGAGAAGCTGGTGCAAAAGTTTTACATAAGAAAGAGTGTGCTGAAAACAAGTTATAATGCTTTAACAGGGCTCATTTACAAAGATGCAACAATAATGTGATGATCTGAAGTTAGAGGAAACAAAGAGACGGACTTTACCTGCTACACTTTTTTCTTTATTCTCACTCTTATTTCCTCTAACTTCAGCTTTATACAGCTCCTGTCTCTGGGCTTTCAGTCTGTTCCACATCCTTTTAAATCCTTACAATGAAGACTGAGGAGTCTTTAAACGCTGCATAAAGGCAACACGATGAGTGTTAGTCCAGTTGTGTTGGTCCCATTGCCTCCCAATCCTCACTGCTGCGCTTGATTGACAGCTGCCCACAGTGGATTGGCTGCACTGCTGTTTAATGTACGAGCGGAGGACATCGAAAATATTTTAAATTTT
This sequence comes from Bostrychus sinensis, assembly GCA_020698575.1. Taxonomy (NCBI): domain Eukaryota; kingdom Metazoa; phylum Chordata; class Actinopteri; order Gobiiformes; family Eleotridae; genus Bostrychus; species Bostrychus sinensis. The sequence goes on along the minus strand of CM036240.1, from coordinate 29,923,082 downwards.
TATATTTGATTACCATCAGCACAATGTATAGGCTGCTACTTGATACAATTTGTATAATTGTTTGAAGGGTTAGTGGCTCTGACAGACAGTAAATAGGACTCTGTCCACTTGTGTCACAGAGGGAAAGGTCACATGACTCTGGTCAGTGCTAGAATCACATGAGACATTTAAAAAGGATCGACTACACAAAGTTAACAGAAGAAAGTAAAATGCAATGAAATGATCCCTCAAAGAAAGTGAACATATTCAGTCTACAACAGTCGGTGCTGTTATTTGAGGATCGACTCTGAGAGTGACTTCTGTGTTGCAGTAGGCTACTACAGGGAAAGATGCAGTCGGAGCTGAACATCATTGCTTTCGTTATTGGTGTCTTTAGCTCACGCAAAATTCTCAATTACATATCAGATTTGAGGCAGAAATGATTTGCGTACTTTTCTCTTCATATATCACACGCAAGACGCCCACAAATAGCAGACGCTATTTTTTTAAGCTGCACTCGCAATTTAGCACTCGTCTTAGTAAGCATGGCCCACAGAGTAATGCCAGAAACTACACCATGTAGTTATCATTATATGGAGGACAAAAACTTTAACTCAATTAATACATTAATTAATAACTAAATTCTCTCATTGACAAATGATTATTTAAACAGGACAACAAATACTGAAGTAAAAGTTTATATTTTTTAAGTGAAGATGTAAGTTTTGATTAAAAATAATTATTCCCTTTCTGTATTTATTTCTACATTTTTTCATTTGTTCATTAATTTGTTTTTACTTTATTTAATTATTTGTTTTTTTCCTCCTTTTTTAATTTCCATATTTATTTATTGATTTCTGTCACCGAAATGCAAATGGTGTCCCAGATCAACCAATGACACCGTAAGGACACAAAAAATAAAGCAAAAATAAATTAAAGCAAATGTAGAAATAAATACAGAAAAAGAAAATTATTATATGCCTATATTTATTTATTTAAACCAAAATATAAAAAAATATATATATATTTTAGCATTTGTTGCCCTGTTTAAATAAGTATTTGTTAATTAGAGCATTTCTTAATTGATTTATTTATTGAATTGATTTGGATGTTTTGGTCCTCCATTTGATTAGAAAATGCCTGCCTTTTATCTAAATACACGTGCACTAATAGTAATTTTTGTAGTAGTAGAAGAAACCACCTTCTCCTCCACCCAAATAATCATTACCCCTTTCTTTATGTTTCGGCCACAGAACCCCAGGATGGAGTGCAACCCTGGTTCATCACCAAGCCCAAAGCTGTGAGTGCCTCCGTGGGCCAACACGTGCTGCTGTCCTGTGCCATCGCCGGAGACCCCTTCCCTCAGTTTACATGGAGCCGCTCCAACCTGAGCCGACCTTTGACCTCTGGCGGGGACTTTGAGCTGCTGCAAAAGGAGGACGTCATCTCACTGCTGATCAGGTTTCTACTGCATAAGAAGGCTCAGAAGTACCTCATCCCTTACAACCACTGTTTAAGCTGATGAGCCACACAAATTGGACTCTAGCAGTACATCTAACTGATTATGGTCCTATTTCTGACATTTGTTGACAAACTGTTGAAATTCCACTTTTTTTGTGGAAAAAACAACAACAAAAAACATAAAAGAGTTCAGTATTTCCTAATAAACCATTATGATTAGGGTTAAAATTGCGATAATGATATTATTGCGATATTTTAAAATAGGGCCTGCTTTTCTGACACATTAAGATGTAAGTTTCTATATTCACAAGTCAAGTCAAAATCAAAACCTAACACAGACTAAACCAGGAATAAAATAAAGCTAAATTGTAACTAAATTAAGGAAGTTACCAATACCAACACAACATTTTCTTTAAGGCTTTTGTAGGAAAATTATTCTTCGGTGTAAATGGATGTCAGATGGAAGACCATAACGTTATTGCCATTTATTTAGATTCCACAGATTTAGCGTTTGCTGATACTGCAATAACGATCATTTTGTGACATATTCTGCAGCTTTAATTATGATAATATTGTTTTCACAATGCCAAGTAAGTGGCTCCCTTGCTCTTGTGTAGACAGCTTCAGTCACAGGCCCAGTTCCCCTGGCTTATTCCCTCTGGCTTTGCCTTGTCCCAGCCTGTCCCTCAGTTCTTCCCCTCTGTCTCTGTGGGGGGAGCCTGAGCTTGGGAGTGACATACACATCAAATACAGTAGAAACTGTTAGCCTGGCTTGCCATCCTGAATCTGATTCAGCTGGATAAACATAAAGCCAAAAATGTGACAGTAACATCATAGGCAGAAAGCAACAACAGTATTGCATAAAGGCATGTAATAACTCAGTAGGCCACTCTTATGATATTTTTTATTGGGGGACAAGTATATTACCAGTTAAGTTTAGAGCAATAAATGTAGTGTCCCATGTTTCCTTATCGAATAATTGTACAAAATAACATATTGAAGACAAAAAACAAAACAAAACAGGGCTTTGCTTTGTCATGTATTGGTTACACAACTTTTTTTATTGAGCACTGTATAAAAACAGACATGGCATACAGTGGGATAACTTCCAAAGGGTTCCAAGTGAACTTTTCTTAAAAATGGCAGCCATGATTAATTTACCGTCTAGGTTTAAAATGAGTATGATTATGATTATTATTATTATAGAATATTTTCAAAATAAGAGTAAAGACAGAAAAGACAGATGCTGGATTATCATGCTCACTGCCTCAGATACTCATACGTACCACACAGTGACAGGGCAGACTCGTTTATTGGGTTCTTCTGTTGTGTTGTGTTCCAGGAGAGTCCAGAAGCACCACGCAGGAGAATATCTGATCAGCCTCAGGTGAGTCACTTACACATTTTTAATCTGTAATGCAAAGAAACATACTCTAATCTTATGCTAGTGATGGGATCAGGATTAAACCTCTGCTCTCCACCCCTCCCCCCGCCCATAAATCCACCCATAATCCATGCATCTCTTCAGCAAAGATTTTTTTCTACATTATTTTATCAATGCATACATTTTGAATGAGTGAGGGTACTTTTTTTTTTAGGAGATAGGAAGTTAGGAAACTGCACCAACCTTTGCAGAACTATTTCAGGACTGATATAAAGTGAACCCAAACCCCTTCCTCCTAAATTTAGATTTACCATTATGATTGGTCTGGTAGTATTGATTCAAGTGGAAATAGGTTTGAATATGACAGGGTTTCAGACCCTCTTCATTAAGAATGTAAATGGGTCTGGCTGGCTACATTACTAAAATAATGTAGATTATTTATTACTTTTAAAGGAAAGCAATTAGAACTGGGATGATATGCTTTTGTCACAAAATGAAATGATCACAATACCGTAGTGCCAATACTGACAAAATATTGTGATATGTCACAAAACTAGGGATGTAACAATGCACTCAAGTCAGGATTTGATTTGAATCAGGATTTTATGGTCATAATTCCAATATTTTACAATTTTTATTAGCAGACTTAGTTGCAGTATAATTATGACCAAAATATTTTTTAACATAACCTATTTGTGTCTCCTTATCAAGTATAAATTGTGGTAGATTTCTTATTAACAGAAATTGAATAAAAAATAGATATTAAAACAATGATGTCAAAATAACAAATATATATAAAATAATTTGTTAGTGACTTACTAACAACATTCCACTATCCTTCAAAAACAGATACACTTTAGTAGCAAGCAATGCCTCTTAGAGAAGCAGCTCATCACAAATCCACACCTCAGGAAATATGTAATGGGCCTAATATAAGTCAAGTCTTATAAAAATATCAGTGAGGAAAGGCACATCCTCAGGAAAGACTCTGATCTCCATGGAAACGCGCCGGGGCAGGGGCCACTGAAACTTCAGATAAACTTTTAGCTGTTTTAGCCCCTTAGCTTCCTTTAGCTCACTGCTAACAACAAGCTACTTTCTGAACGATGGTAAACGGAGCAACAGGTATGTGCTGCCTTAATAATACCTTCAGATGTGTCTCTTGCCATCCACCCAGGGCTTGTCGTTGTTCCCCTGTGAACGGCAGCGCTGAGTGCACACTTCTCCGTCTGTGAAGAGAGAAAGTGATCTTCCAAGTTGCTTCCAAACTCCTGTACAGCCTTTTTACATTCCTGGAATGCTGGGTTACAAGCCCCGTGAGCTAAAACTTGATATAAAATAATGTTTTTCCTAAATAAAAAGGCCATTATAGTTTGGACATTGTGATAAAAATTTTTTCCCACTGATTCAAAATTTCTCTCTTGCATTGATTTGAAGCCGGTTTACAATGAGCCGTTACATTGCTACACAAAGCTGTATATTATTCCCAGCCCTATGTAACTAAACTATGTAACATTGCCCATTTTTGCTGCTTCTACACATTTTCTCTGCAGAGCTCCCCTTGTATGCCATAAAAACTTATGAGTCCGGTTGACCCGTGTGTGTTGACCCTCTCGCTCGGCTTCTGTATTTGTACAAAGGTGTCTTCTGCCTTTTAATTGACCAACATCTAAGACAGGGGTCATCAACTACATTAACCAAGGGCCAGAATTTTTCCCGGCAGACACAGTGAGGGCCAGATGATCTTATAAAATAAAATAAAATAAATAATATGTTATTATTTAATATATTAATATTCTGCTTGCACACACGCCTGACATCTGTTAAGCCTGATATTATGGTATCAGATAGTATCGGGGGAACTGTAATTTATCCCATTAACCACTTTTTTTTTTTTTTTTAGGTTTGACTTTATTTGTCTTCATGTTTTAGAATCACAGGCCTCCTTAATTTGATTGACATTTCTAATAACATTTGGCATTTGTATGCATTTGCTCTTTGCTATGTGCACGGTTTGAACTTATTTGTGGGGGAAAAGCCCAACCAAGGCATATGTGAAAAATGACTATAGATAAAATGAGCATGAAAAACAATAAAAGAAATGTTTAAATGAAAGACGGGCTATGGCATAAGCTACTCCTGAATTCAGAAATGTCCTGGGGGCCGGATGGATAGCTCTGGCAGGCTGGATCTGGCCCCGGGGCCTCCATTTGGCGTTCACTGATCTAAGAAGTAAAGCCATTGCGAGCTTATTATTATGGCTAACTGGGACGTGTTGCTTTTTCGCAAGAACCTGGGTTGGTTTTCCCATTCATGCAAGGCTGGTTCTTCATTAAGACACTTTAGGGGAGGTGCAGTGTGCGTTATTCATCCTGCAACAACTCATTTAGCCATCACACTGACTCCCAAACTGTTTAAATAAGGTAAAAAATTACATTGTTGTGTTGTTTTATCGGGCCACCTGTCTAGAAAAACAACTCTTTCTGTACATTTACAGACGTTTGATCAACAACAAACACCTCCCACTCTAAAGCCTCAATAGGGGACATTAAAATTTGTGGTTTCAGTCATGTGACCTTGCCCTAGTGTTATGACAAACAGGTGTTCAGAAAATAAATGCGGTGCAAATCCCGATCTTTGTTCCGGTTCGGGGCAGGGATTGAGTTTGCGGTAGATGAGTTATGTTAGGAACAGGTGCTACTCAAGGTGGTAAGAACAGCGGGACAAGTTGGACTGACGCGATGCATTTGTGGTCCAGGAACTCAGTGGGAGAGTGCAGCGGCGTGGCATCTCTGTCTGTCACTGAGGAGGGGGACAGTGACCGGACCAGAGTGCGACGATCGGCAGAGCAACAGAGGTATGTCATCTGTATTTTTCTAAACATGTTCTACAAAAGTGTGGAATATTTCAGCAACTATTCAGAAAGCAGTAGGAAATAGGGAAAAAAAGTACATTTAAAGGTGTAGCGTGGCATGTTGTGGGTCAGTCCAGGTCTGGAATAGTAACAGAGCAAGTCACAGAGAGGCAGTCAGTAGATATAAGCTCAATAGGTTGCAAAAATTCTGTGGTAGAATCTGCTGCTAAAGATTCAAAATGCAAATGTCATGGTTTATAATTAATATCTCTGCAAGTATTGGGTCTGTCCACATGAAACAAAAACTGGCACAAAGTCAATTTCTTAGCTGCTAGCACAAATTACTTAATAAAGTGGTGATATTACTCAGTCACACAATCTCAGTAGACAGGGCATTAAAGGTACCGTAAGTGGCATGGCCTCATACTGGTTTGAAAATGGTAAAGCAGTGACAGTCTAAATGAAAACAATGGTCTGTGAGTTGCCAGTCTTTCCGCTTTTCTGATTGGACATTCGGCAATGCAGGGTGTAGAACCAAAACAAAAAATGTAAACAATTTGGCCTTTATGTAAAATGTTTTATTAAAAAAACAAAAACAACAAACAAATATTTGATTTCAAACATTTTTACCTCATATCTTGGCACATGTGGATCATTAATATGAAATATAAAACATATATATATCACACTGCTCATAGCACCTTTAAATTAAACATAAAATAAAAATCTTTAATTTGATTTTATTTTTTTAAAGATATTTCTTTGGCTATTTTTAGGCTTTATTAGAAAGTATACAGTGGAGTAGTGACAGGAAATCATGGGAGAGAGAGCAGGGAGAGACACCCGGCACAATTTTGGAGTCCAGACCTGAACCACAACACTGTGGCAGGCCACAGCTCCACCAACCAAGCCACACCACTCCACTTTCATTTTATTTTTAACTGATTCGCAATGCAATGTTACAACCCTAGTAACAAAACTACTGAGCAGAACAGAGGGCCATCAATGTCACTTGTTTTAGTCTCCAAGTGCACTCCCTCTGTATTAGTTTTTCCCAACTTGGGGTATGGGGACCTCTAGGGGTACGCAAGCACGTATTTGGAATTATTTGATAATTAAAGTGAAAGACCGTAAGAAATTTTTGCAATCTTCATATAAACTATTGAAACTTATGAAAGACAAGCTAGGACAACTGTCCCAATGACACTGGGGATGGTTAAATTTGGTCCAAAATGACAAGGAATTTTATTGTACAATAGCTTTTTTTCCCCCCTTTTTTCCCTTTCTTAAATTTATTACGAGTTTAAGATTTTTATTTATTTATTTTTAGATTTTTATATAATTACTTTTTTTTTTTTAATTTTGTTTAAATAAAGTGTATAATAAAATAAGTAAGGTAAGTAAAAAATAAGTAGGAAAACAAAAATTAAGCAAAGTAAGTAAACTAAAATTGTAAAATTTTATATTTTTATTTTAAAGGTACTGTAAGCAGCATGCGCTCGTACTGGTTTGAAAACAGTACTGCAGTCTAAATAAAACAATGGTCTGTGGGTTGCCAGTCTTTCTACTTTTATGATTGGACAACTGGCAATGCAGGGTTTACAAAAAATGTAAACATAAACAACTTGGCCATTATGTTTAATATTTTTTAAATTGTGAATAAATCAGCTGTACCATTGTTATCAGTAAAACTGATATTTGATTTAAACATGTTTACCTCATCTTACATTATCTTGGGACAAATGTGGGTCATTTTTATGAAATATAAAAAAATATATACTGCTCATAGCACCTTTAAAAGAAAACAGATTATTGTTTGTTTGTTTTTCATCTTGATTAGTTTTCAGAAATGTTTGTTTACAATAAAGTTAGTATACAATGTCTTTCCACTAATAAAGACTAAGGTTTTTAATATGACCACCAATAATCATCCACATGTATGAGTGAGGGGCTTGTCATGGTTTGACAAAAGGCCCACAAAAAAGATTGGGAACCACAGCTCTATATGATGACATGATAAACAGCCTGTATCAGTACTAGTTTGAGTTTTTAAAGTGAAAACTCAACCCACTCTGTCATATTGAATCTAAATGTTGTCTAAATGACCGTTATCCCATGATACGAGCCTCACCAGCCCCCATCCCTCTGCGTTCATTCCACTATTTGTCCATCCATCCGTCTGTCCTATATCCAGAAATTCCCTAAAGCTCCTCTAATCCGTCCATATCACCCCAACCAATCAGAGCAGCATTTCCTCCCCGTCTCCCAGCTGGACGCTCCGATTGTTGTTTACACTGCTTTGGAATGACATGCTGGTGAAATTATAAGCTTTTCTAAATTGTATAAATCGAGGCAAAAACTAAGCAAATGAATGAGTTATGGGGAGCATTCCCAGTCTTTTAAAGTAACTGGGGCAACTGGGAATTAAGTGAACTCAGAGGAAGAGTGTTTATACTTTGAGAACAGACAGGGTGCATGCCCTTATATGGACAGACGAGTCACTTGTGATGTAACATTTTGAGTTGAGGTCCCGCTCTTGCTTTTCCTATCCTCCTCCTCAGCTGCTTATGGGGAAGGGGGGCGGGGCTTGTGGCTTGTTGCACACTTCCAGGGGGCTTTTAACCAGCTCTGTTTATTCTCTCTTTCCCTCCCCATCCATCTATTCATCTTTTATCCCTTCCCAGCCCTGCAGCCGGCGGAGAGGAGAGGAGTGGCAGTTCAGCAGTGGCAGAGCTCCAAGCAGGAGTTCAAGCAGCAAGGTGAAGACACCAGAAATCTCCAAGAAGATCCAGTTCGCTCCAAGGGGCCTCCTCAAACATTCGGTGGAGACGAGAGAGCGCGGGGAAGACGAAATACGGCAAAGGGAGGCACAGCAGCTTGATTTCCGTTCGCTGCTGGGACGCCGCAGCGTTCTTCAGAATAATAATAACAACAACAACGTCGCGGCTCAACCAGAGGACGTCTCCATTGTGTCGCAAATGGATTTTAAAGCCAACCTCAAGGGGGTCAAGCCCAAATTGGAGGAGGACCGCAAGGTGAATTCCACGCCACAGGTGGATTTCCGGGCTGTTTTAGGGAAAAAGGGCTCTGCTTCTCCCTCATCCACCCCAGTAAACAAACCGGCCGAGAATAAAAACACGCCCGATTTCCGATCAGTTCTGGCCAACAAGAAGAAGACGCCGGAGAAGAACGGAGAGACACCAGTGAAAACAGGAAAAGAAAAGGAAAAGGACAACAAAGTGGCAGTGAATAACTGCGTAGATGGAGGACATAATGAAAAGAAACCCGCAGGTGGTGGAGGAGGAGGAGGAGGGAAAGGGCCGGAATTTAAGGAAAAACTCAGTGATGTGACAGTTTTGGATGGACAGAGGCTACGATTGCAGTGTCGACTCGCAGATCCGGGAGACGCCACGGTTACCTGGACACTGGATGGGAAAGTCATCAAAGCTTCCAAGTTCATCGTCCTGGCCAATGAAGGTCAGAGGTCACACACACACACACACAGGAGTCAAAAGTAAACACTAGGGGAACAATGTTTGCACCGAGATCATAGCCATTTTGACCGCTATTGTGCCTTTCATTAGGTTATTGATTACATACAGTAAGCTAAGGCAGACCGACAGAAGTATTTGGTTGTGTGTATTATGCATTCCTGCTGTCTGGCTTGGAGTACAACGTGCCGCACGTTGCTCTGCCACTGTCATCTGTCACACAGGCAGCACTGAGCTGTGTGCACGCTCACAGACGCACACACACAGAGCACTCTGACCTGAGCAAAGCAGTAAACTCAAGGTAGGGAAAGTTTAGCAGGTTTTTTCACCTGTTTGCCCAAAAATGGTCTTTATTGTTGTTTGGAAAGTAGCATGTTTTGCAGTGAGCTAAAGGAAAGCCAATAACTTGTAGATTCCACTTCATCAGAGTTTGACACAGTCCCCTCCCTTTGAGCGTTGCCATGGTGAACCAAATGACCATGATGATTGGCTGCCGTGCAATGGCTTGTTACTTAGATTATGCAACTTCAAAGTACCTATATTTTTTTATTTCTTTATTATGTGCCCTCCAGTATATTTCCTGATTCTTGTTGCTCAGGTTTACTAAAAAAAAAAGAAAAGAAAAAAAGAAATCAATAGGAATATACCTCCAAAATATTTTTCTATGTGCCAATAATTGTGGCACTTATATATTTATCTTTTTTTTTTTTAATAAAACAGTGATGTTCTTTTTTTGTTAATATTTTGAGCAAAGGCTCAAAATGTTAAAATAATAAGGCCAATTTTTTTCAGTTTTCTTTCTCATATCTCCCAAGGGTGCCAGTATTATATAATAGTGGGGGGCACTGTATTAGGTAGTTATTGAATTTTGTATATTATTTGTAGTTATATAACCAAGCCCTTTAATTATGCACTTATGCTATTATAATTATTATAACAGGGAAGATGCAGAAGCTATACATCAAAACATATATTAAAATTGATTATTCTGAACAATGAGTAAACATGACTGCACACATTTAGAATCTGTAAGTTTAGCAGAATTCAATATTTTTTAATTGCACAAATTAACATTAGTCACAAAGTTAGCAATTTGGGCGTAAACACAATGTTTTGTTTTGCTTTTTGCAAATGGCAATGAACAGACTACAGGCTACACTGTTATGCATTAAGGGTTAGTCGAGGATTAGTAACCAGTTAATTGATTATTTACAAAGCATTAATTCATTTATAAACACCATTGAGTTATAATCATTGTTAATACTGTTTAATTATTTTGAAATAAGCTCATGTAAAGCAAAATTATAATTATCCGTGGTAATTCAGGATCAATAAACTGTTTACTTATTAAATTATTGTTATTACATATTTAATAGCGCTTTATTACTGCTTACCAGTCATGAGTTATTCTAATTTCTTTAGTAATAAGCTCATGTAAATCTGTTCAAAATGATAAACATCTGTGGTAATTCAGGATTTATGAACTGTTTATTTCATTATTGTTAGTTACATATTTATCAATGCTTTATTTTAGTGAGTTAGTCTAAAAGCCACATACTAAAAGTCACTTATTATACTATGCTGGACAAGTAAAGAAACATGGCCGGCTCCAAAGGTGTATCTGTGTGTGCTCAGAGATTAGCCCTCAAAGATTGCAGTGTTTTTCATTACCTGGAAGGGTCTATAAACGCCGCCTTTAATGCTGGCAATAAACACTTTCACATTTGACACGCCACGCATACTTCCTAATAAAGTGGGAGTCCGGGGAGCGAGCGGTGGGAGGCCGCGGTCCGAGCCAGCTGCCTGCCATCTCAGGATTCACAGGCTAAATTTAGACTCCAGATTTGAAACAATAGAGAGAGACAGGATGTGATGCATGACTGCTGGCGGTATTCATATGAGAAGGGATCATTTTACATAGCGCTGCCTTACTGTACCCCTGAGCTGTTTATTCTGGGACATGAGTGTTTAGGGGAGTTCGCAACAGTGGCAACCACCAGCCATTAAATACTGTGTTATGAAACAAATAGTTATGTGCGTGTAATGATAGCATCATTTGAAATATTATAATGTCCTATTAGTATCTATTTTTTCAGTTTTCATCAGTTTATATTGATTCAAGCTGATTGGATTTGCTTTACATTTTACAGTTTTACAGGCCCTAATTGGACAAATATTTTGACATGCAAGGTGTAAATTTGGTTGTCCACATACAGTACAGTTGCAGTCAGAAATATGCAAAGATTTTAAGGATTTTTGAATTAAAGATTTTTCAAGAAGACAAAAAGATCCTGGAATGTCTTGGAGTAGCCTTCTCAGTCACAAAAATCTTTGGTGGGATTTAAAGAAGGCAGTAGCAGCACGGAAGCCATCATACATCTCGTAGCTAGAGGCAGGTGAAGAATGGGCAAAGATTCCAGTCGTGAGGTGTAAGAAGTTTGTTAACATTCCCCAGAAAGTTTGTTAAAAGTTATAAAAGTTAACAGACTCATATTTTTCATTTGAACATCAAAGTTAAGTCAACTTCTGTTGTCAAAATAACTCAGATATGTGACAATAAAGGGGGCACGTGGCAGAGTGCTTAGTGCTCTTGCCTCCCAGCAAGGAGGCAGACTCGGACTCTCTGTGTGGAGTGTGCATGTCCCCCTTGTGTTACCATTGGTTCTCGCTGAGTACTCCAGCTTCCTTTTACCGTCCAGAGACATGCATGTATTACAGGTAGAAATATTCATCAGAAATATTCATCAGTGCATTGCAATATAATTTTCCTCAGTTCAATATTGATTCAGAAAATCCTATGAATCGATTCAACCCCAGGCCAGTGGGGGCGCACAGACAGATTTGCATAAATAAACCATGACAGCAAAACATGTTGGGGTCAGTTTCTTCTTAACCATTAGAAATACTGCACACCTTATTATTTAAAAATATCAGCAGGTACTTAATTGTTCGTGTATTTACTTACTTTTTAATCAATATTGAAGCATTTAAATCAATATCAAATTGAATCAATATTAAATTGAATTGCAGCCTGAAGAATCAAAATCGGATCAAATGGTGAGGTTCTTAACAATACGCAGCCCTAATGTAGTAGGTGATTTGTTTACTCTAAATTGTCCCTAGTGAATAAATGTGAGAGCAAATGTTTGTCTGGGTCAGCTCTGATTAGCTTGCCACTATCCAGGTATTTGAGAAATTATTGTTTTTTCCCATCTGTATATCAAAAGCATTTACATATTTTACATTTTAACATGCTGCATTAGAAAACTTGCAAAAAAAAGTTCATTACCTGACATTGCATACATTACACATTGCATAAACACAGCTTGTCAGCACATCATTTGAACAACTTCTCTGCAACTATTTAAATTCACTTTTGCATTTTAGATTACAATTAAGGTTAAGGCAATTGCTCCAGTTCTGTTTTTACTTTTCAACCAAATTCTATAAACAAAGGCACAGTCATCTCTTCACTATAACACCTGAATGATCCAATAGTATTCACACAAATCCCATATTTATTGACAATATTGAGGAGGGGTCAGTGAGTTTTGTGTATGTCACATGGGTTGGCCTGAAGCCCCGCCCCCAGAGGAACATCAGCAGGTTCTAAATCTGTGGACTCCTATGGGACGTCAAAGATTATGAGATTTTATCACAACTAAGTAAACACTTCTCTCATTTGTTACTTTTCCAAGCATTCTCAATCTAATCTGAAGCTCAGCAAGTGGATAACAACTGATTTTTAATTAAACTTCTATACTCTGCTTATTTATGGATTTTTGTTGATTATTTGGACAGATGTAGTCACAATATTTAATGTTTTGTGTGTATGTGAGGCCGTGATACTTTTCTACCTCACATCTCAGTAGCAGTCTGCATCTGCACTGGGAATAGTGAACATTTGAAGTGGATTTTCAAAACATGAATGCACTGACAATAATTAATATGAACAAGAAAGTAAAACCTGGTGTGTAATGATGTGAGAGGCTAGAGCTGAATACTGCTTTTTGGTTTGAATACTGCTTTTTTTGCACATGAAATTGATCTGCAGCACTAAATGGACTATTGTCACAAATTCTATGCTGAAGTCATTGTAAACAATACCAATGTTTTGATTCATAAAAGAAAAAGCACTGCTGCAACACTAACTGTGACTAACAATTAATCATCACTAGCTTTTTTTTTTAAATCATTTAGCTCATGAAATATAAAATTATTATTGTTATTATTATTTTGTTTATTTGCTTCTCAATTTTACTCAAAAGTGGATTCTATTGGACATGGGACCATGAGGCAATTTCTGAGGAAGCTTGGACCTCTTTAACTGAAACTTACCTCTACTAAACCAATCCATACCATTCCATTGGAAATTAGGCCAATGGGCTTATAATACATATAAACTGTAAAGCAAATATAGCAATAAGCACTTCATAAAGACCGGAGTTCAAAGAAGATTTTAAATGTTTATGAGAATGTCAGTAGACACACTCTGGTTCATCACTGTAAATACGTGTCCTTTTACATGTGGACTAGTGTGTCTGTGTGGGACCACTGCAGAGGATTCCCTGTTTGTGTGTGCTAATCCTGCCTGTTATTTCGGTCAGAGGACAGCCCCTCATCCAGATCCGCTCCCGCATACTGAGGATGACTGGTCACTTCTTAAAGGTCAAAGGTTACTGTCCCCAAACAGCTGGACATGCTCCGGAGTGTTGATGTACTTGTGGTTAAGATATAAGGTGGTTTTCCATAAGACCTATACAATTATATAACTATAGGCTTGGTAGAATACTTTATGCTTTTGGTGTGTCTCCCATATTGTTGTGTATAGTTCAATGGCCAACTGCATTAAATTTAGACTGGATTAGACAGCCTTAGAAGTAAACATAGCCCCTTTTATGTCAATGGCAGCATGACACCATGAGAATCATTTTCATTCATATTGGTTTGGACTTGGAGTGCCATGGGGATCTTCTGGTAACAGCTATATGCTGTATTGTTTGTGGAGGTTCTCCAGGCCATCATGCACTAAATGATTTTAGGTGGTGTTGTTTTTACATTGCGCCTCAAGCTGGATTGTCGTAAGATTTGTGAGTTCCAAAATCACAAAATTCCATCCATTCCATTAGGCTCTGGCTGTTTTTTTTTAGGTCCTGGCTGCTTGGGGTTCAGTCGTATGGTGTGAGAGTACTGCCGCGAGTGGGTGGGTTTTAGGTTTTGTGCCAGCTACAAGCTTCTTAGGTTAGTTCTAAACATGTTGATGCAAAAAAACCTTTAATATGTGTGGATTTCTGTGCTTGGCAGAGTGCTATATTTCAGTTCGGCCTTTGCCAGGTTAGTATTGTTGTTACATGGATAAGAAAGGGCAATAAAAAGACCTACCGTATTTTCCGCACTATAAGGCGCATCGGATTATAAGGCGCACCTTCAATTAATGGCCTATTTTAAAATTGTTTTCATATATTGGGCGCACCGCATTATAAGGCGCATCCACTAGTTGGCGCTGCGCTAAAGGGAATGTCAATAAAACAGTCAGATAAGTCAGTCAGTCAAGCTTTATTAATAGAATACAAACCAGCGTTCTTACAACTCCCTCGCTGAAAACTAGGGATGCACCGATACCACTTTTTTTCAAACCGGCACGAGTACGAGTAATTCCATTTGAGTACGTACCGATACGAGTACTTATATAGGGGTAACTTTATAGTTTATACAGTCACACTGCTGTATCTCATTCATCCCATACCGTGTCGTCTTTTTGCCGTCTATCCCCGCTCTGCGATGCTAAGTTATTTTTACAACAGAGTGGTTTGAACACAGCTAACCATGGCTAAAATTAGCTGAATATGGACATGTTATACCTCATTTTAAAGCTTAGATTCTCCTCTATTCAGTCGCTAAAATAATTTTAAAGACAGATTGAGCATCTACACATCACCTGCGGAGATTTGCAATTACATACAGGAGGTAACACAATTAGCAACGGTTCTTCTTATGTTTTATCAGACAACAACTGCTTCACACTCCGCGCTTATATCATTTTCGGGACAACAAAAGGACAACTGCTTAAGTTTTAGGACTCACGTATGATTTGGGATGTCTGGTTGAGCAGAATGTAGAGCCAGATTTGCTTTTAAAACCTGTCACTTCGGCGATGCCCCTGGAATACGGTAGCCATAATTAACCAACATTGATCCATATATAAGGCGCATCGGATTATAAGGCGCACTGTCAGTTTTTGAGAAAATTAAAGGCTTTTAGGTGCGCCTTATAGTGCGGAAAATACGGTACATCTAATCATTTACACATCTAATGCTACAAACATGTGATGTGGAGCACAAAGCTAAGGGCAGCACTGTCAGGCACTGTCATAGCTATTGGATGTCCCGGTTGGCATAGTATAAGTTGAAATGAATTTTAGGATTTAAAGGAAAAGGTTTTGTACAATGAAAATGCTGATGTGCTAATAAATAAACATTAGTTTCTTTTTAACACCACCAGATGTCTCTAATTATAAAACTTTGTTCTAGTATTGGTCCTGATCTAAATGCATTCATGCAAAGAGTTAATGATTTATCTGTCAGCAGATTTGATGCAGATGGACTTTTTTCTTGGTATTTTTGTCTTATCTTAATTTTACCACAGACAGTGAAATGTATAATGTGGTTTATAGACAACAACACTATAGTCTTATGTCTTGGTCCCTACCTTGTTCCTACCTTGAGAACAATACAACCTAAATGTGCCTGATATGTTTTTTTTTCCCATTGTGAGGTGGTTTATACAGAAATGTTTTTATAACAGGTTTGCATTCTTCTAAGTCAAAACAAATCAGGGCACTTTGTCTTTGAGCTCCTGAAAAAAAACATGTATGTTCAGCATGGCTTCTGCATCCCCATATTTCCTGTTTATATACTGTCTAAAGACATACAGTATTTGTATATGTATCACAAGATGACAAGATTAGGGTTCTATTCCATTCACTTTGACCAGGAATCCTATTAATAACATGAATTTAGATGTTTTTAGATGACAGGACAAAGTTTTTTTTACATATTTGTTGAAATTTACAATGAATAATAGCATCTAGATCTGTGTTTAATTTGCTAAAGTGAACTTATTAAAGTAGGATTAGTGGTGACAAACAATTGACCTCTGCCACATGTCTGTAAATGCTTGTCCAGCATAATATAAACATTGAGAAACATGCAGCTTATATGCTTAACCTCAACTATAGACGCTAATCACTACATTAATAAAAAAGACTCATTGTTGATTTACTGTTACTTATGTTTTCTTACCGGGCTCTTAAGTACAGTATATATTACATACATATGGTTGATTGGTTGATGCTAAATCTTCCATAGAAAATGTATTATGGCCTGTTTTCTTGCACCGTTTTTTGGAATGCAGCCGTTCTGTTTACACACTAAAAGGATCTATACAATGATACAGGACAAACGCTGATTATAAAGACAATTGTCCACTTAACAAATAAGACTATTGGGTCACCTGTTTTTCACAGACAGTAGAAATTAAAGAGATTAAATCTGCCAATGTACAACTAAGTAGCAGCACAGCTCCTCTCTAAATATACTGTTCTTTTGAAGGAAAACTACAAGCTGCTGTGTGTGTGTCTCCATAAAAGCATGTTAATAATGTTTTAGTATAAATCTACCTTTATCTTACTCCTTCCATTTCCGACAGCTTAGACGCTTCACAGTAACAGAACTTTTCAATAAACCTCACTCTTGTAAATAGTTTGGAACGCACTATCAGAGCACTTGATTGAGCAACAATCAGAACGCCTCGGTTGAAGTTACATTGTCCGTAACCGTCTTTGTGTTGTGTTTGCAGGCGGCCTGTGCTCTCTGACCATCGACAAAGCTCTTCCAGAGGACGAGGGTCAGTACAAATGTATAGCAGAGAACTTGGCGGGGAAAACAGAGTGCTCCTGTATGGTGCTAGTGGATGGTAAGGACTCTTTCAGCTGCCGTCACATGTTTATACTGAGCACGTTTTGCTTTTGTACATGGCATGGTCTGCAATGATGCCATCAGCCCAACACACAAACACCTGACAACGTTTGATTTCTACCTGATCTATTTTCCACATATGATTCTTTCACTTTTTGAGACTACAACTCCAAATCCAGAAAGTCATGACGCTGTGTCAAATGTAAATAAAAACTGTATGCAAAGATTTCAAAATTTCATACACCAATATTTTATTCACATTAGAACATAGACAACATCAGGTGTAATATATTTTACCATTACATGAACAATACCATTTCTTGTTCTAAACTTTCTGTGCAGCTGTCAGGAAAGTCATTAGTAGGCATGCACCATTACTTGTCATGAAATTGTAATTTTATACCTGTGTTTTGTTTTTATTTACATTACAAACAGCTTCTCATTAACCAAAAGCTTTGCGCATCAGTTCCTAACATTTTAATTCTTGATATTTACTCTCTATATTTACTTATCAAACATTTTAAGACCGCTGGGTTAGAACAAGCTGTTTAAATGTGCACAGAAGCCTGTAGTTTCTCTGCTGTGAGGATTCCTCCTCGGCCTCAGCTGCTTTGGAGTTTCCTGCAATTACACAAAACTCTAATTCTTTATTTATCAAACATGTTCCTGGAAGCGGCTCGTTAGCAGCGGAGCTTACGGGAATGACATTAAGTACAAGCAAACATTACATTTTGTATCAAATTGTTCTCTCAAAATACTTTAATGAGCAAATTCATTAAAAATATCTCAAAAAGAGTTACTGAACTAAATTACTTGAGTAAAGGTAGTTACTTTCCACCTCTGTAATAAAAAAAATGATGCTCTAGAGACTGTTCTTATTCTCTCTCCCTTCAGGGGTAATTATCTGCCTTTTTCACTACATCCATAAGGCTTCTCTTTGGTCTTCCTCTAGGTCTCCTGTCTGGCAGTCTGGCCTCCCAAACTGAGAATTAACCAAAAATGATTTTTCCTTAATGTTTATTACAGCAGTACACGGCTGCACATTCAGCCTCATGCATCTCTCCAGATTGTTCAAATGTTCTTTATTCTGCTTTATGCTTTTATGAATATGCACTTACAGTAAAGTTTGTATTACTGATTATTATTAATATGAGTAATAATCTGCACAAAACCTTTACCACACTAATCAATGTAAACTTATTGCCTTAGGCCTTTGTTAAAGCATGGCTTTGGTGCTTTGATTTGTGCCCCAGTGAGGACGTTTTGATGAGTGTCCCTTTCAAATTTAGTTTTTTTGATAACTTTGCAGTGGCTTTTACCTTTTCTATGAAATTTGGCTAGGTGCGTATTTTATCACAAATTTTGATATTCTAAACACAAATCTAATATTACTTAAACTTTACCCTCTCTAACTAAATTTGTTACGTTGCTCCTGCTAAGTGACAAATGTGTCCTTGTAAACAAAACATCATAAAAAATGTATACATTCTTAATTTTTTCTACTTTTCTTTGCATAAATCTTTTAATTAACTTCAGCCCTGACCATAAATACCAAATATTAATTATAATTATTTTCAGAATTTTCACCCTTTTTATAATAGTATCTACATTTTTTATAAAAAACACACAAAAAACACTAATTTAGATTGATTTTTTGGAGTTATAAAAAGTTACAACAGTTTTAATGGGTTTTAATGGGAAATGTGTTTTAGAATGTACATAGCACAGGGAAAAATGATCCCTGAAAATAAATATTGTTGATAATCTTTGACAGACCCAAGGCTGTAATAATTAGTGACGGGTTAAACAAAACATTTTTTACTAACCAAAACCTGCTCATCCTTCCTACCTCTTGGAAACTACTGTCTGCTTGTTTTAGTTCAAAAACCTAACCCAGTCCTATATTTCACTGTCAGCGTAAAGATCCAGATCTGACCGGACAGACCCACTCAAGTCAAATTTCCACTTTGAGAGCCGTAGTAAAAGTTCTTAGTTTCATAGCTCCACTTGAACAAAATGTAACATGAACCACTGTAGACAAGATTTACTGATGGTTTAATTTTTCCTCCTCTCCTCTCTGTCTTTCTGTAGATCCAGCAGAAAACTCCCCGGCCGACAAGAAGTCCAAGAAGGCGACTCCGACCTCAGAGAGTGAGTTTCCAAAATATGCAGCTGCAGCCTCTTTCCTTTTGTCCCAATAAGGCTGTGCGGGCTGGGATGGCTGGTTCCCACACACACATGAACACAGCGAGAGGGCGGCCGGGCTATTTTCGAGTGCTCTGTGTATCATTGGAACCATCAGCGTGTATATCACTGTCAGATTATTATTCCTACCTCAGGACGATAAGACAACGTTTCCCATCAGCCCCCAGGACCTCTACCCCTACCTCTTTCTGCAGACAGGGAACAGCTTTGGCTCTGGTTTATGGCAGTATCTTAGGTTAGTTATTTTCTCCTTACATTTTAAAGTTTTACTTGACTTGTTTTAGTGGACGAGTTGCCCTTTGTGGGAAAAGACAAGATGATAGTTTTTTTATGGGAGAATGGTTGTTGAGAATAGTACTTCTCATAATCTTCTAACTTCTCTTCAAAGATGAGTATGTATGTTATGTTTGCCTCTCTCTGGTTGATTCTCCGGTGACTGTTGGTGTGTCCCACAGTCCAAAGGGAAGCTTGAATTGGTGCATAGTGAATACATGTGAAAGTAAATGGTTGTCTGTCAATGAATGCATGCATGTCCTGCGACTAACTGGCCATTGGTGCAGGGCAGGGATCCAAAAAATTGCCAAAAAAGAATCAATTTGCATCTGTAATAAGCCGCAACTAATTTTAATGCACAAAGGTCACTTAGCCTATAATGAAATATAGCCTGTGGATGGTCACTAATTATTGCAAACTAGCAAAGAACTGTGTTAAATTCTGCACTCATTGTCCTTTAACAGGCCCCTAAACAGCAGTGTAATAACAAAGCCACGCTCACTCTGAGAACTGGAGTTACATCCAGTAACTGTTTCATGGTGCTGTTTATTTAACTTATATGTGCTGCACTTCAAATCAGACAATAAAGGCTACAAACAGTGGTTTATTATAAGTCCACAGCATATTCTGTAAAACAGGGAGAAAGTTTTATTTTAAAGTAACAAGATGATGCAGATGCAGGTTGTTTCATAGTTGTCCACATATTCCTTTATTGACTTTACATAATCAAATGTCAGCTGCCCAAAGAGCTGCAAGGTCAGAGTTTAAGAGCCACATGTGCCTCTAAAGCGATAGGTTGCAGATGCCTGGTCCAGGGTGTACGCTGCTTGGCCCAAAGCAGCTGACATATGCTCCAGACTCTCAGGACCCCTTGGAGCTGTGTAGCCTTAATTGGGTGCAGAGGTGTGAAGAGTTTATGCATTAGGTGGGATGCACTACCTTGCACAGCAGCTAAATTCTTGCAGGATTTGCTTACAAACGTTAACGTTGTGTTGCTCAAGGAAATGTGTTTGCATTCAAATCACTGCTGCTTCAGCTAATGGTGTGGCAGTACTCAGTTTTAGGTTTGTACAAAAATATGGCATTCTTTTGATTGGCTAAAATAGGTTGTTACTTCATCCAATCACCACGTGGTTTTCAACTGCTATCTGCAAAAGCTATGGAAGAACACCAACACTGCAGAAAGTTATACATTATAGATGCGTCTTTCATAATGAAATTTAGATTATAAGAATCTGTTGGTCTGTTGGCTGTTGTTGAAAAATCATACTGAGGCAAAGTGTCTCTTCCAGCACTGGTTCCATCTGCTTACACAGTTGTATAAATCTAAATGCCATACTGCACAGGTAACTCCCATTTTCAGCTGTTCATAATCAGAGAAGAAGAGGTCATCCAAAACATCTTTTTAAAAAGTTCCTTCTGTTTGCACTTCTGACAAAGACTGAGGCCAAATTTGATTTTGTAGTTGTTTCTTTTTGGCATCTAGATGTGGCTACTTTTTGAAGTTGCTTCAGACCTTATCCAGGATCCTTCCTCAGTTCTTATTCAGTGGTGTGAAACCTCAAGCTTATAAACACTTCAGAACAGTTCTTACCCATGGCTAATAGTTTCAACCAAGTGTTAACTCTGTTCCATCCCGAGGATTGTCTGGGGTTATTGCCATCTCTGTACTGAGGGCTGCCCCAAGGCACTTAACACCTAACGCCTTAACAAAATACACTAGTGATTGCACAGTGTGTTAGCAACCTGTGAGAAAAGCACAGTGTAGAATTGAATTTTAATGTACAAACAGCAGGGCTGGACAATATGATAAAATCAGCTCATATGCAACTATTTTGAAGATTATAGTCTACTATTTTGATATAATAAGTGATATTTTGATATTATTTTGACATTCATTCATTTTCTACTGCTTATTCCCATTTGGGGTTGCAGGTGACTGGAGCCTATCCCAGTAACTTTGGGCCGTAGGCAGGGTACACCCTGGACAGGGGCCAGCTTGTCGCAGGGCTGACACAGAGACGAACACAGACAGACAACCATTCACTCTCACATTCATTCACTAGGGTCAATTTAGAAGTCGGAAGAACCCGGTAACATGGGCAGGACATGCAGACTCCACCCAGAGAGTTCGTGTGCTGGGAGGCGAGAACGCTAACCGCTCTGCCACCGTGCACCCATATATGACATAGTTAGCTTAATACAGTTTAATACATTAAAACAGAAATATAGTACCTGTACTAATTAAAAGTAAACATCAAAACTTCACAAAGACTAAAGTAGGACTAAAACAAGGGTAGATGAGGACTAAATTTAGACACTTTTATATTTTTATTTGATCACAGTAAAAATATGTATTGTTTTGATTTAAGGTTTTGATAGGAAAATTATTCTGACAGTGCAATTCTCTGTAACAAACCATACAATTATTGCAATACATTCATTTGCATTCATTCAAATCACAATAACAATGAATTTACGATAGAGTTTAGTTTATTATTTATTTAACAAACTTCAAACTTCTTTCAAGAGAAAATGCTTTACACCAGATTTAGGTACAGCTAGTTTCCCTCTGCAGCCCTAACATACAGTATGTTCAGGTAAAAGAAACATGACTAGCCAGATGGTCTTTTACACCAAATTTCCTTAGGACAGCTTCCCAAGAGAGTATTCACAAAGGCACTTTAGATTTTTTGTATATCTACCAGTACCTATTTTTATAAAACAAATAAAATATAAGTTAAAATCTTCTCACCATTTCTTCAATTTATAGACAAGGACATGTCCTGGCAGTATGACGATAGCTGTTCACATGCTCTTTACTCATTACACGTAGGTTGTGGCAATGCACTCCTAACATAAGGCTAAGAGGGCAACACAGAGGGAAACAGAACTGCATATTTGTGGACGAAGAAATTTACCAAGCTAAGAAAGAGAAGCAAATATTACATAACATGTGGAGGAAAGCCAAACATGTGTCTCACCACATGATCTTATTCAACAGATATAGCATTTTTAATCTCAGGGTTGATCCTAAAGCCATGTCTAAGTCATTTTAAAGGACACTCATTAATCCATACGCAGCAAAGATTATCAGGATGCAAGCTAGGTTTTACATGAATCCAGGAGAGCAGTGAGGGGAAAGAAAAACATTTAGCTTCATGATTTATAACCTGCATGGTTTAATAATAAGGAACAAGCATACATGCAACTATAATTTTTAATTTAATAGGCAACTGTGTACCTCTGTAACTGCTGAATACATTAATATGTATCCATGCATCAGTTGCACAAAGACTAGGAAGAAATAGGAATGAGATGTTATCAGTGTAAATGGGAGGTCGGCAAGTGGTCAGTGCATTTCCTGTCTCCACTTTTAATTATTTGTGTTTCCATTGCACATGTAGCAATTTCTGTTATGAAATAATGAGTAGCCAAAATACTTCAGTGTAGCCACTTGAGAGGATGTGATATGTAACTACAAACAGGCTAGTTTGTGCAAATTCTTTAAGTTTGAAAATGCGAACTGCAACTCCACTGCTAATGGGCTTTTCCTTCTGTGATCACTGCTATTATAGTACATTTATTGTAGCAGTTGTGTTTCAGATAACGTTTGTGTCAGACCATGATTAGGCATACATTATATTTTCAATACTGGTGGTCACTGATCGGCAAACAGCCAGAAATGTCTGCAGAATTTAGGCTTTTGTCAATGTTTTATCAATTATCAACTTTTTACCTTAATTAAATAGCTCCAGAGTCAGTGTGATGGCTAAATGAGTTGTTGCAGGGTGAACAGAGCTTACTTCAACTCCCCTGGTGTATCTTGGCGAAAAACCAGCCTTGCAGGAATGGGAATGTCCCTGAAGTTTTGGATCTTGCAAGAAAGCAACACCTCTTGGTTAGCCATTAGCCTGGCTAGTAGGACAGTAGACTGTCCTACTTGCTTTTCACAAGCAGGACAGTCTGGTTCCCCTCTCATGGTGGCGCATTTCTCTAGGTTCAATTTGTAAATGGCCAATGACAGCCAGTTATCTGCAGCGCGTCTTACGAAAGCGGAAAAGCAAACTAAGGTAGCACTAGCTACCGAGCTAATTTAATAACTTCTCTGACCTGATTATCGTTGTTTAGTGCTTTCCTTCATCACCTGTTGGTTCTGCTGAAGTCCGCGTTATTGTCTGGTCCTCTGTGGGATTTTTTTATTTGTCTTATTGCCATTTTAACAACAGTTATGTCTTGTTGACATGCAGTGTAATGAACGCATAAAAACCCCTGACTTTTTCAACAAATCTTTGTACAACTGGCTTCTGCTGCTGTCCCCATTCAGAAATAAGTACAGAGCTGCTCATAATGAGCCGTATTCTGGTGTTTTATTAAAAAAACAAACAATCAAACAAAAAAACAACAACATAGGAATCCATGTTTGTTTGGGTCAGCAGTGCACAACTTATGTCCCACCCTTCGTTTCTCTGATTGGTTACTCCGCCTGTCATTGTTCCACCTCAGAGACGAAATGTTACTGAAGAGGTACCAGACTTCTTTGTATAGAATAGGAAAAGAGTTTGTCTGGCAGGCCAGGCTAGTTAGCCATAACAACAAGCCAGCTATTGCTATATTTCTTAGATGTTGGTCATGGCAGCATGGCCAAAAAGGCAGTGGAAACCTTCGTACATATACGAGTAGGCGAAAACAAGAGTCAAGTTGAGAGATAGTGCTTTACTTCAAAATGTAGGAGGAGCGCCGTAAAGGAAAATGCAACCAATACAGCAAAGAAACGATGGATAAATACTTTCTTCTTTCCTTTTGATTGTTCCATTCTTTTGGGGTCACCACAACCAATCATCTGCCTTCATCCATCTCGGCCCGTCTGGTATGGGAGTCATTGAGGATTTGCATGTTTAATTGGACATAGGTGCTGCAGGCCTCTCCATTTATCTAGGCTTGGGACCGGCACAAGTACACTCTTTTGTCAATAACCCCAAGTTATTACGTTCTTGTGACTGTTGCGTGCATGTACCAATTATGTGCACTCAGTCCCATTCATTCTAAAGGCATAGTTGTTCATACTGAATCATCTGGAGTAGAAACAAAATGGTTTTCAAACAGTACCTCAAAATAGTTAAAATAAATTATTTGGTCTACTAATATTAAAATGCAGATTTCTTATAGACAGACCAATATTTTTGTATTGTACCTTGACCTCGCCGCTTATTTTTCTGCAGTCTTCCTTAGAAGTGTCACGAGATGTTACTGTGACGTGTCTTGTCAGCTGATTTAAACAGGTTTTGGCGCTGTTTTCCTACCTTGTGTCGTGCGACCGAACTTGATTTATATTAAGGAGACACAGGCGGATCTTTCAAAACCTGAAAAAAAGGAACATAAAACAACGCTGAGAAAGAAACCGCCAAAACATGCACATGAGCAACAAAATGTCAAACAGAACAAGAACAACTTAAATCAACAATAGAAAAATATGAAACATGTCAAGGTACAATACAAAGATATTGGTCTGTCTATAAGAAATCCACATTTTAGTATCTTAAAAAAGGGGACTAAACTGCTTGGAGTTAAATCACATGGCAGTTTTGGTGGAGCCTGATTGGATAACTGTGCCTTGGGTTTGAAATTAAAATTTAATTTCCCTATTGATCCAATTTTTTTCTTCTGAGGGGGGTAGTGCACGGTGCCGAGTGGTTAGTGTTTTTGCCTTGGGTACTCTTGGGTACTCTGGCTTCCTTCACCATCCAAAGACATGCTTGGGTTAGGTGAATTGGTGACAAAAACCCAATCAATTAATGTTTCTTCCAAACTGAAAATTTAATCAAACTAGGTTCATTTTGTGGTCAGGGCATTTCCTCTTTCATAATTATAAACAAGCCAGTACCTGTCCGATATTACACTGTTGTGTTCCATTCAGAGCCGGCACAATAGGATAGGCAAGGCCAGAGCTGAATGGGGGCCCCCAAGTATTGTCATTTACCTGTACAGTAGTAAACAAGCTGTTGCAGAAAAGGAAAAGAAACCACAAGTGACTGAAGTGAATTCACCTTAAAAGGCCCTATCTGGAGAGAATTCAAATCATAAATAGTAGCCAGCCTAAAATATTATTTACCATCAAAAATGCACCAGAAAACAGTGAATCACATATGTTTTGTTCAAACTTCCCCCCTATGTTATGCATACACAGTTTGGGATATGATGCAAAAGGAGAGCTTCTATTAAAGCTTAGTCAAATTTGATCAAATGCTCCTTGTTACCATATTTATTTTTTTTGGCTGGGGTGGGATTTCCAAAAAAAAAAAAAAAAAAAAAAAAAAAACTTTGGAGGGCCTGAGTTGTCTCTCTTGCCTAGGGCCCCTATAGTGTCCCGAAAAGGCTCTGGTTTCATTTAATACATGCCTTCGTGGGGTCACTTCGGGCTGCGCCTCACTGGACAGAGCTGACATTTTGTGACCCGTACATGAAACTGTTAATCTGTGCTGCAGGAGCAGTTTAGTGGATGTTTTTGTGCGCAGTGGAAAAAGTGCACCTTATCTTTATGATCCACTCTAAATCCTCCCTTGGTCTATGCACAGTGTGTTTACAACTGCTCTCGTCCCGGTCCCAGCTCACGTTTCTGAAACCTGAGATAGAACCACTGAATAAACATGCTGCCACACACTTGAACAAATGGAATGCATCATTCACAACTGGACTGATGTGGTTAATGGAATAAGTCGATGATTTGGTTGCATGTGGTGCCTCATTGAGTTTAATTAAGCTTTTCTAATAACATACAGTGGGTAAAATTAGTATTGTCAACATTTTTCTCAACAAATATATTTCTGACATGGCTGGTTTATGGTGGAATTATGTTCTTTCCACTTTGGATGATGGCCCCAACAGAGCTCACTGGAACATTCAGAAGTTTAGAAATCCTTCCGCAACCAATGGCGTCAGCATGTTCTGCAACAATAGGGTTCAAGCAAAGGTCTCAAGAGATCCCTTTGCTTTCTGATCACTGATTTCAGATGATGTCTTCAGTTTCCATGCCTTTTTGCACCTCCTGTTCTTTGTGTGTTAAATACTTTCCCCCGTCATTTAATTTTATTACACATAACTTCATTTCTGAATTTATTTTGTATTAGTTTCTTTGTATGTTTGGATTACTATGGGGTTCGATCCTCACTACCAGCCTTGCATACTGCCATTGTGTTTTTGGGCAAGACACCTTTTCGGTATGAATATGTTTGTGTGATTGGTGGTGCTCTGAGAGGGGGTAGGGGCCGAATGGCAGCAACATGTATGTCAGTCTGCTTCAGGGCAGCTGTGGCTACAGATATAATGTCACTAAAGACCTGTGAGAATTGACTTGGGAAATGGATGTTTAACCAAATCAGTTGCTACAATTTATTTGTGCTGTGTCAAAAACACACAAAAGAAACTGTCACAAGAGGATTGGTGTACAGATTTTTATTCTCCTAGATGATATCTGGCCAAAGTCAATGTTCGGTGACTGCCTAAGGTAAAATAGGGCTTGACATTATGTTGCCTTTTGTCAAGCCATATAACATGTCAATCATTTTAATTAAGGATGCACCAGTGGCATGAACCCTGTCCCTAACCCTAACCCTAACCCTAACAGCCGATGTTAACCTGTTGCACTCCTCTATATTTGCCCAAATATCCACCCCTGAGTGGATTTGTAAATTGAGTTCCGTCTTCAGTTTCAGATGATGTAATAGAGACATGAATGACTTCAAAACAGTTTTTATGAAGAGGATTTCCTTTGTTTCCTTTATGCAAAAAGTAGACATGCAACACCCAAATAATATATTGCCACTATATCGGTTATCAGCCAAAACTTTGTACAGTATTGGTATTAGTATCTGAATAGAATTTCCATATCGGTGGATTCTAATTCATAATTTTAATCATTTTGCTAAGTGTCGTGAAGTAAATGTGAGATATGGTCTGTAAGTTGAACTGAAGACACTCCTGACACTTTTCAGGCTGCAGACATGACAAACTGCAAACATTGTCAATTTACTTTTGATGTGTTTTGTTTGATTGCCTTTTCTTAGAAGAACTGGCCCTCTGTTCTTTGCTCTGGCAGCATAAGGTGACAAATAGAAGTGTCTTTTGGATCACTCCTCTGGTGCTATATTTAGTTCTGACGTCGGTCTGTCTTAGAAATTCAATTAGTATTAATAGGATTTAATATGATATAAACCAGACTTAGCTACCGTTAAAGTGTTTCTCAAACACATTACACTTTATACTGGATTTATTCAAAGGTACGGTGTGGAGTTTTTGGCCTAAGTTGGTGCTGAAATTTCAGATTGTAATTCCCCTTATTCTAACAGTTAGCAGCTACAAATACCGTAAAAATGTGTATATTGGAAATTGGTCTCTTTTTGGGTTTTGTTACTAGGATGGGTAACAAAATGAATTTTATTGCATATGTTTGGAAAAAAAACAACAACAAAAAAAAAACATTGGTAACATTCTTGAATAACTCATACCATTTAGCATTAGTTAAGGATTAGCCACCAGGTCATTCTATTATTTACAAAGCACAACTGCAACATTAACATGCATTTATAAACATTGTTATTAATGTTTAATTCTTGAGTAATTTGATCAAGTAAAGCAATGCCAGTCAGTGTTGATCAAGTTAAATACATATTTATGAATTAGTTATTACTGCTTAAATGTCCCTTATTCTGCTAAATTGAATCTTTTGAGCTTTTAACAATGTTATGATATTGTTTGCACCTCAGAAACATAACTGGAGGAATATTTTGTTTAATTAATGCATTTGAGTTACCCTGTTATGCAGCCCACCTGCTGCATCCTTACAGACCTGAACTATGATCCTATAGATGAGCTAATGGACTAACTCCTGACACATGTTGCCTGTCCGTCCTGGGAGAGGATCTCTCCTTCAATATGGGCTCCATAAGGTTTCTTCTTTCTTTTCCCCACAGCTGTTTTTTTTTAGGAGTTTTTCCTTACCGAGAAGGAGGATTAAGGACAGGAGTGTCCTGGGTCTGTTTAGTTTAGTGTAGTTATTGTTTGTGTTGACTGTGTGTTATGTCTGCTTGCGACTTTTGTTGTGATACTGGGCTACATAAATAAAATTGAATATATTGTTATGCTGAGCCTGTCCCTTTCTCAAGAGCTGAAAACACTCAGCCTCTCTCCATACGTAGACACTTCTCATCTGATTCTGATAATTTTAGCGCTTACATTACCGTCACTACGAAGCAGTCAGCTCATTAAGCTATCTGTTAGCTTCATGTTACTAATAGCCAAGCTAATTAGCAATTTAATGCTTGGTCCATTCCCCATAATTTTCACAAGGGGGGACAGACCTAATCCAAGCATTCTCTGCAAAGTGAAAGTAACAGCTCCCCAAAATGAGATGTTTTACATAAATATACAGCACATTATTTTAAGTTCTAAAACATGAAATACAAATGCAAATGTGTCCAGTGTGTCCCATGTGTCCAGAGCAGTGAACAGTTAAAAATGTTGGAAATGTTGTTGTGTGCCGTGAAGTCTTCCTTTGGGCATTTAATCTTTTTTCAAACTAAGAGTTGAACATTATAACCTAAGAAGTGTACTTATGTTTGAATCAAGACAAATGTTAAGCAAAAATGTCTTTCTGTTTAAGGAGTAAAATTATGGGATGATCCTAATGATGGATTTGTTTGTGACATATTTATATTGGCTAATTCTGAGATGTTTGATGCTTTGTGTAGGATGGGCTCAGATACCCAGGATGCTTCAGCCCAATTCCTTTTGGCTGAGACTTCCAAAGTTGAGAAATACTGTATTGCATATGTTTGTGAAGAAGCATTCATTCATTCAGTCAAGATCCTGGCTCAAGAGTAAGGCCCCTGTGTGGGCGCTGCACTGCTTCTTACAGGTTGCCCCAGCAGCAGTGAAAGATCAGTCAAATGCAGAGAACAAATTTCCCTACGAGTACAACTATACCTTAGCTTACCGCATTAGCTCTGACTAGAATATTTGCCCACATTAATGCACTCCTCTCATGTGTCTCCATGAGTTAGCCCTGGTATAAAGTTGTGGATGTGTGTGATGAAGCTCCGGCCTCTCTCTGACAGCGGGCCTCCCTAACACCACTTCCTTTTAAGGCCGTGTTTCCCCGACTGGGCCCAGACTGTTTTTCCTTCCACACCGCACACTCAAACACTCCGCCGCTCTCCTTTTAAGAAGCTCACTGTCCGCAGTCTCCGGGGGCCCTATTTTGGAAGAGCTTTCTGCCTCTTGAAAAGCATATGAATGTATTGTCCTCTTGTTAAAACTGCTAATATAAATGGGCATACTGGGCATACATACACAACACTGTTCTTACAAGCCTATAAAAATGAAACTTGGCGAACTTGGACATTAGCAATATGTGTGTGAGATGTTGTGAGACATGTTCAAGACAGACCTACGTAGCATCAGGATGGAGAGGAAAGATTTAAGGAGTGACTTTGAAGGTTGCATGGTTGTTGGTGCTGGATGGTCTGTTCAGAAACTGCACATTTATTGGGATTTTTCATACACAAACAGGTCCAGGGTTTACAAATTACCCACAGAACTGCCATTTTGCATATTTTAAATTTTTCTCCCCATTTTTTGTAAACCCTAGAGATGGCTGTGTGGAAAAATCCAAGATCATCAGTTGCTTTTGAACGTCTTAATGCCTAAATATTCAGTTGCTGCCATGATTTGTATTTAGAAGCTTTACAACATGTTTATTTAATGTGGTCAGTGAGTGTATAAAATTGCCATAGACCTAGAATAGATCCTTAGACTTCTAAAGCAAATGCTAACTTAAAGACAAAGCAAATAAGAAGCTAACAAAGCTGCACTTTATCCGTCATATTTTCATAATTGTGGTTAGCATCTCATCTATGTTAACCTGGCCTGCCTGCCCAACCCGCTTTCTGTAGAATAGAAAAAATATTTATCTGGCCAGGCATGCTAGATCTGCAGTGTTTTATGAAGAGCAAAACAAGGGTGACCAGATTCTTAGAGCCAAAAACTGGGACACACATTTTTTTCACGTATTTTGGTGCATTTGAACTCACCAAGTAACAAAAAAGCTTCTGAAATCTATACAATTTTCTGTCCTGTAATTCAACGTACATAAAGCTGGGGCTTAAGTTTTGAATATATTGGCAATTTATTAATGAAAATAATGACAGTGGAAATAAAACTAGTGACAAATGTGTTTCTAGTTTGCTATGCTTTTCTAGTTAGTTAAAATAGGGACAACTGGGACATGGTTTGTTGAAAATTGGGACATGCGAGTGGTTTTACAGACATGTCTTGGGACAAGGAGCCTAAAATTGGGACTGTCCCAGTTAAATAGGAACGTCTGGTCACCCTAAGCAAAAACTCTAGCTGTTTAGCTGTTAGCATCAATGGCTAATGTTAGCTCTAATTGCTATTACAAGAAATGGTCTGTCAGCTAACATGCTAACAAAGAGCTCTAACTAATAATCATCAAAGTATCTAACGCTAATGATGTAGATTATTACTCATTGGTTTGCTTGTTTGTTGACAAATTGCTGTGCTTCAGCTAACTTTATGATCATCAGGACCTGAACTTTGGCCTTTTGTCCAAATATGCATTTATTTCTCCAGCAATACAGGAAATGCGTATTTGCCAGACAGTGCTTGCTAAATGAAGAAATGCAGAAGTCTGAAATCTGCTTTAGCTTGGTACTTGAGACCAAATTCCGAGACATTGCTTACAAGAAATTGATAATATGGATGTGACTTATGGTTAAAATATGTTGTCCTATTTGGTCAGCAGTGGCTTTTGTCAGCTCCTGCATCAGTAGGATGTGCTCTGTTGAGTTATGATGTACCCACTCCAATCCTGTAGGGGAGATCGGGTATGGTGTTTGAGCATCATAACTCAGAAGTTATTCATTGTTAGAGCTCAAACTTTAATTGAAATAAACCATGTTTGTCAGCTACCCACATGGGCCCCTGTAAGACATTTGCAGTTTATGTGCCTGACTGTCAAATACAAAGTAGGGGTGAGTTGTGACACCAGGTCGGTAGAGGTGTAACTGACTGAAAACTGCTGAAATAAAGTTTACAAGATCTGATTTACGCAAGAAAAATAAAGATTTTCAGCCTGTACTGCAGAAATAAAAAACACATTTGTTCAAAAAACATCATGTGTCTATGTGCATACATGTGGTGCACACCTACTATTTTCTTTCCAAGTCTAGCCCAATTTATTGGTAATTTAGATGTTAATTTGAATGTTTTCTAAAATAATACTTTATAATACTAGTTCAATTATAATCATTTTATCATAACAAAAGTTTAGAAAGATGTAATCTAGACTTGTTTTATCAATAATAATACTTTATAATATTGTGTTTTAGTCCAATTATAATCATTAAAAAAAAATGGAATTAAAACAGATCTGTTGCCTATATCAGAAAACACTGTATTTTCTATTGGGAGTAAGTATTACCCATGGGTCAAACTCAATTGTACTTTTGGTCAATACTAAACCAAAAGTAATCCTTGAATGCTGAAATTGTGTTGCAAAATGAATTTTTTGGTCCTAAAAGGCACAGTGTTGCTCACTGAGACATGAAACTTCTCCTGTGAGGTCAAAACCCAACAAATGTTAAAGACAGGACTCTCTCTCTTTCTTCTGTTTGCTCAAACTGGTAGTACAACTATTATTATCAAATGATTCTATGACGCTAAGAGTAAATCAAACTCAGAATGAAAATAGCCAGCTGATCCTCTTCACACAAACACCATTATTCAGTCCTCTCTCAGTTTATTGGTATTTATTGGAGCTTGTGGAAAATGCTGACCCCTGTCTCAGATGAACATAGTTAAGCCCCTTCCAAAACTTTGAGTTGCATTCAGAATTCTTGTGATGTTTCTTGGAGGACGTCCAAACAGAACAGACACCTGCAGGATTCTTCACTTTGAGTCATCTCCTCTCACCGCTGCTGTTTATAATGTGGCACAAGTTAGATTTGTAAGAAAAGGCTTTGAGATCATTCATTTTTGTTTCTGCAGAGAGACCAGTTAAGTGATTTAAGTCCCAGTTTGTATGTATTTCTGCTTAAGTTTTCCTCTAGTTTGGATTTGGAACACCATTGGGATCCAGGAATGTTTTTTTAAAGATTCTGCATTACTATATATTGCAAAACATGATACATTTTAGGTAGGTTCTTTTCTATTGTGGGATAAAATGGCTGGTCGTCTCAGTGGATAGAGCATTTACCCCTGAATTAGTAGAGTATAGAGATACCATTGTGAAGTTTTAGTCCATGGATTTTGTCAATGTAAAGTGGCAGAGTGGGTAGCATTCCTCTCCAGTTTCTTTCCACTGTCCAAAGACATGAATGTAGAGATGAATTGGTGAATCTAACTTTACCATATGAATGTTTATGTCTGTATAGTTGATGTTTGGAGGTGTAACATCTTTATTTTTGACCTTCGGTGTGACACACCTTTGAGATTGAATACAAATAAGAATATTAAATAATAATTTTCAAATACAATTCAGTTTTATAAAAAGTGTAAAGAAAGCTTTTCATAAGAAATGTATAATTAAGTATAACTGGTATTTCTACATGTTTTAACAATGTCTTGCAGTGTGTTTCTGTCACACCACAGGACATTCACTACAATTTGGCCATTTGAATTCTTGCCATAAAATATTAAACATGTCTGTTGTGCCAGCTTGAAACATATATCCCTGTCCCATCCTAAACAATGATATTTAAAGGACCCATATTATGCAGTTTTTTGTGTCTTTTAAATTAATTTAGGACACCTCTAGATCAGCAGTAATTATTGAAAAAAACCTATTTGAAGAAACTCATCATTTGACTCTGTGAGAAACGCTCAGATTAGGTCCCTGTCACTTTAAGAGCCCAGCTGCTGTCATGGCCTTTCATGTGCTGCTGCAACCCTGCAGTCCACGGTGGGTTTGTTTGGTTGCTGCGGGGGAGGTGTGAGCTGAACGGGACTGGGCCGTGAGGGGCAGAGGCGTGGTCAGGTGGAAATGGCAGACATCAGTGAAACAGGACGTCTCTGTCCTTTCAGGAAGTCAGCGTAAATAAATACAGGATTACTCAAACAAAAACAGAACTGCAGGTCTGTTTTGATGCAGGAACAACATTAAAACATGGTAGAAAGCTCAGAAAAGTTGATTTTGCATAATAGGGCCCCTTTAACATTCAGAATTTTTTTTTGTGAAAAATACAATTGTCACACTACAGGACACCAAACTGACACACATTAATCGTTTTTGAGAAAATTAGGATTTTACTAAAATTATTTTTTTTAAAAACATCCCTTTTAGCCTTTAGCTCACAGCCTTAACTCCAGAGGTCTCTCTGGTCTATAAATGATAGATGGGGTCCTGAAGGTTTTGTTGCACCTGCCTTTTTAAAAGCCTGATTTTTCAAGTCACACTATAGGACACCATTTTGATTATGATTGAACTTATTTTAATTTAGATTGTAGAATTCAGGTGGAGTTAAAAGTGTTGTTTAATACAAATATTTGACCTTACAGATTAATGTTAACCCCCTAACCCAGACAATGTTAACATCTTTTACCAAATCTTTTCTATTGATTACGGCCCAAAGCTGTAGAGATGAATAAAAGTCCTACTGCTATGACCTTAGCGACCCCTCTGTAGTAACTTTTCATCAGTTCATTTATCATATTGCAGTATGAAGCCCCCTGGACAGTGAGCAGACAGCCAGTGTGAAGCTGGTGCAGAGGTGATGATGTGATATAGATACTGTCTCCACATAGGAACAGCTCTGCGATGACAGAGCTAAAGAGTCCACTATCAATCTCTCAACACACCAACAGCTTGTTCTGTTCATATTCTGCTATTAATAAACCCCCTACTACTACTACAACTACTGTAATACTTATATATCTGCATCTGTTAGGTTGGTCAGGTACAGATTAGGGCTGTATGAAGGTTGTTTTGTCTTTATTACAAACATTTTTTTTAGGCAATAAATTTATGTAACTGAATTTTTGGTAACACTTTAGAACAACTCACAATATGTAGAATTAGTTGAGTATTAGTTAAGGATTAGTAACCAGTTTATTAATTGTTTACAAAGCATTACTTCAACATAAATGAACACCACTGAGTTATAAACATTGTTATTGCTGTTGAATTTTTGAATTATAAGCTCAGGTAAATCAAGACAAAGTTAGAAACGTCAGAGTCAATAGTATATATAAACAAGGTAGCTATAAACTATTTCTTATTAATATATTGTTAATTACATATGTATTAATGCTTTATTGCTGCCTAATAGTGGTGAGTTATTATAAAGTGTTACCTTTTTTTTTATTTTTTTTTATTTTGTGAGCTTGTTTTCTTTCTTTTACCTCAAATTCTGATGAAAATTTCTGTGAATACAATTTTATAAGCCAAATACAGTGTATAAAATGCAATGGAAAATACCCCAGTGTAAAAAAAAAAATAAAAAAAAATATGGTCTCTAAAAATTCAGTGTCCCAAACTGGCAGAAGCATGGCCAGCTTGCCACGGTAAATTGAAAGAACCATGACTGTAAACTTCAAGCCTGATTGGCTGGACTAAAGCAATCAAGTCCTAAATCTCACATCGAACTAAGCCCTCTGGATTTAGGAGTTTAAACACTGTATTTGGCTTATGACCTGAAATTTTCATCAGAGTTTGAAGTAAAAAAAAAAAAAAAAAAAAATCAGCTCACAAAATTCAATTGCAAAAAAAATTCAGTTACATAAATTCATTGTCTTAAACAAGCTTTTGTATTAACGACACAAAGCAACCTTCATAGGCTGCGCAACAAAAAAACAAAAAAAAAACAAAAACATGCAACATATAAAAAGTCGTAGTAGAGTAATGAAGTACAAAATGATTAGCAATATTTTGATATACTATAGTTAAATTAAAGCAGAAATATAAGTCCATGTATTTACCAATCAAAACTTTTAGACTAAACCGGGATTAAAACTAAGGTTAAATCAGGACTAAAATAAGGAAATGACGACTAAATCTGGACATTTAAAGGTGCCCTGAGCCGTATATATTTTTCATATTTCATAAAAATTACCCACGTGTCACCAGTTATGTATGGAGGACCCTGAGTGCCACGCGAAAAGGAATAATGCTTTTATTAAAAGAGTTTTTAAAAGAGCCTTTAATAAATGGATTACTAAATGCTTTTATTAAAAGAGTTTTTAAAAGTTTATTTAATAAAGAGATTGCTAAATACTTTTATTAAAAGAGTTTTTAAAAGAACATTTAAAAATTGGATTACTAAATGCGTTTATTAAAAGAGTTTTTAAAAGAGCCTTTAATAAACGGATTACTAAATGGTTTTATTAAATGAGTTTTTAAAAGAAGGATTAATAGCGTTATTCATTAATCCATTTAGGAAACTGATTTCTAAATGTATTTACAAAACCTTTTCGAAAAAGCATTTGCAAAACGTATTAGCTTCTCCGATTAGCTTCTCCTTTTAGCTTTTCCGTGGCGTTCCTGGTCCTCCTGGCTAAAGTTAAATAAAAGAAAAAGCAAAGCGATGTAATGAGCTCTGTGATTGGTCAGAGCTACTCGCGCTCTGATTGGCCAGACAATACTGGTTCTGCGCTAACTACTTCTGCATTCGGATAAAGGAATGATCCATTGATCCTCTTTTAAAAACTCATTTAATAAAACCATTTAGTAATCACTTTATTAAATAAACTTATAAAAACTCTTTTAATAAAAGCATTATTCCTTTTCGCGTGGCGCTCACGGTCCTCCATAGATATGATGTAAACATGTTAAAATCAAATATTAGTTTTACTGATAACAATAGTGCAGCTGATTTATTCACATTTTTTGTTTTGGTTTTAAAACTGTATTGCACGATCATCCAATCAGAAAAGCAGAAAGACTGGCAACCCACAGACCATTGTTTTTATTTATGCTGCAGTACCGCTGTCAAACCAGTACGAGCACTTATACTGCTTCCAGTACCTTTAAATAATTTAATTTTGTCACAGCACATTTTTAACGAAAGCTGATTTTGACAGTCTAAGCTCTGTCAGATGAAAACCATAGTGTTATTTTGATATATTTTAGTTTCTTGCAATATGGATTTTGCTGATATCACAGTAACGATACATTTGTAGTTGTAGTTGTAGCAGTGCATGTCTTAACAGTCAGTACAGCACAGCACAGTTCTGTCACAAGTAACATCCAAGGTGTACTATGTAAATGTAATATCAGTCAATAAAAGTCAGGGCTCTCACTTTTATGTTTCTTGTTTGGTTGAAAGCTCTTTCAAGTTGCTAATGCTACTCTAGTGGGAGTGTTGGTGGTGACACTGGTCTCTAAAATACAGTTTTTTTACCCTAATTTATAAAAAGTATAAAGATGTGTAGAATCATAAAAATCTCCAATCAGTTAGCGTTTGTTAAATGATTTTAGAATTAAATCGCGCACTATTTCCTAGCACTCAAAATAAAGGGGTGTAGGAAGTTATTAGGTCTGGATATATATTACTGTCCAAAGGGTCTGTATAGATTTTTTTTTTCCCCTATTGGTCGAGGAATTTACAATATGGTTTATATTTTATTATATTTTTTGTTGCTTATTTGGAAAAATGCATTATTTGTGAAATATGTTTGCTGTGAGTTAAATCTAATGCATTTCATAACATTTTTTGCATGCAGTGGTGTATTAGTTGAGGTTTTCCTAGATTTTATTATATCTTTGTTTCAGAATCATGAGTTTATCCCTATATATTGTATCTTAATGCCAGATTCTTGCCAGTGCACAGCCTTATAGGTGACTATTTCTGTATTAATCAACACAGGCAGTACACTTTACTTTTTCCTTTTTACTATTTCCTATTTAAAATGATTTCAGACTCTCTTATTTGCTGCATAAAGATAAGTTAAAAACTCCTCTACCTCTCATTTGAGGACCTGTCTGTCATTTTTGTTCAGTTTGCCTGAGGTTCCCTGAAAGCAGAAATAACTTTGTGTTGGAAAGAGCTGTGTTTATCTTTCCATCAAGGGGCGGAGTTAAAAGAACACAGCACATATTTACAGACTGTACATTTCATATTTCTGATTCAGATTCTTCCCCTGCAGCCGTCTGAATAAAGAGCTATTTTTGGGATGACCTTATACGGGCAATAGGACTCTCCGTCTCCCCCACATTCTTCTTCTTCTGCTCTTCTCTGTATACGCTGCTTTATGCATTGTGAAAATATGTGGACACCAGACCGTATCCTCCCTTTGACCTCCAGTCTAATGTTATATCTGTCTGACTTTTTGTATGTGTTTTTTTTTTTTTTTTTTTTTTTCAACAGGTGAAGCCAGGATAAAGAAGCCAACACCAAAAACACC
Source organism: Bostrychus sinensis (assembly GCA_020698575.1). NCBI lineage: Eukaryota > Metazoa > Chordata > Actinopteri > Gobiiformes > Eleotridae > Bostrychus > Bostrychus sinensis. The sequence continues at coordinate 29,885,045 of CM036240.1, read as the reverse complement.
TCCAAAACAAGGTGAAACATTTATATGCAGATAATTAATTTGGGCTGTTTGCATTTTATTTCCTGTTCATGCAAAGATGAAAATAGAGTTTTTTTAAGATTACAAGTGGATGGTCTGTTGTGGCCTTTTACAACTTTTCATCCAATACACAACTAATATTAATAAAAAAAAATGCATTAGTCTTATACAGCGCTTTTCTAGACACTCAAAGTTGCTTTTTACAATTTGGTGCTTTATTTATTACTCCTCAGTCACACTCAGTGATGGAAGCGTGGCCTACAGCCTAAAATGGGCCATAAACACACAATCACACTGACACACTGACACGGGCAAGGTATGCAATGGCGGCAGCAGGGATCGAATGGCCAGCCTTTAGGTTAGTGGGCAAAGGTCTCTACCAACTGAGCTACTGATCGGTCCTTTCAGGATTCATAGGTGTTCTGAAAAAAGATTAAAATCATGAAAAGGTCCTTGGGACGGCAGCAGCTCAGTCAGTAGAGACGTTCGCCCACTAACTCAAAAGTTGAAGAAGATGCCCGCTGCCAGCATTGCCTACTATTGTTGTGTCCTTCACCCACACTTCACCCACCTGTATGTGTGTATGTGTGTATGTGTGTATGTGTGTATGTGTGTATGTATGTATGTGTGTATGTGTGTATGTATGTATGTATGTGTATGTGTGTATGTGTGTATGTGTGTATGTGTGTATGTATGTATGTATGTGTATGTGTGTATGTGTGTATGTGTGTATGTGTGTATGTATGTATGTGTGTGTATGTGTGTATGTGTGTATGTGTGTATGTGTGTATGTATGTATGTGTGTGTATGTGTGTAT